>OU343040.1:14320275-14920275 GCA_910593735.2 Ectemnius lituratus
CGAAGGAAGGCTCTGATTTGAATTCTCCTTACGACATTCGATTCCTCTCGTCATTTTAAGTCGGAATAGCACGTTTTCCACACGCGATTACGGTTCTGAAGGCCAGAATACTGGAAGTTAGGTTTTGGCTCTAATAGCGATTTTCTGACGAAGGAAGGCTCTGATTTGAATTCTCCTTACGACATTCGATTCCTCTCGTCATTTTACGTCGGAATAGCACGTTTTCCACACGCGATTACGGTCCTGGAGGCCAGAATACTGGGAGATAGGTTTTGGCTCTTACAGCGATTTCCTGACGATGGAAGGCTCAGATTTGACTTCTGCTTGCGGCATTCGATCCCTCTCGTCATTTTACGTCGGAATAGCACGGTTTCCGCACGGGATTACGGTCTTCGAAGCCAGATTACTGCAAGATAGGTTTTGGCTCTAATAGCGATTTTCTGACGAAGGAAGGCTCTGATTTGAATTCTGCTTGCGGCATTCGATTCCTCTCGTCATTTTACGTCGGAATAGCGCGTTTACCACTACCCATTACGATCCTGGTAGCCAGATTACTGCAAGATAGGTTTTGGCTCTAATAGCGATTTTCTGACGAAGGAAGGCTCTGATTTGAATTCTCCTTACGACATTCGATTCCTCTCGTCATTTTAAGTCGGAATAGCACGTTTTCCACACGCGATTACGGTTCTGAAGGCCAGAATACTGGGAGATAGGTTTTGGCTCTAACAGCGATTTTCAGACGAAGGAAGGCTCTGATTTGAATTCTGCTTGCGGCATTCGATTCCTCTCGTCATTTTACGTCGGAATAGCGCGTTTACCACTACCCATTACGATCCTGGTAGCCAGATTACTGCAAGATAGGTTTTGGCTCTAATAGCGATTTTCTGACGAAGGAAGGCTCTGATTTGAATTCTCCTTACGACATTCGATTCCTCTCGTCATTTTAAGTCGGAATAACACGTTTTCCACACGCGATTACGGTTCTGAAGGCCAGAATACTGGGAGATAGATTTTGGCTCTAACAGCGATTTTCAGACGAAGGAAGGCTCTGATTTGAATTCTGCTTGCGGCATTCGATTCCTCTCGTCATTTTACGTCGGAATAGCGCGTTTACCACTACCCATTACGATCCTGGTAGCCAGATTACTGCAAGATAGGTTTTGGCTCTAATAGCGATTTTCTGACGAAGGAAGGCTCTGATTTGAATTCTGCTTGCGGCATTCGATCCCTCTCGTCATTTTACGTCGGAATAGCACGGTTTCCACACGCGATTACGGTCCTGGAGGCCAGAATACTGGAAGATAGGATTTGGCTCTAACAGCGATTTTCAGACGAAGGAAGGCTCTGATTTGAATTCTGCTTGCGGCATTCGATCCCTCTCGTCATTTTACGTCGGAATAGCACGGTTTCCACACCCGATTACGATCCTGGGAGCCAGATTACTGCAAGATAGGTTTTGGCTCTAATAGCGATTTTCTGACGAAGGAAGGCTCTGGTTTGAATTCTGCTTGCGGCATTCGATCCCTCTCGTCATTTTACGTCGGAATAGCACGTTTTCCACACCCGATTATGGTCCTGGAGGCCAGAATACTGGGAGATAGGTTTTGGCTCTAACAGCGATTTTCTGACGAAGGAAGGCTCTGATTTGAATTCTCCTTACGACATTCGATTCCTCTCGTCATTTTACGTCGGAATAGCACGTTTTCCACACGCGATTACGGTTCTGAAGGCCAGAATACTGGAAGATAGGTTTTGGCTCTAACAGCGATTTTCAGACGAAGGAAGGCTCTGATTTGAATTCTCCTTACGACATTCGATTCCTCTCGTCATTTTACGTCGGAATAGCACGTTTTCCACACGCGATTACGATCCTGGGAGTCAGAATACTGGGATATAGGTTTTGGCTCTTACAGCGATTTCCTGACGATGGAAGGCTCAGATTTGACTTCTGCTTGCGGCATTCGATCCCTCTCGTCATTTTACGTCGGAATAGCACGGTTTCCACACGCGATTACGATCCTGGTAGCCAGATTACTGCAAGATAGGTTTTGGCTCTAATAGCGATTTTCTGACGAAGGAAGGCTCTGATTTGAATTCTGCTTATGACATTCGATTCCTCTCGTCATTTTACGTCGGAATAGCACGTTTTCCACACCCGATTATGGTCCTGGAGGCCAGAATACTGGGAGATAGGTTTTGGCTCTTACAGCGATTTCCTGACGAAGGAAGGCTCAGATTTGACTTCTGCTTGCGGTATTCGATCCCTCTCGTCATTTTACGTCGGAATAGCACGGTTTCCACACGCGATTACGATCCTGGTAGCCAGATTACTGCAAGATAGGTTTTGGCTCTAATAGCGATTTTCTGACGAAGGAAGGCTCTGATTTGAATTCTCCTTACGACATTCGATTCCTCTCGTCATTTTACGTCGGAATAGCACGGTTTCCGCACGGGATTACGGTCTTCGAAGCCAGAATACTGGGAGATAGGTTTTGGCTCTAATAGCGATTTTCTGACGAAGGAAGGCTCTGATTTGAATTCTCCTTACGACATTCGATTCCTCTCGTCATTTTACGTCGGAATAGCACGTTTTCCACACGCGATTACGGTCCTGGAGGCCAGAATACTGGGAGATAGGTTTTGGCAATAATAGCGATTTTCTGACGAAGGAAGGCTCGGATTTGGCTTCTGCTTACGACATTCGATTCCTCTCGTCATTTTACGTCGGAATAGCACGGTTTCCACACGCGATTACGGTCCTGAAGGCCAGAATACTGGGAGATAGGTTTTGGCTCTAACAGCGATTTTCAGACGAAGGAAGGCTCTGATTTGAATTCTGCTTGCGGCATTCGATTCCTCTCGTCATTTTACGTCGGAATAGTGCGTTTTCCACTACCCATTACGATCCTGGAGGCCAGAATACTGGGAGATAGGTTTTGGCTCTTACAGCGATTTCCTGATGATGGAAGGCTCAGATTTGACTTCTGCTTGCGGCATTCGATCCCTCTCGTCATTTTACGTCGGAATAGCACGGTTTCCACACGCGATTACGATCCTGGTAGCCAGATTACTGCAAGATAGGTTTTGGCTCTAATAGCGATTTTCTGACGAAGGAAGGCTCTGATTTGAATTCTCCTTATGACATTCGATTCCTCTCGTCATTTTACGTCGGAATAGCACGTTTTCCACACCCGATTATGGTCCTGGAGGCCAGAATACTGGGAGATAGGTTTTGGCTCTTACAGCGATTTCCTGACGATGGAAGGCTCAGATTTGACTTCTGCTTGCGGTATTCGATCCCTCTCGTCATTTTACGTCGGAATAGCACGGTTTCCACACGCGATTACGATCCTGGTAGCCAGATTACTGCAAGATAGGTTTTGGCTCTAATAGCGATTTTCTGACGAAGGAAGGCTCTGATTTGAATTCTCCTTACGACATTCGATTCCTCTCGTCATCTTACGTCGGAATAGCACGGTTTCCGCACGGGATTACGGTCTTCGAAGCCAGAATACTGGGAGATAGGTTTTGGCTCTAATAGCGATTTTCTGACGAAGGAAGGCTCTGATTTGAATTCTCCTTACGACATTCGATTCCTCTCGTCATTTTACGTCGGAATAGCACGTTTTCCACACGCGATTACGGTCCTGGAGGCCAGAATACTGGGAGATAGGTTTTGGCAATAATAGCGATTTTCTGACGAAGGAAGGCTCGGATTTGGCTTCTGCTTACGACATTCGATTCCTCTCGTCATTTTACGTCGGAATAGCACGGTTTCCACACGCGATTACGGTCCTGAAGGCCAGAATACTGGGAGATAGGTTTTGGCTCTAACAGCGATTTTCAGACGAAGGAAGGCTCTGATTTGAATTCTGCTTGCGGCATTCGATTCCTCTCGTCATTTTACGTCGGAATAGTGCGTTTTCCACTACCCATTACGATCCTGGAGGCCAGAAAACTGGGAGATAGGTTTTGGCTCTTACAGCGATTTCCTGACGATGGAAGGCTCAGATTTGACTTCTGCTTGCGGCATTCGATCCCTCTCGTCATTTTACGTCGGAATAGGACGGTTTCCATACCCGATTACGGTCCTGAAGGCCAGAATACTGAAAGATCGGTTTTGGCTCTTACAGCGATTTCCTGATAATGGAAGGCTCAGATTTGACTTCTGCTTGCGGTATTCGATCCCTCTCGTCATTTTACGTCGGAATAGCACGGTTTCCACACGCGATTACGATCCTGGTAGCCAGAATACTGGAAGTTAGGTTTTGGCTCTAACAGCGATTTTCAGACGAAGGAAGGCTCTGATTTGAATTCTGCTTGCGGCATTCGATCCCTCTCGTCATTTTACGTCGGAATAGCACGTTTTCCACACCCGATTATGGTCCTGGAGGCCAGAATACTGGGAGATAGGTTTTGGCTCTAACAGCGATTTTCTGACGAAGGAAGGCTCTGATTTGAATTCTCCTTACGACATTCGATTCCTCTCGTCATTTTACGTCGGAATAGCACGTTTTTCACACGCGATTACGGTTCTGAAGGCCAGAATACTGGAAGATAGGTTTTGGCTCTAACAGCGATTTTCAGACGAAGGAAGGCTCTGATTTGAATTCTCCTTACGACATTCGATTCCTCTCGTCATTTTACGTCGGAATAGCACGTTTTCCACACGCGATTACGGTCTTCGAAGCCAGAATACTGGGAGATAGGTTTTGGCTCTTACAGCGATTTCCTGACGATGGAAGGCTCAGATTTGACTTCTGCTTGCGGTATTCGATCCCTCTCGTCATTTTACGTCGGAATAGCACGGTTTCCACACGCGATTACGATCCTGGTAGCCAGATTACTGCAAGATAGGTTTTGGCTCTAATAGCGATTTTCTGACGAAGGAAGGCTCTGATTTGAATTCTGCTTATGACATTCGATTCCTCTCGTCATTTTACGTCGGAATAGCACGTTTTCCACACCCGATTATGGTCCTGGAGGCCAGAATACTGGGAGATCGGTTTTGGCTCTTACAGCGATTTCCTGATGATGGAAGGCTCAGATTTGACTTCTGCTTGCGGTATTCGATCCCTCTCGTCATTTTACGTCGGAATAGCACGGTTTCCACACCCGATTACGATCCTGGTAGCCAGATTACTGCAAGATAGGTTTTGGCTCTAATAGCGATTTTCTGACGAAGGAAGGCTCTGATTTGAATTCTCCTTACGACATTCGATTCCTCTCGTCATTTTCCGTCGGAATAGCACGGTTTCCGCACGGGATTACGGTCTTCGAAGCCAGAATACTGGGAGATAGGTTTTGGCTCTAATAGCGATTTTCTGACGAAGGAAGGCTCTGATTTGAATTCTCCTTACGACATTCGATTCCTCTCGTCATTTTACGTCGGAATAGCACGTTTTCCACACGCGATTACGGTCCTGGAGGCCAGAATACTGGGAGATAGGTTTTGGCAATAATAGCGATTTTCTGACGAAGGAAGACTCGGATTTGGCTTCTGCTTACGACATTCGATTCCTCTCGTCATTTTACGTCGGAATAGCACGGTTTCCACACGCGATTACGGTCCTGAAGGCCAGAATACTGGGAGATAGGTTTTGGCTCTAACAGCGATTTTCAGACGAAGGAAGGCTCTGATTTGAATTCTGCTTGCGGCATTCGATTCCTCTCGTCATTTTACGTCGGAATAACGCGTTTTCCACTACCCATTACGATCCTGGAGGCCAGAATACTGGGAGATAGGTTTTGGCTCTTACAGCGATTTCCTGATGATGGAAGGCTCAGATTTGACTTCTGCTTGCGGCATTCGATCCCTCTCGTCATTTTACGTCGGAATAGCACGGTTTCCACACGCGATTACGATCCTGGTAGCCAGATTACTGCAAGATAGGTTTTGGCTCTAATAGCGATTTTCTGACGAAGGAAGGCTCTGATTTGAATTCTCCTTATGACATTCGATTCCTCTCGTCATTTTACGTCGGAATAGCACGTTTTCCACACCCGATTATGGTCCTGGAGGCCAGAATACTGGGAGATAGGTTTTGGCTCTTACAGCGATTTCCTGACGATGGAAGGCTCAGATTTGACTTCTGCTTGCGGTATTCGATCCCTCTCGTCATTTTACGTCGGAATAGCACGGTTTCCACACGCGATTACGATCCTGGTAGCCAGATTACTGCAAGATAGGTTTTGGCTCTAATAGCGATTTTCTGACGAAGGAAGGCTCTGATTTGAATTCTCCTTACGACATTCGATTCCTCTCGTCATTTTCCGTCGGAATAGCACGGTTTCCGCACGGGATTACGGTCTTCGAAGCCAGAATACTGGGAGATAGGTTTTGGCTCTAATAGCGATTTTCTGACGAAGGAAGGCTCTGATTTGAATTCTCCTTACGACATTCGATTCCTCTCGTCATTTTACGTCGGAATAGCACGTTTTCCACACGCGATTACGGTCCTGGAGGCCAGAATACTGGGAGATAGGTTTTGGCAATAATAGCGATTTTCTGACGAAGAAAGACTCGGATTTGGCTTCTGCTTACGACATTCGATTCCTCTCGTCATTTTACGTCGGAATAGCACGGTTTCCACACGCGATTACGGTCCTGAAGGCCAGAATACTGGGAGATAGGTTTTGGCTCTAACAGCGATTTTCAGACGAAGGAAGGCTCTGATTTGAATTCTGCTTGCGGCATTCGATTCCTCTCGTCATTTTACGTCGGAATAGTGCGTTTTCCACTACCCATTACGATCCTGGAGGCCAGAAAACTGGGAGATAGGTTTTGGCTCTTACAGCGATTTCCTGACGATGGAAGGCTCAGATTTGACTTCTGCTTGCGGCATTCGATCCCTCTCGTCATTTTACGTCGGAATAGGACGGTTTCCATACCCGATTACGGTCCTGAAGGCCAGAATACTGAAAGATCGGTTTTGGCTTTTACAGCGATTTCCTGATAATGGAAGGCTCAGATTTGACTTCTGCTTGCGGTATTCGATCCCTCTCGTCATTTTACGTCGGAATAGCACGGTTTCCACACGCGATTACGATCCTGGTAGCCAGATTACTGCAAGATAGGTTTTGGCTCTAATAGCGATTTTCTGACGAAGGAAGGCTCTGATTTGAATTCTCCTTACGACATTCGATTCCTCTCGTCATTTTCCGTCGGAATAGCACGGTTTCCGCACGGGATTACGGTCTTCGAAGCCAGAATACTGGGAGATAGGTTTTGGCTCTAATAGCGATTTTCTGACGAAGGAAGGCTCTGATTTGAATTCTCCTTACGACATTCGATTCCTCTCGTCATTTTACGTCGGAATAGCACGTTTTCCACACGCGATTACGGTCCTGGAGGCCAAAATACTGGGAGATATGTTTTGGCAATAATAGCGATTTTCTGACGAAGGAAGACTCGGATTTGGCTTCTGCTTACGACATTCGATTCCTCTCGTCATTTTACGTCGGAATAGCACGTTTTCCACACGCGATTACGGTTCTGAAGGCCAGAATACTGGGAGATAGGTTTTGGCTCTAACAGCGATTTTCAGACGAAGGAAGGCTCTGATTTGAATTCTGCTTGCGGCATTCGATTCCTCTCGTCATTTTACGTCGGAATAGCGCGTTTTCCACTACCCATTACGATCCTGGAGGCCAGAATACTGGGAGATAGGTTTTGGCTCTTACAGCGATTTCCTGACGATGGAAGGCTCAGATTTGACTTCTGCTTGCGGCATTCGATCCCTCTCGTCATTTTACGTCGGAATAGCACGGTTTCCATACCCGATTACGGTCCTGAAGGCCAGAATACTGCAAGATAGGTTTTGGCTCTAACAGCGATTTTCAGACGAAGGAAGGCTCTGATTTGAATTCTCCTTACGACATTCGATTCCTCTCGTCATTTTACGTCGGAATAGCACGTTTTCCACACGCGATTACGGTTCTGAAGGCCAGAATACTGGAAGATAGGTTTTGGCTCTAACAGCGATTTTCAGACGAAGGAAGGCTCTGATTTGAATTCTGCTTGCGGCATTCGATCCCTCTCGTCATTTTACGTCGGAATAGCACGGTTTCCGCACGGGATTACGGTCTTCGAAGCCAGAATACTGGGAGATAGGTTTTGGCTCTAACGGCGATTTTCTGACGAAGGAAGGCTCTGATTTGAATTCTGCTTGCGGCATTCGATCCCTCTCGTCATTTTACGGCGGAATAGCACGGTTTCCACACCCGATTACGGTCCTGAAGGCCAGAATACTGGGAGATAGGTTTTGGCTCTAACAGCGATTTTCAGACGAACGAAGGCTCTGATTTGAATTCTCCTTACGACATTCGATTCCTCTCGTCATTTTACGTCGGAATAGCGCGTTTTCCACTACCCATTACGATCCTGGTAGCCAGATTACTGCAAGATAGGTTTTGGCTCTAATAGCGATTTTCTGACGAAGGAAGGCTCTGATTTGAATTCTCCTTACGACATTCGATTCCTCTCGTCATTTTACGTCGGAATAGCGTGTTTTCCACTACCCATTACGATCCTGGAGGCCAGAATACTGGGAGATAGGTTTTGGCTCTTACAGCGATTTCCTGACGATGGAAGGCTCAGATTTGACTTCTGCTTGCGGCATTCGATCCCTCTCATCATTTTACGTCGGAATAGCACGGTCTCCACACCCGATTACGATCCTGGTAGCCAGATTACTGCAAGATAGGTTTTGGCTCTAATAGCGATTTTCTGACGAAGGAAGGCTCTGATTTGAATTCTCCTTACGACATTCGATTCCTCTCGTCATTTTACGTCGGAATAGCACGTTTTCCACACGCGATTACGGTTCTGAAGGCCAGAATACTGGAAGATAGGTTTTGGCTCTAACAGCGATTTTCAGACGAAGGAAGGCTCTGATTTGAATTCTGCTTGCGGCATTCGATCCCTCTCGTCATTTTACGTCGGAATAGCACGGTTTCCACACCCGATTACGATCCTGTTAGCCAGATTACTGCAAGATAGGTTTTGGCTCTAACAGCGATTTTCAGACGAAGGAAGGCTCTGATTTGAATTCTCCTTACGACATTCGATTCCTCTCGTCATTTTACGTCGGAATAGCGCGTTTTCCACTACCCGTTACGATCCTGGTAGCCAGATTACTGGGAGATAGGTTTCGGCTCTAATAGCGATTTTCTGACGAAGGAAGGCTCTGATTTGAATTCTCCTTACGACATTCGATTCCTCTCGTCATTTTACGTCGGAATAGCGCGTTTTCCACTACCCATTACGATCCTGGTAGCCAGATTACTGCAAGATAGGTTTTGGCTCTAATAGCGATTTTCTGACGAAGGAAGGCTCTGATTTGCATTCTCCTTACGTCATTCGATTCCTCTCGTCATTTTACGTCGGAATAGCACGTTTTTCACACGCGATTATGGTCCTGGAGGCCAGAATACTGGGAGATCGGTTTTGGCTCTTACAGCGATTTCCTGATGATGGAAGGCTCAGATTTGACTTCTGCTTGCGGTATTCGATCCCTCTCGTCATTTTACGTCGGAATAGCACGGTTTCCACACGCGATTACGATCCTGGTAGCCAGATTACTGCAAGATAGGTTTTGGCTCTAATAGCGATTTTCTGACGAAGGAAGGCTCTGATTTGAATTCTCCTTACGACATTCGATTCCTCTCGTCATTTTCCGTCGGAATAGCACGGTTTCCGCACGGGATTACGGTCTTCGAAGCCAGAATACTGGGAGATAGGTTTTGGCTCTAATAGCGATTTTCTGACGAAGGAAGGCTGTGATTTGAATTCTGCTTGCGGCATTCGATTCCTCTCGTCATTTTACGTCGGAATAGTGCGTTTTCCACTACCCATTACGATCCTGGAGGCCAGAAAACTGGGAGATAGGTTTTGGCTCTTACAGCGATTTCCTGACGATGGAAGGCTCAGATTTGACTTCTGCTTGCGGCATTCGATCCCTCTCGTCATTTTACGTCGGAATAGGACGGTTTCCATACCCGATTACGGTCCTGAAGGCCAGAATACTGAAAGATAGGTTTTGGCTCTAACAGCGATTTTCAGACGAAGGAAGGCTCTGATTTGAATTCTCCTTACGACATTCGATTCCTCTCGTCATTTTACGTCGGAATAGCACGTTTTCCACACGCGATTACGGTTCTGAAGGCCAGAATACTGGAAGATAGGTTTTGGCTCTAACAGCGATTTTCAGACGAAGGAAGGCTCTGATTTGAATTCTGCTTGCGGCATTCGATCCCTCTCGTCATTTTACGTCGGAATAGCACGGTTTCAGCACGGGATTACGGTCTTCGAAGCCAGAATACTGGGAGATAGGTTTTGGCTCTAACGGCGATTTTCAGAGGAAGGAAGGCTCTGATTTGAATTCAGCTTGCGGTATTCGACCCCTCTCGTCATTTTACGTCGGAATAGCACGGTTTCCACACCCGATTACGATCCTGTTAGCCAGATTACTGCAAGACAGGTTTTGGCTCTAACAGCGATTTTCAGACGAAGGAAGGCTCTGATTTGAATTCTCCTTACGACATTCGATTCCTCTCGTCATTTTACGTCGGAATAGCGCGTTTACCACTACCCGTTACGATCCTGGTAGCCAGATTACTGCCAGATAGGTTTCGGCTCTAATAGCGATTTTCTGACGAAGGAAGGCTCTGATTTGAATTCTCCTTACGACATTCGATTCCTCTCGTCATTTTACGTCGGAATAGCGCGTTTACCGCTACCCATTACGATCCTGGAAGCCAGATTACTGCAAGATAGGTTTTGGCTCTAATAGCGATTTTCTGACGAAGGAAGGCTCTGATTTGCATTCTCCTTACGTCATTCGATTCCTCTCGTCATTTTACGTCGGAATAGCACGTTTTTCACACGCGATTATGGTCCTGGAGGCCAGAATACTGGGAGATCGGTTTTGGCTCTTACAGCGATTTCCTGATCATGGAAGGCTCAGATTTGACTTCTGCTTGCGGTATTCGATCCCTCTCGTCATTTTACGTCGGAATAGCACGGTTTCCACACGCGATTACGATCCTGGTAGCCAGATTACTGCAAGATAGGTTTTGGCTCTAATAGCGATTTTCTGACGAAGGAAGGCTCTGATTTGAATTCTCCTTACGACATTCGATTCCTCTCGTCATTTTCCGTCGGAATAGCACGTTTTCCACACGCGATTACGGTTCTGAAGGCCAGAATACTGGGAGATCGGTTTTGGCTCTTACAGCGATTTCCTGACGATGGAAAGCTCAGATTTGACTTCTGCTTGCGGCATTCGATCCCTCTCGTCATTTTACGTCGGAATAGCACGGTTTCCGCACGGGATTACGGTCTTCGAAGCCAGATTACTGCAAGATAGGTTTTGGCTCTAATAGCGATTTTCTGACGAAGGAAGGCTCTGATTTGAATTCTCCTTACGACATTCGATTCCTCTCGTCATTTTAAGTCGGAATAGCACGTTTTCCACACGCGATTACGGTTCTGAAGGCCAGAATACTGGAAGTTAGGTTTTGGCTCTAATAGCGATTTTCTGACGAAGGAAGGCTCTGATTTGAATTCTCCTTACGACATTCGATTCCTCTCGTCATTTTACGTCGGAATAGCACGTTTTCCACACGCGATTACGGTTCTGAAGGCCAGAATACTGGGAGATCGGTTTTGGCTCTTACAGCGATTTCCTGACGATGGAAAGCTCAGATTTGACTTCTGCTTGCGGCATTCGATCCCTCTCGTCATTTTAAGTCGGAATAACACGTTTTCCACACGCGATTACGGTTCTGAAGGCCAGAATACTGGAAGTTAGGTTTTGGCTCTAACAGCGATTTTCAGACGAAGGAAGGCTCTGATTTGAATTCTGCTTGCGGCATTCGATTCCTCTCGTCATTTTACGTCGGAATAGCGCGTTTACCACTACCCATTACGATCCTGGTAGCCAGATTACTGCAAGATAGGTTTTGGCTCTAATAGCGATTTTCTGACGAAGGAAGGCTCTGATTTGAATTCTGCTTGCGGCATTCGATCCCTCTCGTCATTTTACGTCGGAATAGCACGGTTTCCACACGCGATTACGGTTCTGAAGGCCAGAATACTGGAAGATCGGTTTTGGCTCTAACAGCGATTTTCCGACGAAGGAAGGCTCTGATTTGAATTCTGCTTGCGGCATTCGATCCCTCTCGTCATTTTACGTCGGAATAGCACGGTTTCCACACCCGATTACGATCCTGGTAGCCAGATTACTGCAAGATAGGTTTTGGCTCTAATAGCGATTTTCTGACGAAGGAAGGCTCTGGTTTGAATTCTGCTTGCGGCATTCGATCCCTCTCGTCATTTTACGTCGGAATAGCACGTTTTCCACACCCGATTATGGTCCTGGAGGCCAGAATACTGGGAGATAGGTTTTGGCTCTAACAGCGATTTTCTGACGAAGGAAGGCTCTGATTTGAATTCTCCTTACGACATTCGATTCCTCTCGTCATTTTACGTCGGAATAGCACGTTTTCCACACGCGATTACGGTTCTGAAGGCCAGAATACTGGAAGATAGGTTTTGGCTCTAACAGCGATTTTCAGACGAAGGAAGGCTCTGATTTGAATTCTCCTTACGACATTCGATTCCTCTCGTCATTTTACGTCGGAATAGCACGTTTTCCACACGCGATTACGGTCTTCGAAGCCAGAATACTGGGAGATAGGTTTTGGCTCTTACAGCGATTTCCTGACGATGGAAGGCTCAGATTTGACTTCTGCTTGCGGCATTCGATCCCTCTCGTCATTTTACGTCGGAATAGCACGGTTTCCACACGCGATTACGATCCTGGTAGCCAGATTACTGCAAGATAGGTTTTGGCTCTAATAGCGATTTTCTGACGAAGGAAGGCTCTGATTTGAATTCTCCTTATGACATTCGATTCCTCTCGTCATTTTACGTCGGAATAGCACGTTTTCCACACCCGATTATGGTCCTGGAGGCCAGAATACTGGGAGATCGGTTTTGGCTCTTACAGCGATTTCCTGATGATGGAAGGCTCAGATTTGACTTCTGCTTGCGGTATTCGATCCCTCTCGTCATTTTACGTCGGAATAGCACGGTTTCCACACGCGATTACGATCCTGGTAGCCAGATTACTGCAAGATAGGTTTTGGCTCTAATAGCGATTTTCTGACGAAGGAAGGCTCTGATTTGAATTCTCCTTACGACATTCGATTCCTCTCGTCATTTTCCGTCGGAATAGCACGGTTTCCGCACGGGATTACGGTCTTCGAAGCCAGAATACTGGGAGATAGGTTTTGGCAATAATAGCGATTTTCTGACGAAGAAAGACTCGGATTTGGCTTCTGCTTACGACATTCGATTCCTCTCGTCATTTTACGTCGGAATAGCACGGTTTCCACACGCGATTACGGTCCTGAAGGCCAGAATACTGGGAGATAGGTTTTGGCTCTAACAGCGATTTTCAGACGAAGGAAGGCTCTGATTTGAATTCTGCTTGCGGCATTCGATTCCTCTCGTCATTTTACGTCGGAATAGTGCGTTTTCCACTACCCATTACGATCCTGGAGGCCAGAAAACTGGGAGATAGGTTTTGGCTCTTACAGCGATTTCCTGATGATGGAAGGCTCAGATTTGACTTCTGCTTGCGGTATTCGATCCCTCTCGTCATTTTACGTCGGAATAGCACGGTTTCCACACGCGATTACGATCCTGGTAGCCAGATTACTGCAAGATAGGTTTTGGCTCTAATAGCGATTTTCTGACGAAGGAAGGCTCTGATTTGAATTCTCCTTATGACATTCGATTCCTCTCGTCATTTTACGTCGGAATAGCACGTTTTCCACACCCGATTATGGTCCTGGAGGCCAGAATACTGGGAGATCGGTTTTGGCTCTTACAGCGATTTCCTGATGATGGAAGGCTCAGATTTGACTTCTGCTTGCGGTATTCGATCCCTCTCGTCATTTTACGTCGGAATAGCACGGTTTCCACACGCGATTACGATCCTGGTAGCCAGATTACTGCAAGATAGGTTTTGGCTCTAATAGCGATTTTCTGACGAAGGAAGGCTCTGATTTGAATTCTCCTTACGACATTCGATTCCTCTCGTCATTTTCCGTCGGAATAGCACGGTTTCCGCACGGGATTACGGTCTTCGAAGCCAGAATACTGGGAGATAGGTTTTGGCTCTAATAGCGATTTTCTGACGAAGGAAGGCTCTGATTTGAATTCTCCTTACGACATTCGATTCCTCTCGTCATTTTACGTCGGAATAGCACGTTTTCCACACGCGATTACGGTCCTGGAGGCCAGAATACTGGGAGATAGGTTTTGGCAATAATAGCGATTTTCTGACGAAGGAAGACTCGGATTTGGCTTCTGCTTACGACATTCGATTCCTCTCGTCATTTTACGTCGGAATAGCACGGTTTCCACACGCGATTACGGTCCTGAAGGCCAGAATACTGGGAGATAGGTTTTGGCTCTAACAGCGATTTTCAGACGAAGGAAGGCTCTGATTTGAATTCTGCTTGCGGCATTCGATTCCTCTCGTCATTTTACGTCGGAATAGTGCGTTTTCCACTACCCATTACGATCCTGGAGGCCAGAATACTGGGAGATAGGTTTTGGCTCTTACAGCGATTTCCTGACGATGGAAGGCTCAGATTTGACTTCTGCTTGCGGCATTCGATCCCTCTCGTCATTTTACGTCGGAATAGGACGGTTTCCATACCCGATTACGGTCCTGAAGGCCAGAATACTGAAAGATCGGTTTTGGCTCTTACAGCGATTTCCTGATAATGGAAGGCTCAGATTTGACTTCTGCTTGCGGTATTCGATCCCTCTCGTCATTTTACGTCGGAATAGCACGGTTTCCACACGCGATTACGATCCTGGTAGCCAGATTACTGCAAGATAGGTTTTGGCTCTAATAGCGATTTTCTGACGAAGGAAGGCTCTGATTTGAATTCTCCTTACGACATTCGATTCCTCTCGTCATTTTACGTCGGAATAGCACGGTTTCCGCACGGGATTACGGTCTTCGAAGCCAGAATACTGGGAGATAGGTTTTGGCTCTAATAGCGATTTTCTGACGAAGGAAGGCTCTGATTTGAATTCTCCTTACGACATTCGATTCCTCTCGTCATTTTACGTCGGAATAGCACGTTTTCCACACGCGATTACGGTCCTGGAGGCCAAAATACTGGGAGATATGTTTTGGCAATAATAGCGATTTTCTGACGAAGGAAGACTCGGATTTGGCTTCTGCTTACGACATTCGATTCCTCTCGTCATTTTACGTCGGAATAGCACGTTTTCCACACGCGATTACGGTTCTGGAGGCCAGAATACTGGGAGATAGGTTTTGGCTCTAACAGCGATTTTCAGACGAAGGAAGGCTCTGATTTGAATTCTGCTTGCGGCATTCGATTCCTCTCGTCATTTTACGTCGGAATAGCGCGTTTTCCACTACCCATTACGATCCTGGAGGCCAGAAAACTGGGAGATAGGTTTTGGCTCTTACAGCGATTTCCTGACGATGGAAGGCTCAGATTTGACTTCTGCTTGCGGCATTCGATCCCTCTCGTCATTTTACGTCGGAATAGGACGGTTTCCATACCCGATTACGGTCCTGAAGGCCAGAATACTGAAAGATAGGTTTTGGCTCTAACAGCGATTTTCAGACGAAGGAAGGCTCTGATTTGAATTCTCCTTACGACATTCGATTCCTCTCGTCATTTTACGTCGGAATAGCACGTTTTCCACACGCGATTACGGTTCTGAAGGCCAGAATACTGGAAGATAGGTTTTGGCTCTAACAGCGATTTTCAGACGAAGGAAGGCTCTGATTTGAATTCTGCTTGCGGCATTCGATCCCTCTCGTCATTTTACGTCGGAATAGCACGGTTTCCGCACGGGATTACGGTCTTCGAAGCCAGAATACTGGGAGATAGGTTTTGGCTCTAACGGCGATTTTCAGAGGAAGGAAGGCTCTGATTTGAATTCAGCTTGCGGTATTCGACCCCTCTCGTCATTTTACGGCGGAATAGCACGGTTTCCACACCCGATTACGGTCCTGAAGGCCAGAATACTGGGAGATAGGTTTTGGCTCTAACAGCGATTTTCAGACAAACGAAGGCTCTGATTTGAATTCTCCTTACGACATTCGATTCCTCTCGTCATTTTACGTCGGAATAGCGCGTTTACCACTACCCGTTACGATCCTGGTAGCCAGATTACTGCAAGATAGGTTTTGGCTCTAATAGCGATTTTCTGACGAAGGAAGGCTCTGATTTGAATTCTCCTTACGACATTCGATTCCTCTCGTCATTTTACGTCGGAATAGCGTGTTTACCACTACCCATTACGATCCTGGAGGCCAGAATACTGGGAGATAGGTTTTGGCTCTTACAGCGATTTCCTGACGATGGAAGGCTCAGATTTGACTTCTGCTTGCGGCATTCGATCCCTCTCATCATTTTACGTCGGAATAGCACGGTCTCCACACCCGATTACGATCCTGGTAGCCAGATTACTGCAAGATAGGTTTTGGCTCTAATAGCGATTTTCTGACGAAGGAAGGCTCTGATTTGAATTCTCCTTACGACATTCGATTCCTCTCGTCATTTTACGTCGGAATAGCACGTTTTCCACACGCGATTACGGTTCTGAAGGCCAGAATACTGGAAGATAGGTTTTGGCTCTAACAGCGATTTTCAGACGAAGGAAGGCTCTGATTTGAATTCTGCTTGCGGCATTCGATCCCTCTCGTCATTTTACGTCGGAATAGCACGGTCTCCACACCCGATTACGATCCTGGTAGCCAGATTACTGCAAGATAGGTTTTGGCTCTAACAGCGATTTTCAGACGAAGGAAGGCTCTGATTTGAATTCTCCTTACGACATTCGATTCCTCTCGTCATTTTACGTCGGAATAGCGCGTTTACCACTACCCGTTACGATCCTGGTAGCCAGATTACTGCCAGATAGGTTTCGGCTCTAATAGCGATTTTCTGACGAAGGAAGGCTCTGATTTGAATTCTCCTTACGACATTCGATTCCTCTCGTCATTTTACGTCGGAATAGCGCGTTTTCCACTACCCATTACGATCCTGGTAGCCAGATTACTGCAAGATAGGTTTTGGCTCTAATAGCGATTTTCTGACGAAGGAAGGCTCTGATTTGCATTCTCCTTACGTCATTCGATTCCTCTCGTCATTTTACGTCGGAATAGCACGTTTTTCACACGCGATTATGGTCCTGGAGGCCAGAATACTGGGAGATCGGTTTTGGCTCTTACAGCGATTTCCTGATGATGGAAGGCTCAGATTTGACTTCTGCTTGCGGTATTCGATCCCTCTCGTCATTTTACGTCGGAATAGCACGGTTTCCACACGCGATTACGATCCTGGTAGCCAGATTACTGCAAGATAGGTTTTGGCTCTAATAGCGATTTTCTGACGAAGGAAGGCTCTGATTTGAATTCTCCTTACGACATTCGATTCCTCTCGTCATTTTACGTCGGAATAGCACTTTTTCCACACGCGATTACGGTCCTGGAGGCCAGAATACTGGGAGATAGGTTTTGGCAATAATAGCGATTTTCTGACGAAGAAAGACTCGGATTTGGCTTCTGCTTACGACATTCGATTCCTCTCGTCATTTTACGTCGGAATAGCACGGTTTCCACACGCGATTACGGTCCTGAAGGCCAGAATACTGGGAGATAGGTTTTGGCTCTAACAGCGATTTTCAGACGAAGGAAGGCTGTGATTTGAATTCTGCTTGCGGCATTCGATTCCTCTCGTCATTTTACGTCGGAATAGTGCGTTTTCCACTACCCATTACGATCCTGGAGGCCTGAAAACTGGGAGATAGGTTTTGGCTCTTACAGCGATTTCCTGACGATGGAAGGCTCAGATTTGACTTCTGCTTGCGGCATTCGATCCCTCTCGTCATTTTACGTCGGAATAGGACGGTTTCCATACCCGATTACGGTCCTGAAGGCCAGAATACTGAAAGATAGGTTTTGGCTCTAACAGCGATTTTCAGACGAAGGAAGGCTCTGATTTGAATTCTCCTTACGACATTCGATTCCTCTCGTCATTTTACGTCGGAATAGCACGTTTTCCACACGCGATTACGGTTCTGAAGGCCAGAATACTGGAAGATAGGTTTTGGCTCTAACAGCGATTTTCAGACGAAGGAAGGCTCTGATTTGAATTCTGCTTGCGGCATTCGATCCCTCTCGTCATTTTACGTCGGAATAGCACGGTTTCAGCACGGGATTACGGTCTTCGAAGCCAGAATACTGGGAGATAGGTTTTGGCTCTAACGGCGATTTTCAGAGGAAGGAAGGCTCTGATTTGAATTCAGCTTGCGGTATTCGACCCCTCTCGTCATTTTACGTCGGAATAGCACGGTTTCCACACCCGATTACGATCCTGTTAGCCAGATTACTGCAAGACAGGTTTTGGCTCTAACAGCGATTTTCAGACGAAGGAAGGCTCTGATTTGAATTCTCCTTACGACATTCGATTCCTCTCGTCATTTTACGTCGGAATAGCGCGTTTACCACTACCCGTTACGATCCTGGTAGCCAGATTACTGCCAGATAGGTTTCGGCTCTAATAGCGATTTTCTGACGAAGGAAGGCTCTGATTTGAATTCTCCTTACGACATTCGATTCCTCTCGTCATTTTACGTCGGAATAGCGCGTTTACCGCTACCCATTACGATCCTGGAAGCCAGATTACTGCAAGATAGGTTTTGGCTCTAATAGCGATTTTCTGACGAAGGAAGGCTCTGATTTGCATTCTCCTTACGTCATTCGATTCCTCTCGTCATTTTACGTCGGAATAGCACGTTTTTCACACGCGATTATGGTCCTGGAGGCCAGAATACTGGGAGATCGGTTTTGGCTCTTACAGCGATTTCCTGATGATGGAAGGCTCAGATTTGACTTCTGCTTGCGGTATTCGATCCCTCTCGTCATTTTACGTCGGAATAGCACGGTTTCCACACGCGATTACGATCCTGGTAGCCAGATTACTGCAAGATAGGTTTTGGCTCTAATAGCGATTTTCTGACGAAGGAAGGCTCTGATTTGAATTCTCCTTACGACATTCGATTCCTCTCGTCATTTTCCGTCGGAATAGCACGGTTTCCGCACGGGATTACGGTCTTCGAAGCCAGAATACTGGGAGATAGGTTTTGGCTCTAATAGCGATTTTCTGACGAAGGAAGGCTCTGATTTGAATTCTCCTTACGACATTCGATTCCTCTCGTCATTTTACGTCGGAATAGCACGTTTTCCACACGCGATTACGGTCCTGGAGGCCAGAATACTGGGAGATAGGTTTTGGCAATAATAGCGATTTTCTGACGAAGAAAGACTCGGATTTGGCTTCTGCTTACGACATTCGATTCCTCTCGTCATTTTACGTCGGAATAGCACGTTTTCCACACGCGATTACGGTTCTGAAGGCCAGAATACTGGGAGATAGGTTTTGGCTATAATAACGATTTTCGGACGAAGGAAGGCTCTGATTTGAATTCTGCTTGCGGCATTCGATTCCTCTCGCCATTTTACGTCGGAATAGCACGTTTTCCACACGCGATTACGGTTCTGAAGGCCAGAATACTGGAAGATAGGTTTTGGCTCTAACAGCGATTTTCAGACGAAGGAAGGCTCTGATTTGAATTCTGCTTGCGGCATTCGATTCCTCTCGTCATTTTACGTCGGAATAGTGCGTTTTCCACTACCCATTACGATCCTGGAGGCCAGAAAACTGGGAGATAGGTTTTGGCTCTTACAGCGATTTCCTGATGATGGAAGGCTCAGATTTGACTTCTGCTTGCGGTATTCGATCCCTCTCGTCATTTTACGTCGGAATAGCACGGTTTCCACACGCGATTACGATCCTGGTAGCCAGATTACTGCAAGATAGGTTTTGGCTCTAATAGCGATTTTCTGACGAAGGAAGGCTCTGATTTGAATTCTCCTTACGACATTCGATTCCTCTCGTCATTTTCCGTCGGAATAGCACGGTTTCCGCACGGGATTACGGTCTTCGAAGCCAGAATACTGGGAGATAGGTTTTGGCTCTAATAGCGATTTTCTGACGAAGGAAGGCTCTGATTTGAATTCTCCTTACGACATTCGATTCCTCTCGTCATTTTACGTCGGAATAGCACGTTTTCCACACGCGATTACGGTCCTGGAGGCCAGAATACTGGGAGATAGGTTTTGGCAATAATAGCGATTTTCTGACGAAGAAAGACTCGGATTTGGCTTCTGCTTACGACATTCGATTCCTCTCGTCATTTTACGTCGGAATAGCACGGTTTCCACACGCGATTACGGTCCTGAAGGCCAGAATACTGGGAGATAGGTTTTGGCTCTAACAGCGATTTTCAGACGAAGGAAGGCTCTGATTTGAATTCTGCTTGCGGCATTCGATTCCTCTCGTCATTTTACGTCGGAATAGTGCGTTTTCCACTACCCATTACGATCCTGGAGGCCAGAATACTGGGAGATAGGTTTTGGCTCTTACAGCGATTTCCTGACGATGGAAGGCTCAGATTTGACTTCTGCTTGCGGCATTCGATCCCTCTCGTCATTTTACGTCGGAATAGGACGGTTTCCATACCCGATTACGGTCCTGAAGGCCAGAATACTGAAAGATCGGTTTTGGCTCTTACAGCGATTTCCTGATAATGGAAGGCTCAGATTTGACTTCTGCTTGCGGTATTCGATCCCTCTCGTCATTTTACGTCGGAATAGCACGGTTTCCACACGCGATTACGATCCTGGTAGCCAGATTACTGCAAGATAGGTTTTGGCTCTAATAGCGATTTTCTGACGAAGGAAGGCTCTGATTTGAATTCTCCTTACGACATTCGATTCCTCTCGTCATTTTACGTCGGAATAGCACGGTTTCCGCACGGGATTACGGTCTTCGAAGCCAGAATACTGGGAGATAGGTTTTGGCTCTAATAGCGATTTTCTGACGAAGGAAGGCTCTGATTTGAATTCTCCTTACGACATTCGATTCCTCTCGTCATTTTACGTCGGAATAGCACGTTTTCCACACGCGATTACGGTCCTGGAGGCCAAAATACTGGGAGATATGTTTTGGCAATAATAGCGATTTTCTGACGAAGGAAGACTCGGATTTGGCTTCTGCTTACGACATTCGATTCCTCTCGTCATTTTACGTCGGAATAGCACGTTTTCCACACGCGATTACGGTCCTGGAGGCCAGAATACTGGGAGATAGGTTTTGGCTCTAACAGCGATTTTCAGACGAAGGAAGGCTCTGATTTGAATTCTGCTTGCGGCATTCGATTCCTCTCGTCATTTTACGTCGGAATAGCGCGTTTTCCACTACCCATTACGATCCTGGAGGCCAGAAAACTGGGAGATAGGTTTTGGCTCTTACAGCGATTTCCTGACGATGGAAGGCTCAGATTTGACTTCTGCTTGCGGCATTCGATCCCTCTCGTCATTTTACGTCGGAATAGCACGGTTTCCATACCCGATTACGGTCCTGAAGGCCAGAATACTGGAAGATAGGTTTTGGCTCTAACAGCGATTTTCAGACGAAGGAAGGCTCTGATTTGAATTCTCCTTACGACATTCGATTCCTCTCGTCATTTTACGTCGGAATAGCACGTTTTCCACACGCGATTACGGTCCTGGAGGCCAGAATACTGGAAGATAGGTTTTGGCTCTAACAGCGATTTTCAGACGAAGGAAGGCTCTGATTTGAATTCTGCTTGCGGCATTCGATCCCTCTCGTCATTTTACGTCGGAATAGCACGGTTTCCGCACGGGATTACGGTCTTCGAAGCCAGAATACTGGGAGATAGGTTTTGGCTCTAACGGCGATTTTCAGAGGAAGGAAGGCTCTGATTTGAATTCAGCTTGCGGTATTCGACCCCTCTCGTCATTTTACGGCGGAATAGCACGGTTTCCACACCCGATTACGGTCCTGAAGGCCAGAATACTGGGAGATAGGTTTTGGCTCTAACAGCGATTTTCAGACGAACGAAGGCTCTGATTTGAATTCTCCTTACGACATTCGATTCCTCTCGTCATTTTACGTCGGAATAGCGCGTTTACCACTACCCGTTACGATCCTGGTAGCCAGATTACTGCAAGATAGGTTTTGGCTCTAATAGCGATTTTCTGACGAAGGAAGGCTCTGATTTGAATTCTCCTTACGACATTCGATTCCTCTCGTCATTTTACGTCGGAATAGCGTGTTTTCCACTACCCATTACGATCCTGGAGGCCAGAATACTGGGAGATAGGTTTTGGCTCTTACAGCGATTTCCTGACGATGGAAGGCTCAGATTTGACTTCTGCTTGCGGCATTCGATCCCTCTCATCATTTTACGTCGGAATAGCACGGTCTCCACACCCGATTACGATCCTGGTAGCCAGATTACTGCAAGATAGGTTTTGGCTCTAATAGCGATTTTCTGACGAAGGAAGGCTCTGATTTGAATTCTCCTTACGACATTCGATTCCTCTCGTCATTTTACGTCGGAATAGCACGTTTTCCACACGCGATTACGGTTCTGAAGGCCAGAATACTGGAAGATAGGTTTTGGCTCTAACAGCGATTTTCAGACGAAGGAAGGCTCTGATTTGAATTCTGCTTGCGGCATTCGATCCCTCTCGTCATTTTACGTCGGAATAGCACGGTCTCCACACCCGATTACGATCCTGGGAGCCAGATTACTGCAAGATAGGTTTTGGCTCTAACAGCGATTTTCAGACGAAGGAAGGCTCTGATTTGAATTCTCCTTACGACATTCGATTCCTCTCGTCATTTTACGTCGGAATAGCGCGTTTACCACTACCCGTTACGATCCTGGTAGCCAGATTACTGCCAGATAGGTTTCGGCTCTAATAGCGATTTTCTGACGAAGGAAGGCTCTGATTTGAATTCTCCTTACGACATTCGATTCCTCTCGTCATTTTACGTCGGAATAGCGCGTTTACCGCTACCCATTACGATCCTGGTAGCCAGATTACTGCAAGATAGGTTTTGGCTCTAATAGCGATTTTCTGACGAAGGAAGGCTCTGATTTGCATTCTCCTTACGTCATTCGATTCCTCTCGTCATTTTACGTCGGAATAGCACGTTTTTCACACGCGATTATGGTCCTGGAGGCCAGAATACTGGGAGATCGGTTTTGGCTCTTACAGCGATTTCCTGATGATGGAAGGCTCAGATTTGACTTCTGCTTGCGGTATTCGATCCCTCTCGTCATTTTACGTCGGAATAGCACGGTTTCCACACGCGATTACGATCCTGGTAGCCAGATTACTGCAAGATAGGTTTTGGCTCTAATAGCGATTTTCTGACGAAGGAAGGCTCTGATTTGAATTCTCCTTACGACATTCGATTCCTCTCGTCATTTTACGTCGGAATAGCACGTTTTCCACACGCGATTACGGTTCTGAAGGCCAGAATACTGGAAGATAGGTTTTGGCTCTAACAGCGATTTTCAGACGAAGGAAGGCTCTGATTTGAATTCTGCTTGCGGCATTCGATCCCTCTCGTCATTTTACGTCGGAATAGCACGGTTTCCGCACGGGATTACGGTCTTCGAAGCCAGAATACTGGGAGATAGGTTTTGGCTCTAACGGCGATTTTCAGAGGAAGGAAGGCTCTGATTTGAATTCAGCTTGCGGTATTCGACCCCTCTCGTCATTTTACGGCGGAATAGCACGGTTTCCACACCCGATTACGGTCCTGAAGGCCAGAATACTGGGAGATAGGTTTTGGCTCTAACAGCGATTTTCAGACGAACGAAGGCTCTGATTTGAATTCTCCTTACGACATTCGATTCCTCTCGTCATTTTACGTCGGAATAGCGCGTTTACCACTACCCGTTACGATCCTGGTAGCCAGATTACTGCAAGATAGGTTTTGGCTCTAATAGCGATTTTCTGACGAAGGAAGGCTCTGATTTGAATTCTCCTTACGACATTCGATTCCTCTCGTCATTTTACGTCGGAATAGCGTGTTTACCACTACCCATTACGATCCTGGAGGCCAGAATACTGGGAGATAGGTTTTGGCTCTTACAGCGATTTCCTGACGATGGAAGGCTCAGATTTGACTTCTGCTTGCGGCATTCGATCCCTCTCATCATTTTACGTCGGAATAGCACGGTCTCCACACCCGATTACGATCCTGGTAGCCAGATTACTGCAAGATAGGTTTTGGCTCTAATAGCGATTTTCTGACGAAGGAAGGCTCTGATTTGAATTCTCCTTACGACATTCGATTCCTCTCGTCATTTTACGTCGGAATAGCACGTTTTCCACACGCGATTACGGTTCTGAAGGCCAGAATACTGGAAGATAGGTTTTGGCTCTAACAGCGATTTTCAGACGAAGGAAGGCTCTGATTTGAATTCTGCTTGCGGCATTCGATCCCTCTCGTCATTTTACGTCGGAATAGCACGGTCTCCACACCCGATTACGATCCTGTTAGCCAGATTACTGCAAGATAGGTTTTGGCTCTAACAGCGATTTTCAGACGAAGGAAGGCTCTGATTTGAATTCTCCTTACGACATTCGATTCCTCTCGTCATTTTACGTCGGAATAGCGCGTTTACCACTACCCGTTACGATCCTGGTAGCCAGATTACTGCCAGATAGGTTTCGGCTCTAATAGCGATTTTCTGACGAAGGAAGGCTCTGATTTGAATTCTCCTTACGACATTCGATTCCTCTCGTCATTTTACGTCGGAATAGCGCGTTTACCGCTACCCATTACGATCCTGGTAGCCAGATTACTGCAAGATAGGTTTTGGCTCTAATAGCGATTTTCTGACGAAGGAAGGCTCTGATTTGCATTCTCCTTACGTCATTCGATTCCTCTCGTCATTTTACGTCGGAATAGCACGTTTTTCACACGCGATTATGGTCCTGGAGGCCAGAATACTGGGAGATCGGTTTTGGCTCTTACAGCGATTTCCTGATGATGGAAGGCTCTGATTTGAATTCAGCTTGCGGTATTCGACCCCTCTCGTCATTTTACGGCGGAATAGCACGGTTTCCACACCCGATTACGGTCCTGAAGGCCAGAATACTGGGAGATAGGTTTTGGCTCTAACAGCGATTTTCAGACGAACGAAGGCTCTGATTTGAATTCTGCTTGCGGCATTCGATCCCTCTCGTCATTTTACGTCGGAATAGCACGGTCTCCACACCCGATTACGATCCTGTTAGCCAGATTACTGCAAGATAGGTTTTGGCTCTAACAGCGATTTTCAGACGAAGGAAGGCTCTGATTTGAATTCTCCTTACGACATTCGATTCCTCTCGTCATTTTACGTCGGAATAGCGCGTTTACCACTACCCGTTACGATCCTGGTAGCCAGATTACTGCCAGATAGGTTTCGGCTCTAATAGCGATTTTCTGACGAAGGAAGGCTCTGATTTGAATTCTCCTTACGACATTCGATTCCTCTCGTCATTTTACGTCGGAATAGCGCGTTTACCGCTACCCATTACGATCCTGGTAGCCAGATTACTGCAAGATAGGTTTTGGCTCTAATAGCGATTTTCTGACGAAGGAAGGCTCTGATTTGAATTCTCCTTACGACATTCGATTCCTCTCGTCATTTTACGTCGGAATAGCGCGTTTACCGCTACCCATTACGATCCTGGTAGCCAGATTACTGCAAGATAGGTTTTGGCTCTAATAGCGATTTTCTGACGAAGGAAGGCTCTGATTTGAATTCTCCTTACGACATTCGATTCCTCTCGTCATTTTACGTCGGAATAGCGTGTTTACCACTACCCATTACGATCCTGGAGGCCAGAATACTGGGAGATAGGTTTTGGCTCTTACAGCGATTTCCTGACGATGGAAGGCTCAGATTTGACTTCTGCTTGCGGCATTCGATCCCTCTCATCATTTTACGTCGGAATAGCACGGTCTCCACACCCGATTACGATCCTGGTAGCCAGATTACTGCAAGATAGGTTTTGGCTCTAATAGCGATTTTCAGACGAAGGAAGGCTCTGATTTGAATTCTGCTTGCGGCATTCGATCCCTCTCGTCATTTTACGTCGGAATAGCACGGTCTCCACACCCGATTACGATCCTGTTAGCCAGATTACTGCAAGATAGGTTTTGGCTCTAACAGCGATTTTCAGACGAAGGAAGGCTCTGATTTGAATTCTCCTTACGACATTCGATTCCTCTCGTCATTTTACGTCGGAATAGCGCGTTTACCACTACCCGTTACGATCCTGGTAGCCAGATTACTGCCAGATAGGTTTCGGCTCTAATAGCGATTTTCTGACGAAGGAAGGCTCTGATTTGAATTCTCCTTACGACATTCGATTCCTCTCGTCATTTTACGTCGGAATAGCGCGTTTACCGCTACCCATTACGATCCTGGTAGCCAGATTACTGCAAGATAGGTTTTGGCTCTAATAGCGATTTTCTGACGAAGGAAGGCTCTGATTTGCATTCTCCTTACGTCATTCGATTCCTCTCGTCATTTTACGTCGGAATAGCACGTTTTTCACACGCGATTATGGTCCTGGAGGCCAGAATACTGGGAGATCGGTTTTGGCTCTTACAGCGATTTCCTGATGATGGAAGGCTCAGATTTGACTTCTGCTTGCGGTATTCGATCCCTCTCGTCATTTTACGTCGGAATAGCACGGTTTCCACACGCGATTACGATCCTGGTAGCCAGATTACTGCAAGATAGGTTTTGGCTCTAATAGCGATTTTCTGACGAAGGAAGGCTCTGATTTGAATTCTCCTTACGACATTCGATTCCTCTCGTCATTTTCCGTCGGAATAGCACGGTTTCCGCACGGGATTACGGTCTTCGAAGCCAGAATACTGGGAGATAGGTTTTGGCTCTAATAGCGATTTTCTGACGAAGGAAGGCTCTGATTTGAATTCTCCTTACGACATCCGATTCCTCTCGTCATTTTACGTCGGAATAGCACTTTTTCCACACGCGATTACGGTCCTGGAGGCCAGAATACTGGGAGATAGGTTTTGGCAATAATAGCGATTTTCTGACGAAGAAAGACTCGGATTTGGCTTCTGCTTACGACATTCGATTCCTCTCGTCATTTTACGTCGGAATAGCACGGTTTCCACACGCGATTACGGTCCTGAAGGCCAGAATACTGGGAGATAGGTTTTGGCTCTAACAGCGATTTTCAGACGAAGGAAGGCTGTGATTTGAATTCTGCTTGCGGCATTCGATTCCTCTCGTCATTTTACGTCGGAATAGTGCGTTTTCCACTACCCATTACGATCCTGGAGGCCAGAAAACTGGGAGATAGGTTTTGGCTCTTACAGCGATTTCCTGACGATGGAAGGCTCAGATTTGACTTCTGCTTGCGGCATTCGATCCCTCTCGTCATTTTACGTCGGAATAGGACGGTTTCCATACCCGATTACGGTCCTGAAGGCCAGAATACTGAAAGATAGGTTTTGGCTCTAACAGCGATTTTCAGACGAAGGAAGGCTCTGATTTGAATTCTCCTTACGACATTCGATTCCTCTCGTCATTTTACGTCGGAATAGCACGTTTTCCACACGCGATTACGGTTCTGAAGGCCAGAATACTGGAAGATAGGTTTTGGCTCTAACAGCGATTTTCAGACGAAGGAAGGCTCTGATTTGAATTCTGCTTGCGGCATTCGATCCCTCTCGTCATTTTACGTCGGAATAGCACGGTTTCAGCACGGGATTACGGTCTTCGAAGCCAGAATACTGGGAGATAGGTTTTGGCTCTAACGGCGATTTTCAGAGGAAGGAAGGCTCTGATTTGAATTCAGCTTGCGGTATTCGACCCCTCTCGTCATTTTACGTCGGAATAGCACGGTTTCCACACCCGATTACGATCCTGTTAGCCAGATTACTGCAAGACAGGTTTTGGCTCTAACAGCGATTTTCAGACGAAGGAAGGCTCTGATTTGAATTCTCCTTACGACATTCGATTCCTCTCGTCATTTTACGTCGGAATAGCGCGTTTACCACTACCCGTTACGATCCTGGTAGCCAGATTACTGCCAGATAGGTTTCGGCTCTAATAGCGATTTTCTGACGAAGGAAGGCTCTGATTTGAATTCTCCTTACGACATTCGATTCCTCTCGTCATTTTACGTCGGAATAGCGCGTTTACCGCTACCCATTACGATCCTGGAAGCCAGATTACTGCAAGATAGGTTTTGGCTCTAATAGCGATTTTCTGACGAAGGAAGGCTCTGATTTGCATTCTCCTTACGTCATTCGATTCCTCTCGTCATTTTACGTCGGAATAGCACGTTTTTCACACGCGATTATGGTCCTGGAGGCCAGAATACTGGGAGATCGGTTTTGGCTCTTACAGCGATTTCCTGATGATGGAAGGCTCAGATTTGACTTCTGCTTGCGGTATTCGATCCCTCTCGTCATTTTACGTCGGAATAGCACGGTTTCCACACGCGATTACGATCCTGGTAGCCAGATTACTGCAAGATAGGTTTTGGCTCTAATAGCGATTTTCTGACGAAGGAAGGCTCTGATTTGAATTCTCCTTACGACATTCGATTCCTCTCGTCATTTTCCGTCGGAATAGCACGGTTTCCGCACGGGATTACGGTCTTCGAAGCCAGAATACTGGGAGATAGGTTTTGGCTCTAATAGCGATTTTCTGACGAAGGAAGGCTCTGATTTGAATTCTCCTTACGACATTCGATTCCTCTCGTCATTTTACGTCGGAATAGCACGTTTTCCACACGCGATTACGGTCCTGGAGGCCAGAATACTGGGAGATAGGTTTTGGCAATAATAGCGATTTTCTGACGAAGAAAGACTCGGATTTGGCTTCTGCTTACGACATTCGATTCCTCTCGTCATTTTACGTCGGAATAGCACGTTTTCCACACGCGATTACGGTTCTGAAGGCCAGAATACTGGGAGATAGGTTTTGGCTATAATAACGATTTTCAGACGAAGGAAGGCTCTGATTTGAATTCTGCTTGCGGCATTCGATTCCTCTCGCCATTTTACGTCGGAATAGCACGTTTTCCACACGCGATTACGGTTCTGAAGGCCAGAATACTGGAAGATAGGTTTTGGCTCTAACAGCGATTTCCAGACGAAGGAAGGCTCTGATTTGAATTCTGCTTGCGGCATTCGATTCCTCTCGTCATTTTACGTCGGAATAGCGCGTTTACCACTACCCATTACGATCCTGGTAGCCAGATTACTGCAAGATAGGTTTTGGCTCTAATAGCGATTTTCTGACGAAGGAAGGCTCTGATTTGAATTCTCCTTACGTCATTCGATTCCTCTCGTCATTTTACGTCGGAATAGCACGTTTTTCACACGCGATTACGGTTCTGAAGGCCAGAATACTGGAAGATATGTTTTGGCTCTAACAGCGATTTTCAGACGAAGGAAGGCTCTGATTTGAATTCTGCTTGCGGCATTCGATTCCTCTCGTCATTTTACGTCGGAATAGCGCGTTTACCACTACCCATTACGATCCTGGTAGCCAGATTACTGCAAGATAGGTTTTGGCTCTAATAGCGATTTTCTGACGAAGGAAGGCTCTGATTTGAATTCTCCTTACGACATTCGATTCCTCTCGTCATTTTACGTCGGAATAGCGCGTTTCCCACTACCCATTACGATCCTGGAGGCCAGAATACTGGGAGATAGGTTTTGGCTCTTACAGCGATTTCCTGACGATGGAAGGCTCAGATTTGACTTCTGCTTGCGGCATTCGATCCCTCTCGTCATTTTACGTCGGAATAGCACGTCTTCCACACCCGATTACGGTCCTGAAGGCCAGAATACTGGAAGATAGGTTTTGGCTCTAACAGCGATTTCCAGACGAAGGAAGGCTCTGATTTGAATTCTGCTTGCGGCATTCGATTCCTCTCGTCATTTTACGTCGGAATAGCGCGTTTTCCACTACCCATTTCGATCCTGGGAGCCAGATTACTGCAAGATAGGTTTTGGCTCTAATAGCGATTTTCTGACGAAGGAAGGCTCTGATTTGAATTCTCCTTACGACATTCGATTCCTCTCGTCATTTTACGTCGGAATAGCGCGTTTACCACTACCCATTACGATCCTGGAGGCCAGAATACTGGGAGATAGGTTTTGGCTCTTACAGCGATTTCCTGACGATGGAAGGCTCAGATTTGACTTCTGCTTGCGGCATTCGATCCCTCTCATCATTTTACGTCGGAATAGCACGGTCTCCACACCCGATTACGATCATGGTAGCCAGATTACTGCAAGATAGGTTTTGGCTCTAATAGCGATTTTCTGACGAAGGAAGGCTCTGATTTGAATTCTCCTTGCGACATTCGATTCCTCTCGTCATTTTACGTCGGAGTAGCGCGTTTTCCATTACCCATTTCGATCCTGGTAGCCAGATTACTGCAAGATAGGTTTTAGCTCCCGTGCCCCTTCGGGGGGTGGGGTTGCTGGACCCCGACACGGCGCGTCCCCGGGTGGCGGATAGGGGAATGCCCTCACCAGGATTACCTGGCGGGTACCGGTGAAATAAAATAGCCGGCGCGGACCAAATCCAGCATACACACGTACACTCACACATACACTTACACTCTCCTCTGCGTACCCTGCCTCGCGGAGCCGTACATTGCAGAGGGGCACACACACACGCACACATGCACACGCGTCCGGGAGCGGGTCAGAATACCTCCGGGGTATGTCCTGCCTGTCGTAAGAGGCGACTTAAAGGACTAGGGGAAGGAACCCCGAATAATAAACCGAATATGGACGGAGGCATAGAGAAAAGAAAGTTTACGGCGCAGGGGTGCGAGTCCCCAGTGCCGGCGTCCGGGGGTGAGAAAGCGGGCCCTATTCGGACGTCGTCATCCGACAACCGCAGTGCTGCGTCGGTTGGCCACTTGGCCGGCGCAGCATATAGTGCCACAAGTGAAGGCTCTACCGTAAGGTTGGAGCAGTCGGTGCTTCCTGCAGGGGAGGTGCAGACGGTGGTGGATGCCAGCACCTCTAACGCTGGCATCCGCGAGGAGCTCTCCTCTCTTCGGCGTCGACTCGCCGAGCTCGAGGAGAGGACGAAGTCGAGCCACGCGGAAATGCGCGGCCTAATTAAGGAGATGTTGGGCGCGCTGGGGAGGCAGCCCAAGATCTCCAACACAATCAAAAAGGGGCTACCGCAGCTGGAGGAATTCCTTGAGGAAATCGAGGAAAACACCAAGGCCTGCTCGTCGATCCGCACGAGCCTGGAAGAGCTGGCTGCGGTAGAGCAGGCCAGGTGTCCGCCAGCTGCGGATCCCGATCTGGATGCCGTGAAGAGGAAGAGGCCCGCCTCGAGCCCGCCTCTCCCGGCACGGCCGGTCGCCCCAAAGAAAAAGAAGGGCGACTCCGCAGAGACGTGGGCAACGGTGGTCAGCCGGAAGGCCGCGAGAGCGGCCAAAGGTAAGACCACCGATGCCGTCCGGCCGTCAAATGCCGGTAATAAGGGGCCGCCGGGGGGTCACAAAGACCCCGCGGCCCCTACTGAAAATGAAAATAAAAAGAAGAAGAAGGACAAGATGGCGTCTCGGCCCAGGCCTCCCAAGGCGAGGAGCAAGCCGGACGCCATCGTACTGAAGCCCGCGAATGGTAGGACCTACTCGGACGTGCTGAGCACGGCCCGTAGTGCCGTCAAGCCAGACTCCTGCGGGGTTGAGGTTCGGGATGTCCGGCGCACGAGAGCGGGCGAAGTGCTCCTCGAGCTCGGCAACGCAACGTCCGAAGCCAGAGCCTCGTTCTCCGAGGCCCTGAGGAAGGCCGTTGGCGAGGCGGGCACCGTCAGGGAACTGATCCCCAGAGCCGAGCTGGAGATCAGGGACCTCGACGGGTGCACCACCGCCGAGGAGGTCGAGGGGGCCCTGAGGGAAGTCCTGAAGGACTATTCGGGGCATCTGCGGGTCTTCGTGACGAAGCCAAACGTACGCGAGCAGTGCGTGGCTATCGTCACGATGGACGAGGCAGCGGCCCCGAGGCTGCTCGAGACCGCCCGAGTCAAAATCGGGTGGTTGGCCTGCAAGGTCCGGCGAAGGGTGACGGTCACCAGGTGCTTCAGGTGCCTGGGATACGGCCACCAGAGCCGGGCCTGCAAGGGAGTAGACCGCAGCAAGGCCTGCCTTCGCTGCGGCGCGGAGGGCCACAGGGCGGCTGACTGTAAAGCCAAACAGCCATGCTTCCTCTGCGCCGGTGAGGCGGAGGGTAAGCCCGACGCCCGCAACCACATCGCGGGCTCGGGCGCTTGCGGATCCTTCCGCAAGGCCCTCTCCGAGGCGAAGAAGCAGGCCCAAAAATGGCGGTAGTCCTTCAGGGCAACCTGCATAGGAGGAGGACGGCGGACCACCTGCTGGGTCCGATCCGTCTCGAACTGGGCGCTGATGTGGTCCTCATCAGCGAGCAGTATCGGGATCGGGATCACCCCGGGTGGTATTCTGACGTACTCGGCACGGCGGCGATCTGGGTCCCAGACCCGCGGCGGTTCAGCGTCGCGGCCCATGGCTCCGGAAGCGGCTTCGTTTGGGTGAGGCGCAAAGACGTAACCTACGTCAGCTGCTACCTCACTCCGAACGAGCTTATCGCGGACTTTCAGGCCAAGCTCGATGGCCTGGAGGACGCGATCCGGGTCATGGGAGGGGAGCTGATAGTGGCCGGAGACTTCAACGCCAAGGCACGGGAGTGGGGTGAGCCGACCCAGGACTCCAGAGGTGGACGAGTCATGGATATGGCGGCGAGGACGGGACTCCTCGTCCTCAACGTCGGCTCCACGTCCACCTTCCGGAGGCCCGGGAACAGGGAGACAATTATCGACGTCTCCCTCGCGACGGAACGCTTGGCTGCACGCGTGCAGGACTGGCGGGTGTTCGAGGGCTATACGGCCAGCGACCACCAGTACATCGCCTTTTGCGTGCGCGATGCGCCAGTCGAGAGGGCCCACTGTCATCCAGGCCCTCCCAGGTGGAACGTCGCGAAGCTCGACCCCGGCAGGTTGTCTCTGGCCCTATCACGCGGCCAGCGACCCTGGACCGTCCCGGAGAGCGCATCGCCCTCCAAGCAGGCTCACGCGATGGTGGAGTCCTTCATGGGCCTCCTCCGTCGGGCCTGTGAGGAGGCAATGCCTAGGAAGCCGCGCCGATGCGTTAGACGTCCTGCCTACTGGTGGACGAACGAGATCGCGGAGCTCAGGCGTAAATGTCTGAAGCTCAGAAGGCTCTCACTGAGGGCCCGAAAACGCGACCACGACGCAGCCCGAGTGGCAGCCGAGCACACGGCGGCCAAGAAGGTGCTCCGTCGGGCCATCGAAGCGAGCAAGCGCCGATGCTGGAAGTTGCTGGGGGAGGATCTCAACAACGACCCTTGGGGATTCGGGTACAAGGTAGTGCTCCGCAAGTTGGACGCTTTCAAGCAAAGCGCACCCAGCGACGCGGGCACTATCGAGGGCATTGTCAACGGCCTCTTCCCTACCCACCCCAAGAGGCCGATCACCCCCGCACCGTCCGGACCACTGGAGGTACCGCTCTTCACGCGGGAGGAGCTGCAAAACGCCGCCCGTAGCACGAAGAGCGGGAAAGCTCCGGGACCGGACGGAATTCCAGCGGAAGTGCTTAAAGCCGCTGCTGAAAGCCATCCAGGGCTCTTGCTTGATGTGTACAACGCGTGCCTGAAGGCGGGGGTGTTTCCCCGTCCCTTCAAGAAGGCGCGCCTTGTGCTCATCGGCAAGGGAAAGGGGCCGGCAGGCAGTCCCGCGTCGTACAGGCCCCTGTGCATGCTGGACACTGCCGGCAAGCTCCTGGAAAAGCTGCTGCGACCTCGCCTCCACGCGGCCGTCCAAGCCGCTGGAGATCTCTCCCCGAGCCAGTTCGGCTTCAGGAAAGAGAGGTCGACAGTGCACGCTATCCAGGTGGTTGTCGAGGCTGCCAGGGCCACGGAGCGGGGATATCACCTCGGCCGCCCCGTGTGCCTGCTGGTCACCCTGGATGTGAAAAATGCTTTCAATTCGGTGAGGTGGGCTGACGCCCTGTACGCGATGGAGCGGGACTTCAAGGTACCCGAGTACCTTCTCCGGATCATCGGAGATTATTTGAACGAACGCTTCATCGTGTACGCCACCGACGATGGCCCAAAGCAGAGGGAGCTTACCTCGGGTGCAGCCCAGGGCTCCATACTGGGACCCGACATATGGAACATCACCTATGACGGGATCCTGCGTATGGAGATGCCTGACGGCTGCTCACTGGTTGGGTACGCGGATGACGTCGCCGCCATCATCACCGCGAGGGATGTGGAGGCGGCTCAGATGCGGCTCAACCAGGTGATGCGTCGCGTCCGTTCCTGGATGAGCGACCATGGCTTGGAGTTGGCTTTGGCAAAGACCGAGATCGTCCTCCTCACCAAGAAACGCATTCCCCTGTTCCGGGAAATGCAGGTGGGAGGGGCGACGGTCCAGACCAAGGCCGCTGTAAAGTACCTGGGGGTGATGCTGGACTGCCGGCTCACCTTCGGGGAAAACATCCGCACGAGAGCAGACAAGGCGGCGTCGGTAGTCGCGTTGCTGAGCAGGGTCATGGCCAACATCGGTGGACCCAGACCCTGCAAGAGGCGATTGCTACTGCGCACCGCCGAGTCAATAATGCTCTACGGCGCCGAAGTCTGGGCCGACTCGCTGCGGTGCGAGAGGCATCGGAAGCGCATAGCCGCCGTCCAGCGGAGATGCGCTTTGCGGATCGCCTGCTCGTATCGCACAGTCTCGGAGCCAGCAGCCATGGTGGTCGCTGGGGTCACACCCATCGACTTGCTCGCCCAGGAGCGGAAGTCCGTCCACCAGGACAAGGCCGCTCTGGGGAGGGAAGCCGCTGCGCAGCGGGCGAAGGCCCGCTGTTTAGAAGCGTGGCAGGAGCGGTGGGACCGGGAGTCGCGGGGCCGATGGACAGCGAGGCTGATACCTCGTTTGGACGTCTGGCTAAACCGTCAGCACGGTGAGGTGGACTACTACCTCACACAAATGCTGACGGGGCACGGCTACTTCCGCGCCTATCTCCACAAGATGGGGAAGGTTGCGGACCCTAGCTGTGCCTACTGCGACTCCCGATCCGACAGCGCCCTCCACACTCTATTCGAGTGTGGGAGGTGGAGCGCGGAGAAGGACGGGCTGGCGGAGGGGCTCGGAGACATAACTCCCGATACCATAGTCAGGATTATGCTGACGAGCCCCGAGGCCTGGACAAAGGTCTCGGGCTTTGTCAAGTCTGTCCTTCTCCGTAAAATACGGGATTTGGACGCGGGCGGGAGCTTAGCCCCCTAGTCATCTATCGGCGCCACCCCGAAGTAATGCCATATCGGCGGTTCCGGGGTGGCGTCTAGAAGCCCAAGGAGGGGGGTTTTAGTCGGTAGGCCCGGGTCTCTGTCTAAGACCTGGGAGAGCCCGACACACGGGGAGGGACCAAACACTCCCCACGGTGCATAAGGTGCATTTCCCCTCTCCTACCCAAAAAAAAAAAAAAAAAAAAAAAGATAGGTTTTAGCTCTAATAGCGATTTTCTGACGAAGGAAGGCTCTGATTTGAATTCTCCTTACGACATTCGATTCCTCTTGTCATTTTACGTCGGAATAGCACGTTTTCCACACCCGGTTACGGTCCTGAAGGCCAGAATACTGGAAGATAGGTTTTGGCTCTAACAGCAATTTTCAGACGAAGTAAGCCTCTGATTTGAATTCTCCTTACGACATTCGATTCCTCTCGTAATTTTACGTCAGAATAGCGCGTTTTCCACTACCCATTACGATCCTGGGAGCCAGATTACTGCAAGATAGGTTTTGACTCTAATAGCGATTTTCTGACGAAGGAAGGCTCTGGCTTGAATTCTGCTTGCGGCATTCGATCCCTCTCGTCATTTTACGTCGGAATAGCACGTTTTCCACACCCGATTATGGTCCTGGAGGCCAGAATACTGGGAGATCGGTTTTGGCTCTTACAGCGATTTCCTGACGATGGAAGGCTCAGATTTGACTTGTGCTTGCGGCATTCGATCCCTCTCGTCATTTTACGTCGGAATAGCACGGTTTCCACACCCGATTACGGTCCTGAAGGCCAGAATACTGGGAGACAGGTTTTGGCTATAATAGCGATTTTCAGACGAAGGAAGGCTCTGATTTGAATTCTGCTTGCGACATTAAATCCCTCGCGTCATTTTACGTCGGAATAGCACGTTTTCCACACCCGATTACGGTCCTGGAGGCCAGAATACTGGGAGATAGGTTTTGGCAATAACAGCGATTTTCTGACGAAGGAAGGCTCTGATTTGAATTCTGCTTGCGGCATTCGATTCCTCTCATCGTTTGACGTCGGAATAGCACGTTCTCCACACCCGATTACGGTCCTGGAAGCCAGAATACTGGGCGATACGTTTTGTATACAGGAGCGATTTTCTGACGAAGGCAGGCTCGGATTTGAATTCTGCTTGCGGCATTCGATCCCTCTCGTCATTTTACGTCGGAATAGGACGGTTTCCACACCCGATTACGGTCCTGAAGGCCAGAATACTGGAAGATAGGTTTTGGCTCTAACAGCGATTTTCAGACGAAGGAAGGCTCTGATTTCAATTCTCCTGACGACATTCGATTCCTCTCGTCATTTTACGTCGGAATAGCGCGTTTACCGCTACCCATTACGATGCTGGTAGCCAGATTACTGCAAGATAGGTTTTGGCTCTAATAGCGATTTTCTGACGAAGGAAGGCTCTGATTTGAATTCTCCTTACGTCATTCGATTCCTCTCGTCATTTTACGTCGGAATAGCACGTTTTTCACACGCGATTACGGTTCTGAAGGCCAGAATACTGGAAGATATGTTTTGGCTCTAACAGCGATTTTCAGACGAAGGAAGGCTCTGATTTGAATTCTGCTTGCGGCATTCGATCCCTCTCGTCATTTTACGTCGGAATAGGACGGTTTCCACACCCGATCACGGTCCTGAAGGCCAGAATACTGGAAGATAGGTTTTGGCTCTAACAGCGATTTTCAGACGAAGGAAGGCTCTGATTTGAATTCTCCTTACGACATTCGATTCCTCTCATCATTTTACGTCGGAATAGCGCGTTTTCCACTACCCATTTCGATCCTGGGAGCCAGATTACTGCAAGATAGGTTTTGGCTCTAGCAGCGATTTCCTGACGATGGAAGGCTCAGATTTGACTTCTGCTTGCGGCATTCGATCCCTCTCGTCATTTTACGTCGGAATAGGACGGTTTCCACACCCGATTACGGTCCTGAAGGCCAGAATACTGGAAGATAGGTTTTGGCTCTAACAGCGATTTCCTGACGATGGAAGGCTCAGATTTGACTTCTGCTTGCGGCATTCGATCCCTCTCGTCATTTTACGTCGGAATAGTGCGTTTTCCACTACCCATTACGTTCCTGGAGGCCAGATTACTGCAAGATAGGTATTGGCTCTAGCAGCGATTTTCAGACGAAGGAAGGCTCTGATTTGAATTCTCCTTACGACATTCGATTCCTCTCGTCATTTTACGTCGGAATAGTACGTTTTCCACACGCGATTACGGTTCTGAAGGCCAGAATACTGGGAGATAGGTTTTGGCTATAATAACGATTTTCGGACGAAGGAAGGCTCTGATTTGAATTCTGCTTGCGGCATTCGATTCCTCTCGCCATTTTACGTCGGAATAGCACGTTTTCCACACGCGATCACGGTCCTGAAGGCCAGAATACTGGAAGATAGGTTTTGGCTCTAACAGCGATTTTCAGACGAAGGAAGGCTCTGATTTGAATTCTCCTTACGACATTCGATTCCTCTCATCATTTTACGTCGGAATAGCGCGTTTTCCACTACCCATTTCGATCCTGGGAGCCAGATTACTGCAAGATAGGTTTTGGCTCTAGCAGCGATTTCCTGACGATGGAAGGCTCAGATTTGACTTCTGCTTGCGGCATTCGATCCCTCTCGTCATTTTACGTCGGAATAGGACGGTTTCCACACCCGATTACGGTCCTGAAGGCCAGAATACTGGAAGATAGGTTTTGGCTCTAACAGCGATTTCCTGACGATGGAAGGCTCAGATTTGACTTCTGCTTGCGGCATTCGATCCCTCTCGTCATTTTACGTCGGAATAGTGCGTTTTCCACTACCCATTACGTTCCTGGAGGCCAGATTACTGCAAGATAGGTTTTGGCTCTAGCAGCGATTTTCAGACGAAGGAAGGCTCTGATTTGAATTCTCCTTACGACATTCGATTCCTCTCGTCATTTTACGTCGGAATAGTACGTTTTCCACACGCGATTACGGTTCTGAAGGCCAGAATACTGGGAGATAGGTTTTGGCTATAATAACGATTTTCGGACGAAGGAAGGCTCTGATTTGAATTCTGCTTGCGGCATTCGATTCCTCTCGCCATTTTACGTCGGAATAGCACGTTTTCCACACGCGATTACGGTTCTGAAGGCCAGAATACTGGAAGATAGGTTTTGGCTCTAACAGCGATTTCCAGACGAAGGAAGGCTCTGATTTGAATTCTGCTTGCGGCATTCGATTCCTCTCGCCATTTTACGTCGGAATAGCGCGTTTACCACTACCCATTACGATCCTGGTAGCCAGATTACTGCAAGATAGGTTTTGGCTCTAATAGCGATTTTCTGACGAAGGAAGGCTCTGATTTGAATTCTCCTTACGTCATTCGATTCCTCTCGTCATTTTACGTCGGAATAGCACGTTTTTCACACGCGATTACGGTTCTGAAGGCCAGAATACTGGAAGATATGTTTTGGCTCTAACAGCGATTTTCAGACGAAGGAAGGCTCTGATTTGAATTCTGCTTGCGGCATTCGATTCCTCTCGTCATTTTACGTCGGAATAGCGCGTTTACCACTACCCATTACGATCCTGGTAGCCAGATTACTGCAAGATAGGTTTTGGCTCTAATAGCGATTTTCTGACGAAGGAAGGCTCTGATTTGAATTCTCCTTACGACATTCGATTCCTCTCGTCATTTTACGTCGGAATAGCGCGTTTACCACTACCCATTACGATCCTGGAGGCCAGAATACTGGGAGATAGGTTTTGGCTCTTACAGCGATTTCCTGACGATGGAAGGCTCAGATTTGACTTCTGCTTGCGGCATTCGATCCCTCTCGTCATTTTACGTCGGAATAGCATGTCTTCCACACCCGATTACGGTCCTGAAGGCCAGAATACTGGAAGATAGGTTTTGGCTCTAACAGCGATTTTCTGACGAAGGAAGGCTCTGATTTGAATTCTGCTTGCGGCATTCGATTCCTCTCGTCATTTTACGTCGGAATAGCGCGTTTTCCACTACCCATTTCGATCCTGGGAGCCAGATTACTGCAAGATAGGTTTTGGCTCTAATAGCGATTTTCTGACGAAGGAAGGCTCTGATTTGAATTCTCCTTACGACATTCGATTCCTCTCGTCATTTTACGTCGGAATAGCGCGTTTTCCACTACCCATTACGATCCTGGAGGCCAGAATACTGGGAGATAGGTTTTGGCTCTTACAGCGATTTCCTGACGATGGAAGGCTCAGATTTGACTTCTGCTTGCGGCATTCGATCCCTCTCATCATTTTACGTCGGAATAGCACGGTTTCCACACCCGATTACGATCATGGTAGCCAGATTACTGCAAGATAGGTTTTGGCTCTAATAGCGATTTTCTGACGAAGGAAGGCTCTGATTTGAATTCTCCTTGCGACATTCGATTCCTCTCGTCATTTTACGTCGGAGTAGCGCGTTTTCCATTACCCATTTCGATCCTGGTAGCCAGATTACTGCAAGATAGGTTTTAGCTCTAATAGCGATTTTCTGACGAAGGAAGGCTCTGATTTGAATTCTCCTTACGACATTCGATTCCTCTCGTCATTTTACGTCGGAATAGCGCGTTTACCACTACCCATTACGATCCTGGAGGCCAGAATACTGGGAGATAGGTTTTGGCTCTTACAGCGATTTCCTGACGATGGAAGGCTCAGATTTGACTTCTGCTTGCGGCATTCGATCCCTCTCGTCATTTTACGTCGGAATAGCACGTTTTCCACACGCGATTACGGTTCTGAAGGCCAGAATACTGGAAGATAGGTTTTGGCTCTAACAGCGATTTCCAGACGAAGGAAGGCTCTGATTTGAATTCTGCTTGCGGCATTCGATTCCTCTCGTCATTTTACGTCGGAATAGCGCGTTTACCACTACCCATTACGATCCTGGTAGCCAGATTACTGCAAGATAGGTTTTGGCTCTAATAGCGATTTTCTGACGAAGGAAGGCTCTGATTTGAATTCTCCTTACGTCATTCGATTCCTCTCGTCATTTTACGTCGGAATAGCACGTTTTTCACACGCGATTACGGTTCTGAAGGCCAGAATACTGGAAGATATGTTTTGGCTCTAACAGCGATTTTCAGACGAAGGAAGGCTCTGATTTGAATTCTGCTTGCGGCATTCGATTCCTCTCGTCATTTTACGTCGGAATAGCGCGTTTACCACTACCCATTACGATCCTGGTAGCCAGATTACTGCAAGATAGGTTTTGGCTCTAATAGCGATTTTCTGACGAAGGAAGGCTCTGATTTGAATTCTCCTTACGACATTCGATTCCTCTCGTCATTTTACGTCGGAATAGCGCGTTTACCACTACCCATTACGATCCTGGAGGCCAGAATACTGGGAGATAGGTTTTGGCTCTTACAGCGATTTCCTGACGATGGAAGGCTCAGATTTGACTTCTGCTTGCGGCATTCGATCCCTCTCGTCATTTTACGTCGGAATAGCACGTTTTCCACACCCGATTACGGTCCTGAAGGCCAGAATACTGGAAGATAGGTTTTGGCTCTAACAGCGATTTCCAGACGAAGGAAGGCTCTGATTTGAATTCTGCTTGCGGCATTCGATTCCTCTCGTCATTTTACGTCGGAATAGCGCGTTTACCACTACCCATTACGATCCTGGTAGCCAGATTACTGCAAGATAGGTTTTGGCTCTAATAGCGATTTTCTGACGAAGGAAGGCTCTGATTTGAATTCTCCTTACGACATTCGATTCCTCTCGTCATTTTACGTCGGAATAGCGCGTTTACCACTACCCACTACGATCCTGGAGGCCAGAATACTGGGAGATAGGTTTTGGCTCTTACAGCGATTTCCTGACGATGGAAGGCTCAGATTTGACTTCTGCTTGCGGCATTCGAACCCTCTCATCATTTTACGTCGGAATAGCACGTTTTCCACACCCGATTACGGTCCTGAAGGCCAGAATACTGGAAGATAGGTTTTGGCTCTAACAGCGATTTTCAGACGAAGGAAGGCTCTGATTTGAATTCTCCTTACGACATTCGATTCCTCTCGTCATTTTACGTCGGAATAGCGCGTTTTCCACTACCCATTACGATCCTGGGAGCCAGATTACTGCAAGATAGGTTTTGGCTCTTACAGCGATTTCCTGACGATGGAAGGCTCAGATTTGACTTCTGCTTGCGGCATTCGATCCCTCTCATCATTTTACGTCGGAATAGCACGGTCTCCACACCCGATTACGATCATGGTAGCCAGATTACTGCAAGATAGGTTTTGGCTCTAATAGCGATTTTCTGACGAAGGAAGGCTCTGATTTGAATTCTCCTTGCGACATTCGATTCCTCTCGTCATTTTACGTCGGAGTAGCGCGTTTTCCATTACCCATTTCGATCCTGGTAGCCAGATTACTGCAAGATAGGTTTTAGCTCTAATAGCGATTTTCTGACGAAGGAAGGCTCTGATTTGAATTCTCCTTACGACATTCGATTCCTCTCGTCATTTTACGTCGGAATAGCGCGTTTACCACTACCCACTACGATCCTGGAGGCCAGAATACTGGGAGATAGGTTTTGGCTCTTACAGCGATTTCCTGACGATGGAAGGCTCAGATTTGACTTCTGCTTGCGGCATTCGATCCCTCTCATCATTTTACGTCGGAATAGCACGTTTTCCACACCCGATTACGGTCCTGAAGGCCAGAATACTGGAAGATAGGTTTTGGCTCTAACAGCGATTTCCAGACGAAGGAAGGCTCTGATTTGAATTCTGCTTGCGGCATTCGATTCCTCTCGTCATTTTACGTCGGAATAGCGCGTTTACCACTACCCATTACGATCCTGGTAGCCAGATTACTGCAAGATAGGTTTTGGCTCTAATAGCGATTTTCTGACGAAGGAAGGCTCTGATTTGAATTCTCCTTACGTCATTCGATTCCTCTCGTCATTTTACGTCGGAATAGCACGTTTTTCACACGCGATTACGGTTCTGAAGGCCAGAATACTGGAAGATATGTTTTGGCTCTAACAGCGATTTTCAGACGAAGGAAGGCTCTGATTTGAATTCTGCTTGCGGCATTCGATTCCTCTCGTCATTTTACGTCGGAATAGCGCGTTTACCACTACCCATTACGATCCTGGTAGCCAGATTACTGCAAGATAGGTTTTGGCTCTAATAGCGATTTTCTGACGAAGGAAGGCTCTGATTTGAATTCTCCTTACGTCATTCGATTCCTCTCGTCATTTTACGTCGGAATAGCACGTTTTTCACACGCGATTACGGTTCTGAAGGCCAGAATACTGGAAGATATGTTTTGGCTCTAACAGCGATTTTCAGACGAAGGAAGGCTCTGATTTGAATTCTGCTTGCGGCATTCGATTCCTCTCGTCATTTTACGTCGGAATAGCGCGTTTACCACTACCCATTACGATCCTGGTAGCCAGATTACTGCAAGATAGGTTTTGGCTCTAATAGCGATTTTCTGACGAAGGAAGGCTCTGATTTGAATTCTCCTTACGACATTCGATTCCTCTCGTCATTTTACGTCGGAATAGCGCGTTTACCACTACCCATTACGATCCTGGAGGCCAGAATACTGGGAGATAGGTTTTGGCTCTTACAGCGATTTCCTGACGATGGAAGGCTCAGATTTGACTTCTGCTTGCGGCATTCGATCCCTCTCGTCATTTTACGTCGGAATAGCACGTCTTCCACACCCGATTACGGTCCTGAAGGCCAGAATACTGGAAGATAGGTTTTGGCTCTAACAGCGATTTTCTGACGAAGGAAGGCTCTGATTTGAATTCTGCTTGCGGCATTCGATTCCTCTCGTCATTTTACGTCGGAATAGCGCGTTTTCCACTACCCATTTCGATCCTGGGAGCCAGATTACTGCAAGATAGGTTTTGGCTCTAATAGCGATTTTCTGACGAAGGAAGGCTCTGATTTGAATTCTCCTTACGACATTCGATTCCTCTCGTCATTTTACGTCGGAATAGCGCGTTTACCACTACCCATTACGATCCTGGAGGCCAGAATACTGGGAGATAGGTTTTGGCTCTTACAGCGATTTCCTGACGATGGAAGGCTCAGATTTGACTTCTGCTTGCGGCATTCGATCCCTCTCATCATTTTACGTCGGAATAGCACGGTCTCCACACCCGATTACGATCATGGTAGCCAGATTACTGCAAGATAGGTTTTGGCTCTAATAGCGATTTTCTGACGAAGGAAGGCTCTGATTTGAATTCTCCTTGCGACATTCGATTCCTCTCGTCATTTTACGTCGGAGTAGCGCGTTTTCCATTACCCATTTCGATCCTGGTAGCCAGATTACTGCAAGATAGGTTTTAGCTCTAATAGCGATTTTCTGACGAAGGAAGGCTCTGATTTGAATTCTCCTTACGACATTCGATTCCTCTCGTCATTTTACGTCGGAATAGCGCGTTTACCACTACCCATTACGATCCTGGAGGCCAGAATACTGGGAGATCGGTTTTGGCTCTTACAGCGATTTCCTGACGATGGAAGGCTCAGATTTGACTTCTGCTTGCGGCATTCGATCCCTCTCGTCATTTTACGTCGGAATAGCACGTTTTCCACACGCGATTACGGTTCTGAAGGCCAGAATACTGGAAGATAGGTTTTGGCTCTAACAGCGATTTCCAGACGAAGGAAGGCTCTGATTTGAATTCTGCTTGCGGCATTCGATTCCTCTCGTCATTTTACGTCGGAATAGCGCGTTTACCACTACCCATTACGATCCTGGTAGCCAGATTACTGCAAGATAGGTTTTGGCTCTAATAGCGATTTTCTGACGAAGGAAGGCTCTGATTTGAATTCTCCTTACGACATTCGATTCCTCTCGTCATTTTACGTCGGAATAGCGCGTTTACCACTACCCATTACGATCCTGGAGGCCAGAATACTGGGAGATAGGTTTTGGCTCTTACAGCGATTTCCTGACGATGGAAGGCTCAGATTTGACTTCTGCTTGCGGCATTCGATCCCTCTCGTCATTTTACGTCGGAATAGCACGTTTTCCACACCCGATTACGGTCCTGAAGGCCAGAATACTGGAAGATAGGTTTTGGCTCTAACAGCGATTTCCAGACGAAGGAAGGCTCTGATTTGAATTCTGCTTGCGGCATTCGATTCCTCTCGTCATTTTACGTCGGAATAGCGCGTTTACCACTACCCATTACGATCCTGGTAGCCAGATTACTGCAAGATAGGTTTTGGCTCTAATAGCGATTTTCTGACGAAGGAAGGCTCTGATTTGAATTCTCCTTACGACATTCGATTCCTCTCGTCATTTTACGTCGGAATAGCGCGTTTACCACTACCCACTACGATCCTGGAGGCCAGAATACTGGGAGATAGGTTTTGGCTCTTACAGCGATTTCCTGACGATGGAAGGCTCAGATTTGACTTCTGCTTGCGGCATTCGAACCCTCTCATCATTTTACGTCGGAATAGCACGTTTTCCACACCCGATTACGGTCCTGAAGGCCAGAATACTGGAAGATAGGTTTTGGCTCTAACAGCGATTTTCAGACGAAGGAAGGCTCTGATTTGAATTCTCCTTACGACATTCGATTCCTCTCGTCATTTTACGTCGGAATAGCGCGTTTTCCACTACCCATTACGATCCTGGGAGCCAGATTACTGCAAGATAGGTTTTGGCTCTTACAGCGATTTCCTGACGATGGAAGGCTCAGATTTGACTTCTGCTTGCGGCATTCGATCCCTCTCATCATTTTACGTCGGAATAGCACGGTCTCCACACCCGATTACGATCATGGTAGCCAGATTACTGCAAGATAGGTTTTGGCTCTAATAGCGATTTTCTGACGAAGGAAGGCTCTGATTTGAATTCTCCTTGCGACATTCGATTCCTCTCGTCATTTTACGTCGGAGTAGCGCGTTTTCCATTACCCATTTCGATCCTGGTAGCCAGATTACTGCAAGATAGGTTTTAGCTCTAATAGCGATTTTCTGACGAAGGAAGGCTCTGATTTGAATTCTCCTTACGACATTCGATTCCTCTCGTCATTTTACGTCGGAATAGCGCGTTTACCACTACCCACTACGATCCTGGAGGCCAGAATACTGGGAGATAGGTTTTGGCTCTTACAGCGATTTCCTGACGATGGAAGGCTCAGATTTGACTTCTGCTTGCGGCATTCGATCCCTCTCATCATTTTACGTCGGAATAGCACGTTTTCCACACCCGATTACGGTCCTGAAGGCCAGAATACTGGAAGATAGGTTTTGGCTCTAACAGCGATTTCCAGACGAAGGAAGGCTCTGATTTGAATTCTGCTTGCGGCATTCGATTCCTCTCGTCATTTTACGTCGGAATAGCGCGTTTACCACTACCCATTACGATCCTGGTAGCCAGATTACTGCAAGATAGGTTTTGGCTCTAATAGCGATTTTCTGACGAAGGAAGGCTCTGATTTGAATTCTCCTTACGTCATTCGATTCCTCTCGTCATTTTACGTCGGAATAGCACGTTTTTCACACGCGATTACGGTTCTGAAGGCCAGAATACTGGAAGATATGTTTTGGCTCTAACAGCGATTTTCAGACGAAGGAAGGCTCTGATTTGAATTCTGCTTGCGGCATTCGATTCCTCTCGTCATTTTACGTCGGAATAGCGCGTTTACCACTACCCATTACGATCCTGGTAGCCAGATTACTGCAAGATAGGTTTTAGCTCTAATAGCGATTTTCTGACGAAGGAAGGCTCTGATTTGAATTCTCCTTACGACATTCGATTCCTCTCGTCATTTTACGTCGGAATAGCGCGTTTACCACTACCCACTACGATCCTGGAGGCCAGAATACTGGGAGATAGGTTTTGGCTCTTACAGCGATTTCCTGACGATGGAAGGCTCTGATTTGAATTCTCCTTACGACATTCGATTCCTCTCGTCATTTTACGTCGGAATAGCGCGTTTTCCACTACCCATTTCGATCCTGGGAGCCAGATTACTGCAAGATAGGTTTTGGCTCTAACAGCGATTTTCAGCCGAAGGAAGGCTCTGATTTGAATTCTCCTTACGACATTCGATTCCTCTCGTCATTTTACGTCGGAATAGCACGTTTTCCACACGTGATTACGGTCCTGAAGGCCAGAATACTGGGAGATAGGTTTTGGCTCTAACGGCGATTTTCAGAGGAAGGAAGGCTCTGATTTGAATTCAGCTTGCGGTATTCGACCCCTCTCGTCATTTTACGTCGGAATAGCACGGTTTCCACAACCGATTACGGTCCTGAAGGCCAGAATACTGGGAGATAGGTTTTGGCTCTAACAGCGATTTTCAGACGAAGGAAGGCTCTGATTTGAATTCTCCTTACGACATTCGATTCCTCTCGTCATTTTACGTCGGAATAGCGCGTTTACCACTACCCGTTACGATCCTGGTAGCCAGATTACTGGGAGATAGGTTTTGGCTCTTACAGCGATTTCCTGACGATGGAAGGCTCAGATTTGACTTCTGCTTGCGGCAATCGATCCCTCTCATCATTTTACGTCGGAATAGCACGGTCTCCACACCCGATTACGATCCTGGTAGCCAGATTACTGCAAGATAGGTTTTGGCTCTAATAGCGATTTTCTGACGAAGGAAGGCTCTGATTTGAATTCTGCTTGCGGCATTCGATTCCTCTCGTCATTTTACGTCGGAATAGTGCGTTTTCCACTACCCATTACGATCCTGGAGGCCAGAATACTGGGAGATAGGTTTTGGCTCTTACAGCGATTTCCTGACGATGGAAGGCTCAGATTTGACTTCTGCTTGCGGCATTCGATCCCTCTCGTCATTTTACGTCGGAATAGGACGGTTTCCACACCCGATCACGGTCCTGAAGGCCAGAATACTGGAAGATAGGTTTTGGCTCTAACAGCGATTTTCAGACGAAGGAAGGCTCTGATTTGAATTCTCCTTACGACATTCGATTCCTCTCGTCATTTTACGTCGGAATAGCGCGTTTTCCACTACCCATTTCGATCCTGGGAGCCAGATTACTGCAAGATAGCTTTTGGCTCTAGCAGCGATTTCCTGAAGATGGAAGGCTCAGATTTGACTTCTGCTTGCGGCATTCGATCCCTCTCGTCATTTTACGTCGGAATAGGACGGTTTCCACACCCGATTACGGTCCTGAAGGCCAGAATACTGGAAGATAGGTTTTGGCTCTAACAGCGATTTCCTGACGATGGAAGGTTCAGATTTGACTTGTGCTTGCGGCATTCGATCCCTCTCGTCATTTTACGTCGGAATAGCACGGTTTCCACACCCGATTACGGTCCTGAAGGCCAGAATACTGGGTGACAGGTTTTGGCTATAATAGCGATTTTCAGACGAAGGAAGGCTCTGATTTGAATTCTGCTTGCGACATTCGATCCCTCGCGTCATTTTACGTCGGAATAGCACGTTTTCCACACCCGATTACGGTCCTGGAGGCCAGAATACTGGGAGATAGGTTTTGGCAATAACAGCGATTTTCTGACGAAGGAAGGCTCTGATTTGAATTCTGCTTGCGGCATTCGATTCCTCTCATCGTTTGACGTCGGAATAGCACGTTCTCCACACCCGATTACGGTCCTGGAAGCCAGAATACTGGGCGATACGTTTTGTATACAGGAGCGATTTTCTGACGAAGGCAGGCTCGGATTTGAATTCTGCTTGCGGCATTCGATCCCTCTCGTCATTTTACGTCGGAATAGGACGGTTTCCACACCCGATTACGGTCCTGAAGGCCAGAATACTGGAAGATAGGTTTTGGCTCTAACAGCGATTTCCTGACGATGGAAGGTTCAGATTTGACTTGTGCTTGCGGCATTCGATCCCTCTCGTCATTTTACGTCGGAATAGCACGGTTTCCACACCCGATTACGGTCCTGAAGGCCAGAATACTGGGTGACAGGTTTTGGCTATAATAGCGATTTTCAGACGAAGGAAGACTCTGATTTGAATTCTGCTTGCGACATTAAATCCCTCGCGTCATTTTACGTCGGAATAGCACGTTTTCCACACCCGATTACGGTCCTGGAGGCCAGAATACTGGGAGATAGGTTTTGGCAATAACAGCGATTTTCTGACGAAGGAAGGCTCTGATTTCAATTCTCCTGACGACATTCGATTCCTCTCGTCATTTTACGTCGGAATAGCGCGTTTACCGCTACCCATTACGATCCTGGTAGCCAGATTACTGCAAGATAGGTTTTGGCTCTAATAGCGATTTTCTGACGAAGGAAGGCTCTGATTTGAATTCTCCTTACGTCATTCGATTCCTCTCGTCATTTTACGTCGGAATAGCACGTTTTTCACACGCGATTACGGTTCTGAAGGCCAGAATACTGGAAGATATGTTTTGGCTCTAACAGCGATTTTCAGACGAAGGAAGGCTCTGATTTGAATTCTGCTTGCGGCATTCGATCCCTCTCGTCATTTTACGTCGGAATAGGACGGTTTCCACACCCGATCACGGTCCTGAAGGCCAGAATACTGGAAGATAGGTTTTGGCTCTAACAGCGATTTTCAGACGAAGGAAGGCTCTGATTTGAATTCTCCTTACGACATTCGATTCCTCTCATCATTTTACGTCGGAATAGCGCGTTTTCCACTACCCATTTCGATCCTGGGAGCCAGATTACTGCAAGATAGGTTTTGGCTCTAGCAGCGATTTCCTGACGATGGAAGGCTCAGATTTGACTTCTGCTTGCGGCATTCGATCCCTCTTGTCATTTTACGTCGTAATAGGACGTTTTCCACACCCGATTACGGTCCTGAAGGCCAGAATACTGGAAGATAGGTTTTGGCTCTAACAGCGATTTCCAGACGAAGGAAGGCTCTGATTTGAATTCTGCTTGCGGCATTCGATTCCTCTCGTCATTTTACGTCGGAATAGCACGGTTTCCACACGCGATTACGGTCCTGAAGGCCAGAATACTGGGAGATAGGTTTTGGCTCTAACAGCGATTTTCAGACGAAGGAAGGCTCTGATTTGAATTCTCCTTACGACATTCGATTCCTCTCGTCATTTTACGTCGGAATAGCGCGTTTACCACTACCCGTTACGATCCTGGTAGCCAGATTACTGGGAGATAGGTTTTGGCTCTAACAGCGGTTTCCTGACGATGGAATGCTCAGATTTGACTTCTGCTTGCGGCATTCGATCCCTCTCATCATTTTGCGTCGGAATAGCACGGTTTCCACACCCGATTACGATCCTGGTAGCCAGATTACTGCAAGATAGGTTTTGGCTCTAATAGCGATTTTCTGACGAAGGAAGGCTCTGATTTGAATTCTCCTTACGACATTCGATTCCTCTCGTCATTTTACGTCGGAATAGCGCGTTTTCCACTACCCATTACGATCCTGGAGGCCAGAATACTGGGAGATAGGTTTTGGCTCTTACAGCGATTTCCTGACGATGGAAGGCTCAGATTTGACTTCTGCTTGCGGCATTCGATCCCTCTCATCATTTTACGTCGGAATAGCACGTTTTCCACACCCGATTACGGTCCTGAAGGCCAGAATACTGGAAGATAGGTTTTGGCTCTAACAGCGATTTTCAGACGAAGGAAGGCTCTGATTTGAATTCTCCTTACGACATTCGATTCCTCTCGTCATTTTACGTCGGAATAGCGCGTTTTCCACTACCCATTTCGATCCTGGGAGCCAGATTACTGCAAGATAGGTTTTGGCTCTAGCAGCGATTTCCTGAAGATGGAAGGCTCAGATTTGACTTCTGCTTGCGGCATTCGATCCCTCTCGTCATTTTACGTCGGAATAGGACGGTTTCCACACCCGATTACGGTCCTGAAGGCCAGAATACTGGGTGACAGGTTTTGGCTATAATAGCGATTTTCAGACGAAGGAAGACTCTGATTTGAATTCTGCTTGCGACATTAAATCCCTCGCGTCATTTTACGTCGGAATAGCACGTTTTCCACACCCGATTACGGTCCTGGAGGCCAGAATACTGGGAGATAGGTTTTGGCAATAACAGCGATTTTCTGACGAAGGAAGGCTCTGATTTCAATTCTCCTGACGACATTCGATTCCTCTCGTCATTTTACGTCGGAATAGCGCGTTTACCGCTACCCATTACGATCCTGGTAGCCAGATTACTGCAAGATAGGTTTTGGCTCTAATAGCGATTTTCTGACGAAGGAAGGCTCTGATTTGAATTCTCCTTACGTCATTCGATTCCTCTCGTCATTTTACGTCGGAATAGCACGTTTTTCACACGCGATTACGGTTCTGAAGGCCAGAATACTGGAAGATATGTTTTGGCTCTAACAGCGATTTTCAGACGAAGGAAGGCTCTGATTTGAATTCTGCTTGCGGCATTCGATCCCTCTCGTCATTTTACGTCGGAATAGGACGGTTTCCACACCCGATCACGGTCCTGAAGGCCAGAATACTGGAAGATAGGTTTTGGCTCTAACAGCGATTTTCAGACGAAGGAAGGCTCTGATTTGAATTCTCCTTACGACATTCGATTCCTCTCATCATTTTACGTCGGAATAGCGCGTTTTCCACTACCCAATACGATCCTGGGAGCCAGATTACTGCAAGATAGGTTTTGGCTCTAGCAGCGATTTCCTGACGATGGAAGGCTCAGATTTGACTTCTGCTTGCGGCATTCGATCCCTCTCGTCATTTTACGTCGTAATAGGACGTTTTCCACACCCGATTACGGTCCTGAAGGCCAGAATACTGGGAGATAGGTTTTGGCTCTAACAGCGATTTCCAGACGAAGGAAGGCTCTGATTTGAATTCTGCTTGCGGCATTCGATTCCTCTCGTCATTTTACGTCGGAATAGCACGGTTTCCACACGCGATTACGGTCCTGAAGGCCAGAATACTGGGAGATAGGTTTTGGCTCTAACAGCGATTTTCAGACGAAGGAAGGCTCTGATTTGAATTCTCCTTACGACATTCGATTCCTCTCGTCATTTTACGTCGGAATAGCGCGTTTTCCACTACCCATTACGATCCTGGTAGCCAGAATACTGGGAGATAGGTTTTGGCTCTAACAGCGGTTTCCTGACGATGGAAGGCTCAGATTTGACTTCTGCTTGCGGCATTCGATCCCTCTCATCATTTTACGTCGGAATAGCACGGTTTCCACACCCGATTACGATCCTGGTAGCCAGATTACTGCAAGATAGGTTTTGGCTCTAATAGCGATTTTCTGACGAAGGAAGGCTCTGATTTGAATTCTCCTTACGACATTCGATTCCTCTCGTCATTTTACGTCGGAATAGCGCGTTTTCCACTACCCACTACGATCCTGGAGGCCAGAATACTGGGAGATAGGTTTTGGCTCTTACAGCGATTTCCTGACGATGGAAGGCTCAGATTTGACTTCTGCTTGCGGCATTCGATCCCTCTCATCATTTTACGTCGGAATAGCACGTTTTCCACACCCGATTACGGTCCTGAAGGCCAGAATACTGGAAGATAGGTTTTGGCTCTAACAGCGATTTTCAGACGAAGGAAGGCTCTGATTTGAATTCTCCTTACGACATTCGATTCCTCTCGTCATTTTACGTCGGAATAGCGCGTTTTCCACTACCCATTTCGATCCTGGGAGCCAGATTACTGCAAGATAGGTTTTGGCTCTAGCAGCGATTTCCTGAAGATGGAAGGCTCAGATTTGACTTCTGCTTGCGGCATTCGATCCCTCTCGTCATTTTACGTCGGAATAGGACGGTTTCCACACCCGATTACGGTCCTGAAGGCCAGAATACTGGGTGACAGGTTTTGGCTATAATAGCGATTTTCAGACGAAGGAAGACTCTGATTTGAATTCTGCTTGCGACATTAAATCCCTCGCGTCATTTTACGTCGGAATAGCACGTTTTCCACACCCGATTACGGTCCTGGAGGCCAGAATACTGGGAGATAGGTTTTGGCAATAACAGCGATTTTCTGACGAAGGAAGGCTCTGATTTCAATTCTCCTGACGACATTCGATTCCTCTCGTCATTTTACGTCGGAATAGCGCGTTTACCGCTACCCATTACGATCCTGGTAGCCAGATTACTGCAAGATAGGTTTTGGCTCTAATAGCGATTTTCTGACGAAGGAAGGCTCTGATTTGAATTCTCCTTACGTCATTCGATTCCTCTCGTCATTTTACGTCGGAATAGCACGTTTTTCACACGCGATTACGGTTCTGAAGGCCAGAATACTGGAAGATATGTTTTGGCTCTAACAGCGATTTTCAGACGAAGGAAGGCTCTGATTTGAATTCTGCTTGCGGCATTCGATCCCTCTCGTCATTTTACGTCGGAATAGCACGTTTTCCACACCCGATCACGGTCCTGAAGGCCAGAATACTGGAAGATAGGTTTTGGCTCTAACAGCGATTTTCAGACGAAGGAAGGCTCTGATTTGAATTCTCCTTACGACATTCGATTCCTCTCATCATTTTACGTCGGAATAGCGCGTTTTCCACTACCCAATACGATCCTGGGAGCCAGATTACTGCAAGATAGGTTTTGGCTCTAGCAGCGATTTCCTGACGATGGAAGGCTCAGATTTGACTTCTGCTTGCGGCATTCGATCCCTCTCGTCATTTTACGTCGTAATAGGACGTTTTCCACACCCGATTACGGTCCTGAAGGCCAGAATACTGGGAGATAGGTTTTGGCTCTAACAGCGATTTCCAGACGAAGGAAGGCTCTGATTTGAATTCTGCTTGCGGCATTCGATTCCTCTCGTCATTTTACGTCGGAATAGCACGGTTTCCACACGCGATTACGGTCCTGAAGGCCAGAATACTGGGAGATAGGTTTTGGCTCTAACAGCGATTTTCAGACGAAGGAAGGCTCTGATTTGAATTCTCCTTACGACATTCGATTCCTCTCGTCATTTTACGTCGGAATAGCGCGTTTTCCACTACCCATTACGATCCTGGTAGCCAGATTACTGGGAGATAGGTTTTGGCTCTAACAGCGGTTTCCTGACGATGGAAGGCTCAGATTTGACTTCTGCTTGCGGCATTCGATCCCTCTCATCATTTTACGTCGGAATAGCACGGTTTCCACACCCGATTACGATCCTGGTAGCCAGATTACTGCAAGATAGGTTTTGGCTCTAATAGCGATTTTCTGACGAAGGAAGGCTCTGATTTGAATTCTCCTTACGACATTCGATTCCTCTCGTCATTTTACGTCGGAATAGCGCGTTTTCCACTACCCACTACGATCCTGGAGGCCAGAATACTGGGAGATAGGTTTTGGCTCTTACAGCGATTTCCTGACGATGGAAGGCTCAGATTTGACTTCTGCTTGCGGCATTCGATCCCTCTCATCATTTTACGTCGGAATAGCACGTTTTCCACACCCGATTACGGTCCTGAAGGCCAGAATACTGGAAGATAGGTTTTGGCTCTAACAGCGATTTTCAGACGAAGGAAGGCTCTGATTTGAATTCTCCTTACGACATTCGATTCCTCTCGTCATTTTACGTCGGAATAGCGCGTTTTCCACTACCCATTTCGATCCTGGGAGCCAGATTACTGCAAGATAGGTTTTGGCTCTAGCAGCGATTTCCTGAAGATGGAAGGCTCAGATTTGACTTCTGCTTGCGGCATTCGATCCCTCTCGTCATTTTACGTCGGAATAGCACGGTTTCCACACCCGATTACGGTCCTGAAGGCCAGAATACTGGAAGATAGGTTTTGGCTCTAACAGCGATTTCCTGACGATGGAAGGCTCAGATTTGACTTGTGCTTGCGGCATTCGATCCCTCTCGTCATTTTACGTCGGAATAGCACGGTTTCCACACCCGATTACGGTCCTGAAGGCCAGAATACTGGGAGATAGGTTTTGGCTCTAACAGCGATTTTCAGACGAAGGAAGGCTCTGATTTGAATTCTCCTTACGACATTCGATTCCTCTCGTCATTTTACGTCGGAATAGCGCGTTTACCACTACCCGTTACGATCCTGGTAGCCAGATTACTGGGAGATAGGTTTTGGCTCTTACAGCGATTTCCTGACGATGGAAGGCTCAGATTTGACTTCTGCTTGCGGCATTCGATCCCTCTCATCATTTTACGTCGGAATAGCACGGTCTCCACACCCGATTACGATCCTGGTAGCCAGATTACTGCAAGATAGGTTTTGGCTCTAATAGCGATTTTCTGACGAAGGAAGGCTCTGATTTGAATTCTCCTTACGACATTCGATTCCTCTCGTCATTTTACGTCGGAATAGCGCGTTTACCACTACCCACTACGATCCTGGAGGCCAGAATACTGGGAGATAGGTTTTGGCTCTTACAGCGATTTCCTGACGATGGAAGGCTCAGATTTGACTTCTGCTTGCGGCATTCGATCCCTCTCATCATTTTACGTCGGAATAGCACGTTTTCCACACCCGATTACGGTCCTGAAGGCCAGAATACTGGAAGATAGGTTTTGGCTCTAACAGCGATTTCCAGACGAAGGAAGGCTCTGATTTGAATTCTCCTTACGACATTCGATTCCTCTCGTCATTTTACGTCGGAATAGCGCGTTTTCCACTACCCATTTCGATCCTGGGAGCCAGATTACTGCAAGATAGGTTTTGGCTCTAGCAGCGATTTCCTGAAGATGGAAGGCTCAGATTTGACTTCTGCTTGCGGCATTCGATCCCTCTCGTCATTTTACGTCGGAATAGCACGGTTTCCACACCCGATTACGGTCCTGAAGGCCAGAATACTGGAAGATAGGTTTTGGCTCTAACAGCGATTTCCTGACGATGGAAGGTTCAGATTTGACTTGTGCTTGCGGCATTCGATCCCTCTCGTCATTTTACGTCGGAATAGCACGGTTTCCACACCCGATTACGGTCCTGAAGGCCAGAATACTGGGAGATAGGTTTTGGCTCTAACAGCGATTTTCAGACGAAGGAAGGCTCTGATTTGAATTCTCCTTACGACATTCGATTCCTCTCGTCATTTTACGTCGGAATAGCGCGTTTACCACTACCCGTTACGATCCTGGTAGCCAGATTACTGGGAGATAGGTTTTGGCTCTTACAGCGATTTCCTGACGATGGAAGGCTCAGATTTGACTTCTGCTTGCGGCATTCGATCCCTCTCATCATTTTACGTCGGAATAGCACGGTTTCCACACCCGATTACGATCCTGGTAGCCAGATTACTGCAAGATAGGTTTTGGCTCTAATAGCGATTTTCTGACGAAGGAAGGCTCTGATTTGAATTCTCCTTACGACATTCGATTCCTCTCGTCATTTTACGTCGGAATAGCGCGTTTACCACTACCCACTACGATCCTGGAGGCCAGAATACTGGGAGATAGGTTTTGGCTCTTACAGCGATTTCCTGACGATGGAAGGCTCAGATTTGACTTCTGCTTGCGGCATTCGATCCCTCTCATCATTTTACGTCGGAATAGCACGTTTTCCACACCCGATTACGGTCCTGAAGGCCAGAATACTGGAAGATAGGTTTTGGCTCTAACAGCGATTTTCAGACGAAGGAAGGCTCTGATTTGAATTCTCCTTACGACATTCGATTCCTCTCGTCATTTTACGTCGGAATAGCGCGTTTTCCACTACCCATTTCGATCCTGGGAGCCAGATTACTGCAAGATAGGTTTTGGCTCTTACAGCGATTTCCTGAAGATGGAAGGCTCAGATTTGACTTCTGCTTGCGGCATTCGATCCCTCTCGTCATTTTACGTCGGAATAGCACGGTTTCCACACCCGATTACGGTCCTGAAGGCCAGAATACTGGAAGATAGGTTTTGGCTCTAACAGCGATTTCCTGACGATGGAAGGCTCAGATTTGACTTCTGCTTGCGGCATTCGATCCCTCTCGTCATTTTACGTCGGAATAGCACGGTTTCCACACCCGATTACGGTCCTGAAGGCCAGAATACTGGGTGACAGGTTTTGGCTATAATAGCGATTTTCAGACGAAGGAAGGCTCTGATTTGAATTCTGCTTGCGACATTCGATCCCTCTCGTTATTTTACGTCGGAATAGCACGTTTTCCACACCCGATTACGGTCCTGGAGGCCAGAATACTGGGAGATAGGTTTTGGCAATAACAGCGATTTTCTGACGAAGGAAGGCTCTGATTTGAATTCTGCTTGCGGCATTCGATTCCTCTCGTCATTTGACGTCGGAATAGCACGTTTTCCACACCCGATTACGGTCCTGGAAGCCAGAATACTGGGCGATACGTTTTGTATACAGGAGCGATTTTCTGACGAAGGCAGGCTCGGATTTGAATTCTGCTTGCGGCATTCGATCCCTCTCGTCATTTTACGTCGGAATAGCACGGTTTCCACACCCGATTACGGTCCTGAAGGCCAGAATACTGGAAGATAGGTTTTGGCTCTAACAGCGATTTCCTGACGATGGAAGGCTCAGATTTGAATTCTGCTTGCGGCATTCGATCCCTCTCGTCATTTTACGTCGGAATAGCACGGTTTCCACACCCGATTACGGTCCTGAAGGCCAGAATACTGGGTGACAGGTTTTGGCTATAATAGCGATTTTCAGACGAAGGAAGGCTCTGATTTGAATTCTGCTTGCGACATTCGATCCCTCGCGTCATTTTACGTCGGAATAGCACGTTTTCCACACCCGATTACGGTCCTGGAGGCCAGAATACTGGGAGATAGGTTTTGGCTCTAACAGCGATTTCCTGACGATGGAAGGCTCAGATTTGACTTCTGCTTGCGGCATTCGATCCCTCTCATCATTTTACGTCGGAATAGCACGGTTTCCACACCCGATTACGATCCTGGTAGCCAGATTACTGCAAGATAGGTTTTGGCTCTAATAGCGATTTTCTGACGAAGGAAGGCTCTGATTTGAATTCTCCTTACGACATTCGATTCCTCTCGTCATTTTACGTCGGAATAGCGCGTTTTCCACTACCCATTACGATCCTGGAGGCCAGAATTCTGGGAGATAGGTTTTGGCTCTTACAGCGATTTCCTGACGATGGAAGGCTCAGATTTGACTTCTGCTTGCGGCATTCGATCCCTCTCATCATTTTACGTCGGAATAGCACGGTCTCCACACCCGATTACGATCCTGGTAGCCAGATTACTGCAAGATAGGTTTTGGCTCTAATAGCGATTTTCTGACGAAGGAAGGCTCTGATTTGAATTCTCCTTGCGACATTCGATTCCTCTCGTCATTTTACGTCGGAATAGCGCGTTTTCCATTACCCATTTCGATCCTGGTAGCCAGATTACTGCAAGATAGGTTTTGGCTCTAATAGCGATTTTCTGACGAAGGAAGGCTCTGATTTGAATTCTCCTTACGACATTCGATTCCTCTCGTCATTTTACGTCGGAATAGCACGGTTTCCACACCCGATTACGGTTCTGAAGGCCAGAATACTGGGAGATAGGTTTTGGCTCTAACAGCGATTTTCAGACGAAGGAAGGCTCTGATTTGAATTCTCCTTGCGACATTCGATTCCTCTCGTCATTTTACGTCGGAGTAGCGCGTTTTCCACTGCCCATTTCGATCCTGGGAGCCAGATTACTGCAAGATAGGTTTTGGTTCTAACAGCGATTTTCAGCCGAAGGAAGGCTCTGATTTGAATTCTCCTTACGACATTCGATTCCTCTCGTCATTTTACGTCGGAATATCACGTTTTCCACACGCGATTACGGTTCTGAAGGCCAGAATACTGGGAGATCGGTTTTGGCTCTTACAGCGATTTCCTGACGATGGAAGGCTCAGATTTGACTTCTGCTTGCGGCATTCGATCCCTCTCGTCATTTTACGTCGGAATAGCACGGTTTCCACACCCGATTACGGTTCTGAAGGCCAGAATACTGGGAGATAGGTTTTGGCTCTAACAGCGATTTTCAGACGAAGGAAGGCTCTGATTTGAATTCTCCTTGCGACATTCGATTCCTCTCGTCATTTTACGTCGGAGTAGCGCGTTTTCCACTGCCCATTTCGATCCTGGGAGCCAGATTACTGCAAGATAGGTTTTGGTTCTAATAGCGATTTTCTGACGAAGGAAGGCTCTGATTTGAATTCTCCTTACGACATTCGATTCCTCTCGTCATTTTACGTCGGAATAGCGCGTTTACCACTACCCATTACGATCCTGGAGGCCAGAATTCTGGGAGATAGGTTTTGGCTCTTACAGCGATTTCCTGACGATGGAAGGCTCAGATTTGACTTCTGCTTGCGGCATTCGATCCCTCTCATCATTTTACGTCGGAATAGCACGGTCTCCACACCCGATTACGATCCTGGTAGCCAGATTACTGCAAGATAGGTTTTGGCTCTAATAGCGATTTTCTGACGAAGGAAGGCTCTGATTTGAATTCTCCTTGCGACATTCGATTCCTCTCGTCATTTTACGTCGGAGTAGCGCGTTTTCCATTACCCATTTCGATCCTGGTAGCCAGATTACTGCAAGATAGGTTTTAGCTCTAATAGCGATTTTCTGACGAAGGAAGGCTCTGATTTGAATTCTCCTTACGACATTCGATTCCTCTCGTCATTTTACGTCGGAATAGCACGGTTTCCACACCCGATTACGGTCCTGAAGGCCAGAATACTGGGAGATAGGTTTTGGCTCTAACAGCGATTTTCAGACGAAGGAAGGCTCTGATTTGAATTCTCCTTGCGACATTCGATTCCTCTCGTCATTTTACGTCGGAGTAGCGCGTTTTCCACTGCCCATTTCGATCCTGGGAGCCAGATTACTGCAAGATAGGTTTTGGTTCTAACAGCGATTTTCAGCCGAAGGAAGGCTCTGATTTGAATTCTCCTTACGACATTCGATTCCTCTCGTCATTTTACGTCGGAATATCACGTTTTCCACACGCGATTACGGTTCTGAAGGCCAGAATACTGGGAGATCGGTTTTGGCTCTTACAGCGATTTCCTGACGATGGAAGGCTCAGATTTGACTTCTGCTTGCGGCATTCGATCCCTCTCGTCATTTTACGTCGGAATAGCACGGTTTCCACACCCGATTACGGTTCTGAAGGCCAGAATACTGGGAGATAGGTTTTGGCTCTAACAGCGATTTTCAGACGAAGGAAGGCTCTGATTTGAATTCTCCTTGCGACATTCGATTCCTCTCGTCATTTTACGTCGGAGTAGCGCGTTTTCCACTGCCCATTTCGATCCTGGGAGCCAGATTACTGCAAGATAGGTTTTGGTTCTAACAGCGATTTTCAGCCGAAGGAAGGTTCTGATTTGAATTCTCCTTACGACATTCGATTCCTCTCGTCATTTTACGTCGGAATAGCACGTTTTCCACACGTGATTACGGTCCTGAAGGCCAGAATACTGGAAGATAGGTTTTGGCTCTAACAGCGATTTTCAGACGAAGGAAGGCTCTGATTTGAATTCTGCTTGCGGCATTCGATCCCTCTCGTCATTTTACGTCGGAATAGGACGGTTTCCACACCCGATCACGGTCCTGAAGGCCAGAATACTGGAAGATAGGTTTTGGCTCTAACAGCGATTTTCAGACGAAGGAAGGCTCTGATTTGAATTCTCCTTACGACATTCGATTCCTCTCGTCATTTTACGTCGGAATAGCGCGTTTTCCACTACCCATTTCGATCCTGGGAGCCAGATTACTGCAAGATAGGTTTTGGCTCTAATAGCGATTTTCAGACGAAGGAAGGCTCTGATTTGAATTCTGTTTGCGGCATTCGATTCCTCTCGTCATTTTACGTCGGAATAGTGCGTTTTCCACTACCCATTACGATCCTGGAGGCCAGAATATTGGGAGATAGGTTTTGGCTCTTACAGCGATTTCCTGACGATGGAAGGCTCAGATTTGACTTCTGCTTGCGGCATTCGATCCCTCTCGTCATTTTACGTCGGAATAGGACGGTTTCCACACCCGATTACGGTCCTGAAGGCCAGAATACTGGAAGATCGGTTTTGGCTCTAACAGCGATTTTCAGACGAAGGAAGGCTCTGATTTGAATTCTGTTTGCGGCATTCGATCCCTCTCGTCATTTTACGTCGGAATAGCACGGTTTCCGCACGGGATTACGGTCTTCGAAGCCAGAATACTGGGAGATAGGTTTTGGCTATAACAACGATTTTCGGACGATGGAAGGCTCTGATTCGAATTCTGCTTGCGGCATTCGATCCCTCTCGTCATTTTACGTCGGAATAGTGCGTTTTCCACTACCCATTACGATCCTGGAGGCGAGAATACTGGGAGATAGGTTTTGGCTCTTACAGCGATTTCCTGACGATGGAAGGCTCAAATTTGACTTCTGCTTGCGGCATTCGATCCCTCTCATCATTTTACGTCGGAATAGCACGGTCTCCACACCCGATTACGATCCTGGTAGCCAGATTACTGCAAGATAGGTTTTGGCTCTAATAGCGATTTTCTGACGAAGGAAGGCTCTGATTTGAATTCTCCTAACGACATTCGATTCCTCTCGTCATTTTACGTCGGAATAGCGCGTTTTCCACTACCCATTTCGATCCTGGGAGCCAGATTACTGCAAGATAGGTTTTGGCTCTAATAGCGATTTTCTGACGAAGGAAGGCTCTGATTTGAATTCTCCTTACGACATTCGATTCCTCTCGTCATTTTACGTCGGAATAGTGCATTTTCCACTACCCATTACGATCCTGGAGGCCAGAATACTGGGAGATAGGTTTTGGCTCTTACAGCGATTTCCTGATGATGGAAGGCTCAGATTTGAATTCTGCTTGCGGCATTCGATCCCTCTCGTCATTTTACGTCGGAATAGTACGGTTTCCACACCCGATTACGGTCCTGAAGGCCAGAATACTGGAAGATAGGTTTTGGCTCTAACAGCGATTTTCAGACGAAGGAAGGCTCTGATTTCAATTCTCCTGACGACATTCGATTCCTCTCGTCATTTTACGTCGGAATAGCGCGTTTACCGCTACCCATTACGATCCTGGTAGCCAGATTACTGCAAGATAGGTTTTGGCTCTAATAGCGATTTTCTGACGAAGGAAGGCTCTGATTTGAAGTCTCCTTACGTCATTCGATTCCTCTCGTCATTTTACGTCGGAATAGCGCGTTTACCACTACCCGTTACGATCCTGGTAGCCAGATTACTGGGAGATAGGTTTTGGCTCTTACAGCGATTTCCTGACGATGGAAGGCTCAGATTTGACTTCTGCTTGCGGCATTCGATCCCTCTCATCATTTTACGTCGGAATAGCACGGTCTCCACACCCGATTACGATCCTGGTAGCCAGATTACTGGAAGATAGGTTTTGGCTCTAACAGCGATTTCCAGACGAAGGAAGGCTCTGATTTGAATTCTCCTTACGACATTCGATTCCTCTCGTCATTTTACGTCGGAATAGCGCGTTTTCCACTACCCATTTCGATCCTGGGAGCCAGATTACTGCAAGATAGGTTTTGGCTCTAGCAGCGATTTCCTGAAGATGGAAGGCTCAGATTTGACTTCTGCTTGCGGCATTCGATCCCTCTCGTCATTTTACGTCGGAATAGGACGGTTTCCACACCCGATTACGGTCCTGAAGGCCAGAATACTGGAAGATAGGTTTTGGCTCTAACAGCGATTTCCTGACGATGGAAGGTTCAGATTTGACTTGTGCTTGCGGCATTCGATCCCTCTCGTCATTTTACGTCGGAATAGCACGGTTTCCACACCCGATTACGGTCCTGAAGGCCAGAATACTGGGTGACAGGTTTTGGCTATAATAGCGATTTTCAGACGAAGGAAGGCTCTGATTTGAATTCTGCTTGCGACATTCAATCCCTCTCGTCATTTTACGTCGGAATAGCACGTTTTCCACACCCGATTACGGTCCTGGAGGCCAGAATACTGGGAGATAGGTTTTGGCAATAACAGCGATTTTCTGACGAAGGAAGGCTCTGATTTGAATTCTGCTTGCGGCATTCGATTCCCCTCGTCATTTGACGTCGGAATAGCACGTTCTCCACACCCGATTACGGTCCTGGAAGCCAGAATACTGGGCGATACGTTTTGTATACAGGAGCGATTTTCTGACGAAGGAAGGCTCGGATTTGAATTCTGCTTGCGGCATTCGATCCCTCTCGTCATTTTACGTCGGAATAGGACGGTTTCCACACCCGATTACGGTCCTGAAGGCCAGAATACTGGAAGATAGGTTTTGGCTCTAACAGCGATTTCCTGACGATGGAAGGCTCAGATTTGACTTGTGCTTGCGGCATTCGATCCCTCTCGTCATTTTACGTCGGAATAGCACGGTTTCCACACCCGATTACGGTCCTGAAGGCCAGAATACTGGGTGACAGGTTTTGGCTATAATAGCGATTTTCAGACGAAGGAAGGCTCTGATTTGAATTCTGCTTGCGACATTCGATCCCTCTCGTCATTTTACGTCGGAATAGCACGTTTTCCACACCCGATTACGGTCCTGGAGGCCAGAATACTGGGAGATAGGTTTTGGCTCTAACAGCGATTTCCTGACGATGGAAGGCTCAGATTTGACTTCTGCTTGCGGCATTCGATCCCTCTCATCATTTTACGTCGGAATAGCACGGTCTCCACACCCGATTACGATCCTGGTAGCCAGATTACTGCAAGATAGGTTTTGGCTCTAATAGCGATTTTCTGACGAAGGAAGGCTCTGATTTGAATTCTCCTTACGACATTCGATTCCTCTCGTCATTTTACGTCGGAATAGCGCGTTTACCACTACCCATTACGATCCTGGAGGCCAGAATTCTGGGAGATAGGTTTTGGCTCTTACAGCGATTTCCTGACGATGGAAGGCTCAGATTTGACTTCTGCTTGCGGCATTCGATCCCTCTCATCATTTTACGTCGGAATAGCACGGTTTCCACACCCGATTACGATCCTGGTAGCCAGATTACTGCAAGATAGGTTTTGGCTCTAATAGCGATTTTCTGACGAAGGAAGGCTCTGATTTGAATTCTCCTTGCGACATTCGATTCCTCTCGTCATTTTACGTCGGAGTAGCGCGTTTTCCATTACCCATTTCGATCCTGGTAGCCAGATTACTGCAAGATAGGTTTTAGCTCTAATAGCGATTTTCTGACGAAGGAAGGCTCTGATTTGAATTCTCCTTACGACATTCGATTCCTCTCGTCATTTTACGTCGGAATAGCACGGTTTCCACACCCGATTACGGTTCTGAAGGCCAGAATACTGGGAGATAGGTTTTGGCTCTAACAGCGATTTTCAGACGAAGGAAGGCTCTGATTTGAATTCTCCTTGCGACATTCGATTCCTCTCGTCATTTTACGTCGGAATAGCGCGTTTTCCACTGCCCATTTCGATCCTGGGAGCCAGATTACTGCAAGATAGGTTTTGGCTCTAACAGCGATTTTCAGCCGAAGGAAGGCTCTGATTTGAATTCTCCTTACGACATTCGATTCCTCTCGTCATTTTACGTCGGAATAGCACGTTTTCCACACGCGATTACGGTTCTGAAGGCCAGAATACTGGGAGATCGGTTTTGGCTCTTACAGCGATTTCCTGACGATGGAAGGCTCAGATTTGACTTCTGCTTGCGGCATTCGATCCCTCTCGTCATTTTACGTCGGAATAGCACGGTTTCCGCACCCGATTACGGTTCTGAAGGCCAGAATACTGGGAGATAGGTTTTGGCTCTAACAGCGATTTTCAGACGAAGGAAGGCTCTGATTTGAATTCTCCTTGCGACATTCGATTCCTCTCGTCATTTTACGTCGGAGTAGCGCGTTTTCCACTGCCCATTTCGATCCTGGGAGCCAGATTACTGCAAGATAGGTTTTGGTTCTAACAGCGATTTTCAGCCGAAGGAAGGCTCTGATTTGAATTCTCCTTACGACATTCGATTCCTCTCGTCATTTTACGTCGGAATAGCACGTTTTCCACACGTGATTACGGTTCTGAAGGCCAGAATACTGGAAGATCGGTTTTGGCTCTAACAGCGATTTTCAGACGAAGGAAGGCTCTGATTTGAATTCTGTTTGCGGCATTCGATCCCTCTCGTCATTTTACGTCGGAATAGCACGGTTTCCGCACGGGATTACGGTCTTCGAAGCCAGAATACTGGGAGATAGGTTTTGGCTCTAACAGCGATTTTCAGACGAAGGAAGGCTCTGATTTCAATTCTCCTGACGACATTCGATTCCTCTCGTCATTTTACGTCGGAATAGCGCGTTTACCGCTACCCATTACGATCCTGGTAGCCAGATTACTGCAAGATAGGTTTTGGCTCTAATAGCGATTTTCTGACAAAGGAAGGTTCTGATTTGAATTCTCCTTACGACATTCGATTCCTCTCGTCATTTTACGTCGGAATAGCACGTTTTCCACACGTGATTACGGTCCTGAAGGCCAGAATACTGGAAGATAGGTTTTGGCTCTAACAGCGATTTTCAGACGAAGGAAGGCTCTGATTTGAATTCTGCTTGCGGCATTCGATCCCTCTCGTCATTTTACGTCGGAATAGGACGGTTTCCACACCCGTTCACGGTCCTGAAGGCCAGAATACTGGAAGATAGGTTTTGGCTCTAACAGCGATTTTCAGACGAAGGAAGGCTCTGATTTGAATTCTCCTTACGACATTCGATTCCTCTCGTCATTTTACGTCGGAATAGCGCGTTTTCCACTACCCATTTCGATCCTGGGAGCCAGATTACTGCAAGATAGGTTTTGGCTCTAATAGCGATTTTCAGACGAAGGAAGGCTCTGATTTGAATTCTGTTTGCGGCATTCGATTCCTCTCGTCATTTTACGTCGGAATAGTGCGTTTTCCACTACCCATTACGATCCTGGAGGCCAGAATATTGGGAGATAGGTTTTGGCTCTTACAGCGATTTCCTGACGATGGAAGGCTCAGATTTGACTTCTGCTTGCGGCATTCGATCCCTCTCGTCATTTTACGTCGGAATAGCACGGTTTCCACACCCGATTACGATCCTGGTAGCCAGATTACTGCAAGATAGGTTTTGGCTCTAATAGCGATTTTCTGACGAAGGAAGGCTCTGATTTGAATTCTCCTTACGACATTCGATTCCTCTCGTCATTTTACGTCGGAATAGCGCGTTTACCACTACCCACTACGATCCTGGAGGCCAGAATACTGGGAGATAGGTTTTGGCTCTTACAGCGATTTCCTGACGATGGAAGGCTCAGATTTGACTTCTGCTTGCGGCATTCGATCCCTCTCATCATTTTACGTCGGAATAGCACGTTTTCCACACCCGATTACGGTCCTGAAGGCCAGAATACTGGAAGATAGGTTTTGGCTCTAACAGCGATTTTCAGACGAAGGAAGGCTCTGATTTGAATTCTCCTTACGACATTCGATTCCTCTCGTCATTTTACGTCGGAATAGCGCGTTTTCCACTACCCATTTCGATCCTGGGAGCCAGATTACTGCAAGATAGGTTTTGGCTCTAGCAGCGATTTCCTGAAGATGGAAGGCTCAGATTTGACTTCTGCTTGCGGCATTCGATCCCTCTCGTCATTTTACGTCGGAATAGCACGGTTTCCACACCCGATTACGGTCCTGAAGGCCAGAATACTGGAAGATAGGTTTTGGCTCTAATAGCGATTTCCTGACGATGGAAGGCTCAGATTTGACTTGTGCTTGCGGCATTCGATCCCTCTCGTCATTTTACGTCGGAATAGCACGGTTTCCACACCCGATTACGGTCCTGAAGGCCAGAATACTGGGTGACAGGTTTTGGCTATAATAGCGATTTTCAGACGAAGGAAGGCTCTGATTTGAATTCTGCTTGCGACATTCGATCCCTCGCGTCATTTTACGTCGGAATAGCACGTTTTCCACACCCGATTACGGTCCTGGAGGCCAGAATACTGGGAGATAGGTTTTGGCAATAACAGCGATTTTCTGACGAAGGAAGGCTCTGATTTGAATTCTGCTTGCGGCATTCGATTCCTCTCGTCATTTGACGTCGGAATAGCACGTTTTCCACACCCGATTACGGTCCTGGAAGCCAGAATACTGGGAGATACGTTTTGTATACAGGAGCGATTTTCTGACGAAGGCAGGCTCTGATTTGAATTCTGCTTGCGGCATTCGATCCCTCTCGTCATTTTACGTCGGAATAGCACGGTTTCCACACCCGATTACGGTCCTGAAGGCCAGAATACTGGAAGATAGGTTTTGGCTCTAACAGCGATTTCCTGACGATGGAAGGTTCAGATTTGACTTCTGCTTGCGGCATTCGATCCCTCTCGTCATTTTACGTCGGAATAGCACGGTTTCCACACCCGATTACGGTCCTGAAGGCCAGAATACTGGGTGACAGGTTTTGGCTATAATAGCGATTTTCAGACGAAGGAAGGCTCTGATTTGAATTCTGCTTGCGACATTCAATCCCTCGCGTCATTTTACGTCGGAATAGCACGTTTTCCACACCCGATTACGGTCCTGGAGGCCAGAATACTGGGAGATAGGTTTTGGCTCTAACAGCGATTTCCTGACGATGGAAGGCTCAGATTTGACTTCTGCTTGCGGCATTCGATCCCTCTCATCATTTTACGTCGGAATAGCACGGTCTCCACACCCGATTACGAACCTGGTAGCCAGATTACTGCAAGATAGGTTTTGGCTCTAATAGCGATTTTCTGACGAAGGAAGGCTCTGATTTGAATTCTCCTTACGACATTCGATTCCTCTCGTCATTTTACGTCGGAATAGCGCGTTTACCACTACCCATTACGATCCTGGAGGCCAGAATTCTGGGAGATAGGTTTTGGCTCTTACAGCGATTTCCTGACGATGGAAGGCTCAGATTTGACTTCTGCTTGCGGCATTCGATCCCTCTCATCATTTTACGTCGGAATAGCACGGTTTCCACACCCGATTACGATCCTGGTAGCCAGATTACTGCAAGATAGGTTTTGGCTCTAATAGCGATTTTCTGACGAAGGAAGGCTCTGATTTGAATTCTCCTTGCGACATTCGATTCCTCTCGTCATTTTACGTCGGAGTAGCGCGTTTTCCATTACCCATTTCGATCCTGGTAGCCAGATTACTGCAAGATAGGTTTTAGCTCTAATAGCGATTTTCTGACGAAGGAAGGCTCTGATTTGAATTCTCCTTACGACATTCGATTCCTCTCGTCATTTTACGTCGGAATAGCACGGTTTCCACACCCGATTACGGTTCTGAAGGCCAGAATACTGGGAGATAGGTTTTGGCTCTAACAGCGATTTTCAGACGAAGGAAGGCTCTGATTTGAATTCTCCTTGCGACATTCGATTCCTCTCGTCATTTTACGTCGGAATAGCGCGTTTTCCACTGCCCATTTCGATCCTGGGAGCCAGATTACTGCAAGATAGGTTTTGGCTCTAACAGCGATTTTCAGCCGAAGGAAGGCTCTGATTTGAATTCTCCTTACGACATTCGATTCCTCTCGTCATTTTACGTCGGAATAGCACGTTTTCCACACGCGATTACGGTTCTGAAGGCCAGAATACTGGGAGATCGGTTTTGGCTCTTACAGCGATTTCCTGACGATGGAAGGCTCAGATTTGACTTCTGCTTGCGGCATTCGATCCCTCTCGTCATTTTACGTCGGAATAGCACGGTTTCCGCACCCGATTACGGTTCTGAAGGCCAGAATACTGGGAGATAGGTTTTGGCTCTAACAGCGATTTTCAGACGAAGGAAGGCTCTGATTTGAATTCTCCTTGCGACATTCGATTCCTCTCGTCATTTTACGTCGGAGTAGCGCGTTTTCCACTGCCCATTTCGATCCTGGGAGCCAGATTACTGCAAGATAGGTTTTGGCTCTAACAGCGATTTTCAGCCGAAGGAAGGCTCTGATTTGAATTCTCCTTACGACATTCGATTCCTCTCGTCATTTTACGTCGGAATAGCACGTTTTCCACACGTGATTACGGTTCTGAAGGCCAGAATACTGGAAGATCGGTTTTGGCTCTAACAGCGATTTTCAGACGAAGGAAGGCTCTGATTTGAATTCTGTTTGCGGCATTCGATCCCTCTCGTCATTTTACGTCGGAATAGCACGTTTTTCACACGCGATTACGGTTCTGAAGGCCAGAATACTGGAAGATATGTTTTGGCTCTAACAGCGATTTTCAGACGAAGGAAGGCTCTGATTTGAATTCTGCTTGCGGCATTCGATTCCTCTCGTCATTTTACGTCGGAATAGCGCGTTTACCACTACCCATTACGATCCTGGTAGCCAGATTACTGCAAGATAGGTTTTGGCTCTAATAGCGATTTTCTGACAAAGGAAGGCTCTGATTTGAATTCTCCTTACGACATTCGATTCCTCTCGTCATTTTACGTCGGAATAGCACGTTTTCCACACGTGATTACGGTCCTGAAGGCCAGAATACTGGAAGATAGGTTTTGGCTCTAACAGCGATTTTCAGACGAAGGAAGGCTCTGATTTGAATTCTGCTTGCGGCATTCGATCCCTCTCGTCATTTTACGTCGGAATAGGACGGTTTCCACACCCGATCACGGTCCTGAAGTCCAGAATACTGGAAGATAGGTTTTGGCTCTAACAGCGATTTTCAGACGAAGGAAGGCTCTGATTTGAATTCTCCTTACGACATTCGATTCCTCTCGTCATTTTACGTCGGAATAGCGCGTTTTCCACTACCCATTTCGATCCTGGGAGCCAGATTACTGCAAGATAGGTTTTGGCTCTAATAGCGATTTTCAGACGAAGGAAGGCTCTGATTTGAATTCTGTTTGCGGCATTCGATTCCTCTCGTCATTTTACGTCGGAATAGTGCGTTTTCCACTACCCATTACGATCCTGGAGGCCAGAATATTGGGAGATAGGTTTTGGCTCTTACAGCGATTTCCTGACGATGGAAGGCTCAGATTTGACTTCTGCTTGCGGCATTCGATCCCTCTCGTCATTTTACGTCGGAATAGGACGGTTTCCACACCCGATTACGGTCCTGAAGGCCAGAATACTGGAAGATAGGTTTTGGCTCTAACAGCGATTTTCAGTCGAAGGAAGGCTCTGATTTGAATTCTCCTTACGACATTCGATTCCTCTCGTCATTTTACGTCGGAATAGCGCGTTTTCCACTACCCATTTCGATCCTGGGAGCCAGATTACTGCAAGATAGGTTTTGGCTCTAATAGCGATTTTCTGACGAAGGAAGGCTCTGATTTGAATTCTCCTTACGACATTCGATTCCTCTCGTCATTTTACGTCGGAATAGCGCGTTTACCACTACCCATTACGATCCTGGAGGCCAGAATACTGGGAGATAGGTTTTGGCTCTTACAGCGATATCCTGACGATGGAAGGCTCAGATTTGACTTCTGCTTGCGGCATTCCATCCCTCTCATCATTTTACGTCGGAATAGCACGGTCTCCACACCCGATTACGATCCTGGTAGCCAGATTACTGCAAGATAGGTTTTGGCTCTAATAGCGATTTTCTGACGAAGGAAGGCTCTGATTTGAATTCTCCTAACGACATTCGATTCCTCTCGACATTTTACGTCGGAATAGCACGTTTTCCACACGCGATTACGGTTCTGAAGGCCAGAATACTGGGAGATCGGTTTTGGCTCTTACAGCGATTTCCTGACGATGGAAGGCTCAGATTTGACTTCTGCTCGCGGCATTCGATTCCTCTCGTCATTTTACGTCGGAATAGCGCGTTTACCACTACCCATTACGATCCTGGAGGCCAGAATACTGGGAGATAGGTTTTGGCTCTTACAGCGATTTCCTGACGATGGAAGGCTCAGATTTGACTTCTGCTTGCGGCATTCGATCCCTCTCATCATTTTACGTCGGAATAGCGCGTTTTCCACTACCCATTTCGATCCTGGGAGCCAGATTACTGCATGATAGGTTTTGGCAATAACAGCGATTTTCTGACGAAGGAAGGCTCGGATTTGACTTCTGCTTACGGCATTAAATCCCTCGCGTCATTTTACGTCGGAATAGCACGTTTTCCACACCCGATTACGGTCCTGGAGGCCAGAATACTGGGAGATAGGTTTTGGCAATAACAGCGATTTTCTGACGAAGGAAGGCTCTGATTTGAATTCTGCTTACGGCATTCGATTCCTCTCGTCATTTTACGTCGGAATAGCACGTTTTCCACACCCGATTATGGTCCTGGAGGCCAGAATACTGGGAGATCGGTTTTGGCTCTTACAGCGATTTCCTGATGATGGAAGGCTCAGATTTGACTTCTGCTTGCGGCATTCGATCCCTCTCGTCATTTTACGTCGGAATAGCACGGTTTCCACACCCGATTACGGTCCTGAAGGCCAGAATACTGGGAGATAGGTTTTGGCAATAACAGCGATTTTCAGACGAAGGAAGGCTCTGATTTGAATTCTGCTTGCTGCATTCGACCCCTCTCTTCATTTTACGTCGGAATAGCATGTTTTCCACACGCGATTACGGTCCTGGGAGCCAGATTACTGCAAGATAGGTTTTGGCTCTAATAGCGATTTTCTGACGAAGGAAGGCTCTGATTTGAATTCTCCTTACGACATTCGATTCCTCTCGTCATTTTACGTCGGAATATCACGTTTTCCACACCCGGTTACGGTCCTGAAGGCCAGAATACTGGAAGATAGGTTTTGGCTCTAACAGCAATTTTCAGACGAAGTAAGCCTCTGATTTGAATTCTACTTACGACATTCGATTCCTCTCGTCATTTTACGTCGGAATAGCGCGTTTTCCACTACCAATTACGATCCTTGGAGCCAGATTACTGCAAGATAGGTTTTGGCTCTAATAGCGATTTTCTGATGAAGGAAGGCTCTGGCTTGAATTCTGCTTGCGGCATTCGATCCCTCTCGTCATTTTACGACGGAATAGCACGGTTTCCCCACCCGATTACGGTCCTGAAGGCCAGAATACTGGGAGATAGGTTTTGGCAATAACAGCGATTTTCTGACGAAGGAAGGCTCTGATTTGAATTCTGCTTGCTGCATTCGATCCCTCTCTTCATTTTAAACGTAAAATGGCGAGAGGGATCGAATGCTGAAAGGAGAATTCAAATCAGACCCTGCCTTCGTCAGAAAATCTCTGTTATTGCCAAAACCTATCTTGCAGTAATCTGGCTGCCAGGATCGTAATGGGTAGTGGAAAACGCGCTATTCCGACGTAAAATGACGAGAGGAATCGAATGCCGCAAGCAGAATTCAAATCAGAGCCTTCCTTCGTCAGAAAATCGCTGTTAGAGCCAAAACCTATCTCCCAGTATTCTGGCCTCCAGTACGGTAATCGGGTGTGGAAAACATGCTATTCCGACGTAAAATGACGAGAGGGATCGAATGCCGCAAGCAGAATTCAAATCAGAGCCTTCCTTCGTCTGAAAATCGCTGTTAGAGCCAAAACCTATCTCCCAGTATTCTGGCCTCCAGGACCGTAATCGCGTGCGGAAACCGTGCTATTCCGACGTAAAATGAAGAGAGGGATCGAATGCCGCAAGGAGAATTCAAATCAGTGCCTTCCTTCGTTAGAAAATCGCTGTTATTGCCAAAACCTATCTTCCAGTATTCTGGCCTCCTGGACGGTAATCGGGTGTGGAAAACATGCTATTCCGCCGTAAAATGACGAGAGGGATCGAATGCCGCAAGCAGAATTCAAATCAGAGCCTTCCTTCGTCTGAAAATCGCTCCTGTATCCAAAACGTATCTCCCAGTATTCAGGGTTCCAGGACCGTAATCGGGTGTGGAAAACGTGCTATTCCGACGTAAAATGATGAGAGGAATCGAATGTCGTAAGGAGAATTCAAGTCAGAGCCTTCCTACGTCAGAAAATCGCTTTTATTGCCAAAACATATCTTCCAGTATTCTGGCCTCTAGGACGGTAATCGGGTGTGGAAAACATGCTATTCCGACGTAAAATGACGAGAGGGATCGAATGCCGCAAGCAGAATTCAAATCAGAGCCTTCCTTCGTCTGAAAATCGCTGTTAGAGCCAAAACCTATCTCCCAGTATTCTGGCCTCCAGGACCGTAATCGCGTGCGGAAACCGTGCTATTCTGACGTAAAATGAAGAGAGGGATCGAATGCCGCAAGGAGAATTCAAATCAGTGCCTTCCTTCGTTAGAAAATCGCTGTTATTGCCGAAACCTATCTTCCAGTATTCTGGCCTCCTGGACGGTAATCGGGTGTGGAAAACATGCTATTCCGCCGTAAAATGACGAGAGGGATCGAATGCCGCAAGCAGAATTCAAATCAGAGCCTTCCTTCATCTGAAAATCGCTCCTGTATCCAAAACGTATCTCCCAGTATTCAGGGTTCCAGGACCGTAATCGGGTGTGGAAAACGTGCTATTCCGACGTAAAATGATGAGAGGAATCGAATGTCGTAAGGAGAATTCAAGTCAGAGCCTTCCTACGTCAGAAAATCACTCCTGTATCCAAAACCTATCTCCCAGTATTCTGGCTTCCAGGACCGTAATCGGGTGTGGAAAACATGCTATTCCGACGTAAAATGACGAGAGGGATCGAGTGCCGCAAGCAAAATTTAAATCAGAGCCTTCCTTCGTCTGAAAATCGCTGTTAGAGCCAAAACCTATCTCCCAGTATTCTGGCCTCCAGGACCGTAATCGGGTGTGGAAAACATGCTATTCCGACGTAAAATGACGAGAGGGATCGAGTGCCGCAAGCAAAATTTAAATCAGAGCCTTCCTTCGTCTGAAAATCGCTGTTAGAGCCAAAACCTATCTCCCAGTATTCTGGCCTCCAGGACCGTAATCGCGTGCGGAAACCGTGCTATTCCGACGTAAAATGACGAGAGGGATCGAATGCCGCAAGGAGAATTCAAATCAGTGCCTTCCTTCGTTAGAAAATCGCTGTTATTGCCAAAACCTATCTTCCAGTATTCTGGCCTCCTGGACGGTAATCGGGTGTGGAAAACATGCTATTCCGACGTAAAATGACGAGAGGGATCGAATGCCGCAAGCAGAATTCAAATCAGAGCCTTCCTTCGTCTGAAAATCGCTCCTGTATCCAAAACGTATCTCCCAGTATTCTGGGTTCCAGGACCGTAATCGGGTGTGGAAAACGTGCTATTCCGACGTAAAATGATGAGAGGAATCGAATGTCGTAAGGAGAATTCAAGTCAGAGCCTTCCTACGTCAGAAAATCGCTCCTGTATCCAAAACCTATCTCCCAGTATTCTGGCTTCCAGGACCGTAATCGGGTGTCGAAAACATGCTATTCCGACGTAAAATGACGAGAGGGATCCAATGCCGCAAGGAGAATTCAAATCAGTGCCTTCCTTCGTCTGAAAATCGCTATTAGAGCCAAAACCTATCTCCCAGTATTCTGGCCTCCAGGACCGTAATCGCGTGCGGAAAACATGCTGTTCCGACGTAAAATGACGAGAGGGATCGAATGCCGCAAGCAGAATTCAAATCAGAGCCTTCCTTCGTCTGAAAATCGCTCCTGTATCCAAAACCTATCTCCCAGTATTCTGGCTTCCAGGACCGTAATCGGGTGTGCAAAACATGCTATTCCGACGTAACATGACGAGAAGGATCGAATGCCGCAAGCACAATTCAAATCAGAACCATCCTTCGTCAGAAAATCGCTGTTATTGCAAAAACCTATCTTGCAGTAATCTGGCTCCCAGGACAGTAATCGGGTGTGGAAAACGTGCTATTCCGACGTAAAATGACGAGAGGGATCTAATGCCGCAAGCAGAATTCAAGTCAGAGCCTTCCTTCGTCTGAAAATCGCTCCTGTATCCAAAACGTATCTCCCAGTACTCTGGCCTCCAGGACAGTAATCGGGTGTGGAAAACGTGCTATTCCGACGTAAAATGACGAGAGGGATCTAATGCCGCAAGCAGAATTCAAGTCAGAGCCTTCCTTCGTCTGAAAATCGCTCCTGTATCCAAAACCTATCTCCCAGTATTCTGGCTTCCAGGACCGTAATCGGGTGTGGAAAACATGCTGTTCCGACGTAAAATGACGAGAGGGATCGAATGCCGCAAGGAGAATTCAAATCAGTGCCTTCCTTCGTTAGAAAATCGCTGTTATTGCCAAAACCTATCTCCCAGTATTCTGGCCTCCAGGACCTTAATCGGGTGTGGAAAACGAGCTATTCCGACGTAAAATGACGAGAGGGATCGAATGTCGCAAGGAGAATTCAAATCAGTGCCTTCCTTCGTCTGAAAATCGCTCCTGTATCCAAAACGTATCTCCCAGTACTCTGGCCTCCAGGACAGTAATCGGGTGTGGAAAACGTGCTATTCCGACGTAAAATGACGAGAGGGATCTAATGCCGCAAGCAGAATTCAAGTCAGAGCCTTCCTTCGTCTGAAAATCGCTCCTGTATCCAAAACGTATCTCCCAGTACTCTGGCCTCCAGGACAGTAATCGGGTGTGGAAAACGTGCTATTCCGACGTAAAATGACGAGAAGGATCTCATGCCGCAAGCAGAATTCAAGTCAGAGCCTTCCTTCGTCTGAAAATCGCTCCTGTATCCAAAACCTATCTACCAGTATTCTGGCTTCCAGGACAGTAATCGGGTGTGGAAAACATGCTGCTCCGACGTAAAATGACGAGAGGGATCGAATGCCGCAAGCAGAATTCAAATCAGTGCCTTCCTTCGTCAGAAAATCGCTATTAGAGCCAAAACCTATCTCCCAGTATTCTGGCCTCCAGGACCATAATCGGGTGTGGAAAACGAGCTATTCCGACGGAAAATGACGAGAGGGATCGAATGTCGTAAGGAGAATTTAAGTCAGAGCCTTCCTACGTCAGAAAATCGCTCCTGTATCCAAAACCTATCTGCCAGTATTCTGGCCTCCAGGACAGTAATCGGGTGTGGAAAACGTGCTATTCCGACGTAAAATGACGAGAGGGATCGAATGTCGCAAGGAGAATTCAAATCAGTGCCTTCCTTCTTTAGAAAATCGCTGTTAGAGCCAAAACCTATCTCCCAGTATTCTGGCCTCCAGGACCGTAATCGGGTGTGGAAAACGTGCTATTCCGACGTAAAATGACGAGAGGGATCGAATGCCGCAAGCAGAATTCAAATCAGAGCCTTCCTTCGTCAGAAAATCGCTCCTGTATCCAAAACCTATCTACCAGTATTCTGGCTTCCAGGACAGTAATCGGGTGTGGAAAACGTGCTATTCCGACGTAAAATGACGAGAGGGATCGAATGCCGCAAGCAGAATTCAAATCAGTGCCTTCCTTCGTCAGAAAATCGCTATTAGAGCCAAAACCTATCTCCCAGTATTCTGGCCTCCAGGACCATAATCGGGTGTGGAAAACGAGCTATTCCGACGGAAAATGACGAGAGGGATCGAATGTCGTAAGGAGAATTTAAGTCAGAGCCTTCCTACGTCGGAAAATCGCTCCTGTATCCAAAACCTATCTCCCAGTATTCTGGCCTCCAGGACCGTAATCGCGTGCGGAAACCGTGCTATTCCGACGTAAAATGACGAGAGGGATCTAATGCCGCAAGCAGAATTCAAGTCAGAGCCTTCCTTCGTCTGAAAATCGCTCCTGTATCCAAAACGTATCTCCCAGTACTCTGGCCTCCAGGACAGTAATCGGGTGTGGAAAACGTGCTATTCCGACGTAAAATGACGAGAGGGATCTAATGCCGCAAGCAGAATTCAAGTCAGAGCCTTCCTTCGTCTGAAAATCGCTCCTGTATCCAAAACCTATCTCCCAGTATTCTGGCTTCCAGGACCGTAATCGGGTGTGGAAAACATGTTGTTCCGACGTAAAATGACGAGAGGGATCGAATGCCGCAAGGAGAATTCAAATCAGTGCCTTCCTTCGTTAGAAAATCGCTGTTATTGCCAAAACCTATCTTCCAGTATTCTGGCCTCCAGGACAGTAATCGGGTGTGGAAAACATGTTGTTCCGACGTAAAATGACGAGAGGGATCGAATGTCGTAAGGAGAATTTAAGTCAGAGCCTTCCTACGTCAGAAAATCGCTCCTGTATCCAAAACCTATCTCCCAGTATTCTGGCCTCCAGGACCGTAATCGCGTGCGGGAACCGTGCTATTCCGACGTAAAATGACGAGAGGGATCTAATGCCGCAAGCAGAATTCAAGTCAGAGCCTTCCTTCGTCTGAAAATCGCTCCTGTATCCAAAACGTATCTCCCAGTACTCTGGCCTCCAGGACAGTAATCGGGTGTGGAAAACGTGCTATTCCGACGTAAAATGACGAGAGGGATCTAATGCCGCAAGCAGAATTCAAGTCAGAGCCTTCCTTCGTCTGAAAATCGCTCCTGTATCCAAAACCTATCTCCCAGTATTCTGGCTTCCAGGACCGTAATCGGGTGTGGAAAACATGTTGTTCCGACGTAAAATGACGAGAGGGATCGAATGCCGCAAGGAGAATTCAAATCAGTGCCTTCCTTCGTTAGAAAATCGCTGTTATTGCCAAAACTTATCTGCCAGTATTCTGGCCTCCAGGACAGTAATCGGGTGTGGAAAACGTGCTATTCCGACGTAAAATGACGAGAGGGATCGAATGTCGCATGGAGAATTCAAATCAGTGCCTTCCTTCGTTTGAAAATCGCTGTTATTGCCAAAACCTATCTTCCAGTATTCTGGCCTCCAGGACAGTAATCGGGTGTGGAAAACATGTTGTTCCGACGTAAAATGACGAGAGGGATCGAATGTCGTAAGGAGAATTTAAGTCAGAGCCTTCCTACGTCAGAAAATCGCTCCTGTATCCAAAACCTATCTCCCAGTATTCTGGCCTCCAGGACCGTAATCGCGTGCGGGAACCGTGCTATTCCGACGTAAAATGACGAGAGGGATCTAATGCCGCAAGCAGAATTCAAGTCAGAGCCTTCCTTCGTCTGAAAATCGCTCCTGTATCCAAAACCTATCTCCCAGTATTCTGGCTTCCAGGACCGTAATCGGGTGTGGAAAACATGTTGTTCCGACGTAAAATGACGAGAGGGATCGAATGCCGCAAGGAGAATTCAAATCAGTGCCTTCCTTCGTTAGAAAATCGCTGTTATTGCCAAAACTTATCTGCCAGTATTCTGGCCTCCAGGACAGTAATCGGGTGTGGAAAACGTGCTATTCCGACGTAAAATGACGAGAGGGATCGAATGTCGCAAGGAGAATTCAAATCAGTGCCTTCCTTCTTTAGAAAATCGCTGTTAGAGCCAAAACCTATCTCCCAGTATTCTGGCCTCCAGGACCGTAATCGGGTGTGGAAAACGTGCTATTCCGACGTAAAATGACGAGAGGGATCGAATGCCGCAAGCAGAATTCAAATCAGAGCCTTCCTTCGTCAGAAAATCGCTATTAGAGCCAAAACCTATCTCCCAGTATTCTGGCCTCCAGGACCTTAATCGGGTGTGGAAAACGTGCTATTCCGACGTAAAATGACGAGAGGGATCGAATGTCGCAAGGAGAATTCAAATCAGAGCCTTCCTTCGTCTGAAAATCGCTGTTAGAGCCAAAACCTATCTCCCAGTATTCTGGCCTCCAGGACCGTAATCGCGTGCGGAAACCGTGCTATTCCGACGTAAAATGACGAGAAGGATCTAATGCCGCAAGCAGAATTCAAATCAGAGCCTTCCTTCGTCTGAAAATCGCTGTTATTGCCGAAACCTATCTCCCAGTATTCTGGCTTCCAGGACCGTAATCGGGTGTGGAAAACATGCTGTTCCGACGTAAAATGACGAGAGGGATCGAATGCCGCAAGCAGAATTCAAATCAGTGCCTTCCTTCGTCAGAAAATCGCTATTAGAGCCAAAACCTATCTCCCAGTATTCTGGCCTCCAGGACCATAATCGGGTGTGGAAAACGAGCTATTCCGACGGAAAATGACGAGAGGGATCGAATGTCGTAAGGAGAATTTAAGTCAGAGCCTTCCTACGTCAGAAAATCGCTCCTGTATCCAAAACCTATCTCCCAGTATTCTGGCTTCCAGGACCGTAATCGGGTGTGGAAAACATGCTATTCCGACGTAAAATGACGAGAAGGATCTAATGCCGCAAGCAGAATTCAAGTCAGAGCCTTCCTTCGTCTGAAAATCGCTGTTATTGCCGAAACCTATCTCCCAGTATTCTGGCTTCCAGGACCGTAATCGGGTGTGGAAAACATGCTGTTCCGACGTAAAATGACGAGAGGGATCGAATGTCGCAAGGAGAATTCAAATCAGAGCCTTCCTTCGTCTGAAAATCGCTGTTAGAGCCAAAACCTATCTCCCAGTATTCTGGCCTCCAGGACCGTAATCGCGTGCGGAAACCGTGCTATTCCGACGTAAAATGACGAGAAGGATCTAATGCCGCAAGCAGAATTCAAGTCAGAGCCTTCCTTCGTCTGAAAATCGCTGTTATTGCCGAAACCTATCTCCCAGTATTCTGGCTTCCAGGACCGTAATCGGGTGTGGAAAACATGCTGTTCCGACGTAAAATGACGAGAGGGATCGAATGCCGCAAGCAGAATTCAAATCAGTGCCTTCCTTCGTTTGAAAATCGCTGTTATTGCCAAAACCTATCTTCCAGTATTCTGGCCTCCAGGACAGTAATCGGGTGTGGAAAACATGTTGTTCCGACGTAAAATGACGAGAGGGATCGAATGTCGTAAGGAGAATTCAAGTCAGAGCCTTCCTACGTCAGAAAATCGCTCCTGTATCCAAAACCTATCTCCCAGTATTCTGGCCTCCAGGACCGTAATCGCGTGCGGAAACCGTGCTATTCCGACGTAAAATGACGAGAGGGATCTAATGCCGCAAGCAGAATTCAAGTCAGAGCCTTCCTTCGTCTGAAAATCGCTCCTGTATCCAAAACGTATCTCCCAATACTCTGGCCTCCAGGACAGTAATCGGGTGTGGAAAACGTGCTATTCCGACGTAAAATGACGAGAGGGATCTAATGCCGCAAGCAGAATTCAAGTCAGAGCCTTCCTTCGTCTGAAAATCGCTCCTGTATCCAAAACCTATCTCCCAGTATTCTGGCTTCCAGGACCGTAATCGGGTGTGGAAAACATGTTGTTCCGACGTAAAATGACGAGAGGGATCGAATGCCGCCAGGAGAATTCAAATCAGTGCCTTCCTTCGTTAGAAAATCGCTGTTATTGCCAAAACCTATCTCCCAGTATTCTGGCCTCCAGGACCGTAATCGGGTGTGGAAAACGTGCTATTCCGACGTAAAATGACGAGAGGGATCGAATGTCGCAAGGAGAATTCAAATCAGTGCCTTCCTTCGTCAGAAAATCGCTGTTATTGCCAAAACCTATCTTCCAGTATTCTGGCCTCCAGGATCGTAATCGGGTGTGGAAAACGTGCTATTCCGACGTAAAATGACGAGAGGGATCGAATGTCGCAAGCAGAATTCAAATCAGAGCCTTCCTTCGTCAGAAAATCGCTATTAGAGCCAAAACCTATCTCCCAGTATTCTGGCCTCCAGGACCATAATCGGGTGTGGAAAACGTGCTATTCCGACGTAAAATGACGAGAGGGATCGAATGTCGCAAGGAGAATTCAAGTCAGAGCCTTCCTTCGTCTGAAAATCGCTGTTAGAGCCAAAACCTATCTCCCAGTATTCTGGCCTCCAGGACCGTAATCGCGTGCGGAAACCGTGCTATTCCGACGTAAAATGACGAGAAGGATCTAATGCCGCAAGCAGAATTCAAGTCAGAGCCTTCCTTCGTCTGAAAATCGCTCCTGTATCCAAAACCTATCTACCAGTATTCTGGCCTCCAGGACAGTAATCGGGTGTGGAAAACGTGCTATTCCGACGTAAAATGACGAGAGGGATCTAATGCCGCAAGCAGAATTCAAATCAGAGCCTTCCTTCGTCAGGAAATCGCTGTTATTGCCGAAACCTATCTCCCAGTATTCTGGCCTCCAGGACCGTAATCGGGTGTGGAAAACATGCTGTTCCGACGTAAAATGACGAGAGGGATCGAATGCCGCAAGCAGAATTCAAATCAGTGCCTTCCTTCGTCAGAAAATCGCTATTAGAGCCAAAACCTATCTCCCAGTATTCTGGCCTCCAGGACCATAATCGGGTGTGGAAAACGAGCTATTCCGACGGAAAATGACGAGAGGGATCGAATGTCGTAAGGAGAATTTAAGTCAGAGCCTTCCTACGTCAGAAAATCGCTCCTGTATCCAAAACCTATCTCCCAGTATTCTGGCTTCCAGGACCGTAATCGGGTGTGGAAAACATGCTATTCCGACGTAAAATGACGAGAAGGATCTAATGCCGCAAGCACAATTCAAGTCAGAGCCTTCCTTCGTCTGAAAATCGCTGTTATTGCCGAAACCTATCTCCCAGTATTCTGGCTTCCAGGACCGTAATCGGGTGTGGAAAACATGCTGTTCCGACGTAAAATGACGAGAGGGATCGAATGTCGCAAGGAGAATTCAAATCAGAGCCTTCCTTCGTCTGAAAATCGCTGTTATTGCCAAAACCTATCTCCCAGTATTCTGGCCTCCAGGACCATAATCGGGTGTGGAAAACGAGCTATTCCGACGGAAAATGACGAGAGGGATCGAATGTCGTAAGGAGAATTTAAGTCAGAGCCTTCCTACGTCAGAAAATCGCTCCTGTATCCAAAACCTATCTCCCAGTATTCTGGCTTCCAGGACCGTAATCGGGTGTGGAAACCGTGCTATTCCGACGTAAAATGACGAGAAGGATCTAATGCCGCAAGCAGAATTCAAGTCAGAGCCTTCCTTCGTCTGAAAATCGCTGTTATTGCCGAAACCTATCTCCCGGTATTCTGGCTTCCAGGACCGTAATCGGGTGTGGAAAACATGCTGTTCCGACGTAAAATGACGAGAGGGATCGAATGCCGCAAGCAGAATTCAAATCAGTGCCTTCCTTCGTTTGAAAATCGCTGTTATTGCCAAAACCTATCTTCCAGTATTCTGGCCTCCAGGACAGTAATCGGGTGTGGAAAACATGTTGTTCCGACGTAAAATGACGAGAGGGATCGAATGTCGTAAGGAGAATTTAAGTCAGAGCCTTCCTACGTCAGAAAATCGCTCCTGTATCCAAAACCTATCTCCCAGTATTCTGGCCTCCAGGACCGTAATCGCGTGCGGAAACCGTGCTATTCCGACGTAAAATGACGAGAGGGATCTAATGCCGCAAGCAGAATTCAAGTCAGAGCCTTCCTTCGTCTGAAAATCGCTCCTGTATCCAAAACGTATCTCCCAATACTCTGGCCTCCAGGACAGTAATCGGGTGTGGAAAACGTGCTATTCCGACGTAAAATGACGAGAGGGATCTAATGCCGCAAGCAGAATTCAAGTCAGAGCCTTCCTTCGTCTGAAAATCGCTCCTGTATCCAAAACCTATCTCCCAGTATTCTGGCTTCCAGGACCGTAATCGGGTGTGGAAAACATGTTGTTCCGACGTAAAATGACGAGAGGGATCGAATGCCGCCAGGAGAATTCAAATCAGTGCCTTCCTTCGTTAGAAAATCGCTGTTATTGCCAAAACCTATCTCCCAGTATTCTGGCCTCCAGGACCGTAATCGGGTGTGGAAAACGTGCTATTCCGACGTAAAATGACGAGAGGGATCGAATGTCGCAAGGAGAATTCAAATCAGTGCCTTCCATCGTTAGAAAATCGCTGTTATTGCCAAAACCTATCTTCCAGTATTCTGGCCTCCAGGACAGTAATCGGGTGTGGAAAACGTGCTATTCCGACGTAAAATGACGAGAGGGATCGAATGCCGCAAGCAGAATTCAAATCAGAGCCTTCCTTCGTCAGAAAATCGCTATTAGAGCCAAAACCTATCTCCCAGTATTCTGGCCTCCAGGACCTTAATCGGGTGTGGAAAACGTGCTATTCCGACGTAAAATGACGAGAGGGATCGAATGTCGCAAGGAGAATTCAAGTCAGAGCCTTCCTTCGTCTGAAAATCGCTGTTAGAGCCAAAACCTATCTCCCAGTATTCTGGCCTCCAGGACCGTAATCGCGTGCGGAAACCGTGCTATTCCGACGTAAAATGACGAGAAGGATCTAATGCCGCAAGCAGAATTCAAGTCAGAGCCTTCCTTCGTCTGAAAATCGCTCCTGTATCCAAAACCTATCTACCAGTATTCTGGCCTCCAGGACAGTAATCGGGTGTGGAAAACGTGCTATTCCGACGTAAAATGACGAGAGGGATCTAATGCCGCAAGCAGAATTCAAGTCAGAGCCTTCCTTCGTCTGAAAATCGCTGTTATTGCCAAAACCTATCTCCCAGTATTCTGGCTTCCAGGACCGTAATCGGGTGTGGAAAACATGCTGTTCCGACGTAAAATGACGAGAGGGATCGAATGCCGCAAGCAGAATTCAAATCAATGCCTTCCTTCGTCAGAAAATCGCTATTAGAGCCAAAACCTATCTCCCAGTATTCTGGCCTCCAGGACCATAATCGGGTGTGGAAAACGAGCTATTCCGACGGAAAATGACGAGAGGGATCGAATGTCGTAAGGAGAATTTAAGTCAGAGCCTTCCTACGTCAGAAAATCGCTGCTGTATCCAAAACCTATCTCCCAGTATTCTGGCTTCCAGGACCGTAATCGGGTGTGCAAAACATGCTATTCCGACGTAACATGACGAGAAGGATCGAATGCCGCAAGCACAATTCAAGTCAGAGCCTTCCTTCGTCTGAAAATCGCTCCTGTATCCAAAACGTATCTCCCAGTACTCTGGCCTCCAGGACCGTAATCGGGTGTGGAAAACGTGCTATTCCGACGTAAAATGACGAGAGGGATCTAATGCCGCAAGCAGAATTCAAGTCAGAGCCTTCCTTCGTCTGAAAATCGCTCCTGTATCCAAAACCTATCTCCCAGTATTCTGGCTTCCAGGACCGTAATCGGGTGTGGAAAACATGTTGTTCCGACGTAAAATGACGAGAGGGATCGAATGCCGCCAGGAGAATTCAAATCAGTGCCTTCCTTCGTTAGAAAATCGCTGTTATTGCCAAAACCTATCTCCCAGTATTCTGGCCTCCAGGACCGTAATCGGGTGTGGAAAACGTGCTATTCCGACGTAAAATGACGAGAGGGATCGAATGTCGCAAGGAGAATTCAAATCAGTGCCTTCCTTCTTTAGAAAATCGCTGTTATTGCCAAAACCTATCTCCCAGTATTCTGGCTTCCAGGACCGTAATCGGGTGTGCAAAACATGCTATTCCGACGTAAAATGACGAGAGGAATCCAATGCCGCAAGCAGAAGTCAAATCAGAGCCTTCCTTCGTCTGAAAATCGCTATTAGAGCCAAAACCTATCTTCCAGTATTCTGGCCTCCAGGACCTTAATCGGGTGTGGCAAACGTGCTATTCCGACGTAAAATGACGAGAGGGATCGAATGTCGCAAGGAGAATTCAAATCAGAGCCTTCCTTCGTCTGAAAATCGCTGTTAGAGCCAAAACATATCTCCCAGTATTCTGGCCTCCAGGACCGTAATCGCGTGCGGAAACCGTGCTATTCCGACGTAAAATGACGAGAAGGATCTAATGCCGCAAGCAGAATTCAAGTCAGAGCCTTCCTTCGTCTGAAAATCGCTCCTGTATCCAAAACCTATCTACCAGTATTCTGGCTTCCAGGACAGTAATCGGGTGTGGAAAACGTGCTATTCCGACGTAAAATGACGAGAGGGATCTAATGCCGCAAGCAGAATTCAAGTCAGAGCCTTCCTTCGTCTGAAAATCGCTGTTATTGCCAAAACCTATCTCCCAGTATTCTGGCTTCCAGGACCGTAATCGGGTGTGGAAAACATGCTGTTCCGACGTAAAATGACGAGAGGGATCGAATGCCGCAAGCAGAATTCAAATCAATGCCTTCCTTCGTCAGAAAATCGCTATTAGAGCCAAAACCTATCTCCCAGTATTCTGGCCTCCAGGACCATAATCGGGTGTGGAAAACGAGCTATTCCGACGGAAAATGACGAGAGGGATCGAATGTCGTAAGGAGAATTTAAGTCAGAGCCTTCCTACGTCAGAAAATCGCTCCTGTATCCAAAACCTATCTCCCAGTATTCTGGCCTCCAGGACCGTAATCGCGTGCGGGAACCGTGCTATTCCGACGTAAAATGACGAGAGGGATCTAATGCCGCAAGCAGAATTCAAGTCAGAGCCTTCCTTCGTCTGAAAATCGCTCCTGTATCCAAAACGTATCTCCCAGTACTCTGGCCTCCAGGACAGTAATCGGGTGTGGAAAACGTGCTATTCCGACGTAAAATGACGAGAGGGATCTAATGCCGCAAGCAGAATTCAAGTCAGAGCCTTCCTTCGTCTGAAAATCGCTCCTGTATCCAAAACCTATCTCCCAGTATTCTGGCTTCCAGGACCGTAATCGGGTGTGGAAAACATGTTGTTCCGACGTAAAATGACGAGAGGGATCGAATGCCGCAAGGAGAATTCAAATCAGTGCCTTGCTTCGTTAGAAAATCGCTGTTATTGCCAAAACTTATCTGCCAGTATTCTGGCCTCCAGGACAGTAATCGGGTGTGGAAAACGTGCTATTCCGACGTAAAATGACGAGAGGGATCGAATGTCGCAAGGAGAATTCAAATCAGTGCCTTCCTTCGTTAGAAAATCGCTGTTAGAGCCAAAACCTATCTCCCAGTATTCTGGCCTCCAGGACCGTAATCGGGTGTGGAAAACGTGCTATTCCGACGTAAAATGACGAGAGGGATCGAATGCCGCAAGCAGAATTCAAATCAGAGCCTTCCTTCGTCAGAAAATCGCTATTAGAGCCAAAACCTATCTCCCAGTATTCTGGCCTCCAGGACCTTAATCGGGTGTGGAAAACGTGCTATTCCGACGTAAAATGACGAGAGGGATCGAATGTCGCAAGGAGAATTCAAATCAGAGCCTTCCTTCGTCTGAAAATCGCTGTTAGAGCCAAAACCTATCTCCCAGTATTCTGGCCTCCAGGACCGTAATCGCGTGCGGAAACCGTGCTATTCCGACGTAAAATGACGAGAAGGATCTAATGCCGCAAGCAGAATTCAAATCAGAGCCTTCCTTCGTCAGGAAATCGCTGTTATTGCCGAAACCTATCTCCCAGTATTCTGGCCTCCAGGACCGTAATCGGGTGTGGAAAACATGCTATTCCGACGTAAAATGACGAGAGGGATCGAATGCCGCAAGCAGAATTCAAATCAGAGCCTTCCTTCGTCAGAAAATCGCTATTAGAGCCAAAACCTATCTCCCAGTATTCTGGCCTCCAGGACCATAATCGGGTGTGGAAAACGAGCTATTCCGACGTAAAATGACGAGAGGGATCGAATGTCGTAAGGAGAATTTAAGTCAGAGCCTTCCTACGTCAGAAAATCGCTCCTGTATCCAAAACCTATCTCCCAGTATTCTTGCCTCCAGGACCGTAATCGCGTGCGGAAACCGTGCTATTCCGACGTAAAATGACGAGAGGGATCTAATGCCGCAAGCAGAATTCAAGTCAGAGCCTTCCTTCGTCTGAAAATCGCTCCTGTATCCAAAACGTATCTCCCAGTATTCTGGCCTCCAGGACAGTAATCGGGTGTGGAAAACGTGCTATTCCGACGTAAAATGACGAGAGGGATCTAATGCCGCAAGCAGAATTCAAGTCAGAGCCTTCCTTCGTCTGAAAATCGCTCCTGTATCCAAAACCTATCTCCCAGTATTCTGGCTTCCAGGACCGTAATCGGGTGTGGAAAACATGTTGTTCCGACGTAAAATGACGAGAGGGATCGAATGCCGCCAGGAGAATTCAAATCAGTGCCTTCCTTCGTTAGAAAATCGCTGTTATTGCCAAAACCTATCTCCCAGTATTCTGGCCTCCAGGACCGTAATCGGGTGTGGAAAACGTGCTATTCCGACGTAAAATGACGAGAGGGATCGAATGCCGCAAGCAGAATTCAAATCAGAGCCTTCCTTCGTCAGAAAATCGCTATTAGAGCCAAAACCTATCTCCCAGTATTCTGGCCTCCAGGACCTTAATCGGGTGTGGAAAACGTGCTATTCCGACGTAAAATGACGAGAGGGATCGAATGTCGCAAGGAGAATTCAAGTCAGAGCCTTCCTTCGTCTGAAAATCGCTGTTAGAGCCAAAACCTATCTCCCAGTATTCTGGCCTCCAGGACCGTAATCGCGTGCGGAAACCGTGCTATTCCGACGTAAAATGACGAGAAGGATCGAATGCCGCAAGCAGAATTCAAGTCAGAGCCTTCCTTCGTCTGAAAATCGCTGTTATTGCCAAAACCTATCTCCCAGTATTCTGGCTTCCAGGACCGTAATCGGGTGTGGAAAACATGCTATTCCGACGTAAAATGACGAGAGGGATCGAATGCCGCAAACAGAATTCAAATCAGTGCCTTCCTTCGTCAGAAAATCGCTATTAGAGCCAAAACCTATCTCCCAGTATTCTGGCCTCCAGGACCATAATCGGGTGTGGAAAACGAGCTATTCCGACGGAAAATGTCGAGAGGGATCGAATGCCGCAAGGAGAATTCAAATCAGTGCCTTCCTTCGTTAGAAAATCGCTGTTATTGCCAAAACCTATCTCCCAGTATTCTGGCCTCCAGGACCTTAATCGGGTGTGGAAAACGAGCTATTCCGACGGAAAATGTCGAGAGGGATCGAATGTCGCAAGGAGAATTCAAGTCAGAGCCTTCCTTCGTCTGAAAATCGCTGTTAGAGCCAAAACCTATCTCCCAGTATTCTGGCCTCCAGGACCGTAATCGCGTGCGGAAACCGTGCTATTCCGACGTAAAATGACGAGAAGGATCGAATGCCGCAAGCAGAATTCAAGTCAGAGCCTTCCTTCGTCTGAAAATCGCTCCTGTATCCAAAACCTATCTACCAGTATTCTGGCTTCCAGGACAGTAATCGGGTGTGGAAAACGTGCTATTCCGACGTAAAATGACGAGAGGGATCTAATGCCGCAAGCAGAATTCAAATCAGAGCCTTCCTTCGTCTGAAAATCGCTGTTATTGCCAAAACCTATCTCCCAGTATTCTGGCTTCCAGGACCGTAATCGGGTGTGGAAAACATGCTGTTCCGACGTAAAATGACGAGAGGGATCGAATGCCGCAAGCAGAATTCAAATCAATGCCTTCCTTCGTCAGAAAATCGCTATTAGAGCCAAAACCTATCTCCCAGTATTCTGGCCTCCAGGACCATAATCGGGTGTGGAAAACGAGCTATTCCGACGGAAAATGACGAGAGGGATCGAATGTCGTAAGGAGAATTTAAGTCAGAGCCTTCCTACGTCAGAAAATCGCTCCTGTATCTAAAACCTATCTCCCAGTATTCTGGCTTCCAGGACCGTAATCGGGTGTGCAAAACATGCTATTCCGACGTAACATGACGAGAAGGATCGAATGCCGCAAGCACAATTCAAATCAGAACCTTCCTTCGTCAGAAAATCGCTGTTATTGCAAAAACCTATCTTGCAGTAACCTGGCTCCCAGGATCGTAATGGGTAGTGGAAAACGTGCTATTCCGACGTAAAATCACAAGAGGGATCTAATGCCGCAAGCAGAATTCAAGTCAGAGCCTTCCTTCGTCTGAAAATCGCTCCTGTATCCAAAACCTATCTCCCAGTATTCTGGCTTCCAGGACCGTAATCGGGTGTGGAAAACATGCTATTCCGACGTAAAATGACGAGAGGGATCGAATGCCGCAAGCAGAATTCAAGTCAGAGCCTTCCTTCGTCTGAAAATCGCTCCTGTATCCAAAACCTATCTCCCAGTATTCTGGCTTCCAGGACCGTAATCGGGTGTGGAAAACATGCTATTCCGACGTAAAATGACGAGAGGGATCGAATGCCGCAAGGAGAATTCAAATCAGTGCCTTCCTTCGTTAGAAAATCGCTGTTATTGCCAAAACCTATCTCCCAGTATTCTGGCCTCCAGGACCGTAATCGGGTGTGGAAAACGTGCTATTCCGACGTAAAATGACGAGAGGGATCGAATGCCGCAAGCAGAATTCAAATCAGAGCCTTCCTTCGTCAGAAAATCGCTATTAGAGCCAAAACCTATCTCCCAGTATTCTGGCCTCCAGGACCTTAATCGGGTGTGGAAAACGTGCTATTCCGACGTAAAATGACGAGAGGGATCGAATGTCGCAAGGAGAATTCAAGTCAGAGCCTTCCTTCGTCTGAAAATCGCTGTTAGAGCCAAAACCTATCTCCCAGTATTCTGGCCTCCAGGACCGTAATCGCGTGCGGAAACCGTGCTATTCCGACGTAAAATGACGAGAAGGATCTAATGCCGCAAGCAGAATTCAAGTCAGAGCCTTCCTTCGTCTGAAAATCGCTCCTGTATCCAAAACCTATCTACCAGTATTCTGGCCTCCAGGACAGTAATCGGGTGTGGAAAACGTGCTATTCCGACGTAAAATGACGAGAGGGATCTAATGCCGCAAGCAGAATTCAAATCAGAGCCTTCCTTCGTCTGAAAATCGCTGTTATTGCCAAAACCTATCTCCCAGTATTCTGGCTTCCAGGACCGTAATCGGGTGTGGAAAACATGCTGTTCCGACGTAAAATGACGAGAGGGATCGAATGCCGCAAACAGAATTCAAATCAGTGCCTTCCTTCGTCAGAAAATCGCTATTAGAGCCAAAACCTATCTCCCAGTATTCTGGCCTCCAGGACCATAATCGGGTGTGGAAAACGAGCTATTCCGACGGAAAATGTCGAGAGGGATCGAATGCCGCAAGGAGAATTCAAATCAGTGCCTTCCTTCGTTAGAAAATCGCTGTTATTGCCAAAACCTATCTCCCAGTATTCTGGCCTCCAGGACCTTAATCGGGTGTGGAAAACGAGCTATTCCGACGGAAAATGTCGAGAGGGATCGAATGTCGCAAGGAGAATTCAAGTCAGAGCCTTCCTTCGTCTGAAAATCGCTGTTAGAGCCAAAACCTATCTCCCAGTATTCTGGCCTCCAGGACCGTAATCGCGTGCGGAAACCGTGCTATTCCGACGTAAAATGACGAGAAGGATCTAATGCCGCAAGCAGAATTCAAGTCAGAGCCTTCCTTCGTCTGAAAATCGCTCCTGTATCCAAAACCTATCTCCCAGTATTCTGGCTTCCAGGACCGTAATCGGGTGTGGAAAACGTGCTATTCCGACGTAAAATGACGAGAGGGATCTAATGCCGCAAGCAGAATTCAAGTCAGAGCCTTCCTTCGTCTGAAAATCGCTGTTATTGCCAAAACCTATCTCCCAGTATTCTGGCTTCCAGGACCGTAATCGGGTGTGGAAAACATGCTGTTCCGACGTAAAATGACGAGAGGGATCGAATGCCGCAAGCAGAATTCAAATCAATGCCTTCCTTCGTCAGAAAATCGCTATTAGAGCCAAAACCTATCTCCCAGTATTCTGGCCTCCAGGACCATAATCGGGTGTGGAAAACGAGCTATTCCGACGGAAAATGACGAGAGGGATCGAATGTCGTAAGGAGAATTTAAGTCAGAGCCTTCCTACGTCAGAAAATCGCTCCTGTATCTAAAACCTATCTCCCAGTATTCTGGCTTCCAGGACCGTAATCGGGTGTGGAAAACATGCTGTTCCGACGTAAAATGACGAGAGGGATCGAATGCCGCAAGGAGAATTCAAATCAGTGCCTTCCTTCGTTAGAAAATCGCTGTTATTGCCAAAATCTATCTGCCAGTATTCTGGCCTCCAGGACCTTAATCGGGTGTGGAAAACGAGCTATTCCGACGTAAAATGACGAGAGGGATCCAATGCCGCAAGCAGAATTCAAGTCAGAGCCTTCCTTCGTCTGAAAATCGCTCCTGTATCCAAAACCTATCTCCCAGTATTCTGGCTTCCAGGACCGTAATCGGGTGTGGAAAACATGTTGTTCCGACGTAAAATGACGAGAGGGATCGAATGCCGCAAGGAGAATTCAAATCAGTGCCTTCCTTCGTTAGAAAATCGCTGTTATTGCCAAAACCTATCTGCCAGTATTCTTGCCTCCAGGACAGTAATCGGGTGTGGAAAACGTGCTATTCCGACGTAAAATGACGAGAGGGATCGAATGTCGCAAGGAGAATTCAAATCAGTGCCTTCCTTCTTTAGAAAATCGCTGTTAGAGCCAAAACCTATCTCCCAGTATTCTGGCCTCCAGGACCGTAATCGGGTGTGGAAAACGTGCTATTCCGACGTAAAATGACGAGAGGGATCGAATGTCGCAAGGAGAATTCAAATCAGTGCCTTCCTTCGTTTGAAAATCGCTGTTATTGCCAAAACCTATCTTCCAGTATTCTGGCCTCCAGGACAGTAATCGGGTGTGGAAAACATGTTGTTCCGACGTAAAATGACGAGAGGGATCTAATGCCGCAAGCAGAATTCAAGTCAGAGCCTTCCTTCGTCTGAAAATCGCTCCTGTATCCAAAACGTATCTCCCAGTACTCTGGCCTCCAGGACAGTAATCGGGTGTGGAAAACGTGCTATTCCGACGTAAAATGACGAGAGGGATCTAATGCCGCAAGCAGAATTCAAGTCAGAGCCTTCCTTCGTCTGAAAATCGCTCCTGTATCCAAAACCTATCTCCCAGTATTCTGGCTTCCAGGACCGTAATCGGGTGTGGAAAACATGTTGTTCCGACGTAAAATGACGAGAGGGATCGAATGCCGCAAGGAGAATTCAAATCAGTGCCTTGCTTCGTTAGAAAATCGCTGTTATTGCCAAAACTTATCTGCCAGTATTCTGGCCTCCAGGACAGTAATCGGGTGTGGAAAACGTGCTATTCCGACGTAAAATGACGAGAGGGATCGAATGTCGCAAGGAGAATTCAAATCAGTGCCTTCCTTCGTTAGAAAATCGCTGTTAGAGCCAAAACCTATCTCCCAGTATTCTGGCCTCCAGGACCGTAATCGGGTGTGGAAAACGTGCTATTCCGACGTAAAATGACGAGAGGGATCGAATGCCGCAAGCAGAATTCAAATCAGAGCCTTCCTTCGTCAGAAAATCGCTATTAGAGCCAAAACCTATCTCCCAGTATTCTGGCCTCCAGGACCTTAATCGGGTGTGGAAAACGTGCTATTCCGACGTAAAATGACGAGAGGGATCGAATGTCGCAAGGAGAATTCAAATCAGAGCCTTCCTTCGTCTGAAAATCGCTGTTAGAGCCAAAACCTATCTCCCAGTATTCTGGCCTCCAGGACCGTAATCGCGTGCGGAAACCGTGCTATTCCGACGTAAAATGACGAGAAGGATCGAATGCCGCAAGCAGAATTCAAATCAGAGCCTTCCTTCGTCAGGAAATCGCTGTTATTGCCGAAACCTATCTCCCAGTATTCTGGCCTCCAGGACCGTAATCGGGTGTGGAAAACATGCTATTCCGACGTAAAATGACGAGAGGGATCGAATGCCGCAAGCAGAATTCAAATCAGAGCCTTCCTTCGTCAGAAAATCGCTATTAGAGCCAAAACCTATCTCCCAGTATTCTGGCCTCCAGGACCATAATCGGGTGTGGAAAACGAGCTATTCCGACGTAAAATGACGAGAGGGATCGAATGTCGTAAGGAGAATTTAAGTCAGAGCCTTCCTACGTCAGAAAATCGCTCCTGTATCCAAAACCTATCTCCCAGTATTCTTGCCTCCAGGACCGTAATCGCGTGCGGAAACCGTGCTATTCCGACGTAAAATGACGAGAGGGATCGAATGCCGCAAGCAGAATTCAAGTCAGAGCCTTCCTTCGTCTGAAAATCGCTCCTGTATCCAAAACGTATCTCCCAGTATTCTGGCCTCCAGGACAGTAATCGGGTGTGGAAAACGTGCTATTCCGACGTAAAATGACGAGAGGGATCTAATGCCGCAAGCAGAATTCAAGTCAGAGCCTTCCTTCGTCTGAAAATCGCTCCTGTATCCAAAACCTATCTCCCAGTATTCTGGCTTCCAGGACCGTAATCGGGTGTGGAAAACATGTTGTTCCGACGTAAAATGACGAGAGGGATCGAATGCCGCCAGGAGAATTCAAATCAGTGCCTTCCTTCGTTAGAAAATCGCTGTTATTGCCAAAACCTATCTCCCAGTATTCTGGCCTCCAGGACCGTAATCGGGTGTGGAAAACGTGCTATTCCGACGTAAAATGACGAGAGGGATCGAATGCCGCAAGCAGAATTCAAATCAGAGCCTTCCTTCGTCAGAAAATCGCTATTAGAGCCAAAACCTATCTCCCAGTATTCTGGCCTCCAGGACCTTAATCGGGTGTGGAAAACGTGCTATTCCGACGTAAAATGACGAGAGGGATCGAATGTCGCAAGGAGAATTCAAGTCAGAGCCTTCCTTCGTCTGAAAATCGCTGTTAGAGCCAAAACCTATCTCCCAGTATTCTGGCCTCCAGGACCGTAATCGCGTGCGGAAACCGTGCTATTCCGACGTAAAATGACGAGAAGGATCGAATGCCGCAAGCAGAATTCAAATCAGAGCCTTCCTTCGTCTGAAAATCGCTGTTATTGCCAAAACCTATCTCCCAGTATTCTGGCTTCCAGGACCGTAATCGGGTGTGGAAAACATGCTATTCCGACGTAAAATGACGAGAGGGATCGAATGCCGCAAGCAGAATTCAAATCAGTGCCTTCCTTCGTCAGAAAATCGCTATTAGAGCCAAAACCTATCTCCCAGTATTCTGGCCTCCAGGACCATAATCGGGTGTGGAAAACGAGCTATTCCGACGGAAAATGTCGAGAGGGATCGAATGCCGCAAGGAGAATTCAAATCAGTGCCTTCCTTCGTTAGAAAATCGCTGTTATTGCCAAAACCTATCTCCCAGTATTCTGGCCTCCAGGACCTTAATCGGGTGTGGAAAACGAGCTATTCCGACGGAAAATGTCGAGAGGGATCGAATGTCGCAAGGAGAATTCAAGTCAGAGCCTTCCTTCGTCTGAAAATCGCTGTTAGAGCCAAAACCTATCTCCCAGTATTCTGGCCTCCAGGACCGTAATCGCGTGCGGAAACCGTGCTATTCCGACGTAAAATGACGAGAAGGATCTAATGCCGCAAGCAGAATTCAAGTCAGAGCCTTCCTTCGTCTGAAAATCGCTCCTGTATCCAAAACCTATCTACCAGTATTCTGGCTTCCAGGACAGTAATCGGGTGTGGAAAACGTGCTATTCCGACGTAAAATGACGAGAGGGATCTAATGCCGCAAGCAGAATTCAAGTCAGAGCCTTCCTTCGTCTGAAAATCGCTGTTATTGCCAAAACCTATCTCCCAGTATTCTGGCTTCCAGGACCGTAATCGGGTGTGGAAAACATGCTGTTCCGACGTAAAATGACGAGAGGGATCGAATACCGCAAGCAGAATTCAAATCAATGCCTTCCTTCGTCAGAAAATCGCTATTAGAGCCAAAACCTATCTCCCAGTATTCTGGCCTCCAGGACCATAATCGGGTGTGGAAAACGAGCTATTCCGACGGAAAATGACGAGAGGGATCGAATGTCGTAAGGAGAATTTAAGTCAGAGCCTTCCTACGTCAGAAAATCGCTCCTGTATCTAAAACCTATCTCCCAGTATTCTGGCTTCCAGGACCGTAATCGGGTGTGCAAAACATGCTATTCCGACGTAACATGACGAGAAGGATCGAATGCCGCAAGCACAATTCAAATCAGAACCTTCCTTCGTCAGAAAATCGCTGTTATTGCAAAAACCTATCTTGCAGTAACCTGGCTTCCAGGATCGTAATGGGTAGTGGAAAACGTGCTATTCCGACGTAAAATCACAAGAGGGATCTAATGCCGCAAGCAGAATTCAAGTCAGAGCCTTCCTTCGTCTGAAAATCGCTCCTGTATCCAAAACCTATCTCCCAGTATTCTGGCTTCCAGGACCGTAATCGGGTGTGGAAAACATGCTATTCCGACGTAAAATGACGAGAGGGATCGAATGCCGCAAGCAGAATTCAAGTCAGAGCCTTCCTTCGTCTGAAAATCGCTCCTGTATCCAAAACCTATCTCCCAGTATTCTGGCTTCCAGGACCGTAATCGGGTGTGGAAAACATGCTATTCCGACGTAAAATGACGAGAGGGATCGAATGCCGCAAGGAGAATTCAAATCAGTGCCTTCCTTCGTTAGAAAATCGCTGTTATTGCCAAAACCTATCTCCCAGTATTCTGGCCTCCAGGACCGTAATCGGGTGTGGAAAACGTGCTATTCCGACGTAAAATGACGAGAGGGATCGAATGCCGCAAGCAGAATTCAAATCAGAGCCTTCCTTCGTCAGAAAATCGCTATTAGAGCCAAAACCTATCTCCCAGTATTCTGGCCTCCAGGACCTTAATCGGGTGTGGAAAACGTGCTATTCCGACGTAAAATGACGAGAGGGATCGAATGTCGCAAGGAGAATTCAAGTCAGAGCCTTCCTTCGTCTGAAAATCGCTGTTAGAGCCAAAACCTATCTCCCAGTATTCTGGCCTCCAGGACCGTAATCGCGTGCGGAAACCGTGCTATTCCGACGTAAAATGACGAGAAGGATCTAATGCCGCAAGCAGAATTCAAGTCAGAGCCTTCCTTCGTCTGAAAATCGCTCCTGTATCCAAAACCTATCTACCAGTATTCTGGCCTCCAGGACAGTAATCGGGTGTGGAAAACGTGCTATTCCGACGTAAAATGACGAGAGGGATCTAATGCCGCAAGCAGAATTCAAGTCAGAGCCTTCCTTCGTCTGAAAATCGCTGTTATTGCCAAAACCTATCTCCCAGTATTCTGGCTTCCAGGACCGTAATCGGGTGTGGAAAACATGCTGTTCCGACGTAAAATGACGAGAGGGATCGAATGCCGCAAACAGAATTCAAATCAGTGCCTTCCTTCGTCAGAAAATCGCTATTAGAGCCAAAACCTATCTCCCAGTATTCTGGCCTCCAGGACCATAATCGGGTGTGGAAAACGAGCTATTCCGACGGAAAATGTCGAGAGGGATCGAATGCCGCAAGGAGAATTCAAATCAGTGCCTTCCTTCGTTAGAAAATCGCTGTTATTGCCAAAACCTATCTCCCAGTATTCTGGCCTCCAGGACCTTAATCGGGTGTGGAAAACGAGCTATTCCGACGGAAAATGTCGAGAGGGATCGAATGTCGCAAGGAGAATTCAAGTCAGAGCCTTCCTTCGTCTGAAAATCGCTGTTAGAGCCAAAACCTATCTCCCAGTATTCTGGCCTCCAGGACCGTAATCGCGTGCGGAAACCGTGCTATTCCGACGTAAAATGACGAGAAGGATCTAATGCCGCAAGCAGAATTCAAGTCAGAGCCTTCCTTCGTCTGAAAATCGCTCCTGTATCCAAAACCTATCTCCCAGTATTCTGGCTTCCAGGACCGTAATCGGGTGTGGAAAACGTGCTATTCCGACGTAAAATGACGAGAGGGATCTAATGCCGCAAGCAGAATTCAAGTCAGAGCCTTCCTTCGTCTGAAAATCGCTGTTATTGCCAAAACCTATCTCCCAGTATTCTGGCTTCCAGGACCGTAATCGGGTGTGGAAAACATGCTGTTCCGACGTAAAATGACGAGAGGGATCGAATGCCGCAAGCAGAATTCAAATCAATGCCTTCCTTCGTCAGAAAATCGCTATTAGAGCCAAAACCTATCTCCCAGTATTCTGGCCTCCAGGACCATAATCGGGTGTGGAAAACGAGCTATTCCGACGGAAAATGACGAGAGGGATCGAATGTCGTAAGGAGAATTTAAGTCAGAGCCTTCCTACGTCAGAAAATCGCTCCTGTATCTAAAACCTATCTCCCAGTATTCTGGCTTCCAGGACCGTAATCGGGTGTGGAAAACATGCTGTTCCGACGTAAAATGACGAGAGGGATCGAATGCCGCAAGGAGAATTCAAATCAGTGCCTTCCTTCGTTAGAAAATCGCTGTTATTGCCAAAATCTATCTGCCAGTATTCTGGCCTCCAGGACCTTAATCGGGTGTGGAAAACGAGCTATTCCGACGTAAAATGACGAGAGGGATCCAATGCCGCAAGCAGAATTCAAGTCAGAGCCTTCCTTCGTCTGAAAATCGCTCCTGTATCCAAAACCTATCTCCCAGTATTCTGGCTTCCAGGACCGTAATCGGGTGTGGAAAACATGCTGTTCCGACGTAAAATGACGAGAGGGATCGAATGCCGCAAGCAGAATTCAAGTCAGAGCCTTCCTTCGTCTGAAAATCGCTCCTGTATCCAAAACCTATCTCCCAGTATTCTGGCTTCCAGGACCGTAATCGGGTGTGGAAAACATGCTGTTCCGACGTAAAATGACGAGAGGGATCGAATGCCGCAAGGAGAATTCAAGTCAGAGCCTTCCTTCGTCTGAAAATCGCTCCTGTATCCAAAACCTATCTCCCAGTATTCTGGCTTCCAGGACCGTAATCGGGTGTGGAAAACATACTATTCCGACGTAAAATGACGAGAGGGATCGAATGCCGCAAGGAGAATTCAAATCAGTGCCTTCCTTCGTTAGAAAATCGCTGTTATTGCCAAAACCTATCTCCCAGTATTCTGGCTTCCAGGACCGTAATCGGGTGTGCAAAACATGCTATTCCGACGTAACATGACGAGAAGGATCGAATGCCGCAAGCACAATTCAAATCAGAACCTTCCTTCGTCAGAAAATCGCTGCTATTGCAAAAACCTATCTTGCAGTAACCTGGCTCCCAGGATCGTAATGGGTAGTGGAAAACGTGCTATTCCGACGTAAAATCACAAGAGGGATCTAATGCCGCAAGCAGAATTCAAGTCAGAGCCTTCCTTCGTCTGAAAATCGCTCCTGTATCCAAAACCTATCTCCCAGTATTCTGGCTTCCAGGACCGTAATCGGGTGTGGAAAACATGCTGTTCCGACGTAAAATGACGAGAGGGATCGAATGCCGCAAGCAGAATTCAAGTCAGAGCCTTCCTTCGTCTGAAAATCGCTCCTGTATCCAAAACCTATCTCCCAGTATTCTGGCTTCCAGGACCGTAATCGGGTGTGGAAAACATGCTGTTCCGACGTAAAATGACGAGAGGGATCGAATGCCGCAAGGAGAATTCAAATCAGTGCCTTCCTTCGTTAGAAAATCGCTGTTATTGCCAAAATCTATCTGCCAGTATTCTGGCCTCCAGGACCTTAATCGGGTGTGGAAAACGAGCTATTCCGACGTAAAATGACGAGAGGGATCGAATGTCGCAAGGAGAATTCAAATCAGTGCCTTCCTTCGTTAGAAAATCGCTGTTATTGCCAAAATCTATCTGCCAGTATTCTGGCCTCCAGGACCTTAATCGGGTGTGGAAAACGAGCTATTCCGACGTAAAATGACGAGAGGGATCCAATGCCGCAAGCAGAATTCAAGTCAGAGCCTTCCTTCGTCTGAAAATCGCTCCTGTATCCAAAACCTATCTCCCAGTATTCTGGCTTCCAGGACCGTAATCGGGTGTGGAAAACATGCTGTTCCGACGTAAAATGACGAGAGGGATCGAATGCCGCAAGGAGAATTCAAATCAGTGCCTTCCTTCGTTAGAAAATCGCTGTTATTGCCAAAATCTATCTGCCAGTATTCTGGCCTCCAGGACCTTAATCGGGTGTGGAAAACGAGCTATTCCGACGTAAAATGACGAGAGGGATCGAATGTCGCAAGGAGAATTCAAATCAGTGCCTTCCTTCCTTAGAAAATCGCTGTTATTGCCAAAACCTATCTTCCAGTATTCTGGCCTCCAGGACAGTAATCGGGTGTGGAAAACGTGCTATTCCGACGTAACATGACGAGAAGGATCGAATGCCGCAAGCAGAATTCAAATCAGAGCCTTATTTCCTCAGAAAATCGCTATTAGAGCCAAAACCTATCTCCCAGTATTCTGGCCTCCAGGACCTTAATCGGGTGTGGAAAACGTGCTATTCCGACGTAAAATGACGAGAGGGATCGAATGTCGCAAGGAGAATTCAAATCAGAGCCTTCCTTCGTCAGAAAATCGCTATTAGAGCCAAAACATATCTTCCAGTATTCTGGCCTTCAGGACGGTAATCGGGTGTGGAAAACATGCTATTCCGACGTAAAATGACGAGAGGGATCGAATGCCGCAAGCAGAATTCAAATCAGAGCCTTCCTTCGTCTGAAAATCGCTCCTGTATCCAAAACCTATCTACCAGTATTCTGGCTTCCAGGACAGTAATCGGGTGTGGAAAACGTGCTATTCCGACGTAAAATGACGAGAGGGATCTAATGCCGAAAGCAGAATTCAAGTCAGAGCCTTCCTTCGTCTGAAAATCGCTGTTATTGCCAAAACCTATCTCCCAGTATTCTGGCTTCCAGGACCGTAATCGGGTGTGGAAAACATGCTGTTCCGACGTAAAATGACGAGAGGGATCGAATGCCGCAAGCAGAATTCAAATCAGTGCCTTCCTTCGTCAGAAAATCGCTATTAGAGCCAAAACCTATCTCCCAGTATTCTGGCCTCCAGGACCATAATCGGGTGTGGAAAACGAGCTATTCCGACGGAAAATGACGAGAGGGATCGAATGTCGTAAGGAGAATTTAAGTCAGAGCCTTCCTACGTCAGAAAATCGCTCCTGTATCCAAAACCTATCTCCCAGTATTCTGGCTTCCAGGACCGTAATCGGGTGTGCAAAACATGCTATTCCGACGTAACATGACGAGAAGGATCGAATGCCGCAAGCACAATTCAAATCAGAACCTTCCTTCGTCAGAAAATCGCTGTTATTGCAAAAACCTATCTTGCAGTAACCTGGCTCCCAGGATCGTAATGGGTAGTGGAAAACGTGCTATTCCGACGTAAAATGACGAGAGGGATCTAATGCCGCAAGCAGAATTCAAGTCAGAGCCTTCCTTCGTCTGAAAATCGCTCCTGTATCCAAAACCTATCTCCCAGTATTCTGGCTTCCAGGACCGTAATCGGGTGTGGAAAACATGCTGTTCCGACGTAAAATGACGAGAGGGATCGAATGTCGTAAGGAGAATTTAAGTCAGAGCCTTCCTACGTCAGAAAATCGCTCCTGTATCCAAAACCTATCTCCCAGTATTCTGGCTTCCAGGACCGTAATCGGGTGTGCAAAACATGCTATTCCGACGTAACATGACGAGAAGGATCGAATGCCGCAAGCACAATTCAAATCAGAACCTTCCTTCGTCAGAAAATCGCTGTTATTGCAAAAACCTATCTTGCAGTAACCTGGCTCCCAGGATCGTAATGGGTAGTGGAAAACGTGCTATTCCGACGTAAAATGACGAGAGGGATCTAATGCCGCAAGCAGAATTCAAGTCAGAGCCTTCCTTCGTCTGAAAATCGCTCCTGTATCCAAAACCTATCTCCCAGTATTCTGGCTTCCAGGACCGTAATCGGGTGTGGAAAACATGCTGTTCCGACGTAAAATGACGAGAGGGATCGAATGCCGCAGGGAGAATTCAAATCAGTGCCTTCCTTCGTTAGAAAATCGCTGTTATTGCCAAAATCTATCTTGCAGTAACCTGGCTCCCAGGATCGTAATGGGTAGTGGAAAACGTGCTATTCCGACGTAAAAGGACGAGAGGGATCTAATGCCGCAAGCAGAATTCAAGTCAGAGCCTTCCTTCGTCTGAAAATCGCTCCTGTATCCAAAACCTATCTCCCAGTATTCTGGCCTCCAGGACAGTAATCGGGTGTGGAAAACGTGCTATTCCGACGTAAAATGACGAGAGGGATCGAATGCCGCAAGCAGAATTCAAATCAGAGCCTTCCTTCGTCTGAAAATCGCTGTTATTGCCCAAACCTATCTTGCAGTAATCTGGCTCACAGGATCGTAATCGCGTGCGGAAACCGTGCTATTCCGACGGAAAATGACGAGAAGGATCTAATGCCGCAAGCAGAATTCAAGTCAGAGCCTTCCTTCGTCAGAAAATCGCTATTAGAGCCAAAACCTATCTCCCAGTATTCTGGCCTCCAGGACCATAATCGGGTGTGGAAAACGAGCTATTCCGACGGAAAATGACGAGAGGGATCGAATGTCGTAAGGAGAATTTAAGTCAGAGCATTCCTACGTCAGAAAATCGCTCCTGTATCCAAAACCTATCTCCCAGTATTCTGGATTCCAGGACCGTAATCGGGTGTGGAAAACATGCTGTTCCGACGTAAAATGACGAGAGGGATCGAATGCCGCAAGCAGAATTCAAATCAGTGCCTTCCTTCGTCAGAAAATCGCTATTAGAGCCAAAACCTATCTCCCAGTATTCTGGCCTCCAGGACCATAATCGGGTGTGGAAAACGAGCTATTCCGACGGAAAATGACGAGAGGGATCGAATGTCGTAAGGAGAATTTAAGTCAGAGCCTTCCTACGTCAGAAAATCGCTCCTGTATCCAAAACCTATCTCCCAGTATTCTGGCTTCCAGGACCGTAATCGGGTGTGCAAAACATGCTATTCCGACGGAAAATGACGAGAAGGATCTAATGCCGCAAGCAGAATTCAAGTCAGAGCCTTCCTTCGTCTGAAAATCGCTCCTGTATCCAAAACCTATCTCCCAGTATTCTGGCCTCCAGGACAGTAATCGGGTGTGGAAAACGTGCTATTCCGACGGAAAATGACGAGAGGGATCGAATGTCGTAAGGAGAATTTAAGTCAGAGCCTTCCTACGTCAGAAAATCGCTCCTGTATCCAAAACCTATCTCCCAGTATTCTGGCTTCCAGGACCGTAATCGCGTGCGGAAACCGTGCTATTCCGACGTAAAATGACGAGAGGGATCGAATGTCGCAAGCAGAATTCAAATCAGTGCCTTCCTTCGTCAGAAAATCGCTATTAGAGCCAAAACCTATCTCCCAGTATTCTGGCCTCCAGGACCATAATCGGGTGTGGAAAACGAGCTATTCCGACGGAAAATGACGAGAGGGATCGATTGTCGTAAGGAGAATTTAAGTCAGAGCCTTCCTACGTCAGAAAATCGCTCCTGTATCCAAAACCTATCTCCCAGTATTCTGGCTTCCAGGACAGTAATCGGGTGTGGAAAACGTGCTATTCCGACGTAAAATGACGAGAGGGATCTAATGCCGCAAGCAGAATTCAAGTCAGAGCCTTCCTTCGTCTGAAAATCGCTCCTGTATCCAAAACGTATCTCCCAGTACTCTGGCCTCCAGGACAGTAATCGGGTGTGGAAAACGTGCTATTCCGACGTAAACTGACGAGAGGGATCTAATGCCGCAAGCAGAATTCAAGTCAGAGCCTTCCTTCGTCTGAAAATCGCTCCTGTATCCAAAACGTATCTCCCAGTACTCTGGCCTCCAGGACAGTAATCGGGTGTGGAAAACGAGCTATTCCGACGGAAAATGACGAGAGGGATCGATTGTCGTAAGGAGAATTTAAGTCAGAGCCTTCCTACGTCAGAAAATCGCTCCTGTATCCAAAACCTATCTCCCAGTATTCTGGCTTCCAGGACCGTAATCGGGTGTGGAAAACATGCTATTCCGACGTAAAATGGCGAGAGGAATCCAATGCCGCAAGCAGAAGTCAAATCAGAGCCTTCCTTCGTCTGAAAATCGCTGTTATTGCCAAAACCTATCTTCCAGTATTATGGCCTCCAGGACAGTAATCGGGTGTGGAAAACGTGCTATTCCGACGTAACATGACGAGAAGGATCGAATGCCGCAAGCAGAATTCAAATCAGAACCTTCCTTCGTCAGAAAATCGCTGTTATTGCCAAAACCTATCTTGCAGTAATCTGGCTCCCAGGATCGTAATGGGTAGTGGAAAACGTGCTATTCCGACGTAAAATGACGAGAGGGATCTAATGCCGCAAGCAGAAGTCAAATCAGAGCCTTCCTTCGTCTGAAAATCGCTGTTATTGCCAAAACCTATCTTCCAGTATTATGGCCTCCAGGACAGTAATCGGGTGTGGAAAACGTGCTATTCCGACGTAAACTGACGAGAGGGATCGATTGTCGTAAGGAGAATTTAAGTCAGAGCCTTCCTACGTCAGAAAATCGCTCCTGTATCCAAAACCTATCTCCCAGTATTCTGGCTTCCAGGACCGTAATCGGGTGTGGAAAACATGCTATTCCGACGTAAAATGGCGAGAGGAATCCAATGCCGCAAGCAGAAGTCAAATCAGATCCTTCCTTCGTCTGAAAATCGCTGTTATTGCCAAAACCTATCTTCCAGTATTATGGCCTCCAGGACAGTAATCGGGTGTGGAAAACGTGCTATTCCGACGTAACATGACGAGAAGGATCGAATGCCGCAAGCAGAATTCAAATCAGAACCTTCCTTCGTCAGAAAATCGCTGTTATTGCCAAAACCTATCTTGCAGTAATCTGGCTCCCAGGATCGTAATGGGTAGTGGAAAACGTGCTATTCCGACGTAAAATGACGAGAGGGATCTAATGCCGCAAGCAGAAGTCAAATCAGAGCCTTCCTTCGTCTGAAAATCGCTGTTATTGCCAAAACCTATCTTTCAGTATTATGGCCTCCAGGACAGTAATCGGGTGTGGAAAACGTGCTATTCCGACGTAAACTGACGAGAGGGATCGATTGTCGTAAGGAGAATTTAAGTCAGAGCCTTCCTACGTCACAAAATCGCTCCTGTATCCAAAACCTATCTCCCAGTATTCTGGCTTCCAGGACCGTAATCGGGTGTGGAAAACATGCTATTCCGACGTAAAATGGCGAGAGGAATCCAATGCCGCAAGCAGAAGTCAAATCAGAGCCTTCCTTCGTCTGAAAATCGCTGTTATTGCCAAAACCTATCTTCCAGTATTATGGCCTCCAGGACAGTAATCGGGTGTGGAAAACGTGCTATTCCGACGTTACATGACGAGAAGGATCGAATGCCGCAAGCAGAATTCAAATCAGAACCTTCCTTCGTCAGAAAATCGCTGTTATTGCCAAAACCTATCTTGCAGTAATCTGGCTCCCAGGATCGTAATGGGTAGTGGAAAACGTGCTATTCCGACGTAAAATGACGAGAGGGATCTAATGCCGCAAGCAGAATTCAAATCAGAGCCTTATTTCCTCAGAAAATCGCTATTAGAGCCAAAACCTATCTCCCAGTATTCTGGCCTCCAGGACCTTAATCGGGTGTGGAAAACGTGCTATTCCGACGTAAAATGACGAGAGGGATCGAATGCCGCAAGGAGAATTCAAATCAGAGCCTTCCTTCGTCTGAAAATCGCTGTTATTGCCAAAACCTATCTCCCAGTATTCTGGCCTCCAGGACCTTAATCGGGTGTGGAAAACGAGCTATTCCGACGTAAAATGTCGAGAGGGATCCAATGCCGCAAGCAGAAGTCAAATCAGAGCCTTCCTTCGTCTGAAAATCGCTGTTATTGCCGAAACCTATCTCCCAGTATTCTGGCTTCCAGGACCGTAATCGGGTGTGGAAAACATGCTGTTCCGACGTAAAATGACGAGAGGGATCGAATGCCGCAAGCAGAATTCAAATCAGTGCCTTCCTTCGTTTGAAAATCGCTGTTATTGCCAAAACCTATCTTCCAGTATTCTGGCCTCCAGGACAGTAATCGGGTGTGGAAAACATGTTGTTCCGACGTAAAATGACGAGAGGGATCGAATGTCGTAAGGAGAATTTAAGTCAGAGCCTTCCTACGTCAGAAAATCGCTCCTGTATCCAAAACCTATCTCCCAGTATTCTGGCCTCCAGGACCTTAATCGGGTGTGGAAAACGAGCTATTCCGACGTAAAATGTCGAGAGGGATCCAATGCCGCAAGCAGAAGTCAAATCAGAGCCTTCCTTCGTCTGAAAATCGCTATTAGAGCCAAAACCTATCTCCCAGTATTCTGGCCTCCAGGACCTTAATCGGGTGTGGAAAACGTGCTATCCCGAAGTAAAATGACGAGAGGGATCGAATGCAGCAAAGGGGAATTCAAATCAGAGCCTTCCTTCGTCTGAAAATCGCTGTTGGAGCCAAAACCTATCTTGCAGTAATCTGGCTCCCAGGATCGTAATGGGTAGTGGAAAACGTGCTATTCCGACGTAAAATGACGAGAGGGATCGAATGCCGCAAGCAGAATTCAAATCAGTGCCTTCCTTCGTCAGAAAATCGCTATTAGAGCCAAAACCTATCTCCCAGTATTCTGGCCTCCAGGACCATAATCGGGTGTGGAAAACGTGCTATCCCGACGTAAAATGACGAGAGGGATCGAATGCCGCAAGGAGAATTCAAATCAGTGCCTTCCTTCGTTAGAAAATCGCTGTTATTGCCAAAACCTATCTCCCAGTATTCTGGCCTCCAGGACCTTAATCGGGTGTGGAAAACGTGCTATCCCGACGTAAAATGACGAGAGGGATCCAATGCCGCAAGCAGAATTCAAATCAGAGCCTTATTTCCTCAGAAAATCGCTATTAGAGCCAAAACCTATCTCCCAGTATTCTGGCCTCCAGGACCTTAATCGGGTGTGGAAAACGTGCTATCCCGACGTAAAATGACGAGAGGGATCGAATGCCGCAAGGAGAATTCAAATCAGAGCCTTCCTTCGTCTGAAAATCGCTGTTAGAGCCAAAACCTATCTTGCAGTAATCTGGCTCCCAGGATCGTAATGGGTAGTGGAAAACGTGCTATTCCGACGTAAAATGACGAGAGGGATCTAATGCCGCAAGCAGAATTCAAATCAGAGCCTTATTTCCTCAGAAAATCGCTATTAGAGCCAAAACCTATCTCCCAGTATTCTGGCCTCCAGGACCTTAATCGGGTGTGGAAAACGTGCTATTCCGACGTAAAATGACGAGAAGGATCGAATGCCGCAAGCAGAATTCAAATCAGAACCTTCCTTCGTCTGAAAATCGCTGTTAGAGCCAAAACCTATCTCCCAGTATTCTGGCTTCCAGGACCGTAATCGGGTGTGGAAAACATGCTATTCCGACGTAAAATGACGAGAGGGATCGAATGCCGCAAGCAGAATTCAAATCAGAGCTTTCCTTCGTCTGAAAATCGCTGTTAGAGCCAAAACCTATCTTGCAGTAATCTGGCTCCCAGGATCGTAATGGGTAGTGGAAAACGTGCTATTCCGACGTAAAATGACGAGAGGGATCTAATGCCGCAAGCAGAATTCAAATCAGAGCCTTATTTCCTCAGAAAATCGCTATTAGAGCCAAAACCTATCTCCCAGTATTCTGGCCTTCAGGACCTTAATCGGGTGTGGAAAACGTGCTATCCCGACGTAAAATGACGAGAGGGATCGAATGCCGCAAGGAGAATTCAAATCAGTGCCTTCCTTCGTTAGAAAATCGCTGTTATTGCCAAAACCTATCTCCCAGTATTCTGGCCTCCAGGACCTTAATCGGGTGTGGAAAACGAGCTATTCCGACGTAAAATGACGAGAGGGATCGAATGCCGCAAGGAGAATTCAAATCAGAGCCTTCCTTCGTCTGAAAATCGCTGTTAGAGCCAAAACCTATCTTGCAGTAATCTGGCTCCCAGGATCGTAATGGGTAGTGGAAAACGTGCTATTCCGACGTAAAATGACGAGAGGGATCTAATGCCGCAAGCAGAATTCAAATCAGAGCCTTATTTCCTCAGAAAATCGCTATTAGAGCCAAAACCTATCTCCCAGTATTCTGGCCTCCAGGACCTTAATCGGGTGTGGAAAACGAGCTATTCCGACGTAAAATGACGAGAGGAATCCAATGCCGCAAGCAGAAGTCAAATCAGAGCCTTCCTTCGTTAGAAAATCGCTGTTATTGCCAAAACCTATCTCCCAGTATTCTGGCCTCCAGGACCTTAATCGGGTGTGGAAAACGAGCTATTCCGACGTAAAATGACGAGAGGGATCCAATGCCGCAAGCAGAATTCAAATCAGAGCCTTATTTCCTCAGAAAATCGCTATTAGAGCCAAAACCTATCTCCCAGTATTCTGGCCTCCAGGACCTTAATCGGGTGTGGAAAACGAGCTATTCCGACGTAAAATGACGAGAGGAATCCAATGCCGCAAGCAGAAGTCAAATCAGAGCCTTCCTTCGTCTGAAAATCGCTATTAGAGCCAAAACCTATCTCCCAGTATTCTGGCCTTCAGGACCTTAATCGGGTGTGGAAAACGTGCTATCCCGACGTAAAATGACGAGAGGGATCGAATGCCGCAAGGAGAATTCAAATCAGTGCCTTCCTTCGTTAGAAAATCGCTGTTATTGCCAAAACCTATCTCCCAGTATTCTGGCCTCCAGGACCTTAATCGGGTGTGGAAAACGTGCTATTCCGACGTAAAATGACGAGAGGGATCGAATGCCGCAAGGAGAATTCAAATCAGAGCCTTCCTTCGTCTGAAAATCGCTGTTAGAGCCAAAACCTATCTTGCAGTAATCTGGCTCCCAGGATCGTAATGGGTAGTGGAAAACGTGCTATTCCGACGTAAAATGACGAGAGGGATCTAATGCCGCAAGCAGAATTCAAATCAGAGCCTTATTTCCTCAGAAAATCGCTATTAGAGCCAAAACCTATCTCCCAGTATTCTGGCCTCCAGGACCTTAATCGGGTGTGGAAAACGTGCTATTCCGACGTAAAATGACGAGAGGGATCGAATGCCGCAAGGAGAATTCAAATCAGAGCCTTCCTTCGTCTGAAAATCGCTGTTATTGCCAAAACCTATCTCCCAGTATTCTGGCCTCCAGGACCTTAATCGGGTGTGGAAAACGAGCTATTCCGACGTAAAATGTCGAGAGGGATCCAATGCCGCAAGCAGAAGTCAAATCAGAGCCTTCCTTCGTCTGAAAATCGCTATTAGAGCCAAAACCTATCTCCCAGTATTCTGGCCTCCAGGACCTTAATCGGGTGTGGAAAACGTGCTATCCCGAAGTAAAATGACGAGAGGGATCGAATGCAGCAAAGGGGAATTCAAATCAGAGCCTTCCTTCGTCTGAAAATCGCTGTTAGAGCCAAAACCTATCTTGCAGTAATCTGGCTCCCAGGATCGTAATGGGTAGTGGAAAACGTGCTATTCCGACGTAAAATGACGAGAGGGATCGAATGCCGCAAGGAGAATTCAAATCAGAGCCTTCCTTCGTCTGAAAATCGCTATTAGAGCCAAAACCTATCTCCCAGTATTCTGGCTTCCAGGACCGTAATCGGGTGTGGAAAACATGCTATTCCGACGTAAAATGACGAGAGGGATCGAATGCCGCAAGGAGAATTCAAATCAGTGCCTTCCTTCGTTAGAAAATCGCTGTTATTGCCAAAACCTATCTCCCAGTATTCTGGCCTCCAGGACCTTAATCGGGTGTGGAAAACGTGCTATTCCGACGTAAAATGACGAGAGGGATCGAATGCCGCAAGCAGAATTCAAATCAGTGTCTTCCTTCGTCAGAAAATCGCTGTTATTGCCAAAACCTATCTCCCAGTATTCTGGCCTCCAGGACCTTAATCGGGTGTGGAAAACGAGCTATTCCGACGTAAAATGACGAGAGGGATCGAATGCCGCAAGGAGAATTCAAATCAGTGCCTTCCTTCGTTAGAAAATCGCTGTTATTGCCAAAACCTATCTCCCAGTATTCTGGCCTCCAGGACCTTAATCGGGTGTGGAAAACGAGCTATTCCGACGTAAAATGACGAGAGGGATCCAATGCCGCAAGCAAAATTCAAATCAGAGCCTTATTTCCTCAGAAAATCGCTATTAGAGCCAAAACCTATCTCCCAGTATTCTGGCCTCCAGGACCTTAATCGGGTGTGGAAAACGAGCTATTCCGACGTAAAATGACGAGAGGGATCCAATGCCGCAAGCAGAATTCAAATCAGAGCCTTATTTCCTCAGAAAATCGCTATTAGAGCCAAAACCTATCTCCCAGTATTCTGGCCTCCAGGACCTTAATCGGGTGTGGAAAACGAGCTATTCCGACGTAAAATGACGAGAGGGATCGAATGCCGCAAGGAGAATTCACATCAGTGCCTTCCTTCGTTAGAAAATCGCTGTTATTGCCAAAACCTATCTCCCAGTATTCTGGCCTCCAGGACCTTAATCGGGTGTGGAAAACGTGCTATCCCGACGTAAAATGACGAGAGGGATCGAATGCCGCAAGGAGAATTCAAATCAGAGCCTTCCTTCGTCTGAAAATCGCTGTTAGAGCCAAAACCTATCTTGCAGTAATCTGGCTCCCAGGATCGTAATGGGTAGTGGAAAACGTGCTATTCCGACGTAAAATGACGAGAGGGATCTAATGCCGCAAGCAGAATTCAAATCAGAGCCTTATTTCCTCAGAAAATCGCTATTAGAGCCAAAACCTATCTCCCAGTATTCTGGCCTCCAGGACCTTAATCGGGTGTGGAAAACGTGCTATCCCGACGTAAAATGACGAGAGGGATCGAATGCCGCAAGGAGAATTCAAATCAGTGCCTTCCTTCGTTAGAAAATCGCTGTTATTGCCAAAACCTATCTCCCAGTATTCTGGCCTCCAGGACCTTAATCGGGTGTGGAAAACGAGCTATTCCGACGTAAAACGACGAGAGGGATCCAATGCCGCAAGCAGAAGTCAAATCAGAGCCTTCCTTCGTCTGAAAATCGCTTTTATTGCCAAAACAAATCTTCCAGTATTCTGGCCTTCAGGACGGTAATCGGGTGTGGAAAACATGCTATTCCGACGTAAAATGACGAGAGGGATCGAATGCCGCAAGGAGAATTCAAATCAGTGCCTTCCTTCGTTAGAAAATCGCTGTTATTGCTAAAACCTATCTCCCAGTATTCTGGCCTCCAGGACCTTAATCGGGTGTGGAAAACGAGCTATTCCGACGTAAAACGACGAGAGGGATCCAATGCCGCAAGCAGAAGTCAAATCAGAGCCTTCCTTCGTCTGAAAATCGCTCCTGTATCCAAAACCTATCTCCCAGTATTCTGGCCTCCAGGACCTTAATCGGGTGTGGAAAACGAGCTATTCCGACGTAAAATGACGAGAGGAATCCAATGCCGCAAGCAGAATTCAAATCAGAACCTTCCTTCGTCAGAAAATCGCTATTAGAGCCAAAACCTATCTTGCAGTAATCTGGCTCCCAGGATCGTAATGGGTAGTGGAAAACGTGCTATTCCGACGTAAAATGACGAGAGGGATCTAATGCCGCAAGCAGAAGTCAAATCAGAGCCTTCCTTCGTCTGAAAATCGCTCCTGTATCCAAAACCTATCTCCCAGTATTCTGGCCTCCAGGACCTTAATCGGGTGTGGAAAACGAGCTATTCCGACGTAAAATGACGAGAGGAATCCAATGCCGCAAGCAGAATTCAAATCAGAGCCTTATTTCCTCAGAAAATCGCTATTAGAGCCAAAACCTATCTCCCAGTATTCTGGCCTCCAGGACCTTAATCGGGTGTGGAAAACGAGCTATTCCGACGTACAATGACGAGAGGAATCCAATGCCGCAAGCAGAAGTCAAATCAGAGCCTTCCTTCGTCTGAAAATCGCTGTTATTGCCAAAACCTATCTTCCAGTATTCTGGCCTCCAGGACGGTAATCGGGTGTGGAAAACGAGCTATTCCGACGTAAAATGACGAGAGGAATCCAATGCCGCAAGCAGAATTCAAATCAGAGCCTTCCTTCGTCAGAAAATCGCTATTAGAGCCAAAACCTATCTTGCAGTAATCTGGCTCCCAGGATCGTAATGGGTAGTGGAAAACGTGCTATCCCGAAGTAAAATGACGAGAGGGATCGAATGCAGCAAAGGGGAATTCAAATCAGAGCCTTCCTTCGTCTGAAAATCGCTGTTAGAGCCAAAACCTATCTTGCAGTAATCTGGCTCCCAGGATCGTAATGGGTAGTGGAAAACGTGCTATTCCGACGTAAAATGACGAGAGGGATCGAATGCCGCAAGGAGAATTCAAATCAGAGCCTTCCTTCGTCTGAAAATCGCTATTAGAGCCAAAACCTATCTCCCAGTATTCTGGCTTCCAGGACCGTAATCGGGTGTGGAAAACATGCTATTCCGACGTAAAATGACGAGAGGGATCGAATGCCGCAAGGAGAATTCAAATCAGTGCCTTCCTTCGTTAGAAAATCGCTGTTATTGCCAAAACCTATCTCCCAGTATTCTGGCCACCAGGACCTTAATCGGGTGTGGAAAACGTGCTATTCCGACGTAAAATGACGAGAGGGATCGAATGCCGCAAGCAGAATTCAAATCAGTGCCTTCCTTCGTCAGAAAATCGCTATTAGAGCCAAAACCTATCTCCCAGTATTCTGGCCTCCAGGACCATAATCGGGTGTGGAAAACGTGCTATCCCGACGTAACATGACGAGAAGGACCGAATGCCGCAAGCACAATTCAAATCAGAACCTTCCTTCGTCAGAAAATCGCTGTTATTGCAAAAACCTATCTTGCAGTAACCTGGCTCCCAGGATCGTAATGGGTAGTGGAAAACGTGCTATTCCGACGTAAAAGGACGAGAGGGATCTAATGCCGCAAGCAGAATTCAAGTCAGAGCCTTCCTTCGTCTGAAAATCGCTCCTGTATCCAAAACCTATCTCCCAGTATTCTGGCTTCCAGGACCGTAATCGGGTGTGGAAAACATGCTGTTCCGACGTAAAATGACGAGAGGGATCGAATGCCGCAAGCAGAATTCAAATCAGTGCCTTCCTTCGTCAGAAAATCGCTATTAGAGCCAAAACCTATCTCCCAGTATTCTGGCCTCCAGGACCATAATCGGGTGTGGAAAACGAGCTATTCCGACGGAAAATGACGAGAGGGATCGATTGTCGTAAGGAGAATTTAAGTCAGAGCCTTCCTACGTCAGAAAATCGCTCCTGTATCCAAAACCTATCTCCCAGTATTCTGGCTTCCAGGACAGTAATCGGGTGTGGAAAACGTGCTATTCCGACGTAAAATGACGAGAGGGATCTAATGCCGCAAGCAGAATTCAAGTCAGAGCCTTCCTTCGTCTGAAAATCGCTCCTGTATCCAAAACCTATCTCGGAGTATTCTGGCCTCCAGGACCTTAATCGGGTGTGGAAAACGAGCTATTCCGACGTAAAATGACGAGAGGAATCCAATGCCGCAAGCAGAAGTCAAATCAGAGCCTTCCTTCGTCTGAAAATCGCTGTTATTGCCAAAACCTATCTTCCAGTATTCTGGCCTCCAGGACGGTAATCGGGTGTGGAAAACATGCTATTCCGACGTAAAATGACGAGAGGAATCCAATGCCGCAAGCAGAATTCAAATCAGAACCTTCCTTCGTCAGAAAATCGCTATTAGAGCCAAAACCTATCTTGCAGTAATCTGGCTCCCAGGATCGTAATGGGTAGTGGAAAACGTGCTATTCCGACGTAAAATGACGAGAGGGATCTAATGCCGCAAGCAGAATTCAAATCAGAGCCTTATTTCGTCAGAAAATCGCTATTAGAGCCAAAACCTATCTCCCAGTATTCTGGCCTCCAGGACCTTAATCGGGTGTGGAAAACGTGCTATTCCGACGTAAAATGACGAGAGGGGTCGAATGCCGCAAGGAGAATTCAAATCAGAGCCTTCCTTCGTCTGAAAATCGCTACTGTATCCAAAACCTATCGCCCAGTATTCTGGCCTCCAGAACGGTGATCGGGTGTGGAAAACATGCTATTCCGACGTAAAATGACGAGAGGGATCGAATGCCGCAAGCAGAAGTCAAATCAGAGCCTTCCTTCGTCTGAAAATCGCTGTTATTGCCAAAACCTATCTTGCAGTAATCTGGCTCCCAGGATCGTAACGGGTAGTGGAAAACGTGCTATTCCGACGTAAAATGACGAGAGGGATCTAATGCCGCAAGCAGAATTCAAATCAGAACCTTCCTTCGTCAGAAAATCGCTGTTATTGCCAAAACCTATCTTGCAGTAATCTGGCTCCCAGGACCTTAATCGGGTGTGGAAAACGAGCTATTCCGACGTAAAATGACGAGAGGGATCCAATGCCGCAAGCAGAATTCAAATCAGAGCCTTATTTCCTCAGAAAATCGCTATTAGAGCCAAAACCTATCTCCCAGTATTCTGGCCTCCAGGACCTTAATCGGGTGTGGAAAACGAGCTATTCCGACGTACAATGACGAGAGGAATCCAATGCCGCAAGCAGAAGTCAAATCAGAGCCTTCCTTCGTCTGAAAATCGCTGTTATTGCCAAAACCTATCTTCCAGTATTCTGGCCTCCAGGACGGTAATCGGGTGTGGAAAACGAGCTATTCCGACGTAAAATGACGAGAGGAATCCAATGCCGCAAGCAGAATTCAAATCAGAACCTTCCTTCGTCAGAAAATCGCTATTAGAGCCAAAACCTATCTTGCAGTAATCTGGCTCCCAGGATCGTAATGGGTAGTGGAAAACGTGCTATCCCGAAGTAAAATGACGAGAGGGATCGAATGCAGCAAAGGGGAATTCAAATCAGAGCCTTCCTTCGTCTGAAAATCGCTGTTAGAGCCAAAACCTATCTTGCAGTAATCTGGCTCCCAGGATCGTAATGGGTAGTGGAAAACGTGCTATTCCGACGTAAAATGACGAGAGGGATCGAATGCCGCAAGGAGAATTCAAATCAGAGCCTTCCTTCGTCTGAAAATCGCTATTAGAGCCAAAACCTATCTCCCAGTATTCTGGCTTCCAGGACCGTAATCGGGTGTGGAAAACATGCTATTCCGACGTAAAATGACGAGAGGGATCGAATGCCGCAAGGAGAATTCAAATCAGTGCCTTCCTTCGTTAGAAAATCGCTGTTATTGCCAAAACCTATCTCCCAGTATTCTGGCCTCCAGGACCATAATCGGGTGTGGAAAACGTGCTATCCCGACGTAACATGACGAGAAGGACCGAATGCCGCAAGCACAATTCAAATCAGAACCTTCCTTCGTCAGAAAATCGCTGTTATTGCAAAAACCTATCTTGCAGTAACCTGGCTCCCAGGATCGTAATGGGTAGTGGAAAACGTGCTATTCCGACGTAAAAGGACGAGAGGGATCTAATGCCGCAAGCAGAATTCAAGTCAGAGCCTTCCTTCGTCTGAAAATCGCTCCTGTATCCAAAACCTATCTACCAGTATTCTGGCTTCCAGGACAGTAATCGGGTGTGGAAAACGTGCTATTCCGACGTAAAATGACGAGAGGGATCTAATGCCGAAAGCAGAATTCAAGTCAGAGCCTTCCTTCGTCTGAAAATCGCTGTTATTGCCAAAACCTATCTCCCAGTATTCTGGCCTCCAGGACCATAATCGGGTGTGGAAAACGAGCTATTCCGACGGAAAATGACGAGAGGGATCGAATGTCGTAAGGAGAATTTAAGTCAGAGCCTTCCTACGTCAGAAAATCGCTCCTGTATCCAAAACCTATCTCCCAGTATTCTGGCTTCCAGGACCGTAATCGGGTGTGCAAAACATGCTATTCCGACGTAACATGACGAGAAGGATCGAATGCCGCAAGCACAATTCAAATCAGAACCTTCCTTCGTCAGAAAATCGCTGTTATTGCAAAAACCTATCTTGCAGTAACCTGGCTCCCAGGATCGTAATGGGTAGTGGAAAACGTGCTATTCCGACGTAAAAGGACGAGAGGGATCTAATGCCGCAAGCAGAATTCAAGTCAGAGCCTTCCTTCGTCTGAAAATCGCTCCTGTATCCAAAACCTATCTCCCAGTATTCTGGCTTCCAGGACCGTAATCGGGTGTGGAAAACATGCTGTTCCGACGTAAAATGACGAGAGGGATCGAATGCCGCAAGCAGAATTCAAATCAGTGCCTTCCTTCGTCAGAAAATCGCTATTAGAGCCAAAACCTATCTCCCAGTATTCTGGCCTCCAGGACCATAATCGGGTGTGGAAAACGAGCTATTCCGACGGAAAATGACGAGAGGGATCGATTGTCGTAAGGAGAATTTAAGTCAGAGCCTTCCTACGTCAGAAAATCGCTCCTGTATCCAAAACCTATCTCCCAGTATTCTGGCTTCCAGGACAGTAATCGGGTGTGGAAAACGTGCTATTCCGACGTAAAATGACGAGAGGGATCTAATGCCGCAAGCAGAATTCAAGTCAGAGCCTTCCTTCGTCTGAAAATCGCTCCTGTATCCAAAACGTATCTCCCAGTACTCTGGCCTCCAGGACAGTAATCGGGTGTGGAAAACGTGCTATTCCGACGTAAAATGACGAGAGGGATCTAATGCCGCAAGCAGAATTCAAGTCAGAGCCTTCCTTCGTCTGAAAATCGCTCCTGTATCCAAAACCTATCTCCCAGTATTCTGGCTTCCAGGACCGTAATCGGGTGTGGAAAACATGCTATTCCGACGTAAAATGGCGAGAGGAATCCAATGCCGTAAGCAGAAGTCAAATCAGAGCCTTCCTTCGTCTGAAAATCGCTGTTATTGCCAAAACCTATCTTCCAGTATTCTGGCCTCCAGGACAGTAATCGGGTGTGGAAAACGTGCTATTCCGACGTAACATGACGAGAAGGATCGAATGCCGCAAGCAGAATTCAAATCAGAACCTTCCTTCGTCAGAAAATCGCTGTTATTGCCAAAACCTATCTTGCAGTAATCTGGCTCCCAGGATCGTAATGGGTAGTGGAAAACGTGCTATTCCGACGTAAAATGACGAGAGGGATCTAATGCCGCAAGCAGAATTCAAATCAGAGCCTTATTTCGTCAGAAAATTGCTATTAGAGCCAAAACCTATCTCCCAGTATTCTGGCCTCCAGGACCGTAATCGCGTGCGGAAACCGTGCTATTCCGACGTAAAATGACGAGAGGGATCTAATGCCGCAAGCAGAAGTCAAATCAGTGCCTTCCTTCGTCAGAAAATCGCTATTAGAGCCAAAACCTGTCTCCCAGTATTCTGGCCTCCAGGACCTTAATCGGGTGTGGAAAACGAGCTATTCCGACGTAAAATGACGAGAGGAATCCAATGCCGCAAGCAGAAGTCAAATCAGAGCCTTCCTTCGTCTGAAAATCGCTGTTATTGCCAAAACCTATCTTGCAGTAATCTGGCTCCCAGGATCGTAATGGGTAGTGGAAAACGTGCTATTCCGACGTAAAATGACGAGAGGGATCTAATGCCGCAAGCAGAATTCAAATCAGAGCCTTATTTCGTCAGAAAATTGCTATTAGAGCCAAAACCTATCTCCCAGTATTCTGGCCTCCAGGACCTTAATCGGGTGTGGAAAACGTGTTATTCCGACGTAAAATGACGAGAGGGATCGAATGCCGCAAGCAGAAGTCAAATCAGAGCCTTCCTTCGTCTGAAAATCGCTTTTATTGCCAAAACATATCTTCCAGTATTCTGGCCTCCAGGACGGTAATCGGGTGTGGAAAACATGCTATTCCGACGTAAAATGACGAGAGGGATCGAATGCCGCAAGCAAAATTCAAATCAGAGCCTTCCTTCGTCTGAAAATCGCTGTTAGAGCCAAAACCTATCTTGCAGTAATCTGGCTCCCAGGATCGTAATGGGTAGTGGAAAACGTGCTATTCCGACGTAAAATGACGAGAGGGGTCTAATGCCGCAAGCAGAATTCAAGTCAGAGCCTTTCTTCGTCTGAAAATCGCTGTTATTGCCAAAACCTATCTTGCAGTAATCTGGCTCCCAGGATCGTAATGGGTAGTGGAAAACGTGCTATTCCGACGTAAAATGACGAGAGGGATCTAATGCCGCAAGCAGAATTCAAATCAGAGCCTTATTTCGTCAGAAAATTGCTATTAGAGCCAAAACCTATCTCCCAGTATTCTGGCCTCCAGGACCGTAATCGCGTGCGGAAACCGTGCTATTCCGACGTAAAATGACGAGAGGGATCTAATGCCGCAAGCAGAATTCAAGTCAGAGCCTTCCTTCGTCTGAAAATCGCTCCTGTATCCAAAACCTATCTCCCAGTTTTCTGGCTTCCAGGACCGTAATCGGGTGTGGAAAACATGCTATTCCGACGTAAAATGACGAGAGGGATCGAATGCCGCAAGCAAAATTCAAATCAGAGCCTTCCTTCGTCTGAAAATCGCTGTTAGAGCCAAAACCTATCTTGCAGTAATCTGGCTCCCAGGATCGTAATGGGTAGTGGAAAACGTGCTATTCCGACGTAAAATGACGAGAGGGATCTAATGCCGCAAACAGAATTCAAGTCAGAGCCTTCCTTCGTCTGAAAATCGCTGTTAGAGCCAAAACCTATCTTGCAGTAATCTGGCTCCCAGGATCGTAATGGGTAGTGGAAAACGTGCTATTCCGACGTAAAATGACGAGAGGGATCTAATGCCGCAAGCAGAATTCAAGTCAGAGCCTTCCTTCGTCTGAAAATCGCTCCTGTATCCAAAACCTATCTTCCAGTATTCTGGCCTTCAGAACCGTAATCGCGTGTCGAAAACGTGCTATTCCGACGTAAAATGACGAGAGGGATCGAATGCCGCAAGGAGAATTCAAATCAGTGCCTTCCTTCGTTAGAAAATCGCTGTTATTGCCAAAACCAATCTCCCAGTATTCTGGCCTCCAGGACCTTAATCGGTTGTGGAAAACGAGCTATTCCGACGTAAAACGACGAGCGGGATCCAATGCCGCAAGCAGAAGTCAAATCAGAGCCTTCCTTCGTCTGAAAATCGCTTTTATTGCCAAACATATCTTCCAGTATTCTGGCCTCCAGGACGGTAATCGGGTGTGGAAAACATGCTATTCCGACGTAAAATGACGAGAGGGATCGAATGCCGCAAGCAGAATTCAAATCAGAGCCTTCCTTCGTCTGAAAATCGCTGTTAGAGCCAAAACCTATCTCCCAGTATTCTGGCCTCCAGGACCGTAATCGCGTGCGGAAACCGTGCTATTCCGACGTAAAATGACGAGAAGGATCTAATGCCGCAAGCAGAAGTCAAATCAGAACCTTCCTTCGTCAGAAAATCGCTATTAGAGCCAAAACTTATCTCCCAGTATTCTGGCCTCCAGGACCTTAATCGGGTGTGGAAAACGTGCTATTCCGACGTAAAATGACGAGAGGGGTCGAATGCCGCAAGCAGAATTCAAATCAGAACCTTCCTTCGTCAGAAAATCGCTGTTATTTCCAAAACCTATCTTGCAGTAATCTGGCTCCCAGGATCGTAATGGGTAGTGGAAAACGTGCTATTCCGACGTAAAATGACGAGAGGGATCTAATGCCGCAAGCAGACTTCAAATCAGAGCCTTATTTCGTCAGAAAATTGCTATTAGAGCCAAAACCTATCTCCCAGTATTCTGGCCTCCAGGACCTTAATCGGGTGTGGAAAACGAGCTATTCCGACGTAAAATGACGAGAGGAATCCAATGCCGCAAGCAGAAGTCAAATCAGAGCCTTCCTTCGTCTGAAAATCGCTGTTATTGCCAAAACCTATCTTGCAGTAATCTGGCTCCCAGGATCGTAATGGGTAGTGGAAAACGTGCTATTCCGACGTAAAATGACGAGAGGGATCGAATGCCGCAAGCAGAATTCAAATCAGTGCCTTCCTTCGTCAGAAAATCGCTATTAGAGCCAAAACATGTCTCCCAGTATTCTGGCCTCCAGGACCTCAATCGGGTGTGGAAAACGAGCTATTCCGACGTAAAATGACGAGAGGAATCCAATGCCGCACGCAGAAGTCAAATCAGAGCCTTCCTTCGTCTGAAAATCGCTGTTATTGCCAAAACCTATCTTCCAGTATTCTGGCCTCCAGGACAGTAATCGGGTGTGGAAAACGTGCTACTCCGACGTAACATGACGAGAAGGATCGAATGCCGCAAGCAGAATTCAAATCAGAACCTTCCTTCGTCAGAAAACCGCTGTTATTGCCAAAACCTATCTTGCAGTAATCTGGCTCCCAGGATCGTAATGGGTAGTGGAAAACGTGCTATTCCGACGGAAAATGACGAGAGGGATCGAATGCCGCAAGGAGAATTCAAATCAGTGCCTTCCTTCGTTAGAAAATCGCTGTTATTGCCAAAACCTATCTCCCAGTATTCTGGCCTCCAGGACCTTAATCGGGTGTGGAAAACGTGCTATTCCGACGTAAAATGACGAGAGGGATCGAATGCCGCAAGCAGAATTCAAATCAGTGCCTTCCTTCGTCAGAAAATCGCTATTAGAGCCAAAACCTATCTCCCAGTATTCTGGCCTTCAGAACCGTAATCGCGTGTCGAAAACGTGCTATTCCGACGTAAAATGACGAGAGGGATCGAATGCCGCAAGGAGAATTCAAATCAGTGCCTTCCTTCGTTAGAAAATCGCTGTTATTGCCAAAACCAATCTCCCAGTATTCTGGCCTCCAGGACCTTAATCGGTTGTGGAAAACGAGCTATTCCGACGTAAAACGACGAGCGGGATCCAATGCCGCAAGCAGAAGTCAAATCAGAGCCTTCCTTCGTCTGAAAATCGCTTTTATTGCCAAACATATCTTCCAGTATTCTGGCCTCCAGGACGGTAATCGGGTGTGGAAAACATGCTATTCCGACGTAAAATGACGAGAGGGATCGAATGCCGCAAGCAGAATTCAAATCAGAGCCTTCCTTCGTCTGAAAATCGCTGTTAGAGCCAAAACCTATCTCCCAGTATTCTGGCCTCCAGGACCGTAATCGCGTGCGGAAACCGTGCTATTCCGACGTAAAATGACGAGAAGGATCTAATGCCGCAAGCAGACTTCAAATCAGAGCCTTATTTCGTCAGAAAATTGCTATTAGAGCCAAAACCTATCTCCCAGTATTCTGGCCTCCAGGACCTTAATCGGGTGTGGAAAACGAGCTATTCCGACGTAAAATGACGAGAGGAATCCAATGCCGCAAGCAGAAGTCAAATCAGAGCCTTCCTTCGTCTGAAAATCGCTGTTATTGCCAAAACCTATCTTGCAGTAATCTGGCTCCCAGGATCGTAATGGGTAGTGGAAAACGTGCTATTCCGACGTAAAATGACGAGAGGGATCGAATGCCGCAAGCAGAATTCAAATCAGTGCCTTCCTTCGTCAGAAAATCGCTATTAGAGCCAAAACATGTCTCCCAGTATTCTGGCCTCCAGGACCTCAATCGGGTGTGGAAAACGAGCTATTCCGACGTAAAATGACGAGAGGAATCCAATGCCGCAAGCAGAAGTCAAATCAGAGCCTTCCTTCGTCTGAAAATCGCTGTTATTGCCAAAACCTATCTACCAGTATTCTGGCCTCCAGGACAGTAATCGGGTGTGGAAAACGTGCTACTCCGACGTAACATGACGAGAAGGATCGAATGCCGCAAGCAGAATTCAAATCAGAACCTTCCTTCGTCAGAAAACCGCTGTTATTGCCAAAACCTATCTTGCAGTAATCTGGCTCCCAAGATCGTAATGGGTAGTGGAAAACGTGCTATTCCGACGGAAAATGACGAGAGGGATCGAATGCCGCAAGGAGAATTCAAATCAGTGCCTTCCTTCGTTAGAAAATCGCTGTTATTGCCAAAACCTATCTCCCAGTATTCTGGCCTCCAGGACCTTAATCGGGTGTGGAAAACGTGCTATTCCGACGTAAAATGACGAGAGGGATCGAATGCCGCAAGCAGAATTCAAATCAGTGCCTTCCTTCGTCAGAAAATCGCTATTAGAGCCAAAACCTATCTCCCAGTATTCTGGCCTCCAGGACCATAATCGGGTGTGGAAAACGAGCTATTCCGACGTAAAATGACGAGAGGGATCCAATGCCGCAAGCAGAATTCAAGTCAGAGCCTTCCTTCGTCTGAAAATCGCTCCTGTATCCAAAACCTATCTTCCAGTATTCTGGCCTTCAGAACCGTAATCGCGTGTCGAAAACGTGCTATTCCGACGTAAAATGACGAGAGGGATCGAATGCCGCAAGGAGAATTCAAGTCAGAGCCTTCCTTCGTCTGAAAATCGCTCCTGTATCCAAAACCTATCTCCCAGTATTCTGGCTTCCAGGACCGTAATCGGGTGTGGAAAACATGCTATTCCGACGTAAAATGACGAGAGGGATCGAATGCCGCAAGCAGAATTCAAATCAGTGCCTTCCTTCGTTAGAAAATCGCTGTTATTGCCAAAACCTATCTCCCAGTATTCTGGCCTCCAGGACCTTAATCGGGTGTGGAAAACGAGCTATTCCGACGTAAAATGACGAGAGGAATCCAATGCCGCAAGCAGAAGTCAAATCAGAACCTTCCATCGTCAGAAAATCGCTATTAGAGCCAAAACTTATCTCCCAGTATTCTGGCCTCCAGGACCTTAATCGGGTGTGGAAAACGTGCTATTCCGACGTAAAATGACGAGAGGGGTCGAATGCCGCAAGCAGAATTCAAATCAGAACCTTCCTTCGTCAGAAAATCGCTGTTATTGCCAAAACCTATCTTGCAGTAATCTGGCTCCCAGGACCGTAATCGGGTGTGGAAAACATGCTATTCCGACGTAAAATGACGAGAGGGATCGAATGCCGCAAGGAGAATTCAAATCAGTGCCTTCCTTCGTTAGAAAATCGCTGTTATTGCAAAAACCTATCTCCCAGTATTCTGGCCTCCAGGACCTTAATAGGGTGTGGAAAACGAGCTATTCCGACGTAAAATGACGAGAGGGATCCAATGCCGCAAGCAGAAGTCAAATCAGAGCCTTCCTTCGTCTGAGAATCGCTTTTATTGCCAAAACATATCTTCCAGTATTCTGGCCTCCAGGACGGCAATCGGGTGTGGAAAACATGCTATTCCGACGTAAAATGACGAGAGGGATCTAATGCCGCAAGCAGAATTCAAGTCAGAGCCTTCCTTCGTCTGAAAATCGCTCCTGTATCCAAAACCTATCTCCCAGTATTCTGGCCTCCAGGACCGTAATCGCGTGCGGAAACCGTGCTATTCCGACGTAAAATGACGAGAGGGATCTAATGCCGCAAGCAGAATTCAAGTCAGAGCCTTCCTTCGTCTGAAAATCGCTCCTGTATCCAAAACCTATCTCCCAGTATTCTGGCTTCCAGGACCGTAATCGGGTGTGGAAAACATGCTATTCCGACGTAAAATGACGAGAGGGATCGAATGCCGCAAGCAAAATTCAAATCAGAGCCTTCCTTCGTCTGAAAATCGCTGTTAGAGCCAAAACCTATCTTGCAGTAATCTGGCTCCCAGGATCGTAATGGGTAGTGGAAAACGTGCTATTCCGACGTAAAATGACGAGAGGGATCTAATGCCGCAAGCAGAATTCAAGTCAGAGCCTTCCTTCGTCTGAAAATCGCTGTTAGAGCCAAAACCTATCTTGCAGTAATCTGGCTCCCAGGATCGTAATGGGTAGTGGAAAACGTGCTATTCCGACGTAAAATGACGAGAGGGATCTAATGCCGCAAGCAGAATTCAAGTCAGAGCCTTCCTTCGTCTGAAAATCGCTCCTGTATCCAAAACCTATCTTCCAGTATTCTGGCCTTCAGAACCGTAATCGCGTGTCGAAAACGTGCTATTCCGACGTAAAATGACGAGAGGGATCGAATGCCGCAAGGAGAATTCAAATCAGAGCCTTCCTTCGTCTGAAAATCGCTCCTGTATCCAAAACCTATCTCCCAGTATTCTGGCTTCCAGCACCGTAATCGGGTGTGGAAAACATGCTATTCCGACGTAAAATGACGAGAGGGATCGAATGCCGCAAGGAGAATTCAAATCAGTGCCTTCCTTCGTTAGAAAATCGCTGTTATTGCCAAAACCTATCTCCCAGTATTCTGGCCTCCAGGACCTTAATCGGGTGTGGAAAACGAGCTATTCCGACGTAAAACGACGAGAGGGATCCAATGCCGCAAGCAGAAGTCAAATCAGAGCCTTCCTTCGTCTGAAAATCGCTTTTATTGCCAAAACATATCTTCCAGTATTCTGGCCTTCAGGACGGTAATCGGGTGTGGAAAACATGCTATTCCGACATAAAATGACGAGAGGGATCGAATGCCGCAAGGAGAATTCAAATCAGTGCCTTCCTTCGTTAGAAAATCGCTGTTATTGCCAAAACCTATCTCCCAGTATTCTGGCCTCCAGGACCTTAATCGGGTGTGGAAAACGAGCTATTCCGACGTAAAACGACGAGAGGGATCCAATGCCGCAAGCAGAAGTCAAATCAGAGCCTTCCTTCGTCTGAAAATCGCTTTTATTGCCAAACATATCTTCCAGTATTCTGGCCTCCAGGACGGTAATCGGGTGTGGAAAACATGCTATTCCGACGTAAAATGACGAGAGGGATCGAATGCCGCAAGCAGAATTCAAATCAGAGCCTTCCTTCGTCTGAAAATCGCTGTTAGAGCCAAAACCTATCTCCCAGTATTCTGGCCTCCAGGACCGTAATCGCGTGCGGAAACCGTGCTATTCCGACGTAAAATGACGAGAAGGATCTAATGCCGCAAGCAGAATTCAAATCAGAACCTTCCTTCGTCTGAAAATCGCTTTTATTGCCAAACATATCTTCCAGTATTCTGGCCTCCAGGACGGTAATCGGGTGTGGAAAACATGCTATTCCGACGTAAAATGACGAGAGGGATCGAATGCCGCAAGCAGAATTCAAATCAGTGCCTTCCTTCGTTAGAAAATCGCTGTTATTGCCAAAACCTATCTCCCAGTATTCTGGCCTCCAGGACCTTAATCGGGTGTGGAAAACGAGCTATTCCGACGTAAAACGACGAGAGGGATCCAATGCCGCAAGCAGAATTCAAATCAGAACCTTCCTTCGTCAGAAAATCGCTGTTATTGCCAAAACCTATCTTGCAGTAATCTGGCTCCCAGGATCGTAACGGGTAGTGGAAAACGTGCTATTCCGACGTAAAATGACGAGAGGGATCGAATGCCGCAAGCAGAATTCAAATCAGAGCCTTCCTTCGTCTGAAAATCGCTGTTAGAGCCAAAACCTATCTCCCAGTATTCTGGCCTCCAGGACCGTAATCGCGTGCGGAAACCGTGCTATTCCGACGTAAAATGACGAGAGGGATCGAATGTCGCAAGCAGAATTCAAATCAGTGCCTTCCTTCGTCAGAAAATCGCTATTAGAGCCAAAACCTATCTCCCAGTATTCTGGCCTCCAGGACCTTAATCGGGTGTGGAAAACGTGCTATTCCGACGTAAAATGACGAGAGGGATCGAATGCCGCAAGGAGAATTCAAATCAGTGCCTTCCTTCGTTAGAAAATCGCTGTTATTGCCAAAACCTATCTCCCAGTATTCTGGCCTCCAGGACCTTAATCGGGTGTGGAAAACGTGCTATTCCGACGTAAAATGACGAGAGGGATCGAATGCCGCAAGCAGAATTCAAATCAGTGCCTTCCTTCGTCAGAAAATCGCTATTAGAGCCAAAACCTATCTCCCAGTATTCTGGCCTCCAGGACCATAATCGGGTGTGGAAAACGAGCTATTCCGACGGAAAATGACGAGAGGGATCGAATGCCGCAAGGAGAATTCAAATCAGTGCCTTCCTTCGTTAGAAAATCGCTGTTATTGCCAAAACCTATCTCCCAGTATTCTGGCCTCCAGGACCTTAATCGGGTGTGGAAAACGAGCTATTCCGACGTAAAATGACGAGAGGAATCCAATGCCGCAAGCAGAAGTCAAATCAGAACCTTCCATCGTCAGAAAATCGCTATTAGAGCCAAAACTTATCTCCCAGTATTCTGGCCTCCAGGACCTTAATCGGGTGTGGAAAACGTGCTATTCCGACGTAAAATGACGAGAGGGATCGAATGCCGCAAGCAGAATTCAAATCAGTGCCTTCCGTCGTTAGAAAATCGCTGTTATTGCCAAAACCTATCTCCCAGTATTCTGGCCTCCAGGACCTTAATCGGGTGTGGAAAACGAGCTATTCCGACGTAAAACGACGAGAGGGATCGAATGCCGCAAGCAGAATTCAAATCAGAGCCTTCCTTCGTCAGAAAATCGCTGTTAGAGCCAAAACCTATCTCCCAGTATTCTGGCCTCCAGGACCGTAATCGCGTGCGGAAACCGTGCTATTCCGACGTAAAATGACGAGAGGGATCGAATGCCGCAAGCAGAATTCAAATCAGAGCCTTCCTTCGTCAGAAAATCGCTATTAGAGCCAAAACCTATCTCCCAGTATTCTGGCCTCCAGGACCTTAATCGGGTGTGGAAAACGTGCTAGTCCGACGTAAAATGACGAGAGGAATCCAATGCCGCAAGCAGAAGTCAAATCAGAGCCTTCCTTCGTCTGAAAATCGCTGTTATTGCCAAAACCTATCTTCCAGTATTCTGGCCTCCAGGACAGTAATCGGGTGTGGAAAACGTGCTATTCCGACGTAACATGACGAGAAGGATCGAATGCCGCAAGCAGAATTCAAATCAGAACCTTCCTTCGTCTGAAAATCTCTCCTGTATCCAAAACCTATCTCCCAGTAATCTGGCTTCCAGGACCGTAATCGGGTGTGGAAAACATGCTATTCCGACGTAAAATGACGAGAGGGATCGAATGCCGCAAGGAGAATTCAAATCAGTGCCTTCCTTCGTTAGAAAATCGCTGTTATTGCCAAAACCTATCTCCCAGTATTCTGGCCTCCAGGACCTTAATCGGGTGTGGAAAACGAGCTATTCCGACGTAAAACGACAAGAGGGATCCAATGCCGCAAGCAGAAGTCAAATCAGAGCCTTCCTTCGTCTGAAAATCGCTTTTATTGCCAAAACATATCTTCCAGTATTCTGGCCTTCAGGACGGTAATCGGGTGTGGAAAACATGCTATTCCGACATAAAATGACGAGAGGGATCGAATGCCGCAAGGAGAATTCAAATCAGTGCCTTCCTTCGTTAGAAAATCGCTGTTATTGCCAAAACCTATCTCCCAGTATTCTGGCCTCCAGGACCTTAATCGGGTGTGGAAAACGAGCTATTCCGACGTAAAACGACGAGAGGGATCCAATGCCGCAAGCAGAAGTCAAATCAGAGCCTTCCTTCGTCTGAAAATCGCTTTTATTGCCAAACATATCTTCCAGTATTCTGGCCTCCAGGACGGTAATCGGGTGTGGAAAACATGCTATTCCGACGTAAAATGACGAGAGGGATCGAATGCCGCAAGCAGAATTCAAATCAGAGCCTTCCTTCGTCTGAAAATCGCTGTTAGAGCCAAAACCTATCTCCCAGTATTCTGGCCTCCAGGACCGTAATCGCGTGCGGAAACCGTGCTATTCCGACGTAAAATGACGAGAAGGATCTAATGCCGCAAGCAGAATTCAAATCAGAACCTTCCTTCGTCTGAAAATCTCTCCTGTATCCAAAACCTATCTCCCAGTAATCTGGCTTCCAGGACCGTAATCGGGTGTGGAAAACATGCTATTCCGACGTAAAATGACGAGAGGGATCGAATGCCGCAAGGAGAATTCAAATCAGTGCCTTCCTTCGTTAGAAAATCGCTGTTATTGCCAAAACCTATCTCCCAGTATTCTGGCCTCCAGGACCTTAATCGGGTGTGGAAAACGTGCTATTCCGACGTAAAATGACGAGAGGGATCGAATGCCGCAAGCAGAATTCAAATCAGTGCCTTCCTTCGTCAGAAAATCGCTATTAGAGCCAAAACCTATCTCCCAGTATTCTGGCCTCCAGGACCATAATCGGGTGTGGAAAACGAGCTATTCCGACGGAAAATGACGAGAGGGATCGAATGCCGCAAGGAGAATTCAAATCAGTGCCTTCCTTCGTTAGAAAATCGCTGTTATTGCCAAAACCTATCTCCCAGTATTCTGGCCTCCAGGACCTTAATCGGGTGTGGAAAACGAGCTATTCCGACGTAAAATGACGAGAGGAATCCAATGCCGCAAGCAGAAGTCAAATCAGAACCTTCCATCGTCAGAAAATCGCTATTAGAGCCAAAACTTATCTCCCAGTATTCTGGCCTCCAGGACCTTAATCGGGTGTGGAAAACGTGCTATTCCGACGTAAAATGACGAGAGGGATCGAATGCCGCAAGCAGAATTCAAATCAGTGCCTTCCGTCGTTAGAAAATCGCTGTTATTGCCAAAACCTATCTCCCAGTATTCTGGCCTCCAGGACCTTAATCGGGTGTGGAAAACGAGCTATTCCGACGTAAAACGACGAGAGGGATCCAATGCCGCAAGCAGAATTCAAATCAGAACCTTCCTTCGTCAGAAAATCGCTGTTAGAGCCAAAACCTATCTCCCAGTATTCTGGCCTCCAGGACCGTAATCGCGTGCGGAAACCGTGCTATTCCGACGTAAAATGACGAGAGGGATCGAATGTCGCAAGCAGAATTCAAATCAGAGCCTTCCTTCGTCAGAAAATCGCTATTAGAGCCAAAACCTATCTCCCAGTATTCTGGCCTCCAGGACCTTAATCGGGTGTGGAAAACGTGCTAGTCCGACGTAAAATGACGAGAGGAATCCAATGCCGCAAGCAGAAGTCAAATCAGAGCCTTCCTTCGTCTGAAAATCGCTGTTATTGCCAAAACCTATCTTCCAGTATTCTGGCCTCCAGGACAGTAATCGGGTGTGGAAAACGTGCTATTCCGACGTAACATGACGAGAAGGATCGAATGCCGCAAGCAGAATTCAAATCAGAACCTTCCTTCGTCTGAAAATCTCTCCTGTATCCAAAACCTATCTCCCAGTAATCTGGCTTCCAGGACCGTAATCGGGTGTGGAAAACATGCTATTCCGACGTAAAATGACGAGAGGGATCGAATGCCGCAAGGAGAATTCAAATCAGTGCCTTCCTTCGTTAGAAAATCGCTGTTATTGCCAAAACCTATCTCCCAGTATTCTGGCCTCCAGGACCTTAATCGGGTGTGGAAAACGAGCTATTCCGACGTAAAACGACAAGAGGGATCCAATGCCGCAAGCAGAAGTCAAATCAGAGCCTTCCTTCGTCTGAAAATCGCTTTTATTGCCAAAACATATCTTCCAGTATTCTGGCCTTCAGGACGGTAATCGGGTGTGGAAAACATGCTATTCCGACATAAAATGACGAGAGGGATCGAATGCCGCAAGGAGAATTCAAATCAGTGCCTTCCTTCGTTAGAAAATCGCTGTTATTGCCAAAACCTATCTCCCAGTATTCTGGCCTCCAGGACCTTAATCGGGTGTGGAAAACGAGCTATTCCGACGTAAAACGACGAGAGGGATCCAATGCCGCAAGCAGAAGTCAAATCAGAGCCTTCCTTCGTCTGAAAATCGCTTTTATTGCCAAACATATCTTCCAGTATTCTGGCCTCCAGGACGGTAATCGGGTGTGGAAAACATGCTATTCCGACGTAAAATGACGAGAGGGATCGAATGCCGCAAGCAGAATTCAAATCAGAGCCTTCCTTCGTCTGAAAATCGCTGTTAGAGCCAAAACCTATCTCCCAGTATTCTGGCCTCCAGGACCGTAATCGCGTGCGGAAACCGTGCTATTCCGACGTAAAATGACGAGAAGGATCTAATGCCGCAAGCAGAATTCAAATCAGAACCTTCCTTCGTCTGAAAATCGCTTTTATTGCCAAACATATCTTCCAGTATTCTGGCCTCCAGGACGGTAATCGGGTGTGGAAAACATGCTATTCCGACGTAAAATGACGAGAGGGATCGAATGCCGCAAGCAGAATTCAAATCAGTGCCTTCCTTCGTTAGAAAATCGCTGTTATTGCCAAAACCTATCTCCCAGTATTCTGGCCTCCAGGACCTTAATCGGGTGTGGAAAACGAGCTATTCCGACGTAAAACGACGAGAGGGATCCAATGCCGCAAGCAGAATTCAAATCAGAACCTTCCTTCGTCAGAAAATCGCTGTTATTGCCAAAACCTATCTTGCAGTAATCTGGCTCCCAGGATCGTAACGGGTAGTGGAAAACGTGCTATTCCGACGTAAAATGACGAGAGGGATCGAATGCCGCAAGCAGAATTCAAATCAGAGCCTTCCTTCGTCTGAAAATCGCTGTTAGAGCCAAAACCTATCTCCCAGTATTCTGGCCTCCAGGACCGTAATCGCGTGCGGAAACCGTGCTATTCCGACGTAAAATGACGAGAGGGATCGAATGTCGCAAGCAGAATTCAAATCAGTGCCTTCCTTCGTCAGAAAATCGCTATTAGAGCCAAAACCTATCTCCCAGTATTCTGGCCTCCGGGACCTTAATCGGGTGTGGAAAACGTGCTAGTCCGACGTAAAATGACGAGAGGGATCGAATGCCGCAAGGAGAATTCAAATCAGAGCCTTCCTTCGTCTGAAAATCGCTCCTGTATCCAAAACCTATCTCCCAGTATTCTGGCTTCCAGGACCGTAATCGGGTGTGGAAAACATGCTATTCCGACGTAAAATGACGAGAGGGATCGAATGCCGCAAGCAGAATTCAAATCAGTGCCTTCCTTCGTTAGTAAATCGCCGTTATTGCCAAAACCTATCTCCCAGTATTCTGGCCTCCAGGACCTTAATCGGGTGTGGAAAACGAGCTATTCCGACGTAAAACGACGAGAGGGATCCAATGCCGCAAGCAGAAGTCAAATCAGAGCCTTCCTTCGTCTGAAAATCGCTTTTATTGCCAAACATATCTTCCAGTATTCTGGCCTCCAGGACGGTAATCGGGTGTGGAAAACATGCTATTCCGACGTAAAATGACGAGAGGGATCGAATGCCGCAAGGAGAATTCAAATCAGAGCCTTCCTTCGTTAGAAAATCGCTGTTATTGCCAAAACCTATCTCCCAGTATTCTGGCCTCCAGGACCTTAATCGGGTGTGGAAAACGAGCTATTCCGACGTAAAACGACGAGAGGGATCCAATGCCGCAAGCAGAAGTCGAATTAGAGCCTTCCTTCGTCTGAAAATCGCTTTTATTGCCAAACATATCTTCCAGTATTCTGGCCTCCAGGACGGTAATCGGGTGTGGAAAACATGCTATTCCGACGTAAAATGACGAGAGGGATCGAATGCCGCAAGCAGAATTCAAATCAGAGCCTTCCTTCGTCTGAAAATCGCTGTTAGAGCCAAAACCTATCTCCCAGTATTCTGGCCTCCAGGACCGTAATCGCGTGCGGAAACCGTGCTATTCCGACGTAAAATGACGAGAAGGATCTAATGCCGCAAGCAGAATTCAAATCAGAACCTTCCTTCGTCAGAAAATCGCTGTTATTGCCAAAACCTATCTTGCAGTAATCTGGCTCCCAGGATCGTAACGGGTAGTGGAAAACGTGCTATTCCGACGTAAAATGACGAGAGGGATCGAATGCCGCAAGCAGAATTCAAATCAGAGCCTTCCTTCGTCTGAAAATCGCTGTTAGAGCCAAAACCTATCTCCCAGTATTCTGGCCTCCAGGACCTTAATCGGGTGTGGAAAACGAGCTATTCCGACGTAAAACGACGAGAGGGATCCAATGCCGCAAGCAGAATTCAAATCAGAACCTTCCTTCGTCAGAAAATCGCTGTTATTGCCAAAACCTATCTTGCAGTAATCTGGCTCCCAGGATCGTAACGGGTAGTGGAAAACGTGCTATTCCGACGTAAAATGACGAGAGGGATCGAATGCCGCAAGCAGAATTCAAATCAGAGCCTTCCTTCGTCTGAAAATCGCTGTTAAAGCCAAAACCTATCTCCCAGTATTCTGGCCTCCAGGACCGTAATCGCGTGCGGAAACCGTGCTATTCCGACGTAAAATGACGAGAGGGATCGAATGCCGCAAGCAGAATTCAAATCAGAACCTTCCTTCGTCTGAAAATCTCTCCTGTATCCAAAACTTATCTCCCAGTAATCTGGCTTCCAGGACCGTAATCGGGTGTGGAAAACATGCTATTCCGACGTAAAATGACGAGAGGGATCGAATGAAGCAAGGAGAATTCAAATCAGAGCCTTCCTTCGTCTGAAAATCGCTGTTAGAGCCAAAACCTATCTCCCAGTATTCTGGCCTCCAGGACCGTAATCGCGTGCGGAAACCGTGCTATTCCGACGTAAAATGACGAGAGGGATCGAATGCCGCAAGCAGAATTCAAATCAGTGCCTTCCTTCGTTAGAAAATCGCTCCTGTATCCAAAACCTATCTCCCAGTATTCTGGCTTCCAGGACCGTAATCGGGTGTGGAAAACATGCTATTCCGACGTAAAATGACGAGAGGGATCGAATGCCGCAAGGAGAATTCAAATCAGTGCCTTCCTTCGTTAGAAAATCGCCGTTATTGCCAAAACCTATCTCCCAGTATTCTGGCTTCCAGGACCGTAATCGGGTGTGGAAAACATGGTATTCCGACGTAAAATGACGAGAGGGATCCAATGCCGCAAGGAGAAGTCAAATCAGAGCCTTCCTTCGTCTGAAAATCGCTTTTATTGCCAAAACATATCTTCCAGTATTCTGGCTTCCAGGACCTTAATCGGGTGTGGAAAACATGGTATTCCGACGTAAAATGACGAGAGGGATCGAATGCCGCAAGCAGAATTCAAATCAGTGCCTTCCTTCGTTAGAAAATCGCTCCTGTATCCAAAACCTATCTCCCAGTATTCTGGCTTCCAGGACGGTAATCGGGTGTGGAAAACATGCTATTCCGACGTAAAATGACGAGAGGGATCGAATGCCGCAAGGAGAATTCAAATCAGTGCCTTCCTTCGTTAGTAAATCGCCGTTATTGCCAAAACCTATCTCCCAGTATTCTGGCCTCCAGGACCTTAATCGGGTGTGGAAAACGAGCTATTCCGACGTAAAACGACGAGAGGGATCCAATGCCGCAAGCAGAAGTCAAATCAGAGCCTTCCTTCGTCTGAAAATCGCTTTTATTGCCAAACATATCTTCCAGTATTCTGGCCTCCAGGACGGTAATCGGGTGTGGAAAACATGCTATTCCGACGTAAAATGACGAGAGGGATCGAATGCCGCAAGGAGAATTCAAATCAGAGCCTTCCTTCGTTAGAAAATCGCTGTTATTGCCAAAACCTATCTCCCAGTATTCTGGCCTCCAGGACCTTAATCGGGTGTGGAAAACGAGCTATTCCGACGTAAAACGACGAGAGGGATCCAATGCCGCAAGCAGAAGTCAAATTAGAGCCTTCCTTCGTCTGAAAATCGCTGTTAGAGCCAAAACCTATCTCCCAGTATTCTGGCCTCCAGGACCGTAATCGCGTGCGGAAACCGTGCTATTCCGACGTAAAATGACGAGAAGGATCTAATGCCGCAAGCAGAATTCAAATCAGAACCTTCCTTCGTCAGAAAATCGCTGTTATTGCCAAAACCTATCTTGCAGTAATCTGGCTCCCAGGATCGTAACGGGTAGTGGAAAACGTGCTATTCCGACGTAAAATGACGAGAGGGATCGAATGCCGCAAGCAGAATTCAAATCAGAGCCTTCCTTCGTCTGAAAATCGCTGTTAGAGCCAAAACCTATCTCCCAGTATTCTGGCCTCCAGGACCGTAATCGCGTGCGGAAACCGTGCTATTCCGACGTAAAATGACGAGAGGGGTCGAATGCCGCAAGCAGAATTCAAATCAGTGCCTTCCTTCGTCAGAAAATCGCTATTAGAGCCAAAACCTATCTCCCAGTATTCTGGCCTCCATGACCTTAATCGGGTGTGGAAAACGTGCTATTCCGACGTAAAATGACGAGAGGAATCCAATGCCGCAAGCAGAAGTCAAATCAGAGCCTTCCTTCGTCTGAAAATCGCTGTTATTGCCAAAACCTATCTTGCAGTATTCTGGCCTCCAGGACAGTAATCGGGTGTGGAAAACGTGCTATTCCGACGTAACATGACGAGAAGGATCGAATGCCGCAAGCAGAATTCAAATCAGAACCTTCCTTCGTCAGAAAATCGCTGTTATTGCCAAAACCTATCTTGCAGTAATCTGGCTCCCAGGATCGTAATGGGTAGTGGAAAACGTGCTATTCCGACGGAAAATGACGAGAGGGATCGAATGCCGCAAGGAGAATTCAAATCAGTGCCTTCCTTCGTTAGAAAATCGCTGTTATTGCCAAAACCTATCTCCCAGTATTCTGGCCTCCAGGACCTTAATCGGGTGTGGAAAACGTGCTATTCCGACGCAAAATGACGAGAGGGATCGAATGCCGCAAGCAGAATTCAAATCAGTGCCTTCCTTCGTCAAAAAATCGCTATTAGAGCCAAAACCTATCTCCCAGTATTCTGGCCTCCAGGACCATAATCGGGTGTGGAAAACGAGCTATTCCGACGGAAAATGACGAGAGGGATCCAATGCCGCAAGCAGAAGTCAAATCAGAGCCTTCCTTCGTCTGAAAATCGCTGTTATTGCCAAAACCTATCTTCCAGTATTCTGGCCTCCAGGACAGTAATCGGGTGTGGAAAACGTGCTATTCCGACGTAACATGACGAGAAGGATCGAATGCCGCAAGCAGAATTCAAATCAGTGCCTTCCTTCGTCAGAAAATCGCTATTAGAGCCAAAACCTATCTCCCAGTATTCTGGCCTCCAGGACCATAATCGGGTGTGGAAATCGAGCTATTCCGACGGAAAATGACGAGAGGGATCGAATGCCGCAAGGAGAATTCAAATCAGAACCTTCCTTCGTCTGAAAATCGCTCCTGTATCCAAAACCTATCTCCCAGTATTCTGGCCTCCAGGACCTTAATCGGGTGTGGAAAACGAGCTATTCCGACGTAAAATGACGAGAGGAATCCAATGCCGCAAGCAGAAGTCAAATCAGAGCCTTCCTTCGTCTGAAAATCGCTGTTATTGCCAAAACCTATCTTGCAGTATTCTGGCCTCCAGGACAGTAATCGGGTGTGGAAAACGTGCTATTCCGACGTAACATGACGAGAAGGATCGAATGCCGCAAGCAGAATTCAAATCAGAGCCTTCCTTCGTCTGAAAATCGCTGTTAGAGCCAAAACCTATCTCCCAGTATTCTGGCCTCCAGGACCGTAATCGCGTGCGGAAACCGTGCTATTCCGACGTAAAATGACGAGAAGGATCTAATGCCGCAAGCAGAATTCAAATCAGAACCTTCCTTCGTCTGAAAATCGCTGTTATTGCCAAAACCTATCTTCCAGTATTCTGGCCTCCAGGACAGTAATCGGGTGTGGAAAACGTGCTACTCCGACGTAACATGACGAGAAGGATCGAATGCCGCAAGCAGAATTCAAATCAGAACCTTCCTTCGTCAGAAAACCGCTGTTATTGCCAAAACCTATCTTGCAGTAATCTGGCTACCAGGATCATAATGGGTAGTGGAAAACGTGCTATTCCGACGGAAAATGACGAGAGGGATCGAATGCCGCAAGGAGAATTCAAATCAGTGCCTTCCTTCGTTAGAAAATCGCTGTTATTGCCAAAACCTATCTCCCAGTATTCTGGCCTCCAGGACCTTAATCGGGTGTGGAAAACGTGCTATTCCGACGTAAAATGACGAGAGGGATCGAATGCCGCAAGCAGAATTCAAATCAGTGCCTTCCTTCGTCAGAAAATCGCTATTAGAGCCAAAACCTATCTCCCAGTATTCTGGCCTCCAGGACCTTAATCGGGTGTGGAAAACGAGCTATTCCGACGTAAAATGACGAGAGGAATCCAATGCCGCAAGCAGAAGTCAAATCAGAACCTTCCATCGTCAGAAAATCGCTATTAGAGCCAAAACTTATCTCCCAGTATTCTGGCCTCCAGGACCTTAATCGGTTGTGGAAAACGTGCTATTCCGACGTAAAATGACGAGAGGGATCGAATGCCGCAAGCAGAATTCAAATCAGTGCCTTCCATCGTTAGAAAATCGCTGTTATTGCCAAAACCTATCTCCCAGTATTCTGGCCTCCAGGACCTTAATCGGGTGTGGAAAACGAGCTATTCCGACGTAAAACGACGAGAGGGATCCAATGCCGCAAGCAGAATTCAAATCAGAACCTTCCTTCGTCAGAAAATCGCTGTTATTGCCAAAACCTATCTTGCAGTAATCTGGCTCCCAGGATCGTAACGGGTAGTGGAAAACGTGCTATTCCGACGTAAAATGACGAGAGGGATCGAATGCCGCAAGCAGAATTCAAATCAGAGCCTTCCTTCGTCTGAAAATCGCTGTTAGAGCCAAAACCTATCTCCCAGTATTCTGGCCTCCAGGACCGTAATCGCGTGCGGAAACCGTGCTATTCCGACGTAAAATGACGAGAAGGATCTAATGCCGCAAGCAGAATTCAAATCAGAACCTTCCTTCGTCTGAAAATCGCTTTTATTGCCAAACATATCTTCCAGTATTCTGGCCTCCAGGACGGTAATCGGGTGTGGAAAACATGCTATTCCGACGTAAAATGACGAGAGGGATCGAATGCCGCAAGGAGAATTCAAATCAGTGCCTTCCTTCGTTAGAAAATCGCTGTTATTGCCAAAACCTATCTCCCAGTATTCTGGCCTCCAGGACCTTAATCGGGTGTGGAAAACGAGCTATTCCGACGTAAAACGACGAGAGGGATCCAATGCCGCAAGCAGAATTCAAATCAGAACCTTCCTTCGTCAGAATATCGCTGTTATTGCCAAAACCTATCTTGCAGTATTCTGGCCTCCAGGACCGTAATCGCGTGCGGAAACCGTGCTATTCCGACGTAAAATGACGAGAGGGATCGAATGTCGCAAGCAGAATTCAAATCAGTGCCTTCCTTCGTCAGAAAATCGCTATTAGAGCCAAAACCTATCTCCCAGTATTCTGGCCTCCAGGACCTTAATCGGGTGTGGAAAACGTGCTAGTCCGACGTAAAATGACGAGAGGAATCCAATGCCGCAAGCAGAAGTCAAATCAGAGCCTTCCTTCGTCTGAAAATCGCTGTTATTGCCAAAACCTATCTTCCAGTATTCTGGCCTCCAGGACAGTAATCGGGTGTGGAAACCGTGCTATTCCGACGTAACATGACGAGAAGGATCGAATGCCGCAAGCAGAATTCAAATCAGAACCTTCCTTCGTCTGAAAATCTCTCCTGTATCCAAAACTTATCTCCCAGTAATCTGGCTTCCAGGACCGTAATCGGGTGTGGAAAACATGCTATTCCGACGTAAAATGACGAGAGGGATCGAATGAAGCAAGGAGAATTCAAATCAGAGCCTTCCTTCGTCTGAAAATCGCTGTTAGAGCCAAAACCTATCTCCCAGTATTCTGGCCTCCAGGACCGTAATCGCGTGCGGAAACCGTGCTATTCCGACGTAAAATGACGAGAGGGATCGAATGCCGCAAGCAGAATTCAAATCAGTGCCTTCCTTCGTTAGAAAATCGCTCCTGTATCCAAAACCTATCTCCCAGTATTCTGGCTTCCAGGACCGTAATCGGGTGTGGAAAACATGCTATTCCGACGTAAAATGACGAGAGGGATCGAATGCCGCAAGGAGAATTCAAATCAGTGCCTTCCTTCGTTAGAAAATCGCCGTTATTGCCAAAACCTATCTCCCAGTATTCTGGCTTCCAGGACCGTAATCGGGTGTGGAAAACATGGTATTCCGACGTAAAATGACGAGAGGGATCCAATGCCGCAAGGAGAAGTCAAATCAGAGCCTTCCTTCGTCTGAAAATCGCTTTTATTGCCAAAACATATCTTCCAGTATTCTGGCCTTCAGGACGGTAATCGGGTGTGGAAAACATGCTATTCCGACGTAAAATGACGAGAGGGATCGAATGCCGCAAGGAGAATTCAAATCAGTGCCTTCCTTCGTTAGAAAATCGCTGTTATTGCCAAAACCTATCTCCCAGTATTCTGGCCTCCAGGACCTTAATCGGGTGTGGAAAACGAGCTATTCCGACGTAAAACGACGAGAGGGATCCAATGCCGCAAGCAGAAGTCAAATTAGAGCCTTCCTTCGTCTGAAAATCGCTTTTATTGCCAAACATATCTTCCAGTATTCTGGCCTCCAGGACCATAATCGGGTGTGGAAAACATGCTATTCCGACGTAAAATGACGAGAGGGATCGAATGCCGCAAGCAGAATTCAAATCAGAGCCTTCCTTCGTCTGAAAATCGCTCCTGTATCCAAAACCTATCTCCCAGTATTCTGGCTTCCAGGACCGTAATCGGGTGTGGAAAACATGCTATTCCGACGTAAAATGACGAGAGGGATCGAATGCCGCAAGGAGAATTCAAATCAGTGCCTTCCTTCGTTAGAAAATCGCTCCTGTATCCAAAACCTATCTCCCAGTATTCTGGCTTCCAGGACCGTAATCGGGTGTGGAAAACATGCTATTCCGACGTAAAATGACGAGAGGGATCGAATGCCGCAAGGAGAATTCAAATCAGTGCCTTCCTTCGTTAGAAAATCGCCGTTATTGCCAAAACCTATCTCCCAGTATTCTGGCTTCCAGGACCGTAATCGGGTGTGGAAAACATGGTATTCCGACGTAAAATGACGAGAGGGATCCAATGCCGCAAGGAGAAGTCAAATCAGAGCCTTCCTTCGTCTGAAAATCGCTTTTATTGCCAAAACATATCTTCCAGTATTCTGGCCTTCAGGACGGTAATCGGGTGTGGAAAACATGCTATTCCGACGTAAAATGACGAGAGGGATCGAATGCCGCAAGGAGAATTCAAATCAGTGCCTTCCTTCGTTAGAAAATCGCTGTTATTGCCAAAACCTATCTCCCAGTATTCTGGCCTCCAGGACCTTAATCGGGTGTGGAAAACGAGCTATTCCGACGTAAAACGACGAGAGGGATCCAATGCCGCAAGCAGAAGTCAAATTAGAGCCTTCCTTCGTCTGAAAATCGCTTTTATTGCCAAACATATCTTCCAGTATTCTGGCCTCCAGGACCATAATCGGGTGTGGAAAACATGCTATTCCGACGTAAAATGACGAGAGGGATCGAATGCCGCAAGCAGAATTCAAATCAGAGCCTTCCTTCGTCTGAAAATCGCTCCTGTATCCAAAACCTATCTCCCAGTATTCTGGCTTCCAGGACCGTAATCGGGTGTGGAAAACATGCTATTCCGACGTAAAATGACGAGAGGGATCGAATGCCGCAAGGAGAATTCAAATCAGTGCCTTCCTTCGTTAGTAAATCGCCGTTATTGCCAAAACCTATCTCCCAGTATTCTGGCCTCCAGGACCTTAATCGGGTGTGGAAAACGAGCTATTCCGACGTAAAACGACGAGAGGGATCCAATGCCGCAAGCAGAAGTCAAATTAGAGCCTTCCTTCGTCTGAAAATCGCTTTTATTGCCAAACATATCTTCCAGTATTCTGGCCTACAGGACGGTAATCGGGTGTGGAAAACATGCTATTCCGACGTAAAATGACGAGAGGGATCGAATGCCGCAAGGAGAATTCAAATCAGAGCCTTCCTTCGTTAGAAAATCGCTGTTATTGCCAAAACCTATCTCCCAGTATTCTGGCCTCCAGGACCTTAATCGGGTGTGGAAAACGAGCTATTCCGACGTAAAACGACGAGAGGGATCCAATGCCGCAAGCAGAAGTCAAATTAGAGCCTTCCTTCGTCTGAAAATCGCTTTTATTGCCAAACATATCTTCCAGTATTCTGGCCTCCAGGACGGTAATCGGGTGTGGAAAACATGCTATTCCGACGTAAAATGACGAGAGGGATCGAATGCCGCAAGCAGAATTCAAATCAGAGCCTTCCTTCGTCTGAAAATCGCTGTTAGAGCCAAAACCTATCTCCCAGTATTCTGGCCTCCAGGACCGTAATCGCGTGCGGAAACCGTGCTATTCCGACGTAAAATCACGAGAAGGATCTAATGCCGCAAGCAGAATTCAAATCAGAACCTTCCTTCGTCAGAAAATCGCTGTTATTGCCAAAACCTATCTTGCAGTAATCTGGCTCCCAGGATCGTAACGGGTAGTGGAAAACGTGCTATTCCGACGTAAAATGACGAGAGGGATCGAATGCCGCAAGCAGAATTCAAATCAGAGCCTTCCTTCGTCTGAAAATCGCTGTTAGAGCCAAAACCTATCTCCCAGTATTCTGGCCTCCAGGACCGTAATCGCGTGCGGAGACCGTGCTATTCCGACGTAAAATGACGAGAGGGATCGAATGTCGCAAGCAGAATTCAAATCAGTGCCTTCCTTCGTCAGAAAATCGCTATTAGAGCCAAAACCTATCTCCCAGTATTCTGGCCTCCAGGACCTTAATCGGGTGTGGAAAACGTGCTAGTCCGACGTAAAATGACGAGAGGAATCCAATGCCGCAAGCAGAAGTCAAATCAGAGCCTTCCTTCGTCTGAAAATCGCTGTTATTGCCAAAACCTATCTTCCAGTATTCTGGCCTCCAGGACAGTAATCGGGTGTGGAAACCGTGCTATTCCGACGTAACATGACGAGAAGGATCGAATGCCGCAAGCAGAATTCAAATCAGAGCCTTCCTTCGTCTGAAAATCGCTGTTAGAGCCAAAACCTATCTCCCAGTATTCTGGCCTCCAGGACCGTAATCGCGTGCGGAAACCGTGCTATTCCGACGTAAAATGACGAGAGGGATCGAATGCCGCAAGCAGAATTCAAATCAGTGCCTTCCTTCGTTAGAAAATCGCTCCTGTATCCAAAACCTATCTCCCAGTATTCTGGCTTCCAGGACCGTAATCGGGTGTGGAAAACATGCTATTCCGACGTAAAATGACGAGAGGGATCGAATGCCGCAAGGAGAATTCAAATCAGTGCCTTCCTTCGTTAGAAAATCGCCGTTATTGCCAAAACCTATCTCCCAGTATTCTGGCTTCCAGGACCGTAATCGGGTGTGGAAAACATGGTATTCCGACGTAAAATGACGAGAGGGATCCAATGCCGCAAGGAGAAGTCAAATCAGAGCCTTCCTTCGTCTGAAAATCGCTTTTATTGCCAAAACATATCTTCCAGTATTCTGGCCTTCAGGACGGTAATCGGGTGTGGAAAACATGCTATTCCGACGTAAAATGACGAGAGGGATCGAATGCCGCAAGGAGAATTCAAATCAGTGCCTTCCTTCGTTAGAAAATCGCTGTTATTGCCAAAACCTATCTCCCAGTATTCTGGCCTCCAGGACCTTAATCGGGTGTGGAAAACGTGCTATTCCGACGTAAAATGACGAGAGGGATCGAATGCCGCAAGGAGAATTCAAATCAGAGCCTTCCTTCGTCTGAAAATCGCTCCTGTATCCAAAACCTATCTCCCAGTATTCTGGCTTCCAGGACCGTAATCGGGTGTGGAAAACATGCTATTCCGACGTAAAATGACGAGAGGGATCGAATGCCGCAAGCAGAAGTCAAATCAGAGCCTTCCTTCGTCTGAAAATCGCTGTTAGAGCGAAAACCTATCTCCCAGTATTCTGGCCTCCAGGACCGTAATCGCGTGCGGAAACCGTGCTATTCCGACGTAAAATGACGAGAAGGATCTAATGCCGCAAGCAGAATTCAAATCAGAACCTTCCTTCGTCAGAAAATCGCTGTTATTGCCAAAACCTATCTTGCAGTAATCTGGCTCCCAGGATCGTAACGGGTAGTGGAAAACGTGCTATTCCGACGTAAAATGACGAGAGGGATCGAATGCCGCAAGCAGAATTCAAATCAGAGCCTTCCTTCGTCTGAAAATCGCTGTTAGAGCCAAAACCTATCTCCCAGTATTCTGGCCTCCAGGACCGTAATCGCGTGCGGAAACAGTGCTATTCCGACGTAAAATGACGAGAAGGATCTAATGCCGCAAGCAGAATTCAAATCAGAACCTTCCTTCGTCAGAAAATCGCTGTTATTGCCAAAACCTATCTTGCAGTAATCTGGCTCCCAGGATCGTAACGGGTAGTGGAAAACGTGCTATTCCGACGTAAAATGACGAGAGGGATCGAATGCCGCAAGCAGAATTCAAATCAGAGCCTTCCTTCGTCTGAAAATCGCTGTTAGAGCCAAAACCTATCTCCCAGTATTCTAGCCTCCAGGACCTTAATCGGGTGTGGAAAACGAGCTATTCCGACGTAAAACGACGAGAGGGATCCAATGCCGCAAGCAGAATTCAAATCAGAACCTTCCTTCGTCAGAAAATCGCTGTTATTGCCAAAACCTATCTTGCAGTAATCTGGCTCCCAGGATCGTAACGGGTAGTGGAAAACGTGCTATTCCGACGTAAAATGACGAGAGGGATCGAATGCCGCAAGCAGAATTCAAATCAGAGCCTTCCTTCGTCTGAAAATCGCTGTTAGAGCCAAAACCTATCTCCCAGTATTCTGGCCTCCAGGACCGTAATCGCGTGCGGAAACCGTGCTATTCCGACGTAAAATGACGAGAGGGATCGAATGTCGCAAGCAGAATTCAAATCAGTGCCTTCCTTCGTCAGAAAATCGCTATTAGAGCCAAAACCTATCTCCCAGTATTCTGGCCTCCAGGACCTTAATCGGGTGTGGAAAACGTGCTAGTCCGACGTAAAATGACGAGAGGAATCCAATGCCGCAAGCAGAAGTCAAATCAGAGCCTTCCTTCGTCTGAAAATCGCTGTTATTGCCAAAACCTATCTTCCAGTATTCTGGCCTCCAGGACCGTAATCGGGCGTGGAAAACATGGTATTCCGACGTAAAATGACGAGAGGGATCCAATGCCGCAAGGAGAAGTCAAATCAGAGCCTTCCTTCGTCTGAAAATCGCTTTTATTGCCAAAACCTATCTCCCAGTATTCTGGCCTCCAGGACCTTAATCGGGTGTGGAAAACGTGCTATTCCGACGTAAAATGACGAGAGGGATCGAATGCCGCAAGGAGAATTCAAATCAGAGCCTTCCTTCGTCTGAAAATCGCTCCTGTATCCAAAACCTATCTCCCAGTATTCTGGCTTCCAGGACCGTAATCGGGTGTGGAAAACATGCTATTCCGACGTAAAATGACGAGAGGGATCGAATGCCGCAAGGAGAATTCAAATCAGTGCCTTCCTTCGTTAGTAAATCGCCGTTATTGCCAAAACCTATCTCCCAGTATTCTGGCCTCCAGGACCTTAATCGGGTGTCGAAAACGAGCTATTCCGACGTAAAACGACGAGAGGGATCCAATGCCGCAAGCAGAAGTCAAATCAGAGCCTTCCTTCGTCTGAAAATCGCTTTTATTGCCAAACATATCTTCCAGTATTCTGGCCTCCAGGACGGTAATCGGGTGTGGAAAACATGCTATTCCGACGTAAAATGACGAGAGGAATCGAATGCCGCAAGGAGAATTCAAATCAGAGCCTTCCTTCGTTAGAAAATCGCTGTTATTGCCAAACCTATCTCCCAGTATTCTGGCCTCCAGGACCTTAATCGGGTGTGGAAAACGAGCTATTCCGACGTAAAACGACGAGAGGGATCCAATGCCGCAAGCAGAAGTCAAATTAGAGCCTTCCTTCGTCTGAAAATCGCTTTTATTGCCAAACATATCTTCCAGTATTCTGGCCTCCAGGACAGTAATCGGGTGTGGAAAACGTGCTATTCCGACGTAACATGACGAGAAGGATCGAATGCCGCAAGCAGAATTCAAATCAGTGCCTTCCTTCGTCAGAAAGTCGCTATTAGAGCCAAAACCTATCTCCCAGTATTCTGGCCTCCAGGACCTTAATCGGGTGTGGAAAACGTGCTATTCCGACGTAAAATGACGAGAGGAATCCAATGCCGCAAGCAGAAGTCAAATCAGAGCCTTCCTTCGTCTGAAAATCTCTGTTATTGCCAAAACCTATCTTCCAGTATTCTGGCCTCCAGGACAGTAATCGGGTGTGGAAAACGTGCTATTCCGACGTAACATGACGAGAAGGATCGAATGCCGCAAGCAGAATTCAAATCAGTGCCTTCCTTCGTCAGAAAATCGCTATTAGAGCCAAAACCTATCTCCCAGTATTCTGGCCTCCAGGACCATAATCGGGTGTGGAAATCGAGCTATTCCGACGGAAAATGACGAGAGGGATCGAATGCCGCAAGGAGAATTCAAATCAGAACCTTCCTTCGTCTGAAAATCGCTCCTGTATCCAAAACCTATCTCCCAGTATTCTGGCCTCCAGGACCTTAATCGGGTGTGGAAAACGAGCTATTCCGACGTAAAATGACGAGAGGAATCCAATGCCGCAAGCAGAAGTCAAATCAGAGCCTTCCTTCGTCTGAAAATCGCTGTTATTGCCAAAACCTATCTCCCAGTATTCTGGCCTCCAGGACCTTAATCGGGTGTGGAAAACGTGCTATTCCGACGCAAAATGACGAGAGGGATCGAATGCCGCAAGCAGAATTCAAATCAGTGCCTTCCTTCGTCAGAAAATCGCTATTAGAGCCAAAACCTATCTCCCAGTATTCTGGCCTCCAGGACCATAATCGGGTGTGGAAAACGAGCTATTCCGACGGAAAATGACGAGAGGGATCCAATGCCGCAAGCAGAAGTCAAATCAGAGCCTTCCTTCGTCTGAAAATCGCTGTTATTGCCAAAACCTATCTTCCAGTATTCTGGCCTCCAGGACAGTAATCGGGTGTGGAAAACGTGCTATTCCGACGGAAAATGACGAGAGGGATCGAATGCCGCAAGGAGAATTCAAATCAGTGCCTTCCTTCGTTAGAAAATCGCTGTTATTGCCAAAACCTATCTCCCAGTATTCTGGCCTCCAGGACCTTAATCGGGTGTGGAAAACGTGCTATTCCGACGCAAAATGACGAGAGGGATCGAATGCCGCAAGCAGAATTCAAATCAGTGCCTTCCTTCGTCAGAAAATCGCTATTAGAGCCAAAACCTATCTCCCAGTATTCTGGCCTCCAGGACCATAATCGGGTGTGGAAAACGAGCTATTCCGACGGAAAATGACGAGAGGGATCCAATGCCGCAAGCAGAAGTCAAATCAGAGCCTTCCTTCGTCTGAAAATCGCTGTTATTGCCAAAACCTATCTTCCAGTATTCTGGCCTCCAGGACAGTAATCGGGTGTGGAAAACGTGCTATTCCGACGTAACATGACGAGAAGGATCGAATGCCGCAAGCAGAATTCAAATCAGTGCCTTCCTTCGTCAGAAAATCGCTATTAGAGCCAAAACCTATCTTGCAGTAATCTGGCTCCCAGGATCGTAATGGGTAGTGGAAAACGTGCTCCTCCGACGTAACATGACGAGAAGGATCGAATGCCGCAAGCAGAATTCAAATCAGTGCCTTCCTTCGTCAGAAAATCGCTATTAGAGCCAAAACCTATCTCCCAGTATTCTGGCCTCCAGGACCATAATCGGGTGTGGAAATCGAGCTATTCCGACGGAAAATGACGAGAGGGATCGAATGCCGCAAGGACAATTCAAATCAGAACCTTCCTTCGTCTGAAAATCGCTCCTGTATCCAAAACCTATCTCCCAGTATTCTGGCCTCCAGGACCTTAATCGGGTGTGGAAAACGAGCTATTCCGACGTAAAATGACGAGAGGAATCCAATGCCGCAAGCAGAAGTCAAATCAGAGCCTTCCTTCGTCTGAAAATCGCTGTTATTGCCAAAACCTATCTTCCAGTATTCTGGCCTCCAGGACAGTAATCGGGTGTGGAAAACGTGCTATTCCGACGTAACATGACGAGAAGGATCGAATGCCGCAAGCAGAATTCAAATCTGAACCTTCCTTCATCAGAAAATCGCTGTTATTGCCAAAACCTATCTTCCAGTATTCTGGCCTCCAGGACAGTAATCGGGTGTGGAAAACGTGCTATTCCGACGTAACATGACGAGAAGGATCGAATGCCGCAAGCAGAATTCAAATCAGTGCCTTCCTTCGTCAGAAAATCGCTATTAGAGCCAAAACCTATCTTGCAGTAATCTGGCTCCCAGGATCGTAATGGGTAGTGGAAAACGTGCTCCTCCGACGTAACATGACGAGAAGGATCGAATGCCGCAAGCAGAATTCAAATCAGTGCCTTCCTTCGTCAGAAAATCGCTATTAGAGCCAAAACCTATCTCCCAGTATTCTGGCCTCCAGGACCATAATCGGGTGTGGAAATCGAGCTATTCCGACGGAAAATGACGAGAGGGATCGAATGCCGCAAGGACAATTCAAATCAGAACCTTCCTTCGTCTGAAAATCGCTCCTGTATCCAAAACCTATCTCCCAGTATTCTGGCCTCCAGGACCTTAATCGGGTGTGGAAAACGAGCTATTCCGACGTAAAATGACGAGAGGAATCCAATGCCGCAAGCAGAAGTCAAATCAGAGCCTTCCTTCGTCTGAAAATCGCTGTTATTGCCAAAACCTATCTTCCAGTATTCTGGCCTCCAGGACAGTAATCGGGTGTGGAAAACGTGCTATTCCGACGTAACATGACGAGAAGGATCGAATGCCGCAAGCAGAATTCAAATCTGAACCTTCCTTCATCAGAAAATCGCTGTTATTGCCAAAACCTATCTTGCAGTAATCTGGCTGCCAGGATCGTAATGGGTAGTGGAAAACGTGCTATTCCGACGGAAAATGACGAGAGGGATCGAATGCCGCAAGGAGAATTCAAATCAGTGCCTTCCTTCGTTAGAAAATCGCTGTTATTGCCAAAACCTATCTCCCAGTATTCTGGCCTCCAGGACCTTAATCGGGTGTGGAAAACGTGCTATTCCGACGCAAAATGACGAGAGGGATCGAATGCCGCAAGCAGAATTCAAATCAGTGCCTTCCTTCGTCAGAAAATCGCTATTAGAGCCAAAACCTATCTCCCAGTATTCTGGCCTCCAGGACCATAATCGGGTGTGGAAAACGAGCTATTCCGACGGAAAATGACGAGAGGGATCGAATGCCGCAAGGAGAATTCAAATCAGTGCCTTCCTTCGTTAGAAAATCGCTGTTATTGCCAAAACCTATCTCCCAGTATTCTGGCCTCCAGGACCTTAATCGGGTGTGGAAAACGAGCTATTCCGACGTAAAATGACGAGAGGAATCCAATGCCGCAAGGAGAATTCAAATCAGAACCTTCCTTCGTCAGAAAATCGCTATTAGAGCCAAAACCTATCTCCCAGTATTCTGGCCTCCAGGACCTTAATCGGGTGTGGAAAACGTGCTATTCCGACGTAAAATGACGAGAGGGGTCGAATGCCGCAAGGAGAATTCAAATCAGTGCCTTCCTTCGTTAGAAAATCGCTGTTATTGCCAAAACCTATCTCCCAGTATTCTGGCCTCCAGGACCATAATCGGGTGTGGAAAACGAGCTATTCCGACGGAAAATGACGAGAGGGATCGAATGCCGCAAGCAGAATTCAAATCAGTGCCTTCCTTCGTCAGAAAATCGCTATTAGAGCCAAAACCTATCTCCCAGTATTCTGGCCTCCAGGACCTTAATCGGGTGTGGAAAACGAGCTATTCCGACGTAAAATGACGAGAGGAATCCAATGCCGCAAGCAGAAGTCAAATCAGAGCCTTCCTTCGTCTGAAAATCGCTGTTATTGCCAAAACCTATCTTCCAGTATTCTGGCCTCCAGGACAGTAATCGGGTGTGGAAAACGAGCTATTCCGACGGAAAATGACGAGAGGGATCGAATGCCGCAAGCAGAATTCAAATCAGTGCCTTCCTTCGTCAGAAAATCGCTATTAGAGCCAAAACCTATCTCCCAGTATTCTGGCCTCCAGGACCTTAATCGGGTGTGGAAAACGAGCTATTCCGACGTAAAATGACGAGAGGAATCCAATGCCGCAAGCAGAAGTCAAATCAGAGCCTTCCTTCGTCTGAAAATCGCTGTTATTGCCAAAACCTATCTTCCAGTATTCTGGCCTCCAGGACAGTAATCGGGTGTGGAAAACGTGCTATTCCGACGTAACATGACGAGAAGGATCGAATGCCGCAAGCAGAATTCAAATCAGAACCTTCCTTCGTCAGAAAATCGCTGTTATTGCCAAAACCTATCTTGCAGTAATCTGGCTCCCAGGATCGTAATGGGTAGTGGAAAACGTGCTCTTCCGACGGAAAATGACAAGAGGGATCGAATGCCGCAAGGAGAATTCAAATCAGTGCCTTCCTTCGTTAGAAAATCGCTGTTATTGCCAAAACCTATCTCCCAGTATTCTGGCCTCCAGGACCTTAATCGGGTGTGGAAAACGTGCTATTCCGACGTAAAATGACGAGAGGGATCGAATGCCGCAAGCAGAATTCAAATCAGTGCCTTCCTTCGTCAGAAAATCGCTATTAGAGCCAAAACCTATCTCCCAGTATTCTGGCCTCCAGGACCATAATCGGGTGTGGAAAACGAGCTATTCCGACGGAAAATGACGAGAGGGATCGAATGCCGCAAGGAGAATTCAAATCAGTGCCTTCCTTCGTTAGAAAATCGCTGTTATTGCCAAAACCTATCTCCCAGTATTCTGGCCTCCAGGACCTTAATCGGGTGTGGAAAACGAGCTATTCCGACGTAAAATGACGAGAGGAATCCAATGCCGCAAGGAGAATTCAAATCAGAACCTTCCTTCGTCAGAAAATCGCTATTAGAGCCAAAACCTATCTTGCAGTAATCTGGCTCCCAGGATCGTAATGGGTAGTGGAAAACGTGCTCCTCCGACGTAACATGACGAGAAGGATCGAATGCCGCAAGCAGAATTCAAATCAGTGCCTTCCTTCGTCAGAAAATCGCTATTAGAGCCAAAACCTATCTCCCAGTATTCTGGCCTCCAGGACCATAATCGGGTGTGGAAATCGAGCTATTCCGACGGAAAATGACGAGAGGGATCGAATGCCGCAAGGACAATTCAAATCAGAACCTTCCTTCGTCTGAAAATCGCTCCTGTATCCAAAACCTATCTCCCAGTATTCTGGCCTCCAGGACCTTAATCGGGTGTGGAAAACGAGCTATTCCGACGTAAAATGACGAGAGGAATCCAATGCCGCAAGCAGAAGTCAAATCAGAGCCTTCCTTCGTCTGAAAATCGCTGTTATTGCCAAAACCTATCTTCCAGTATTCTGGCCTCCAGGACAGTAATCGGGTGTGGAAAACGTGCTATTCCGACGTAACATGACGAGAAGGATCGAATGCCGCAAGCAGAATTCAAATCTGAACCTTCCTTCATCAGAAAATCGCTGTTATTGCCAAAACCTATCTTCCAGTATTCTGGCCTCCAGGACAGTAATCGGGTGTGGAAAACGTGCTATTCCGACGTAACATGACGAGAAGGATCGAATGCCGCAAGCAGAATTCAAATCAGTGCCTTCCTTCGTCAGAAAATCGCTATTAGAGCCAAAACCTATCTTGCAGTAATCTGGCTCCCAGGATCGTAATGGGTAGTGGAAAACGTGCTCCTCCGACGTAACATGACGAGAAGGATCGAATGCCGCAAGCAGAATTCAAATCAGTGCCTTCCTTCGTCAGAAAATCGCTATTAGAGCCAAAACCTATCTCCCAGTATTCTGGCCTCCAGGACCATAATCGGGTGTGGAAATCGAGCTATTCCGACGGAAAATGACGAGAGGGATCGAATGCCGCAAGGACAATTCAAATCAGAACCTTCCTTCGTCTGAAAATCGCTCCTGTATCCAAAACCTATCTCCCAGTATTCTGGCCTCCAGGACCTTAATCGGGTGTGGAAAACGAGCTATTCCGACGTAAAATGACGAGAGGAATCCAATGCCGCAAGCAGAAGTCAAATCAGAGCCTTCCTTCGTCTGAAAATCGCTGTTATTGCCAAAACCTATCTTCCAGTATTCTGGCCTCCAGGACAGTAATCGGGTGTGGAAAACGTGCTATTCCGACGTAACATGACGAGAAGGATCGAATGCCGCAAGCAGAATTCAAATCTGAACCTTCCTTCATCAGAAAATCGCTGTTATTGCCAAAACCTATCTTGCAGTAATCTGGCTCCCAGGATCGTAATGGGTAGTGGAAAACGTGCTATTCCGACGGAAAATGACGAGAGGGATCGAATGCCGCAAGGAGAATTCAAATCAGTGCCTTCCTTCGTTAGAAAATCGCTGTTATTGCCAAAACCTATCTCCCAGTATTCTGGCCTCCAGGACCTTAATCGGGTGTGGAAAACGTGCTATTCCGACGCAAAATGACGAGAGGGATCGAATGCCGCAAGCAGAATTCAAATCAGTGCCTTCCTTCGTCAGAAAATCGCTATTAGAGCCAAAACCTATCTCCCAGTATTCTGGCCTCCAGGACCATAATCGGGTGTGGAAAACGAGCTATTCCGACGGAAAATGACGAGAGGGATCGAATGCCGCAAGGAGAATTCAAATCAGTGCCTTCCTTCGTTAGAAAATCGCTGTTATTGCCAAAACCTATCTCCCAGTATTCTGGCCTCCAGGACCTTAATCGGGTGTGGAAAACGAGCTATTCCGACGTAAAATGACGAGAGGAATCCAATGCCGCAAGGAGAATTCAAATCAGAACCTTCCTTCGTCAGAAAATCGCTGTTATTGCCAAAACCTATCTTCCAGTATTCTGGCCTCCAGGACAGTAATCGGGTGTGGAAAACGTGCTATTCCGACGTAACATGACGAGAAGGATCGAATGCCGCAAGCAGAATTCAAATCAGAACCTTCCTTCGTCAGAAAATCGCTGTTATTTCCAAAACCTATCTTGCAGTAATCTGGCTCCCAGGATCGTAATGGGTAGTGGAAAACGTGCTCTTCCGACGGAAAATGACAAGAGGGATCGAATGCCGCAAGGAGAATTCAAATCAGTGCCTTCCTTCGTTAGAAAATCGCTGTTATTGCCAAAACCTATCTCCCAGTATTCTGGCCTCCAGGACCTTAATCGGGTGTGGAAAACGTGCTATTCCGACGTAAAATGACGAGAGGGATCGAATGCCGCAAGCAGAATTCAAATCAGTGCCTTCCTTCGTCAGAAAATCGCTATTAGAGCCAAAACCTATCTCCCAGTATTCTGGCCTCCAGGACCATAATCGGGTGTGGAAAACGAGCTATTCCGACGGAAAATGACGAGAGGGATCGAATGCCGCAAGGAGAATTCAAATCAGTGCCTTCCTTCGTTAGAAAATCGCTGTTATTGCCAAAACCTATCTCCCAGTATTCTGGCCTCCAGGACCTTAATCGGGTGTGGAAAACGAGCTATTCCGACGTAAAATGACGAGAGGAATCCAATGCCGCAAGGAGAATTCAAATCAGAACCTTCCTTCGTCAGAAAATCGCTATTAGAGCCAAAACCTATCTCCCAGTATTCTGGCCTCCAGGACCTTAATCGGGTGTGGAAAACGTGCTATTCCGACGTAAAATGACGAGAGGGGTCGAATGCCGCAAGGAGAATTCAAATCAGTGCCTTCCTTCGTTAGAAAATCGCTGTTATTGCCAAAACCTATCTCCCAGTATTCTGGCCTCCAGGACCATAATCGGGTGTGGAAAACGAGCTATTCCGACGGAAAATGACGAGAGGGATCGAATGCCGCAAGCAGAATTCAAATCAGAGCCTTCCTTCGTCAGAAAATCGCTATTAGAGCCAAAACCTATCTCCCAGTATTCTGGCCTCCAGGACCTTAATCGGGTGTGGAAAACGAGCTATTCCGACGTAAAATGACGAGAGGAATCCAATGCCGCAAGCAGAAGTCAAATCAGAGCCTTCCTTCGTCTGAAAATCGCTGTTATTGCCAAAACCTATCTTCCAGTATTCTGGCCTCCAGGACAGTAATCGGGTGTGGAAAACGAGCTATTCCGACGGAAAATGACGAGAGGGATCGAATGCCGCAAGCAGAATTCAAATCAGTGCCTTCCTTCGTCAGAAAATCGCTATTAGAGCCAAAACCTATCTCCCAGTATTCTGGCCTCCAGGACCTTAATCGGGTGTGGAAAACGAGCTATTCCGACGTAAAATGACGAGAGGAATCCAATGCCGCAAGCAGAAGTCAAATCAGAGCCTTCCTTCGTCTGAAAATCGCTGTTATTGCCAAAACCTATCTTCCAGTATTCTGGCCTCCAGGACAGTAATCGGGTGTGGAAAACGTGCTATTCCGACGTAACATGACGAGAAGGATCGAATGCCGCAAGCAGAATTCAAATCAGAACCTTCCTTCGTCAGAAAATCGCTGTTATTGCCAAAACCTATCTTGCAGTAATCTGGCTCCCAGGATCGTAATGGGTAGTGGAAAACGTGCTCTTCCGACGGAAAATGACAAGAGGGATCGAATGCCGCAAGGAGAATTCAAATCAGTGCCTTCCTTCGTTAGAAAATCGCTGTTATTGCCAAAACCTATCTCCCAGTATTCTGGCCTCCAGGACCTTAATCGGGTGTGGAAAACGTGCTATTCCGACGTAAAATGACGAGAGGGATCGAATGCCGCAAGCAGAATTCAAATCAGTGCCTTCCTTCGTCAGAAAATCGCTATTAGAGCCAAAACCTATCTCCCAGTATTCTGGCCTCCAGGACCATAATCGGGTGTGGAAAACGAGCTATTCCGACGGAAAATGACGAGAGGGATCGAATGCCGCAAGGAGAATTCAAATCAGTGCCTTCCTTCGTTAGAAAATCGCTGTTATTGCCAAAACCTATCTCCCAGTATTCTGGCCTCCAGGACCTTAATCGGGTGTGGAAAACGAGCTATTCCGACGTAAAATGACGAGAGGAATCCAATGCCGCAAGGAGAATTCAAATCAGAACCTTCCTTCGTCAGAAAATCGCTATTAGAGCCAAAACCTATGTCCCAGTATTCTGGCCTCCAGGACCTTAATCGGGTGTGGAAAACGTGCTATTCCGACGTAAAATGACGAGAGGGGTCGAATGCCGCAAGGAGAATTCAAATCAGTGCCTTCCTTCGTTAGAAAATCGCTGTTATTGCCAAAACCTATCTCCCAGTATTCTGGCCTCCAGGACCATAATCGGGTGTGGAAAACGAGCTATTCCGACGGAAAATGACGAGAGGGATCGAATGCCGCAAGCAGAATTCAAATCAGTGCCTTCCTTCGTCAGAAAATCGCTATTAGAGCCAAAACCTATCTCCCAGTATTCTGGCCTCCAGGACCTTAATCGGGTGTGGAAAACGAGCTATTCCGACGTAAAATGACGAGAGGAATCCAATGCCGCAAGCAGAAGTCAAATCAGAGCCTTCCTTCGTCTGAAAATCGCTGTTATTGCCAAAACCTATCTTCCAGTATTCTGGCCTCCAGGACAGTAATCGGGTGTGGAAAACGTGCTACTCCGACGTAACATGACGTGAAGGATCGAATGCCGCAAGCAGAATTCAAATCAGAACCTTCCTTCGTCAGAAAATCGCTGTTATTGCCAAAACCTATCTCCCAGTATTCTGGCCTCCAGGACCTTAATCGGGTGTGGAAAACGTGCTATTCCGACGCAAAATGACGAGAGGGATCGAATGCCGCAAGCAGAATTCAAATCAGTGCCTTCCTTCGTCAGAAAATCGCTATTAGAGCCAAAACCTATCTCCCAGTATTCTGGCCTCCAGGACCTTAATCGGGTGTGGAAAACGAGCTATTCCGACGGAAAATGACGAGAGGGATCGAATGCCGCAAGGAGAATTCAAATCAGAACCTTCCTTCGTCTGAAAATCGCTCCTGTATCCAAAACCTATCTCCCAGTATTCTGGCCTCCAGGACCTTAATCGGGTGTGGAAAACGAGCTATTCCGACGTAAAATGACGAGAGGAATCCAATGCCGCAAGCAGAAGTCAAATCAGAGCCTTCCTTCGTCTGAAAATCGCTGTTATTGTCAAAACCTATCTTCCAGTATTCTGGCCTCCAGGACAGTAATCGGGTGTGGAAAACGTGCTATTCCAACGTAACATGACGAGAAGGATCGAATGCCGCAAGCAGAATTCAAATCAGAACCTTCCTTCGTCAGAAAATCGCTGTTATTGCCAAAACCTATCTTGCAGTAATCTGGCTCCCAGGATCGTAATGGGTAGTGGAAAACGTGCTATTCCGACGGAAAATGACGAGAGGGATCGAATGCCGCAAGGAGAATTCAAATCAGTGCCTTCCTTCGTTAGAAAATCGCTGTTATTGCCAAAACCTATCTCCCAGTATTCTGGCCTCCAGGACCATAATCGGGTGTGGAAAACGAGCTATTCCGACGGAAAATGACGAGAGGGATCGAATGCCGCAAGGAGAATTCAAATCAGTGCCTTCCTTCGTTAGAAAATCGCTGTTATTGCCAAAACCTATCTCCCAGTATTCTGGCCTCCAGGACCTTAATCGGGTGTGGAAAACGAGCTATTCCGACGTAAAATGACGAGAGGAATCCAATGCCGCAAGCAGAAGTCAAATCAGAGCCTTCCTTCGTCTGAAAATCGCTGTTATTGCCAAAACCTATCTTCCAGTATTCTGGCCTCCAGGACAGTAATCGGGTGTGGAAAACGTGCTATTCCGACGTAACATGACGAGAAGGATCGAATGCCGCAAGCAGAATTCAAATCTGAACCTTCCTTCATCAGAAAATCGCTGTTAATGCCAAAACCTATCTTGCAGTAATCTGGCTCCCAGGATCGTAATGGGTAGTGGAAAACGTGCTATTCCGACGGAAAATGACGAGAGGGATCGAATGCCGCAAGGAGAATTCAAATCAGTGCCTTCCTTCGTTAGAAAATCGCTGTTATTGCCAAAACCTATCTCCCAGTATTCTGGCCTCCAGGACCTTAATCGGGTGTGGAAAACGTGCTATTCCGACGCAAAATGACGAGAGGGATCGAATGCCGCAAGCAGAATTCAAATCAGTGCCTTCCTTCGTCAGAAAATCGCTATTAGAGCCAAAACCTATCTCCCAGTATTCTGGCCTCCAGGACCATAATCGGGTGTGGAAAACGAGCTATTCCGACGGAAAATGACGAGAGGGATCGAATGCCGCAAGGAGAATTCAAATCAGAACCTTCCTTCGTCTGAAAATCGCTCCTGTATCCAAAACCTATCTCCCAGTATTCTGGCCTCCAGGACCTTAATCGGGTGTGGAAAACGAGCTATTCCGACGTAAAATGACGAGAGGAATCCAATGCCGCAAGCAGAAGTCAAATCAGAGCCTTCCTTCGTTAGAAAATCGCTGTTATTGCCAAAACCTATCTCCCAGTATTCTGGCCTCCAGGACCTTAATCGGGTGTGGAAAACGTGCTATTCCGACGTAAAATGACGAGAGGGATCGAATGCCGCAAGCAGAATTCAAATCAGTGCCTTCCTTCGTCAGAAAATCGCTATTAGAGCCAAAACCTATCTCCCAGTATTCTGGCCTCCAGGACCATAATCGGGTGTGGAAAACGAGCTATTCCGACGGAAAATGACGAGAGGGATCGAATGCCGCAAGGAGAATTCAAATCAGTGCCTTCCTTCGTTAGAAAATCGCTGTTATTGCCAAAACCTATCTCCCAGTATTCTGGCCTCCAGGACCTTAATCGGGTGTGGAAAACGAGCTATTCCGACGTAAAATGACGAGAGGAATCCAATGCCGCAAGCAGAAGTCAAATCAGAACCTTCCTTCGTCTGAAAATCGCTTTTATTGCCAAACCTATCTCCCAGTATTCTGGCCTCCAGGACCATAATCGGGTGTGGAAAACGAGCTATTCCGACGGAAAATGACGAGAGGGATCGAATGCCGCAAGGAGAATTCAAATCAGTGCCTTCCTTCGTTAGAAAATCGCTGTTATTGCCAAAACCTATCTCCCAGTATTCTGGCCTCCAGGACCTTAATCGGGTGTGGAAAACGAGCTATTCCGACGTAAAATGACGAGAGGAATCCAATGCCGCAAGGAGAATTCAAATCAGAACCTTCCTTCGTCAGAAAATCGCTATTAGAGCCAAAACCTATCTCCCAGTATTCTGGCCTCCAGGACCTTAATCGGGTGTGGAAAACGTGCTATTCCGACGTAAAATGACGAGAGGGGTCGAATGCCGCAAGGAGAATTCAAATCAGTGCCTTCCTTTGTTAGAAAATCGCTGTTATTGCCAAAACCTATCTCCCAGTATTCTGGCCTCCAGGACCATAATCGGGTGTGGAAAACGAGCTATTCCGACGGAAAATGACGAGAGGGATCGAATGCCGCAAGCAGAATTCAAATCAGTGCCTTCCTTCGTCAGAAAATCGCTATTAGAGCCAAAACCTATCTCCCAGTATTCTGGCCTCCAGGACCTTAATCGGGTGTGGAAAACGAGCTATTCCGACGTAAAATGACGAGAGGAATCCAATGCCGCAAGCAGAAGTCAAATCAGAGCCTTCCTTCGTCTGAAAATCGCTGTTATTGCCAAAACCTATCTTCCAGTATTCTGGCCTCCAGGACAGTAATCGGGTGTGGAAAACGTGCTACTCCGACGTAACATGACGAGAAGGATCGAATGCCGCAAGCAGAATTCAAATCAGAACCTTCCTTCGTCAGAAAATCGCTGTTATTGCCAAAACCTATCTCCCAGTATTCTGGCCTCCAGGACCTTAATCGGGTGTGGAAAACGTGCTATTCCGACGCAAAATGACGAGAGGGATCGAATGCCGCAAGCAGAATTCAAATCAGTGCCTTCCTTCGTCAGAAAATCGCTATTAGAGCCAAAACCTATCTCCCAGTATTCTGGCCTCCAGGACCTTAATCGGGTGTGGAAAACGAGCTATTCCGACGGAAAATGACGAGAGGGATCGAATGCCGCAAGGAGAATTCAAATCAGAACCTTCCTTCGTCTGAAAATCGCTCCTGTATCCAAAACCTATCTCCCAGTATTCTGGCCTCCAGGACCTTAATCGGGTGTGGAAAACGAGCTATTCCGACGTAAAATGACGAGAGGAATCCAATGCCGCAAGCAGAAGTCAAATCAGAGCCTTCCTTCGTTAGAAAATCGCTGTTATTGCCAAAACCTATCTCCCAGTATTCTGGCCTCCAGGACCTTAATCAGGTGTGGAAAACATGCTATTCCGACGTAAAATGACGAGAGGGATCGAATGCCGCAAGCAGAATTCAAATCAGTGCCTTCCTTCGTCAGAAAATCGCTATTAGAGCCAAAACCTATCTCCCAGTATTGTGGCCTCCAGGACCATAATCGGGTGTGGAAAACGAGCTATTCCGACGGAAAATGACGAGAGGGATCGAATGCCGCAAGGAGAATTCAAATCAGAACCTTCCTTCGTCTGAAAATCGCTCCTGTATCCAAAACCTATCTCCCAGTATTCTGGCCTCCAGGACCTTAATCGGGTGTGGAAAACGAGCTATTCCGACGTAAAATGACGAGAGGAATCCAATGCCGCAAGCAGAAGTCAAATCAGAGCCTTCCTTCGTTAGAAAATCGCTGTTATTGCCAAAACCTATCTCCCAGTATTCTGGCCTCCAGGACCTTAATCGGGTGTGGAAAACGTGCTATTCCGACGTAAAATGACGAGAAGGATCGAATGCCGCAAGCAGAATTCAAATCAGTGCCTTCCTTCGTCAGAAAATCGCTATTAGAGCCAAAACCTATCTCCCAGTATTCTGGCCTCCAGGACCATAATCGGGTGTGGAAAACGAGCTATTCCGACGGAAAATGACGAGAGGGATCGAATGCCGCAAGGAGAATTCAAATCAGTGCCTTCCTTCGTTAGAAAATCGCTGTTATTGCCAAAACCTATCTCCCAGTATTCTGGCCTCCAGGACCTTAATCGGGTGTGGAAAACGAGCTATTCCGACGTAAAATGACGAGAGGAATCCAATGCCGCAAGCAGAAGTCAAATCAGAACCTTCCTTCGTCTGAAAATCGCTTTTATTGCCAAACATATCTTCCAGTATTCTGGCCTCCAGGACCTTAATCGGGTGTGGAAAACGTGCTATTCCGACGTAAAATGACGAGAGGGATCGAATGCCGCAAGCAGAATTCAAATCAGTGCCTTCCTTCGTCAGAAAATCGCTATTAGAGCCAAAACCTATCTCCCAGTATTCTGGCCTCCAGGACCATAATCGGGTGTGGAAAACGAGCTATTCCGACGGAAAATGACGAGAGGGATCGAATGCCGCAAGGAGAATTCAAATCAGTGCCTTCCTTCGTTAGAAAATCGCTGTTATTGCCAAAACCTATCTCCCAGTATTCTGGCCTCCAGGACCTTAATCGGGTGTGGAAAACGAGCTATTCCGACGTAAAATGACGAGAGGAATCCAATGCCGCAAGGAGAATTCAAATCAGAACCTTCCTTCGTCAGAAAATCGCTATTAGAGCCAAAACCTATCTCCCAGTATTCTGGCCTCCAGGACCTTAATCGGGTGTGGAAAACGTGCTATTCCGACGTAAAATGACGAGAGGGGTCGAATGCCGCAAGGAGAATTCAAATCAGTGCCTTCCTTTGTTAGAAAATCGCTGTTATTGCCAAAACCTATCTCCCAGTATTCTGGCCTCCAGGACCATAATCGGGTGTGGAAAACGAGCTATTCCGACGGAAAATGACGAGAGGGATCGAATGCCGCAAGCAGAATTCAAATCAGTGCCTTCCTTCGTCAGAAAATCGCTATTAGAGCCAAAACCTATCTCCCAGTATTCTGGCCTCCAGGACCTTAATCGGGTGTGGAAAACGAGCTATTCCGACGTAAAATGACGAGAGGAATCCAATGCCGCAAGCAGAAGTCAAATCAGAGCCTTCCTTCGTCTGAAAATCGCTGTTATTGCCAAAACCTATCTTCCAGTATTCTGGCCTCCAGGACAGTAATCGGGTGTGGAAAACGTGCTACTCCGACGTAACATGACGAGAAGGATCGAATGCCGCAAGCAGAATTCAAATCAGAACCTTCCTTCGTCAGAAAATCGCTGTTATTGCCAAAACCTATCTCCCAGTATTCTGGCCTCCAGGACCTTAATCGGGTGTGGAAAACGTGCTATTCCGACGTAAAATGACGAGAGGGATCTAATGCCGCAAGCAGAATTCAAATCAGTGCCTTCCTTCGTCAGAAAATCGCTATTAGAGCCAAAACCTATCTCCCAGTATTCTGGCCTCCAGGACCATAATCGGGTGTGGAAAACGAGCTATTCCGACGGAAAATGACGAGAGGGATCGAATGCCGCAAGGAGAATTCAAATCAGTGCCTTCCTTCGTTAGAAAATCGCTGTTATTGCCAAAACCTATCTCCCAGTATTCTGGCCTCCAGGACCTTAATCGGGTGTGGAAAACGAGCTATTCCGACGTAAAATGACGAGAGGAATCCAATGCCGCAAGCAGAAGTCAAATCAGAACCTTCCTTCGTCAGAAAATCGCTGTTATTGCCAAAACCTATCTCCCAGTATTCTGGCCTCCAGGACCTTAATCGGGTGTGGAAAACGAGCTATTCCGACGGAAAATGACGAGAGGGATCGAATGCCGCAAGGAGAATTCAAATCAGAACCTTCCTTCGTCTGAAAATCGCTCCTGTATCCAAAACCTATCTCCCAGTATTCTGGCCTCCAGGACCTTAATCGGGTGTGGAAAACGAGCTATTCCGACGTAAAATGACGAGAGGAATCCAATGCCGCAAGCAGAAGTCAAATCAGAGCCTTCCTTCGTCTGAAAATCGCTGTTATTGCCAAAACCTATCTTCCAGTATTCTGGCCTCCAGGACAGTAATCGGGTGTGGAAAACGTGCTATTCCGACGTAACATGACGAGAAGGATCGAATGCCGCAAGCAGAATTCAAATCAGAACCTTCCTTCGTCAGAAAATCGCTGTTATTGCCAAAACCTATCTTGCAGTAATCTGGCTCCCAGGATCGTAATGGGTAGTGGAAAACGTGCTATTCCGACGGAAAATGACGAGAGGGATCGAATGCCGCAAGGAGAATTCAAATCAGTGCCTTCCTTCGTTAGAAAATCGCTGTTATTGCCAAAACCTATCTCCCAGTATTCTGGCCTCCAGGACCATAATCGGGTGTGGAAAACGAGCTATTCCGACGGAAAATGACGAGAGGGATCGAATGCCGCAAGGAGAATTCAAATCAGAACCTTCCTTCGTCAGAAAATCGCTATTAGAGCCAAAACCTATCTCCCAGTATTCTGGCCTCCAGGACCTTAATCGGGTGTGGAAAACGTGCTATTCCGACGTAAAATGACGAGAGGGGTCGAATGCCGCAAGGAGAATTCAAATCAGTGCCTTCCTTCGTTAGAAAATCGCTGTTATTGCCAAAACCTATCTCCCAGTATTCTGGCCTCCAGGACCATAATCGGGTGTGGAAAACGAGCTATTCCGACGGAAAATGACGAGAGGGATCGAATGCCGCAAGGAGAATTCAAATCAGAACCTTCCTTCGTCAGAAAATCGCTATTAGAGCCAAAACCTATCTCCCAGTATTCTGGCCTCCAGGACCTTAATCGGGTGTGGAAAACGTGCTATTCCGACGTAAAATGACGAGAGGGGTCGAATGCCGCAAGGAGAATTCAAATCAGTGCCTTCCTTTGTTAGAAAATCGCTGTTATTGCCAAAACCTATCTCCCAGTATTCTGGCCTCCAGGACCATAATCGGGTGTGGAAAACGAGCTATTCCGACGGAAAATGACGAGAGGGATCGAATGCCGCAAGCAGAATTCAAATCAGTGCCTTCCTTCGTCAGAAAATCGCTATTAGAGCCAAAACCTATCTCCCAGTATTCTGGCCTCCAGGACCTTAATCGGGTGTGGAAAACGAGCTATTCCGACGTAAAATGACGAGAGGAATCCAATGCCGCAAGCAGAAGTCAAATCAGAGCCTTCCTTCGTCTGAAAATCGCTGTTATTGCCAAAACCTATCTTCCAGTATTCTGGCCTCCAGAACAGTAATCGGGTGTGGAAAACGTGCTACTCCGACGTAACATGACGAGAAGGATCGAATGCCGCAAGCAGAATTCAAATCAGAACCTTCCTTCGTCAGAAAATCGCTGTTATTGCCAAAACCTATCTCCCAGTATTCTGGCCTCCAGGACCTTAATCGGGTGTGGAAAACGTGCTATTCCGACGTAAAATGACGAGAGGGATCTAATGCCGCAAGCAGAATTCAAATCAGTGCCTTCCTTCGTCAGAAAATCGCTATTAGAGCCAAAACCTATCTCCCAGTATTCTGGCCTCCAGGACCATAATCGGGTGTGGAAAACGAGCTATTCCGACGGAAAATGACGAGAGGGATCGAATGCCGCAAGGAGAATTCAAATCAGTGCCTTCCTTCGTTAGAAAATCGCTGTTATTGCCAAAACCTATCTCCCAGTATTCTGGCCTCCAGGACCTTAATCGGGTGTGGAAAACGAGCTATTCCGACGTAAAATGACGAGAGGAATCCAATGCCGCAAGCAGAAGTCAAATCAGAACCTTCCTTCGTCAGAAAATCGCTGTTATTGCCAAAACCTATCTCCCAGTATTCTGGCCTCCAGGACCTTAATCGGGTGTGGAAAACGAGCTATTCCGACGGAAAATGACGAGAGGGATCGAATGCCGCAAGGAGAATTCAAATCAGAACCTTCCTTCGTCTGAAAATCGCTCCTGTATCCAAAACCTATCTCCCAGTATTCTGGCCTCCAGGACCTTAATCGGGTGTGGAAAACGAGCTATTCCGACGTAAAATGACGAGAGGAATCCAATGCCGCAAGCAGAAGTCAAATCAGAGCCTTCCTTCGTCTGAAAATCGCTGTTATTGCCAAAACCTATCTTCCAGTATTCTGGCCTCCAGGACAGTAATCGGGTGTGGAAAACGTGCTATTCCGACGTAACATGACGAGAAGGATCGAATGCCGCAAGCAGAATTCAAATCAGAACCTTCCTTCGTCAGAAAATCGCTGTTATTGCCAAAACCTATCTTGCAGTAATCTGGCTCCCAGGATCGTAATGGGTAGTGGAAAACGTGCTATTCCGACGGAAAATGACGAGAGGGATCGAATGCCGCAAGGAGAATTCAAATCAGTGCCTTCCTTCGTTAGAAAATCGCTGTTATTGCCAAAACCTATCTCCCAGTATTCTGGCCTCCAGGACCATAATCGGGTGTGGAAAACGAGCTATTCCGACGGAAAATGACGAGAGGGATCGAATGCCGCAAGGAGAATTCAAATCAGTGCCTTCCTTCGTTAGAAAATCGCTGTTATTGCCAAAACCTATCTCCCAGTATTCTGGCCTCCAGGACCTTAATCGGGTGTGGAAAACGTGCTATTCCGACGCAAAATGACGAGAGGGATCGAATGCCGCAAGCAGAATTCAAATCAGTGCCTTCCTTCGTCAGAAAATCGCTATTAGAGCCAAAACCTATCTCCCAGTATTCTGGCCTCCAGGACCTTAATCGGGTGTGGAAACGAGCTATTCCGACGTAAAATGACGAGAGGAATCCAATGCCGCAAGCAGAAGTCAAATCAGAGCCTTCCTTCGTCTGAAAATCGCTGTTATTGCCAAAACCTATCTTCCAGTATTCTGGCCTCCAGGACAGTAATCGGGTGTGGAAAACGTGCTATTCCGACGTAACATGACGAGAAGGATCGAATGCCGCAAGCAGAATTCAAATCAGAACCTTCCTTCGTCAGAAAATCGCTGTTATTGCCAAAACCTATCTTGCAGTAATCTGGCTCCCAGGATCGTAATGGGTAGTGGAAAACGTGCTATTCCGACGGAAAATGACGAGAGGGATCGAATGCCGCAAGGAGAATTCAAATCAGTGCCTTCCTTCGTTAGAAAATCGCTGTTATTGCCAAAACCTATCTCCCAGTATTCTGGCCTCCAGGACCATAATCGGGTGTGGAAAACGAGCTATTCCGACGGAAAATGACGAGAGGGATCGAATGCCGCAAGGAGAATTCAAATCAGTGCCTTCCTTCGTTAGAAAATCGCTGTTATTGCCAAAACCTATCTCCCAGTATTCTGGCCTCCAGGACCTTAATCGGGTGTGGAAAACGAGCTATTCCGACGTAAAATGACGAGAGGAATCCAATGCCGCAAGCAGAAGTCAAATCAGAGCCTTCCTTCGTTAGAAAATCGCTGTTATTGCCAAAACCTATCTCCCAGTATTCTGGCCTCCAGGACCTTAATCGGGTGTGGAAAACGTGCTATTCCGACGTAAAATGACGAGAGGGATCGAATGCCGCAAGCAGAATTCAAATCAGTGCCTTCCTTCGTCAGAACATCGCTGTTATTGCCAAAACCTATCTTGCAGTAATCTGGCTCCCAGGATCGTAATGGGTAGTGGAAAACGTGCTATTCCGACGGAAAATGACGAGAGGGATCGAATGCCGCAAGGAGAATTCAAATCAGTGCCTTCCTTCGTTAGAAAATCGCTGTTATTGCCAAAACCTATCTCCCAGTATTCTGGCCTCCAGGACCTTAATCGGGTGTGGAAAACGAGCTATTCCGACGGAAAATGACGAGAGGGATCGAATGCCGCAAGGAGAATTCAAATCAGTGCCTTCCTTCGTTAGAAAATCGCTGTTATTGCCAAAACCTATCTCCCAGTATTCTGGCCTCCAGGACCTTAATCGGGTGTGGAAAACGAGCTATTCCGACGTAAAATGACGAGAGGAATCCAATGCCGCAAGCAGAAGTCAAATCAGAGCCTTCCTTCGTCTGAAAATCGCTGTTATTGCCAAAACCTATCTTCCAGTATTCTGGCCTCCAGGACAGTAATCGGGTGTGGAAAACGTGCTATTCCGACGTAACATGACGAGAAGGATCGAATGCCGCAAGCAGAATTCAAATCAGTGCCTTCCTTCGTTAGAAAATCGCTGTTATTGCCAAAACCTATCTCCCAGTATTCTGGCCTCCAGGACCTTAATCGGGTGTGGAAAACGAGCTATTCCGACGGAAAATGACGAGAGGGATCGAATGCCGCAAGGAGAATTCAAATCAGTGCCTTCCTTCGTTAGAAAATCGCTGTTATTGCCAAAACCTATCTCCCAGTATTCTGGCCTCCAGGACCTTAATCGGGTGTGGAAAACGTGCTATTCCGACGTAAAATGACGAGAGGGATCGAATGCCGCAAGCAGAATTCAAATCAGTGCCTTCCTTCGTCAGAAAATCGCTATTAGAGCCAAAACCTATCTCCCAGTATTCTGGCCTCCAGGACCATAATCGGGTGTGGAAAACGAGCTATTCCGACGGAAAATGACGAGAGGGATCGAATGCCGCAAGGAGAATTCAAATCAGAACCTTCCTTCGTCTGAAAATCGCTCCTGTATCCAAAACCTATCTCCCAGTATTCTGGCCTCCAGGACCTTAATCGGGTGTGGAAAACGAGCTATTCCGACGTAAAATGACGAGAGGAATCCAATGCCGCAAGCAGAAGTCAAATCAGAGCCTTCCTTCGTTAGAAAATCGCTGTTATTGCCAAAACCTATCTCCCAGTATTCTGGCCTCCAGGACCTTAATCGGGTGTGGAAAACGTGCTATTCCGACGTAAAATGACGAGAGGGATCGAATGCCGCAAGCAGAATTCAAATCAGTGCCTTCCTTCGTCAGAAAATCGCTGTTATTGCCAAAACCTATCTCCCAGTATTCTGGCCTCCAGGACCTTAATCGGGTGTGGAAAACGAGCTATTCCGACGTAAAATGACGAGAGGAATCCAATGCCGCAAGCAGAAGTCAAATCAGAACCTTCCTTCGTCTGAAAATCGCTTTTATTGCCAAACATATCTTCCAGTATTCTGGCCTCCAGGACGGTAATCGGGTGTGGAAAACATGCTATTCCGACGTAAAATGACGAGAGGGATCGAATGCCGCAAGCAGAATTCAAATCAGAGCCTTCCTTCGTCTGAAAATCGCTGTTAGAGCCAAAACCTATCTCCCAGTATTCTGGCCTCCAGGACCGTAATCGCGTGCGGAAACCGTGCTATTCCGACGTAAAATGACGAGAGGGATCGAATGCCGCAAGCAGAATTCAAATCAGTGCCTTCCTTCGTCAGAAAATCGTTATTAGAGCCAAAACCTATCTCCCAGTATTCTGGCCTCCAGGACCTTAATCGGGTGTGGAAAACGTGCTATTCCGACGTAAAATGGCGAGAGGAATCCAATGCCGCAAGCAGAAGTCAAATCAGAGCCTTCCTTCGTCTGAAAATCGCTGTTATTGCCAAAACCTATCTTCCAGTATTCTGGCCTCCAGGACAGTAATCGGGTGTGGAAAACGTGCTATTCCGACGTAACATGACGAGAAGGATCGAATGCCGCAAGCAGAATTCAAATCTGAACCTTCCTTCGTCAGAAAATCGCTGTTATTGCCAAAACCTATCTTGCAGTAATCTGGCTCCCAGGATCGTAATGGGTAGTGGAAAACGTGCTATTCCGACGGAAAATGACGAGAGGGATCGAATGCCGCAAGGATAATTCAAATCAGTGCCTTCCTTCGTTAGAAAATCGCTGTTATTGCCAAAACCTATCTCCCAGTATTCTGGCCTCCAGGACCTTAATCGGGTGTGGAAAACGTGCTATTCCGACGCAAAATGACGAGAGGGATCGAATGCCGCAAGCAGAATTCAAATCAGTGCCTTCCTTCGTCAGAAAATCGCTATTAGAGCCAAAACCTATCTCCCAGTATTCTGGCCTCCAGGACCATAATCGGGTGTGGAAAACGAGCTATTCCGACGGAAAATGACGAGAGGGATCGAATGCCGCAAGCAGAATTCAAATCAGTGCCTTCCTTCGTCAGAAAATCGCTATTAGAGCCAAAACCTATCTCCCAGTATTCTGGCCTCCAGGACCTTAATCGGGTGTGGAAAACGAGCTATTCCGACGTAAAATGACGAGAGGAATCCAATGCCGCAAGCAGAAGTCAAATCAGAGCCTTCCTTCGTCTGAAAATCGCTGTTATTGCCAAAACCTATCTCCCAGTATTCTGGCCTCCAGGACCTTAATCGGGTGTGGAAAACGAGCTATTCCGACGTAAAATGACGAGAGGAATCCAATGCCGCAAACAGAAGTCAAATCAGAACCTTCCTTCGTCTGAAAATCGCTTTTATAGCCAAACATATCTTCCAGTATTCTGGCCTCCAGGACCTTAATCGGGTGTGGAAAACGAGCTATTCCGACGTAAAATGACGAGAGGAATCCAATGCCGCAAGCAGAAGTCAAATCAGAGCCTTCCTTCGTCTGAAAATCGCTGTTATTGCCAAAACCTATCTTCCAGTATTCTGGCCTCCAGGACAGTAATCGGGTGTGGAAAACGTGCTATTCCGACGTAACATGACGAGAAGGATCGAATGCCGCAAGCAGAATTCAAATCAGAACTTTCCTTCGTCAGAAAATCGCTGTTATTGCCAAAACCTATCTTGCAGTAATCTGGCTCCCAGGATCGTAATGGGTAGTGGAAAACGTGCTATTCCGACGGAAAATGACGAGAGGGATCGAATGCCGCAAGGAGAATTCAAATCAGTGCCTTCCTTCGTTAGAAAATCGCTGTTATTGCCAAAACCTATCTCCCAGTATTCTGGCCTCCAGGACCTTAATCGGGTGTGGAAAACGAGCTATTCCGACGGAAAATGACGAGAGGGATCGAATGCCGCAAGGAGAATTCAAATCAGTGCCTTCCTTCGTTAGAAAATCGCTGTTATTGCCAAAACCTATCTCCCAGTATTCTGGCCTCCAGGACCTTAATCGGGTGTGGAAAACGTGCTATTCCGACGCAAAATGACGAGAGGGATCGAATGCCGCAAGCAGAATTCAAATCAGTGCCTTCCTTCGTCAGAAAATCGCTATTAGAGCCAAAACCTATCTCCCAGTATTCTGGCCTCCAGGACCATAATCGGGTGTGGAAAACGAGCTATTCCGACGGAAAATGACGAGAGGGATCGAATGCCGCAAGCAGAATTCAAATCAGTGCCTTCCTTCGTCAGAAAATCGCTATTAGAGCCAAAACCTATCTCCCAGTATTCTGGCCTCCAGGACCTTAATCGGGTGTGGAAAACGAGCTATTCCGACGTAAAATGACGAGAGGAATCCAATGCCGCAAGCAGAAGTCAAATCAGAGCCTTCCTTCGTCTGAAAATCGCTGTTATTGCCAAAACCTATCTCCCAGTATTCTGGCCTCCAGGACCTTAATCGGGTGTGGAAAACGAGCTATTCCGACGTAAAATGACGAGAGGAATCCAATGCCGCAAGCAGAAGTCAAATCAGAGCCTTCCTTCGTCTGAAAATCGCTGTTATTGCCAAAACCTATCTCCCAGTATTCTGGCCTCCAGGACCTTAATCGGGTGTGGAAAACGAGCTATTCCGACGTAAAATGACGAGAGGAATCCAATGCCGCAAGCAGAAGTCAAATCAGAGCCTTCCTTCGTCTGAAAATCGCTGTTATTGCCAAAACCTATCTTCCAGTATTCTGGCCTCCAGGACAGTAATCGGGTGTGGAAAACGTGCTATTCCGACGTAACATGACGAGAAGGATCGAATGCCGCAAGCAGAATTCAAATCAGAACTTTCCTTCGTCAGAAAATCGCTGTTATTGCCAAAACCTATCTTGCAGTAATCTGGCTCCCAGGATCGTAATGGGTAGTGGAAAACGTGCTATTCCGACGGAAAATGACGAGAGGGATCGAATGCCGCAAGGAGAATTCAAATCAGTGCCTTCCTTCGTTAGAAAATCGCTGTTATTGCCAAAACCTATCTCCCAGTATTCTGGCCTCCAGGACCTTAATCGGGTGTGGAAAACGAGCTATTCCGACGGAAAATGACGAGAGGGATCGAATGCCGCAAGGAGAATTCAAATCAGTGCCTTCCTTCGTTAGAAAATCGCTGTTATTGCCAAAACCTATCTCCCAGTATTCTGGCCTCCAGGACCTTAATCGGGTGTGGAAAACGAGCTATTCCGACGTAAAATGACGAGAGGAATCCAATGCCGCAAGCAGAAGTCAAATCAGAGCCTTCCTTCGTCTGAAAATCGCTGTTATTGCCAAAACCTATCTTCCAGTATTCTGGCCTCCAGGACAGTAATCGGGTGTGGAAAACGTGCTATTCCGACGTAACATGACGAGAAGGATCGAATGCCGCAAGCAGAATTCAAATCAGAACCTTCCTTCGTCAGAAAATCGCTGTTATTGCCAAAACCTATCTTGCAGTAATCTGGCTCCCAGGATCGTAATGGGTAGTGGAAAACGTGCTCTTCCGACGGAAAATGACAAGAGGGATCGAATGCCGCAAGGAGAATTCAAATCAGTGCCTTCCTTCGTTAGAAAATCGCTGTTATTGCCAAAACCTATCTCCCAGTATTCTGGCCTCCAGGACCTTAATCGGGTGTGGAAAACGTGCTATTCCGACGTAAAATGACGAGAGGGATCGAATGCCGCAAGCAGAATTCAAATCAGTGCCTTCCTTCGTCAGAAAATCGCTATTAGAGCCAAAACCTATCTCCCAGTATTCTGGCCTCCAGGACCATAATCGGGTGTGGAAAACGAGCTATTCCGACGGAAAATGACGAGAGGGATCGAATGCCGCAAGGAGAATTCAAATCAGAACCTTCCTTCGTCTGAAAATCGCTCCTGTATCCAAAACCTATCTCCCAGTATTCTGGCCTCCAGGACCTTAATCGGGTGTGGAAAACGAGCTATTCCGACGTAAAATGACGAGAGGAATCCAATGCCGCAAGCAGAAGTCAAATCAGAGCCTTCCTTCGTTAGAAAATCGCTGTTATTGCCAAAACCTATCTCCCAGTATTCTGGCCTCCAGGACCATAATCGGGTGTGGAAAACGAGCTATTCCGACGGAAAATGACGAGAGGGATCGAATGCCGCAAGGAGAATTCAAATCAGTGCCTTCCTTCGTTAGAAAATCGCTGTTATTGCCAAAACCTATCTCCCAGTATTCTGGCCTCCAGGACCTTAATCGGGTGTGGAAAACGTGCTATTCCGACGCAAAATGACGAGAGGGATCGAATGCCGCAAGCAGAATTCAAATCAGTGCCTTCCTTCGTCAGAAAATCGCTATTAGAGCCAAAACCTATCTCCCAGTATTCTGGCCTCCAGGACCATAATCGGGTGTGGAAAACGAGCTATTCCGACGGAAAATGACGAGAGGGATCGAATGCCGCAAGCAGAATTCAAATCAGTGCCTTCCTTCGTCAGAAAATCGCTATTAGAGCCAAAACCTATCTCCCAGTATTCTGGCCTCCAGGACCTTAATCGGGTGTGGAAAACGAGCTATTCCGACGTAAAATGACGAGAGGAATCCAATGCCGCAAGCAGAAGTCAAATCAGAGCCTTCCTTCGTCTGAAAATCGCTGTTATTGCCAAAACCTATCTCCCAGTATTCTGGCCTCCAGGACCTTAATCGGGTGTGGAAAACGAGCTATTCCGACGTAAAATGACGAGAGGAATCCAATGCCGCAAGCAGAAGTCAAATCAGAGCCTTCCTTCGTCTGAAAATCGCTGTTATTGCCAAAACCTATCTCCCAGTATTCTGGCCTCCAGGACCTTAATCGGGTGTGGAAAACGAGCTATTCCGACGTAAAATGACGAGAGGAATCCAATGCCGCAAGCAGAAGTCAAATCAGAGCCTTCCTTCGTCTGAAAATCGCTGTTATTGCCAAAACCTATCTTCCAGTATTCTGGCCTCCAGGACAGTAATCGGGTGTGGAAAACGTGCTATTCCGACGTAACATGACGAGAAGGATCGAATGCCGCAAGCAGAATTCAAATCAGAACTTTCCTTCGTCAGAAAATCGCTGTTATTGCCAAAACCTATCTTGCAGTAATCTGGCTCCCAGGATCGTAATGGGTAGTGGAAAACGTGCTATTCCGACGGAAAATGACGAGAGGGATCGAATGCCGCAAGGAGAATTCAAATCAGTGCCTTCCTTCGTTAGAAAATCGCTGTTATTGCCAAAACCTATCTCCCAGTATTCTGGCCTCCAGGACCTTAATCGGGTGTGGAAAACGAGCTATTCCGACGGAAAATGACGAGAGGGATCGAATGCCGCAAGGAGAATTCAAATCAGTGCCTTCCTTCGTTAGAAAATCGCTGTTATTGCCAAAACCTATCTCCCAGTATTCTGGCCTCCAGGACCTTAATCGGGTGTGGAAAACGAGCTATTCCGACGTAAAATGACGAGAGGAATCCAATGCCGCAAGCAGAAGTCAAATCAGAGCCTTCCTTCGTCTGAAAATCGCTGTTATTGCCAAAACCTATCTTCCAGTATTCTGGCCTCCAAGACAGTAATCGGGTGTGGAAAACGTGCTATTCCGACGTAACATGACGAGAAGGATCGAATGCCGCAAGCAGAATTCAAATCAGAACCTTCCTTCGTCAGAAAATCGCTGTTATTGCCAAAACCTATCTTGCAGTAATCTGGCTCCCAGGATCGTAATGGGTAGTGGAAAACGTGCTCTTCCGACGGAAAATGACAAGAGGGATCGAATGCCGCAAGGAGAATTCAAATCAGTGCCTTCCTTCGTTAGAAAATCGCTGTTATTGCCAAAACCTATCTCCCAGTATTCTGGCCTCCAGGACCTTAATCGGGTGTGGAAAACGTGCTATTCCGACGTAAAATGACGAGAGGGATCGAATGCCGCAAGCAGAATTCAAATCAGTGCCTTCCTTCGTCAGAAAATCGCTATTAGAGCCAAAACCTATCTCCCAGTATTCTGGCCTCCAGGACCATAATCGGGTGTGGAAAACGAGCTATTCCGACGGAAAATGACGAGAGGGATCGAATGCCGCAAGGAGAATTCAAATCAGAACCTTCCTTCGTCTGAAAATCGCTCCTGTATCCAAAACCTATCTCCCAGTATTCTGGCCTCCAGGACCTTAATCGGGTGTGGAAAACGAGCTATTCCGACGTAAAATGACGAGAGGAATCCAATGCCGCAAGCAGAAGTCAAATCAGAGCCTTCCTTCGTTAGAAAATCGCTGTTATTGCCAAAACCTATCTCCCAGTATTCTGGCCTCCAGGACCTTAATCGGGTGTGGAAAACGTGCTATTCCGACGTAAAATGACGAGAGGGATCGAATGCCGCAAGCAGAATTCAAATCAGTGCCTTCCTTCGTCAGAAAATCGCTATTAGAGCCAAAACCTATCTCCCAGTATTCTGGCCTCCAGGACCATAATCGGGTGTGGAAAACGAGCTATTCCGACGGAAAATGACGAGAGGGATCGAATGCCGCAAGGAGAATTCAAATCAGTGCCTTCCTTCGTTAGAAAATCGCTGTTATTGCCAAAACCTATCTCCCAGTATTCTGGCCTCCAGGACCTTAATCGGGTGTGGAAAACGAGCTATTCCGACGTAAAATGACGAGAGGAATCCAATGCCGCAAGCAGAAGTCAAATCAGAACCTTCCTTCGTCTGAAAATCGCTTTTATTGCCAAACATATCTTCCAGTATTCTGGCCTCCAGGACGGTAATCGGGTGCGGAAACCGTGCTATTCCGACGTAAAATGACGAGAGGGATCGAATGCCGCAAGCAGAATTCAAATCAGAACCTTCCTTCGTCTGAAAATCGCTCCTGTATCCAAAACCTATCTCCCAGTATTCTGGCTTCCAGGACCGTAATCGGGTGTGGAAAACATGCTATTCCGACGTAAAATGACGAGATGGATCGAATGCCGCAAGGAGAATTCAAATCAGTGCCTTCCTTCGTCAGAAAATCGCTATTAGAGCCAAAACCTATCTCCCAGTATTCTGGCCTCCAGGACCATAATGGGGTGTGGAAAACGAGCTATTCCGACGGAAAATGACGAGAGGGATCGAATGCCGCAAGGAGAATTCAAATCAGTGCCTTCCTTCGTTAGAAAATCGCTGTTATTGCCAAAACCTATCTCCCAGTATTCTGGCCTCCAGGACCTTAATCGGGTGTGGAAAACGTGCTATTCCGACGCAAAATGACGAGAGGGATCGAATGCCGCAAGCAGAATTCAAATCAGAGCCTTCCTTCGTCTGAAAATCGCTGTTAGAGCCAAAACCTATCTCCCAGTATTCTAGCCTCCAGGACCGTAATCGCGTGCGGAAACCGTGCTATTCCGACGTAAAATGACGAGAGGGATCGAATGCCGCAAGGAGAATTCAAATCAGTGCCTTCCTTCGTTAGAAAATCGCTGTTATTGCCAAAACCTATCTCCCAGTATTCTGGCCTCCAGGACCTTAATCGGGTGTGGAAAACGTGCTATTCCGACGCAAAATGACGAGAGGGATCGAATGCCGCAAGCAGAATTCAAATCAGAACCTTCCTTCGTCTGAAAATCGCTCCTGTATCCAAAACCTATCTCCCAGTATTCTGGCTTCCAGGACCGTAATCGGGTGTGGAAAACATGCTACTCCGACGTAAAATGACGAGAGGGATCGAATGCCGCAAGGAGAATTCAAATCAGTGCCTTCCTTCGTCAGAAAATCGCTATTAGAGCCAAAACCTATCTCCCAGTATTCTGGCCTCCAGGACCATAATCGGGTGTGGAAAACGAGCTATTCCGACGGAAAATGACGAGAGGAATCCAATGCCGCAAGCAGAAGTCAAATCAGAGCCTTCCTTCGTCTGAAAATCGCTTTTATTGCCAAACATATCTTCCAGTATTCTGGCCTCCAGGACGGTAATCGGGTGTGGAAAACATGCTATTCCGACGTAAAATGACGAGAGGGATCGAATGCCGCAAGCAGAATTCAAATCAGAGCCTTCCTTCGTCTGAAAATCGCTGTTAGAGCCAAAACCTATCTCCCAGTATTCTAGCCTCCAGGACCGTAATCGCGTGCGGAAACCGTGCTATTCCGACGTAAAATGACGAGAGGGATCGAATGCCGCAAGCAGAATTCAAATCAGTGCCTTCCTTCGTCAGAAAATCGCTATTAGAGCCAAAACCTATCTCCCAGTATTCTGGCCTCCAGGACCTTAATCGGGTGTGGAAAACGTGCTATTCCGACGTAAAATGGCGAGAGGAATCCAATGCCGCAAGCAGAAGTCAAATCAGAGCCTTCCTTCGTCTGAAAATCGCTGTTAGAGCCAAAACCTATCTTCCAGTATTCTGGCCTCCAGGACAGTAATCGGGTGTGGAAAACGTGCTATTCCGACGTAACATGACGAGAAGGATCGAATGCCGCAAGCAGAATTCAAATCTGAACCTTCCTTCGTCAGAAAATCGCTGTTATTGCCAAAACCTATCTTCCAGTAATCTGGCTCCCAGGATCGTAATGGGTAGTGGAAAACGTGCTATTCCGACGGAAAATGACGAGAGGGATCGAATGCCGCAAGGAGAATTCAAATCAGTGCCTTCCTTCGTTAGAAAATCGCTGTTATTGCCAAAACCTATCTCCCAGTATTCTGGCCTCCAGGACCTTAATCGGGTGTGGAAAACGTGCTATTCCGACGCAAAATGACGAGAGGGATCGAATGCCGCAAGCAGAATTCAAATCAGTGCCTTCCTTCGTCAGAAAATCGCTATTAGAGCCAAAACCTATCTCCCAGTATTCTGGCCTCCAGGACCTTAATCGGGTGTGGAAAACGAGCTATTCCGACGTAAAATGACGAGAGGAATCCAATGCCGCAAGCAGAAGTCAAATCAGAGCCTTCCTTCGTCTGAAAATCGCTGTTATTGCCAAAACCTATCTTCCAGTATTCTGGCCTCCAGGACAGTAATCGGGTGTGGAAAACGTGCTATTCCGACGTAACATGACGAGAAGGATCGAATGCCGCAAGCAGAATTCAAATCAGAACCTTCCTTCGTCAGAAAATCGCTGTTATTGCCAAAACCTATCTTGCAGTAATCTGGCTCCCAGGATCGTAATGGGTAGTGGAAAACGTGCTCTACCGACGGAAAATGACAAGAGGGATCGAATGCCGCAAGGAGAATTCAAATCAGTGCCTTCCTTCGTTAGAAAATCGCTGTTATTGCCAAAACCTATCTCCCAGTATTCTGGCCTCCAGGACCTTAATCGGGTGTGGAAAACGTGCTATTCCGACGTAAAATGACGAGAGGGATCGAATGCCGCAAGCAGAATTCAAATCAGTGCCTTCCTTCGTCAGAAAATATCTATTAGAGCCAAAACCTATCTCCCAGTATTCTGGCCTCCAGGACCATAATCGGGTGTGGAAAACGAGCTATTCCGACGGAAAATGACGAGAGGGATCGAATGCCGCAAGGAGAATTCAAATCAATGCCTTCCTTCGTTAGAAAATCGCTGTTATTGCCAAAACCTATCTCCCAGTATTCTGGCCTCCAGGACCTTAATCGGGTGTGGAAAACGAGCTATTCCGACGTAAAATGACGAGAGGAATCCAATGCCGCAAGGAGAATTCAAATCAGAACCTTCCTTCGTCAGAAAATCGCTATTAGAGCCAAAACCTATCTCCCAGTATTCTGGCCTCCAGGACCTTAATCGGGTGTGGAAAACGAGCTATTCCGACGTAAAATGACGAGAGGAATCCAATGCCGCAAGCAGAAGTCAAATCAGAGCCTTCCTTCGTCTGAAAATCGCTGTTATTGCCAAAACCTATCTTCCAGTATTCTGGCCTCCAGGACAGTAATCGGGTGTGGAAAACGTGCTATTCCGACGTAACATGACGAGAAGGATCGAATGCCGCAAGCAGAATTCAAATCAGAACCTTCCTTCTTCTGAAAATCGCTCCTGTATCCAAAACCTATCTCCCAGTATTCTGGCTTCCAGGACCGTAATCGGGTGTGGAAAACATGCTATTCCGACGTAAAATGACGAGAGGGATCGAATGCCGCAAGGAGAATTCAAATCAGTGCCTTCCTTCGTCAGAAAATCGCTATTAGAGCCAAAACCTATCTCCCAGTATTCTGGCCTCCAGGACCATAATCGGGTGTGGAAAACGAGCTATTCCGACGGAAAATGACGAGAGGGATCGAATGCCGCAAGGAGAATTCAAATCAGTGCCTTCCTTCGTTAGAAAATCGCTGTTATTGCCAAAACCTATCTCCCAGTATTCTGGCCTCCAGGACCTTAATCGGGTGTGGAAAACGAGCTATTCCGACGTAAAATGACGAGAGGAATCCAATGCCGCAAGCAGAAGTCAAATCAGAGCCTTCCTTCGTCTGAAAATCGCTGTTATTGCCAAAACCTATCTCCCAGTATTCTGGCCTCCAGGACCTTAATCGGGAGTGGAAAACGAGCTATTCCGACGTAAAATGACGAGAGGAATCGAATGCCGCAAGGAGAATTCAAATCAGTGCCTTCCTTCGTTAAAAAAACGCTGTTATTGCCAAAACCTATCTCCCAGTATTCTGGCCTCCAGGACCTTAATCGGGTGTGGAAAACATGCTATTCCGACGTAAAATGACGAGAGGGATCGAATGCCGCAAGCAGAATTCAAATCAGAGCCTTCCTTCGTCTGAAAATCGCTGTTAGAGCCAAAACCTATCTCCCAGTATTCTGGCCTCCAGGACCGTAATCGCGTGCGGAAACCGTGCTATTCCGACGTAAAATGACGAGAGGGATCGAATGCCGCAAGCAGAATTCAAATCAGTGCCTTCCTTCGTCAGAAAATCGTTATTAGAGCCAAAACCTATCTCCCAGTATTCTGGCCTCCAGGACCTTAATCGGGTGTGGAAAACGTGCTATTCCGACGTAAAATGGCGAGAGGAATCCAATGCCGCAAGCAGAAGTCAAATCAGAGCCTTCCTTCGTCTGAAAATCGCTGTTATTGCCAAAACCTATCTTCCAGTATTCTGGCCTCCAGGACAGTAATCGGGTGTGGAAAACGTGCTATTCCGACGTAACATGACGAGAAGGATCGAATGCCGCAAGCAGAATTCAAATCTGAACCTTCCTTCGTCAGAAAATCGCTGTTATTGCCAAAACCTATCTTGCAGTAATCTGGCTCCCAGGATCGTAATGGGTAGTGGAAAACGTGCTATTCCGACGGAAATTGACGAGAGGGATCGAATGCCGCAAGGAGAATTCAAATCAGTGCCTTCCTTCGTTAGAAAATCGCTGTTATTGCCAAAACCTATCTCCCAGTATTCTGGCCTCCAGGACCTTAATCGGGTGTGGAAAACGTGCTATTCCGACGCAAAATGACGAGAGGGATCGAATGCCGCAAGCAGAATTCAAATCAGTGCCTTCCTTCGTCAGAAAATCGCTATTAGAGCCAAAACCTATCTCCCAGTATTCTGGCCTCCAGGACCATAATCGGGTGTGGAAAACGAGCTATTCCGACGGAAAATGACGAGAGGGATCGAATGCCGCAAGCAGAATTCAAATCAGTGCCTTCCTTCGTCAGAAAATCGCTATTAGAGCCAAAACCTATCTCCCAGTATTCTGGCCTCCAGGACCTTAATCGGGTGTGGAAAACGAGCTATTCCGACGTAAAATGACGAGAAGGATCGAATGCCGCAAGCAGAATTCAAATCAGAACCTTCCTTCGTCAGAAAATCGCTGTTATTGCCAAAACCTATCTTGCAGTAATCTGGCTCCAGGACCGTAATCGCGTGCGGAAACCGTGCTATTCCGACGTAAAATGACGAGAGGGATCGAATGCCGCAAGCAGAATTCAAATCAGTGCCTTCCTTCGTCAGAAAATCGCTATTAGAGCCAAAACCTATCTCCCAGTATTCTGGCCTCCAGGACCTTAATCGGGTGTGGAAAACGTGCTATTCCGACGTAAAATGACGAGAGGGATCGAATGCCGCAAGCAGAATTCAAATCAGTGCCTTCCTTCGTCAGAAAATATCTATTAGAGCCAAAACCTATCTCCCAGTATTCTGGCCTCCAGGACCATAATCGGGTGTGGAAAACGAGCTATTCCGACGGAAAATGACGAGAGGGATCGAATGCCGCAAGCAGAATTCAAATCAGTGCCTTCCTTCGTCAGAAAATCGCTATTAGAGCCAAAACCTATCTCCCAGTATTCTGGCCTCCAGGACCATAATCGGGTGTGGAAAACGAGCTATTCCGACGGAAAATGACGAGAGGGATCGAATGCCGCAAGCAGAATTCAAATCAGTGCCTTCCTTCGTTAAAAAATCGCTGTTATTGCCAAAACCTATCTCCCAGTATTCTGGCCTCCAGGACCTTAATCGGGTGTGGAAAACGAGCTATTCCGACGTAAAATGACGAGAGGAATCCAATGCCGCAAGCAGAAGTCAAATCAGAACCTTCCTTCGTCTGAAAATCGCTTTTATTGCCAAACATATCTTCCAGTATTCTGGCCTCCAGGACGGTAATCGGGTGTGGAAAACATGCTATTCCGACGTAAAATGACGAGAGGGATCGAATGCCGCAAGCAGAATTCAAATCAGAGCCTTCCTTCGTCTGAAAATCGCTGTTAGAGCCAAAACCTATCTCCCAGTATTCTGGCCTCCAGGACCGTAATCGCGTGCGGAAACCGTGCTATTCCGACGTAAAATGACGAGAGGGATCGAATGCCGCAAGCAGAATTCAAATCAGTGCCTTCCTTCGTCAGAAAATCGCTATTAGAGCCAAAACCTATCTCCCAGTATTCTGGCCTCCAGGACCTTAATCGGGTGTGGAAAACGTGCTATTCCGACGTAAAATGGCGAGAGGAATCCAATGCCGCAAGCAGAAGTCAAATCAGAGCCTTCCTTCGTCTGAAAATCGCTGTTATTGCCAAAACCTATCTTCCAGTATTCTGGCCTCCAGGACAGTAATCGGGTGTGGAAAACGTGCTATTCCGACGTAACATGACGAGAAGGATCGAATGCCGCAAGCAGAACTCAAATCTGAACCTTCCTTCGTCAGAAAATCGCTGTTATTGCCAAAACCTATCTTGCAGTAATCTGGCTCCCAGGATCGTAATGGGTAGTGGAAAACGTGCTATTCCGACGGAAATTGACGAGAGGGATCGAATGCCGCAAGGAGAATTCAAATCAGTGCCTTCCTTCGTTAGAAAATCGCTGTTATTGCCAAAACCTATCTCCCAGTATTCTGGCCTCCAGGACCTTAATCGGGTGTGGAAAACGTGCTATTCCGACGCAAAATGACGAGAGGGATCGAATGCCGCAAGCAGAATTCAAATCAGTGCCTTCCTTCGTCAGAAAATCGCTATTAGAGCCAAAACCTATCTCCCAGTATTCTGGCCTCCAGGACCATAATCGGGTGTGGAAAACGAGCTATTCCGACGGAAAATGACGAGAGGGATCGAATGCCGCAAGCAGAATTCAAATCAGTGCCTTCCTTCGTCAGAAAATCGCTATTAGAGCCAAAACCTATCTCCCAGTATTCTGGCCTCCAGGACCTTAATCGGGTGTGGAAAACGAGCTATTCCGACGTAAAATGACGAGAGGAATCCAATGCCGCAAGCAGAAGTCAAATCAGAGCCTTCCTTCGTCTGAAAATCGCTGTTATTGCCAAAACCTATCTCCCAGTATTCTGGCCTCCAGGACCTTAATCGGGTGTGGAAAACGAGCTATTCCGACGTAAAATGACGAGAGGAATCCAATGCCGCAAGCAGAAGTCAAATCAGAGCCTTCCTTCGTCTGAAAATCGCTTTTATTGCCAAACATATCTTCCAGTATTCTGGCCTCCAGGACGGTAATCGGGTGTGGAAAACGAGCTATTCCGACGTAAAATGACGAGAGGAATCCAATGCCGCAAGCAGAATTCAAATCAGAGCCTTCCTTCGTCTGAAAATCGCTGTTAGAGCCAAAACCTATCTCCCAGTATTCTGGCCTCCAGGACCGTAATCGCGTGCGGAAACCGTGCTATTCCGACGTAAAATGACGAGAGGGATCGAATGCCGCAAGCAGAATTCAAATCAGTGCCTTCCTTCGTCAGAAAATCGTTATTAGAGCCAAAACCTATCTCCCAGTATTCTGGCCTCCAGGACCTTAATCGGGTGTGGAAAACGTGCTATTCCGACGTAAAATGGCGAGAGGAATCCAATGCCGCAAGCAGAAGTCAAATCAGAGCCTTCCTTCGTCTGAAAATCGCTGTTATTGCCAAAACCTATCTTCCAGTATTCTGGCCTCCAGGACAGTAATCGGGTGTGGAAAACGTGCTATTCCGACGTAACATGACGAGAAGGATCGAATGCCGCAAGCAGAACTCAAATCTGAACCTTCCTTCGTCAGAAAATCGCTGTTATTGCCAAAACCTATCTTGCAGTAATCTGGCTCCCAGGATCGTAATGGGTAGTGGAAAACGTGCTATTCCGACGGAAATTGACGAGAGGGATCGAATGCCGCAAGGAGAATTCAAATCAGTGCCTTCCTTCGTTAGAAAATCGCTGTTATTGCCAAAACCTATCTCCCAGTATTCTGGCCTCCAGGACCTTAATCGGGTGTGGAAAACGTGCTATTCCGACGCAAAATGACGAGAGGGATCGAATGCCGCAAGCAGAATTCAAATCAGTGCCTTCCTTCGTCAGAAAATCGCTATTAGAGCCAAAACCTATCTCCCAGTATTCTGGCCTCCAGGACCATAATCGGGTGTGGAAAACGAGCTATTCCGACGGAAAATGACGAGAGGGATCGAATGCCGCAAGCAGAATTCAAATCAGTGCCTTCCTTCGTCAGAAAATCGCTATTAGAGCCAAAACCTATCTCCCAGTATTCTGGCCTCCAGGACCTTAATCGGGTGTGGAAAACGAGCTATTCCGACGTAAAATGACGAGAGGAATCCAATGCCGCAAGCAGAAGTCAAATCAGAGCCTTCCTTCGTCTGAAAATCGCTGTTATTGCCAAAACCTATCTCCCAGTATTCTGGCCTCCAGGACCTTAATCGGGTGTGGAAAACGAGCTATTCCGACGTAAAATGACGAGAGGAATCCAATGCCGCAAGCAGAAGTCAAATCAGAGCCTTCCTTCGTCTGAAAATCGCTGTTATTGCCAAAACCTATCTCCCAGTATTCTGGCCTCCAGGACCTTAATCGGGTGTGGAAAACGAGCTATTCCGACGTAAAATGACGAGAGGAATCCAATGCCGCAAGCAGAAGTCAAATCAGAGCCTTCCTTCGTCTGAAAATCGCTGTTATTGCCAAAACCTATCTTCCAGTATTCTGGCCTCCAGGACAGTAATCGGGTGTGGAAAACGTGCTATTCCGACGTAACATGACGAGAAGGATCGAATGCCGCAAGCAGAATTCAAATCAGAACTTTCCTTCGTCAGAAAATCGCTGTTATTGCCAAAACCTATCTTGCAGTAATCTGGCTCCCAGGATCGTAATGGGTAGTGGAAAACGTGCTATTCCGACGGAAAATGACGAGAGGGATCGAATGCCGCAAGGAGAATTCAAATCAGTGCCTTCCTTCGTCAGAAAATCGCTATTAGAGCCAAAACCTATCTCCCAGTATTCTGGCCTCCAGGACCATAATCGGGTGTGGAAAACGAGCTATTCCGACGGAAAATGACGAGAGGGATCGAATGCCGCAAGGAGAATTCAAATCAGTGCCTTCCTTCGTTAGAAAATCGCTGTTATTGCCAAAACCTATCTCCCAGTATTCTGGCCTCCAGGACCTTAATCGGGTGTGGAAAACGAGCTATTCCGACGTAAAATGACGAGAGGAATCCAATGCCGCAAGCAGAAGTCAAATCAGAGCCTTCCTTCGTCTGAAAATCGCTGTTATTGCCAAAACCTATCTCCCAGTATTCTGGCCTCCAGGACCTTAATCGGGAGTGGAAAACGAGCTATTCCGACGTAAAATGACGAGAGGAATCGAATGCCGCAAGGAGAATTCAAATCAGTGCCTTCCTTCGTTAAAAAATCGCTGTTATTGCCAAAACCTATCTCCCAGTATTCTGGCCTCCAGGACCTTAATCGGGTGTGGAAAACGAGCTATTCCGACGTAAAATGACGAGAGGAATCCAATGCCGCAAGCAGAAGTCAAATCAGAACCTTCCTTCGTCTGAAAATCGCTTTTATTGCCAAACATATCTTCCAGTATTCTGGCCTCCAGGACGGTAATCGGGTGTGGAAAACATGCTATTCCGACGTAAAATGACGAGAGGGATCGAATGCCGCAAGCAGAATTCAAATCAGAGCCTTCCTTCGTCTGAAAATCGCTGTTAGAGCCAAAACCTATCTCCCAGTATTCTGGCCTCCAGGACCGTAATCGCGTGCGGAAACCGTGCTATTCCGACGTAAAATGACGAGAGGGATCGAATGCCGCAAGCAGAATTCAAATCAGTGCCTTCCTTCGTCAGAAAATCGCTGTTAGAGCCAAAACCTATCTCCCAGTATTCTGGCCTCCAGGACCTTAATCGGGTGTGGAAAACGTGCTATTCCGACGTAAAATGGCGAGAGGAATCCAATGCCGCAAGCAGAAGTCAAATCAGAGCCTTCCTTCGTCTGAAAATCGCTGTTATTGCCAAAACCTATCTTCCAGTATTCTGGCCTCCAGGACAGTAATCGGGTGTGGAAAACGTGCTATTCCGACGTAACATGACGAGAAGGATCGAATGCCGCAAGCAGAACTCAAATCTGAACCTTCCTTCGTCAGAAAATCGCTGTTATTGCCAAAACCTATCTTGCAGTAATCTGGCTCCCAGGATCGTAATGGGTAGTGGAAAACGTGCTATTCCGACGGAAATTGACGAGAGGGATCGAATGCCGCAAGGAGAATTCAAATCAGTGCCTTCCTTCGTTAGAAAATCGCTGTTATTGCCAAAACCTATCTCCCAGTATTCTGGCCTCCAGGACCTTAATCGGGTGTGGAAAACGTGCTATTCCGACGGAAAATGACGAGAGGGATCGAATGCCGCAAGCAGAATTCAAATCAGTGCCTTCCTTCGTCAGAAAATCGCTATTAGAGCCAAAACCTATCTCCCAGTATTCTGGCCTCCAGGACCATAATCGGGTGTGGAAAACGAGCTATTCCGACGGAAAATGACGAGAGGGATCGAATGCCGCAAGCAGAATTCAAATCAGTGCCTTCCTTCGTCAGAAAATCGCTATTAGAGCCAAAACCTATCTCCCAGTATTCTGGCCTCCAGGACCTTAATCGGGTGTGGAAAACGAGCTATTCCGACGTAAAATGACGAGAGGAATCCAATGCCGCAAGCAGAAGTCAAATCAGAGCCTTCCTTCGTCTGAAAATCCCTGTTATTGCCAAAACCTATCTCCCAGTATTCTGGCCTCCAGGACCTTAATCGGGTGTGGAAAACGAGCTATTCCGACGTAAAATGACGAGAGGAATCCAATGCCGCAAGCAGAAGTCAAATCAGAGCCTTCCTTCGTCTGAAAATCGCTGTTATTGCCAAAACCTATCTCCCAGTATTCTGGCCTCCAGGACCTTAATCGGGTGTGGAAAACGAGCTATTCCGACGTAAAATGACGAGAGGAATCCAATGCCGCAAGCAGAAGTCAAATCAGAGCCTTCCTTCGTCTGAAAATCGCTGTTATTGCCAAAACCTATCTTCCAGTATTCTGGCCTCCAGGACAGTAATCGGGTGTGGAAAACGTGCTATTCCGACGTAACATGACGAGAAGGATCGAATGCCGCAAGCAGAATTCAAATCAGAACTTTCCTTCGTCAGAAAATCGCTGTTATTGCCAAAACCTATCTTGCAGTAATCTGGCTCCCAGGATCGTAATGGGTAGTGGAAAACGTGCTATTCCGACGGAAAATGACGAGAGGGATCGAATGCCGCAAGGAGAATTCAAATCAGTGCCTTCCTTCGTTAGAAAATCGCTGTTATTGCCAAAACCTATCTCCCAGTATTCTGGCCTCCAGGACCTTAATCGGGTGTGGAAAACGAGCTATTCCGACGTAAAATGACGAGAGGAATCCAATGCCGCAAGCAGAAGTCAAATCAGAACCTTCCTTCGTCTGAAAATCGCTTTTATTGCCAAACATATCTTCCAGTATTCTTGCCTCCAGGACGGTAATCGGGTGTGGAAAACATGCTATTCCGACGTAAAATGACGAGAGGGATCGAATGCCGCAAGCAGAATTCAAATCAGAGCCTTCCTTCGTCTGAAAATCGCTGTTAGAGCCAAAACCTATCTCCCAGTATTCTGGCCTCCAGGACCGTAATCGCGTGCGGAAACCGTGCTATTCCGACGTAAAATGACGAGAGGGATCGAATGCCGCAAGCAGAATTCAAATCAGTGCCTTCCTTCGTCAGAAAATCGTTATTAGAGCCAAAACCTATCTCCCAGTATTCTGGCCTCCAGGACCTTAATCCCGTGTGGAAAACATGCTATTCCGACGTAAAATGTCGAGAGGGATCGAATGCCGCAAGCAGAAGTCAAATCAGAACCTTCCTTCGTCTGAAAATCGCTTTTATTGCCAAACATATCTTCCAGTATTCTGGCCTCCAGGACGGTAATCGGGTGTGGAAAACATGCTATTCCGACGTAAAATGACGAGAGGGATCGAATGCCGCAAGCAGAATTCAAATCAGAGCCTTCCTTCGTCTGAAAATCGCTGTTAGAGCCAAAACCTATCTCCCAGTATTCTGGCCTCCAGGACCGTAATCGCGTGCGGAAACCGTGCTATTCCGACGTAAAATGACGAGAGGGATCGAATGCCGCAAGCAGAATTCAAATCAGTGCCTTCCTTCGTCAGAAAATCGTTATTAGAGCCAAAACCTATCTCCCAGTATTCTGGCCTCCAGGACCTTAATCGGGTGTGGAAAACGTGCTATTCCGACGTAAAATGGCGAGAGGAATCCAATGCCGCAAGCAGAAGTCAAATCAGAGCCTTCCTTCGTCTGAAAATCGCTGTTATTGCCAAAACCTATCTTCCAGTATTCTGGCCTCCAGGACAGTAATCGGGTGTGGAAAACGTGCTATTCCGACGTAACATGACGAGAAGGATCGAATGCCGCAAGCAGAATTCAAATCTGAACCTTCCTTCGTCAGAAAATCGCTGTTATTGCCAAAACCTATCTTGCAGTAATCTGGCTCCCAGGATCGTAATGGGTAGTGGAAAACGTGCTATTCCGACGGAAAATGACGAGAGGGATCGAATGCCGCAAGGAGAATTCAAATCAGTGCCTTCCTTCGTTAGAAAATCGCTGTTATTGCCAAGACCTATCTCCCAGTATTCTGGCCTCCAGGACCTTAATCGGGTGTGGAAAACGTGCTATTCCGACGCAAAATGACGAGAGGGATCGAATGCCGCAAGCAGAATTCAAATCAGTGCCTTCCTTCGTCAGAAAATCGCTATTAGAGCCAAAACCTATCTCCCAGTATTCTGGCCTCCAGGACCATAATCGGGTGTGGAAAACGAGCTATTCCGACGGAAAATGACGAGAGGGATCGAATGCCGCAAGCAGAATTCAAATCAGTGCCTTCCTTCGTCAGAAAATCGCTATTAGAGCCAAAACCTATCTCCCAGTATTCTGGCCTCCAGGACCTTAATCGGGTGTGGAAAACGAGCTATTCCGACGTAAAATGACGAGAGGAATCCAATGCCGCAAGCAGAAGTCAAATCAGAGCCTTCCTTCGTCTGAAAATCGCTGTTATTGCCAAAACCTATCTCCCAGTATTCTGGCCTCCAGGACCTTAATCGGGTGTGGAAAACGAGCTATTCCGACGTAAAATGACGAGAGGAATCCAATGCCGCAAGCAGAATTCAAATCAGTGCCTTCCTTCGTCAGAAAATCGCTATTAGAGCCAAAACCTATCTCCCAGTATTCTGGCCTCCAGGACCTTAATCGGGTGTGGAAAACGTGCTATTCCGACGTAAAATGACGAGAGGAATCCAATGCCGCAAGCAGAAGTCAAATCAGAGCCTTCCTTCGTCTGAAAATCGCTGTTATTGCCAAAACCTATCTTCCAGTATTCTGGCCTCCAGGACAGTAATCGGGTGTGGAAAACGTGCTATTCCGACGTAACATGACGAGAAGTATCGAATGCCGCAAGCAGAATTCAAATCAGAACCTTCCTTCTTCTGAAAATCGCTCCTGTATCCAAAACCTATCTCCCAGTATTCTGGCTTCCAGGACCGTAATCGGGTGTGGAAAACATGCTATTCCGACGTAAAATGACGAGAGGGATCGAATGCCGCAAGGAGAATTCAAATCAGTGCCTTCCTTCGTCAGAAAATCGCTATTAGAGCCAAAACCTATCTCCCAGTATTCTGGCCTCCAGGACCATAATCGGGTGTGGAAAACGAGCTATTCCGACGGAAAATGACGAGAGGGATCGAATGCCGCAAGGAGAATTCAAATCAGTGCCTTCCTTCGTTAGAAAATCGCTGTTATTGCCAAAACCTATCTCCCAGTATTCTGGCCTCCAGGACCTTAATCGGGTGTGGAAAACGAGCCATTCCGACGTAAAATGACGAGAGGAATCCAATGCCGCAAGCAGAAGTCAAATCAGAGCCTTCCTTCGTCTGAAAATCGCTGTTATTGCCAAAACCTATCTCCCAGTATTCTGGCCTCCAGGACCTTAATCGGGAGTGGAAAACGAGCTATTCCGACGTAAAATGACGAGAGGAATCGAATGCCGCAAGGAGAATTCAAATCAGTGCCTTCCTTCGTCAGAAAATCGCTATTAGAGCCAAAACCTATCTCCCAGTATTCTGGCCTCCAGGACCATAATCGGGTGTGGAAAACGAGCTATTCCGACGGAAAATGACGAGAGGGATCGAATGCCGCAAGCAGAATTCAAATCAGTGCCTTCCTTCGTCAGAAAATCGCTATTAGAGCCAAAACCTATCTCCCAGTATTCTGGCCCCCAGGACCTTAATCGGGTGTGGAAAACGAGCTATTCCGACGTAAAATGACGAGAGGAATCCAATGCCGCAAGCAGAAGTCAAATCAGAGCCTTCCTTCGTCTGAAAATCGCTGTTATTGCCAAAACCTATCTTCCAGTATTCTGGCCTCCAGGACAGTAATCGGGTGTGGAAAACGTGCTATTCCGACGTAACATGACGAGAAGGATCGAATGCCGCAAGCAGAATTCAAATCTGAACCTTCCTTCGTCAGAAAATCGCTGTTATTGCCAAAACCTATCTTGCAGTAATCTGGCTCCCAGGATCGTAATGGGTAGTGGAAAACGTGCTATTCCGACGGAAAATGACGAGAGGGATCGAATGCCGCAAGGAGAATTCAAATCAGTGCCTTCCTTCGTTAGAAAATCGCTGTTATTGCCAAAACCTATCTCCCAGTATTCTGGCCTCCAGGACCTTAATCGGGTGTGGAAAACGTGCTATTCCGACGCAAAATGACGAGAGGGATCGAATGCCGCAAGCAGAATTCAAATCAGTGCCTTCCTTCGTCAGAAAATCGCTATTAGAGCCAAAACCTATCTCCCAGTATTCTGGCCTCCAGGACCATAATCGGGTGTGGAAAACGAGCTATTCCGACGGAAAATGACGAGAGGGATCGAATGCCGCAAGCAGAATTCAAATCAGTGCCTTCCTTCGTCAGAAAATCGCTATTAGAGCCAAAACCTATCTCCCAGTATTCTGGCCTCCAGGACCTTAATCGGGTGTGGAAAACGAGCTATTCCGACGTAAAATGACGAGAGGAATCCAATGCCGCAAGCAGAAGTCAAATCAGAGCCTTCCTTCGTCTGAAAATCGCTGTTATTGCCAAAACCTATCTCCCAGTATTCTGGCCTCCAGGACCTTAATCGGGTGTGGAAAACGAGCTATTCCGACGTAAAATGACGAGAGGAATCCAATGCCGCAAGCAGAAGTCAAATCAGAGCCTTCCTTCGTCTGAAAATCGCTGTTATTGCCAAAACCTATCTCCCAGTATTCTGGCCTCCAGGACCTTAATCGGGTGTGGAAAACGAGCTATTCCGACGTAAAATGACGAGAGGAATCCAATGCCGCAAGCAGAAGTCAAATCAGAGCCTTCCTTCGTCTGAAAATCGCTGTTATTGCCAAAACCTATCTTCCAGTATTCTGGCCTCCAGGACAGTAATCGGGTGTGGAAAACGTGCTATTCCGACGTAACATGACGAGAAGGATCGAATGCCGCAAGCAGAATTCAAATCAGAACTTTCCTTCGTCAGAAAATCGCTGTTATTGCCAAAACCTATCTTGCAGTAATCTGGCTCCCAGGATCGTAATGGGTAGTGGAAAACGTGCTATTCCGACGGAAAATGACGAGAGGGATCGAATGCCGCAAGGAGAATTCAAATCAGTGCCTTCCTTCGTTAGAAAATCGCTGTTATTGCCAAAACCTATCTCCCAGTATTCTGGCCTCCAGGACCTTAATCGGGTGTGGAAAACGAGCTATTCCGACGTAAAATGACGAGAGGAATCCAATGCCGCAAGCAGAAGTCAAATCAGAACCTTCCTTCGTCTGAAAATCGCTTTTATTGCCAAACATATCTTCCAGTATTCTGGCCTCCAGGACGGTAATCGGGTGTGGAAAACATGCTATTCCGACGTAAAATGACGAGAGGGATCGAATGCCGCAAGCAGAATTCAAATCAGAGCCTTCCTTCGTCTGAAAATCGCTGTTAGAGCCAAAACCTATCTCCCAGTATTCTGGCCTCCAGGACCGTAATCGCGTGCGGAAACCGTGCTATTCCGACGTAAAATGACGAGAGGGATCGAATGCCGCAAGCAGAATTCAAATCAGTGCCTTCCTTCGTCAGAAAATCGCTGTTAGAGCCAAAACCTATCTCCCAGTATTCTGGCCTCCAGGACCTTAATCGGGTGTGGAAAACGTGCTATTCCGACGTAAAATGGCGAGAGGAATCCAATGCCGCAAGCAGAAGTCAAATCAGAGCCTTCCTTCGTCTGAAAATCGCTGTTATTGCCAAAACCTATCTTCCAGTATTCTGGCCTCCAGGACAGTAATCGGGTGTGGAAAACGTGCTATTCCGACGTAACATGACGAGAAGGATCGAATGCCGCAAGCAGAATTCAAATCTGAACCTTCCTTCGTCAGAAAATCGCTGTTATTGCCAAAACCTATCTTGCAGTAATCTGGCTCCCAGGATCGTAATGGGTAGTGGAAAACGTGCTATTCCGACGGAAAATGACGAGAGGGATCGAATGCCGCAAGGAGAATTCAAATCAGTGCCTTCCTTCGTTAGAAAATCGCTGTTATTGCCAAAACCTATCTCCCAGTATTCTGGCCTCCAGGACCTTAATCGGGTGTGGAAAACGTGCTATTCCGACGCAAAATGACGAGAGGGATCGAATGCCGCAAGCAGAATTCAAATCAGTGCCTTCCTTCGTCAGAAAATCGCTATTAGAGCCAAAACCTATCTCCCAGTATTCTGGCCTCCAGGACCATAATCGGGTGTGGAAAACGAGCTATTCCGACGGAAAATGACGAGAGGGATCGAATGCCGCAAGCAGAATTCAAATCAGTGCCTTCCTTCGTCAGAAAATCGCTATTAGAGCCAAAACCTATCTCCCAGTATTCTGGCCTCCAGGACCTTAATCGGGTGTGGAAAACGAGCTATTCCGACGTAAAATGACGAGAGGAATCCAATGCCGCAAGCAGAAGTCAAATCAGAGCCTTCCTTCGTCTGAAAATCGCTGTTATTGCCAAAACCTATCTTCCAGTATTCTGGCCTCCAGGACAGTAATCGGGTGTGGAAAACGTGCTATTCCGACGTAACAAGACGAGAAGGATCGAATGCCGCAAGCAGAATTCAAATCAGAACCTTCCTTCGTCAGAAAATCGCTGTTATTGCCAAAACCTATCTTGCAGTAATCTGGCTCCCAGGATCGTAATGGGTAGTGGAAAACGTGCTCTTCCGACGGAAAATGACAAGAGGGATCGAATGCCGCAAGGAGAATTCAAATCAGTGCCTTCCTTCGTTAGAAAATCGCTGTTATTGCCAAAACCTATCTCCCAGTATTCTGGCCTCCAGGACCTTAATCGGGTGTGGAAAACGTGCTATTCCGACGTAAAATGACGAGAGGGATCGAATGCCGCAAGCAGAATTCAAATCAGTGCCTTCCTTCGTCAGAAAATCGCTATTAGAGCCAAAACCTATCTCCCAGTATTCTGGCCTCCAGGACAATAATCGGGTGTGGAAAACGAGCTATTCCGACTGAAAATGACGAGAGGGATCGAATGCCGCAAGGTGAATTCAAATCAGAACCTTCCTTCGTCTGAAAATCGCTCCTGTATCCAAAACCTATCTCCCAGTATTCTGGCCTCCAGGACCTTAATCGGGTGTGGAAAACGAGCTATTCCGACGTAAAATGACGAGAGGAATCCAATGCCGCAAGCAGAAGTCAAATCAGAGCCTTCCTTCGTTAGAAAATCGCTGTTATTGCCAAAACCTATCTCCCAGTATTCTGGCCTCCAGGACCATAATCGGGTGTGGAAAACGAGCTATTCCGACGGAAAATGACGAGAGGGATCGAATGCCGCAAGGAGAATTCAAATCAGTGCCTTCCTTCGTTAGAAAATCGCTGTTATTGCCAAAACCTATCTCCCAGTATTCTGGCCTCCAGGACCTTAATCGGGTGTGGAAAACGTGCTATTCCGACGTAAAATGACGAGAGGGATCGAATGCCGCAAGCAGAATTCAAATCAGTGCCTTCCTTCGTCAGAAAATCGCTATTAGAGCCAAAACCTATCTCCCAGTATTCTGGCCTCCAGGACCATAATCGGGTGTGGAAAACGAGCTAATCCGACGGAAAATGACGAGAGGGATCGAATGCCGCAAGGAGAATTCAAATCAGTGCCTTCCTTCGTTAGAAAATCGCTGTTATTGCCAAAACCTATCTCCCAGTATTCTGGCCTCCAGGACCTTAATCGGGTGTGGAAAACGAGCTATTCCGACGTAAAATGACGAGAGGAATCCAATGCCGCAAGCAGAAGTCAAATCAGAACCTTCCTTCGTCTGAAAATCGCTTTTATTGCCAAACATATCTTCCAGTATTCTGGCCTCCAGGACGGTAATCGGGTGCGGAAACCGTGCTATTCCGACGTAAAATGACGAGAGGGATCGAATGCCGCAAGCAGAATTCAAATCAGAACCTTCCTTCGTCTGAAAATCGCTCCTGTATCCAAAACCTATCTCCCAGTATTCTGGCTTCCAGGACCGTAATCGGGTGTGGAAAACATGCTATTCCGACGTAAAATGACGAGAGGGATCGAATGCCGCAAGGAGAATTCAAATCAGTGCCTTCCTTCGTCAGAAAATCGCTATTAGAGCCAAAACCTATCTCCCAGTATTCTGGCCTCCAGAACCATAATCGGGTGTGGAAAACGAGCTATTCCGACGGAAAATGACGAGAGGGATCGAATGCCGCAAGCAGAATTCAAATCAGTGCCTTCCTTCGTTAGAAAATCGCTGTTAGAGCCAAAACCTATCTCCCAGTATTCTAGCCTCCAGGACCGTAATCGCGTGCGGAAACCGTGCTATTCCGACGTAAAATGACGAGAGGGATCGAATGCCGCAAGCAGAATTCAAATCAGTGCCTTCCTTCGTCAGAAAATCGTTATTAGAGCCAAAACCTATCTCCCAGTATTCTGGCCTCCAGGACCTTAATCGGGTGTGGAAAACGTGCTATTCCGACGTAAAATGGCGAGAGGAATCCAATGCCGCAAGCAGAAGTCAAATCAGAGCCTTCCTTCGTCTGAAAATCGCTTTTATTGCCAAACATATCTTCCAGTATTCTGGCCTCCAGGACGGTAATCGGGTGCGGAAACCGTGCTATTCCGACGTAAAATGACGAGAGGGATCGAATGCCGCAAGCAGAATTCAAATCAGAACCTTCCTTCGTCTGAAAATCGCTCCTGTATCCAAAACCTATCTCCCAGTATTCTGGCTTCCAGGACCGTAATCGGGTGTGGAAAACATGCTATTCCGACGTAAAATGACGAGAGGGATCGAATGCCGCAAGGAGAATTCAAATCAGTGCCTTCCTTCGTCAGAAAATCGCTATTAGAGCCAAAACCTATCTCCCAGTATTCTGGCCTCCAGAACCATAATCGGGTGTGGAAAACGAGCTATTCCGACGGAAAATGACGAGAGGGATCGAGTGCCGCAAGGAGAATTCAAATCAGTGCCTTCCTTCGTTAGAAAATCGCTGTTATTGCCAAAACCTATCTCCCAGTATTCTGGCCTCCAGGACCTTAATCGGGTGTGGAAAACGTGCTATTCCGACGCAAAATGACGAGAGGGATCGAATGCCGCAAGCAGAATTCAAATCAGAGCCTTCCTTCGTCTGAAAATCGCTGTTAGAGCCAAAACCTATCTCCCAGTATTCTGGCCTCCAGGACCGTAATCGCGTGCGGAAACCGTGCTATTCCGACGTAAAATGACGAGAGGGATCGAATGCCGCAAGGAGAATTCAAATCAGTGCCTTCCTTCGTTAGAAAATCGCTGTTATTGCCAAAACCTATCTCCCAGTATTCTGGCCTCCAGGACCTTAATCGGGTGTGGAAAACGTGCTATTCCGACGCAAAATGACGAGAGGGATCGAATGCCGCAAGCAGAATTCAAATCAGAACCTTCCTTCGTCTGAAAATCGCTCCTGTATCCAAAACCTATCTCCCAGTATTCTGGCTTCCAGGACCGTAATCGGGTGTGGAAAACATGCTACTCCGACGTAAAATGACGAGAGGGATCGAATGCCGCAAGGAGAATTCAAATCAGTGCCTTCCTTCGTCAGAAAATCGCTATTAGAGCCAAAACCTATCTCCCAGTATTCTGGCCTCCAGGACCATAATCGGGTGTGGAAAACGAGCTATTCCGACGGAAAATGACGAGAGGAATCCAATGCCGCAAGCAGAAGTCAAATCAGAGCCTTCCTTCGTCTGAAAATCGCTTTTATTGCCAAACATATCTTCCAGTATTCTGGCCTCCAGGACGGTAATCGGGTGTGGAAAACATGCTATTCCGACGTAAAATGACGAGAGGGATCGAATGCCGCAAGCAGAATTCAAATCAGAGCCTTCCTTCGTCTGAAAATCGCTGTTAGAGCCAAAACCTATCTCCCAGTATTCTAGCCTCCAGGACCGTAATCGCGTGCGGAAACCGTGCTATTCCGACGTAAAATGACGAGAGGGATCGAATGCCGCAAGCAGAATTCAAATCAGTGCCTTCCTTCGTCAGAAAATCGCTATTAGAGCCAAAACCTATCTCCCAGTATTCTGGCCTCCAGGACCTTAATCGGGTGTGGAAAACGTGCTATTCCGACGTAAAATGGCGAGAGGAATCCAATGCCGCAAGCAGAATTCAAATCAGAGCCTTCCTTCGTCTGAAAATCGCTGTTAGAGCCAAAACCTATCTCCCAGTATTCTGGCCTCCAGGACAGTAATGGGGTGTGGAAAACGTGCTATTCCGACGTAACATGACGAGAAGGATCGAATGCCGCAAGCAGAATTCAAATCTGAACCTTCCTTCGTCAGAAAATCGCTGTTATTGCCAAAACCTATCTTGCAGTAATCTGGCTCCCAGGATCGTAATGGGTAGTGGAAAACGTGCTATTCCGACGGAAAATGACGAGAGGGATCGAATGCCGCAAGGAGAATTCAAATCAATGCCTTCCTTCGTTAGAAAATCGCTGTTATTGCCAAAACCTATCTCCCAGTATTCTGGCCTCCAGGACCTTAATCGGGTGTGGAAAACGAGCTATTCCGACGTAAAATGACGAGAGGAATCCAATGCCGCAAGGAGAATTCAAATCAGAACCTTCCTTCGTCAGAAAATCGCTATTAGAGCCAAAACCTATCTCCCAGTATTCTGGCCTCCAGGACCTTAATCGGGTGTGGAAAACGAGCTATTCCGACGTAAAATGACGAGAGGAATCCAATGCCGCAAGCAGAAGTCAAATCAGAGCCTTCCTTCGTCTGAAAATCGCTGTTATTGCCAAAACCTATCTTCCAGTATTCTGGCCTCCAGGACAGTAATCGGGTGTGGAAAACGTGCTATTCCGACGTAACATGACGAGAAGGATCGAATGCCGCAAGCAGAATTCAAATCAGAACCTTCCTTCGTCAGAAAATCGCTGTTATTGCCAAAACCTATCTTGCAGTAATCTGGCTCCCAGGATCGTAATGGGTAGTGGAAAACGTGCTCTACCGACGGAAAATGACAAGAGGGATCGAATGCCGCAAGGAGAATTCAAATCAGTGCCTTCCTTCGTTAGAAAATCGCTGTTATTGCCAAAACCTATCTCCCAGTATTCTGGCCTCCAGGACCTTAATCGGGTGTGGAAAACGAGCTATTCCGACGTAAAATGACGAGAGGAATCCAATGCCGCAAGCAGAAGTCAAATCAGAACCTTCCTTCGTCTGAAAATCGCTTTTATTGCCAAACATATCTTCCAGTATTCTGGCCTCCAGGACGGTAATCGGGTGTGGAAAACATGCTATTCCGACGTAAAATGACGAGAGGGATCGAATGCCGCAAGCAGAATTCAAATCAGAGCCTTCCTTCGTCTGAAAATCGCTGTTAGAGCCAAAACCTATCTCCCAGTATTCTAGCCTCCAGGACCGTAATCGCGTGCGGAAACCGTGCTATTCCGACGTAAAATGACGAGAGGGATCGAATGCCGCAAGCAGAATTCAAATCAGTGCCTTCCTTCGTCAGAAAATCGTTATTAGAGCCAAAACCTATCTCCCAGTATTCTGGCCTCCAGGACCTTAATCGGGTGTGGAAAACGTGCTATTCCGACGTAAAATGGCGAGAGGAATCCAATGCCGCAAGCAGAAGTCAAATCAGAGCCTTCCTTCGTCTGAAAATCGCTGTTAGAGCCAAAACCTATCTTCCAGTATTCTGGCCTCCAGGACAGTAATGGGGTGTGGAAAACGTGCTATTCCGACGTAACATGACGAGAAGGATCGAATGCCGCAAGCAGAATTCAAATCTGAACCTTCCTTCGTCAGAAAATCGCTGTTATTGCCAAAACCTATCTTGCAGTAATCTGGCTCCCAGGATCGTAATGGGTAGTGGAAAACGTGCTATTCCGACGGAAAATGACGAGAGGGATCGAATGCCGCAAGGAGAATTCAAATCAATGCCTTCCTTCGTTAGAAAATCGCTGTTATTGCCAAAACCTATCTCCCAGTATTCTGGCCTCCAGGACCTTAATCGGGTGTGGAAAACGAGCTATTCCGACGTAAAATGACGAGAGGAATCCAATGCCGCAAGCAGAATTCAAATCAGAACCTTCCTTCGTCAGAAAATCGCTATTAGAGCCAAAACCTATCTCCCAGTATTCTGGCCTCCAGGACCTTAATCGGGTGTGGAAAACGAGCTATTCCGACGTAAAATGACGAGAGGAATCCAATGCCGCAAGCAGAAGTCAAATCAGAGCCTTCCTTCGTCTGAAAATCGCTGTTATTGCCAAAACCTATCTTCCAGTATTCTGGCCTCCAGGACAGTAATCGGGTGTGGAAAACGTGCTATTCCGACGTAACATGACGAGAAGGATCGAATGCCGCAAGCAGAATTCAAATCAGAACCTTCCTTCGTCAGAAAATCGCTGTTATTGCCAAAACCTATCTTGCAGTAATCTGGCTCCCAGGATCGTAATGGGTAGTGGAAAACGTGCTCTACCGACGGAAAATGACAAGAGGGATCGAATGCCGCAAGGAGAATTCAAATCAGTGCCTTCCTTCGTTAGAAAATCGCTGTTATTGCCAAAACCTATCTCCCAGTATTCTGGCCTCCAGGACCTTAATCGGGTGTGGAAAACGTGCTATTCCGACGTAAAATGACGAGAGGGATCGAATGCCGCAAGCAGAATTCAAATCAGTGCCTTCCTTCGTCAGAAAATCGCTATTAGAGCCAAAACCTATCTCCCAGTATTCTGGCCTCCAGGACCATAATCGGGTGTGGAAAACGAGCTATTCCGACGGAAAATGACGAGAGGGATCGAATGCCGCAAGGAGAATTCAAATCAGTGCCTTCCTTCGTTAGAAAATCGCTGTTATTGCCAAAACCTATCTTGCAGTAATCTGGCTCCCAGGATCGTAATGGGTAGTGGAAAACGTGCTCTACCGACGGAAAATGACAAGAGGGATCGAATGCCGCAAGGAGAATTCAAATCAGTGCCTTCCTTCGTTAGAAAATCGCTGTTATTGCCAAAACCTATCTCCCAGTATTCTGGCCTCCAGGACCTTAATCGGGTGTGGAAAACGTGCTATTCCGACGTAAAATGACGAGAGGGATCGAATGCCGCAAGCAGAATTCAAATCAGTGCCTTCCTTCGTCAGAAAATCGCTATTAGAGCCAAAACCTATCTCCCAGTATTCTGGCCTCCAGGACCATAATCGGGTGTGGAAAACGAGCTATTCCGACGGAAAATGACGAGAGGGATCGAATGCCGCAAGGAGAATTCAAATCAGTGCCTTCCTTCGTCAGAAAATCGCTATTAGAGCCAAAACCTATCTCCCAGTATTCTGGCCTCCAGGACCATAATCGGGTGTGGAAAACGAGCTATTCCGACGTAAAATGACGAGAGGAATCCAATGCCGCAAGCAGAAGTCAAATCAGAACCTTCCTTCGTCTGAAAATCGCTTTTATAGCCAAACATATCTTCCAGTATTCTGGCCTCCAGGACGGTAATCGGGTGTGGAAAACATGCTATTCCGACGTAAAATGACGAGAGGGATCGAATGCCGCAAGCAGAATTCAAATCAGTGCCTTCCTTCGTCAGAAAATCGCTATTAGAGCCAAAACCTATCTCCCAGTATTCTGGCCTCCAGGACCATAATCGGGTGTGGAAAACGAGCTATTCCGACGGAAAATGACGAGAGGGATCGAATGCCGCAAGGAGAATTCAAATCAGTGCCTTCCTTCGTTAGAAAATCGCTGTTATTGCCAAAACCTATCTCCCAGTATTCTGGCCTCCAGGACCTTAATCGGGTGTGGAAAACGAGCTATTCCGACGTAAAATGACGAGAGGAATCCAATGCCGCAAGCAGAAGTCAAATCAGAACCTTCCTTCGTCTGAAAATCGCTTTTATTGCCAAACATATCTTCCAGTATTCTGGCCTCCAGGACGGTAATCGGGTGTGGAAAACATGCTATTCCGACGTAAAATGACGAGAGGGATCGAATGCCGCAAGCAGAATTCAAATCAGAGCCTTCCTTCGTCTGAAAATCGCTGTTAGAGCCAAAACCTATCTTCCAGTATTCTGGCCTCCAGGACAGTAATCGGGTGTGGAAAACGTGCTATTCCGACGTAACATGACGAGAAGGATCGAATGCCGCAAGCAGAATTCAAATCTGAACCTTCCTTCGTCAGAAAATCGCTGTTATTGCCAAAACCTATCTTGCAGTAATCTGGCTCCCAGGATCGTAATGGGTAGTGGAAAACGTGCTATTCCGACGGAAAATGACGAGAGGGATCGAATGCCGCAAGGAGAATTCAAATCAGTGCCTTCCTTCGTTAGAAAATCGCTGTTATTGCCAAAACCTATCTCCCAGTATTCTGGCCTCCAGGACCTTAATCGGGTGTGGAAAACGTGCTATTCCGACGCAAAATGACGAGAGGGATCGAATGCCGCAAGCAGAATTCAAATCAGTGCCTTCCTTCGTCAGAAAATCGCTATTAGAGCCAAAACCTATCTCCCAGTATTCTGGCCTCCAGGACCTTAATCGGGTGTGGAAAACGAGCTATTCCGACGTAAAATGACGAGAGGAATCCAATGCCGCAAGCAGAAGTCAAATCAGAGCCTTCCTTCGTCTGAAAATCGCTGTTATTGCCAAAACCTATCTTCCAGTATTCTGGCCTCCAGGACAGTAATCGGGTGTGGAAAACGTGCTATTCCGACGTAACATGACGAGAAGGATTGAATGCCGCAAGCAGAATTCAAATCAGAACCTTCCTTCGTCAGAAAATCGCTGTTATTGCCAAAACCTATCTTGCAGTAATCTGGCTCCCAGGATCGTAATGGGTAGTGGAAAACGTGCTCTACCGACGGAAAATGACAAGAGGGATCGAATGCCGCAAGGAGAATTCAAATCAGTGCCTTCCTTCGTTAGAAAATCGCTGTTATTGCCAAAACCTATCTCCCAGTATTCTGGCCTCCAGGACCTTAATCGGGTGTGGAAAACGAGCTATTCCGACGTAAAATGACGAGAGGAATCCAATGCCGCAAGCAGAAGTCAAATCAGAACCTTCCTTCGTCTGAAAATCGCTTTTATTGCCAAACATATCTTCCAGTATTCTGGCCTCCAGGACGGTAATCGGGTGTGGAAAACATGCTATTCCGACGTAAAATGACGAGAGGGATCGAATGCCGCAAGCAGAATTCAAATCAGAGCCTTCCTTCGTCTGAAAATCGCTGTTAGAGCCAAAACCTATCTCCCAGTATTCTAGCCTCCAGGACCGTAATCGCGTGCGGAAACCGTGCTATTCCGACGTAAAATGACGAGAGGGATCGAATGCCGCAAGCAGAATTCAAATCAGTGCCTTCCTTCGTCAGAAAATCGTTATTAGAGCCAAAACCTATCTCCCAGTATTCTGGCCTCCAGGACCTTAATCGGGTGTGGAAAACGTGCTATTCCGACGTAAAATGGCGAGAGGAATCCAATGCCGCAAGCAGAATTCAAATCAGAGCCTTCCTTCGTCTGAAAATCGCTGTTAGAGCCAAAACCTATCTCCCAGTATTCTGGCCTCCAGGACAGTAATGGGGTGTGGAAAACGTGCTATTCCGACGTAACATGACGAGAAGGATCGAATGCCGCAAGCAGAATTCAAATCTGAACCTTCCTTCGTCAGAAAATCGCTGTTATTGCCAAAACCTATCTTGCAGTAATCTGGCTCCCAGGATCGTAATGGGTAGTGGAAAACGTGCTATTCCGACGGAAAATGACGAGAGGGATCGAATGCCGCAAGGAGAATTCAAATCAATGCCTTCCTTCGTTAGAAAATCGCTGTTATTGCCAAAACCTATCTCCCAGTATTCTGGCCTCCAGGACCTTAATCGGGTGTGGAAAACGAGCTATTCCGACGTAAAATGACGAGAGGAATCCAATGCCGCAAGGAGAATTCAAATCAGAACCTTCCTTCGTCAGAAAATCGCTATTAGAGCCAAAACCTATCTCCCAGTATTCTGGCCTCCAGGACCTTAATCGGGTGTGGAAAACGAGCTATTCCGACGTAAAATGACGAGAGGAATCCAATGCCGCAAGCAGAAGTCAAATCAGAGCCTTCCTTCGTCTGAAAATCGCTGTTATTGCCAAAACCTATCTTCCAGTATTCTGGCCTCCAGGACAGTAATCGGGTGTGGAAAACGTGCTATTCCGACGTAACATGACGAGAAGGATCGAATGCCGCAAGCAGAATTCAAATCAGAACCTTCCTTCGTCAGAAAATCGCTGTTATTGCCAAAACCTATCTTGCAGTAATCTGGCTCCCAGGATCGTAATGGGTAGTGGAAAACGTGCTCTACCGACGGAAAATGACAAGAGGGATCGAATGCCGCAAGGAGAATTCAAATCAGTGCCTTCCTTCGTTAGAAAATCGCTGTTATTGCCAAAACCTATCTCCCAGTATTCTGGCCTCCAGGACCTTAATCGGGTGTGGAAAACGTGCTATTCCGACGTAAAATGACGAGAGGGATCGAATGCCGCAAGCAGAATTCAAATCAGTGCCTTCCTTCGTCAGAAAATCGCTATTAGAGCCAAAACCTATCTCCCAGTATTCTGGCCTCCAGGACCATAATCGGGTGTGGAAAACGAGCTATTCCGACGGAAAATGACGAGAGGGATCGAATGCCGCAAGGAGAATTCAAATCAGTGCCTTCCTTCGTTAGAAAATCGCTGTTATTGCCAAAACCTATCTCCCAGTATTCTGGCCTCCAGGACCTTAATCGGGTGTGGAAAACGTGCTATTCCGACGTAAAATGACGAGAGGGATCGAATGCCGCAAGCAGAATTCAAATCAGTGCCTTCCTTCGTCAGAAAATCGCTATTAGAGCCAAAACCTATCTCCCAGTATTCTGGCCTCCAGGACCATAATCGGGTGTGGAAAACGAGCTATTCCGACGGAAAATGACGAGAGGGATCGAATGCCGCAAGGAGAATTCAAATCAGTGCCTTCCTTCGTTAGAAAATCGCTGTTATTGCCAAAACCTATCTCCCAGTATTCTGGCCTCCAGGACCTTAATCGGGTGTGGAAAACGAGCTATTCCGACGTAAAATGACGAGAGGAATCCAATGCCGCAAGCAGAAGTCAAATCAGAACCTTCCTTCGTCTGAAAATCGCTTTTATTGCCAAACATATCTTCCAGTATTCTGGCCTCCAGGACGGTAATCGGGTGTGGAAAACATGCTATTCCGACGTAAAATGACGAGAGGGATCGAATGCCGCAAGCAGAATTCAAATCAGAGCCTTCCTTCGTCTGAAAATCGCTGTTAGAGCCAAAACCTATCTTCCAGTATTCTGGCCTCCAGGACAGTAATCGGGTGTGGAAAACGTGCTATTCCGACGTAACATGACGAGAAGGATCGAATGCCGCAAGCAGAATTCAAATCTGAACCTTCCTTCGTCAGAAAATCGCTGTTATTGCCAAAACCTATCTTGCAGTAATCTGGCTCCCAGGATCGTAATGGGTAGTGGAAAACGTGCTATTCCGACGGAAAATGACGAGAGGGATCGAATGCCGCAAGGAGAATTCAAATCAGTGCCTTCCTTCGTTAGAAAATCGCTGTTATTGCCAAAACCTATCTCCCAGTATTCTGGCCTCCAGGACCTTAATCGGGTGTGGAAAACGTGCTATTCCGACGCAAAATGACGAGAGGGATCGAATGCCGCAAGCAGAATTCAAATCAGTGCCTTCCTTCGTCAGAAAATCGCTATTAGAGCCAAAACCTATCTCCCAGTATTCTGGCCTCCAGGACCTTAATCGGGTGTGGAAAACGAGCTATTCCGACGTAAAATGACGAGAGGAATCCAATGCCGCAAGCAGAAGTCAAATCAGAGCCTTCCTTCGTCTGAAAATCGCTGTTATTGCCAAAACCTATCTTCCAGTATTCTGGCCTCCAGGACAGTAATCGGGTGTGGAAAACGTGCTATTCCGACGTAACATGACGAGAAGGATTGAATGCCGCAAGCAGAATTCAAATCAGAACCTTCCTTCGTCAGAAAATCGCTGTTATTGCCAAAACCTATCTTGCAGTAATCTGGCTCCCAGGATCGTAATGGGTAGTGGAAAACGTGCTCTACCGACGGAAAATGACAAGAGGGATCGAATGCCGCAAGGAGAATTCAAATCAGTGCCTTCCTTTGTTAGAAAATCGCTGTTATTGCCAAAACCTATCTCCCAGTATTCTGGCCTCCAGGACCTTAATCGGGTGTGGAAAACGTGCTATTCCGACGTAAAATGACGAGAGGGATCGAATGCCGCAAGCAGAATTCAAATCAGTGCCTTCCTTCGTCAGAAAATCGCTATTAGAGCCAAAACCTATCTCCCAGTATTCTGGCCTCCAGGACCATAATCGGGTGTGGAAAACGAGCTATTCCGACGGAAAATGACGAGAGGGATCGAATGCCGCAAGGAGAATTCAAATCAATGCCTTCCTTCGTTAGAAAATCGCTGTTATTGCCAAAACCTATCTCCCAGTATTCTGGCCTCCAGGACCTTAATCGGGTGTGGAAAACGAGCTATTCCGACGTAAAATGACGAGAGGAATCCAATGCCGCAAGGAGAATTCAAATCAGAACCTTCCTTCGTCAGAAAATCGCTATTAGAGCCAAAACCTATCTCCCAGTATTCTGGCCTCCAGGACCTTAATCGGGTGTGGAAAACGAGCTATTCCGACGTAAAATGACGAGAGGAATCCAATGCCGCAAGCAGAAGTCAAATCAGAGCCTTCCTTCGTCTGAAAATCGCTGTTATTGCCAAAACCTATCTTCCAGTATTCTGGCCTCCAGGACAGTAATCGGGTGTGGAAAACGTGCTATTCCGACGTAACATGACGAGAAGGATCGAATGCCGCAAGCAGAATTCAAATCAGAACCTTCCTTCGTCAGAAAATCGCTGTTATTGCCAAAACCTATCTTGCAGTAATCTGGCTCCCAGGATCGTAATGGGTAGTGGAAAACGTGCTCTACCGACGGAAAATGACAAGAGGGATCGAATGCCGCAAGGAGAATTCAAATCAGTGCCTTCCTTCGTTAGAAAATCGCTGTTATTGCCAAAACCTATCTCCCAGTATTCTGGCCTCCAGGACCTTAATCGGGTGTGGAAAACGTGCTATTCCGACGTAAAATGACGAGAGGGATCGAATGCCGCAAGCAGAATTCAAATCAGTGCCTTCCTTCGTCAGAAAATCGCTATTAGAGCCAAAACCTATCTCCCAGTATTCTGGCCTCCAGGACCATAATCGGGTGTGGAAAACGAGCTATTCCGACGGAAAATGACGAGAGGGATCGAATGCCGCAAGGAGAATTCAAATCAGTGCCTTCCTTCGTTAGAAAATCGCTGTAATTGCCAAAACCTATCTCCCAGTATTCTGGCCTCCAGGACCTTAATCGGGTGTGGAAAACGAGCTATTCCGACGTAAAATGACGAGAGGAATCCAATGCCGCAAGCAGAAGTCAAATCAGAACCTTCCTTCGTCTGAAAATCGCTTTTATTGCCAAACATATCTTCCAGTATTCTGGCCTCCAGGACGGTAATCGGGTGTGGAAAACATGCTATTCCGACGTAAAATGACGAGAGGGATCGAATGCCGCAAGCAGAATTCAAATCAGAGCCTTCCTTCGTCTGAAAATCGCTGTTAGAGCCAAAACCTATCTCCCAGTATTCTAGCCTCCAGGACCGTAATCGCGTGCGGAAAACGTGCTATTCCGACGTAAAATGACGAGAGGGATCGAATGCCGCAAGCAGAATTCAAATCAGTGCCTTCCTTCGTCAGAAAATCGCTATTAGAGCCAAAACCTATCTCCCAGTATTCTGGCCTCCAGGACCTTAATCGGGTGTGGAAAACGTGCTATTCCGACGTAAAATGGCGAGAGGAATCCAATGCCGCAAGCAGAAGTCAAATCAGAGCCTTCCTTCGTCTGAAAATCGCTGTTATTGCCAAAACCTATCTTCCAGTATTCTGGCCTCCAGGACAGTAATCGGGTGTGGAAAACGTGCTATTCCGACGTAACATGACGAGAAGGATCGAATGCCGCAAGCAGAATTCAAATCAGAACCTTCCTTCGTCAGAAAATCGCTGTTATTGCCAAAACCTATCTTGCAGTAATCTGGCTCCCAGGATCGTAATGGGTAGTGGAAAACGTGCTCTACCGACGGAAAATGACAAGAGGGATCGAATGCCGCAAGGAGAATTCAAATCAGTGCCTTCCTTCGTTAGAAAATCGCTGTTATTGCCAAAACCTATCTCCCAGTATTCTGGCCTCCAGGACCTTAATCGGGTGTGGAAAACGTGCTATTCCGACGTAAAATGACGAGAGGGATCGAATGCCGCAAGCAGAATTCAAATCAGTGCCTTCCTTCGTCAGAAAATCGCTATTAGAGCCAAAACCTATCTCCCAGTATTCTGGCCTCCAGGACCATAATCGGGTGTGGAAAACGAGCTATTCCGACGGAAAATGACGAGAGGGATCGAATGCCGCAAGGAGAATTCAAATCAGTGCCTTCCTTCGTTAGAAAATCGCTGTAATTGCCAAAACCTATCTCCCAGTATTCTGGCCTCCAGGACCTTAATCGGGTGTGGAAAACGAGCTATTCCGACGTAAAATGACGAGAGGAATCCAATGCCGCAAGCAGAAGTCAAATCAGAACCTTCCTTCGTCTGAAAATCGCTTTTATTGCCAAACATATCTTCCAGTATTCTGGCCTCCAGGACGGTAATCGGGTGTGGAAAACATGCTATTCCGACGTAAAATGACGAGAGGGATCGAATGCCGCAAGCAGAATTCAAATCAGAGCCTTCCTTCGTCTGAAAATCGCTGTTAGAGCCAAAACCTATCTCCCAGTATTCTAGCCTCCAGGACCGTAATCGCGTGCGGAAAACGTGCTATTCCGACGTAAAATGACGAGAGGGATCGAATGCCGCAAGCAGAATTCAAATCAGTGCCTTCCTTCGTCAGAAAATCGCTATTAGAGCCAAAACCTATCTCCCAGTATTCTGGCCTCCAGGACCTTAATCGGGTGTGGAAAACGTGCTATTCCGACGTAAAATGGCGAGAGGAATCCAATGCCGCAAGCAGAAGTCAAATCAGAGCCTTCCTTCGTCTGAAAATCGCTGTTATTGCCAAAACCTATCTTCCAGTATTCTGGCCTCCAGGACAGTAATCGGGTGTGGAAAACGTGCTATTCCGACGTAACATGACGAGAAGGATCGAATGCCGCAAGCAGAATTCAAATCAGAACCTTCCTTCGTCAGAAAATCGCTGTTATTGCCAAAACCTATCTTGCAGTAATCTGGCTCCCAGGATCGTAATGGGTAGTGGAAAACGTGCTCTACCGACGGAAAATGACAAGAGGGATCGAATGCCGCAAGGAGAATTCAAATCAGTGCCTCCCTTCGTTAGAAAATCGCTGTTATTGCCAAAACCTATCTCCCAGTATTCTGGCCTCCAGGACCTTAATCGGGTGTGGAAAACGAGCTATTCCGACGTAAAACGACGAGAGGGATCCAATGCCGCAAGCAGAAGTCAAATCAGAGCCTTCCTTCGTCTGAAAATCGCTTTTATTGCCAAACATATCTTCCAGTATTCTGGCCTCCAGGACGGTAATCGGGTGTGGAAAACGTGCTATTCCGACGTAAAATGACGAGAGGGATCGAGTGCCGTAAGCAGAATTCAAATCAGTGCCTTCCTTCGTCAGAAAATCGCTATTAGAGCCAAAACCTATCTCCCAGTATTCTGGCCTCCAGGACCTTAATCGGGTGTGGAAAACGAGCTATTCCGACGTAAAACGACGAGAGGGATCCAATGCCGCAAGCAGAAGTCAAATCAGAGCCTTCCTTCGTCTGAAAATCGCTTTTATTGCCAAACATATCTTCCAGTATTCTGGCCTCCAGGACGGTAATCGGGTGTGGAAAACGTGCTATTCCGACGTAAAATGACGAGAGGGATCGAATGCCGTAAGCAGAATTCAAATCAGTGCCTTCCTTCGTCAGAAAATCGCTATTAGAGCCAAAACCTATCTCCCAGTATTCTGGCCTCCAGGACCTTAATCGGGTGTGGAAAACGAGCTATTCCGACGTAAAATGACGAGAGGAATCCAATGCCGCAAGCAGAAGTCAAATCAGAGCCTTCCTTCGTCTGAAAATCGCTGTTATTGCCAAAACCTATCTCCCAGTATTCTGGCCTCCAGGACCTTAATCGGGTGTGGAAAACGAGCTATTCCGACGTAAAATGACGAGAGGAATCCAATGCCGCAAGCAGAAGTCAAATCAGAGCCTTCCTTCGTTAGAAAATCGCTGTTATTGCCAAAACATATCTCCCAGTATTCTGGCCTCCAGGACCTTAATCGGGTGTGGAAAACGTGCTATTCCGACGTAAAATGACGAGAGGGATCGAATGCCGCAAGCAGAATTCAAATCAGTGCCTTCCTTCGTCAGAAAATCGCTATTAGAGCCAAAACCTATCTCCCAGTATTCTGGCCTCCAGGACCATAATCGGGTGTGGAAAACGAGCTATTCCGACGGAAAATGACGAGAGGGATCGAATGCCGCAAGGAGAATTCAAATCAGAACCTTCCTTCGTCTGAAAATCGCTCCTGTATCCAAAACCTATCTCCCAGTATTCTGGCCTCCAGGACCTTAATCGGGTGTGGAAAACGTGCTATTCCGACGTAAAATGACGAGAGGAATCCAATGCCGCAAGCAGAAGTCAAATCAGAGCCTTCCTTCGTTAGAAAATCGCTGTTATTGCCAAAACCTATCTCCCAGTATTCTGGCCTCCAGGACCTTAATCGGGTGTGGAAAACGTGCTATTCCGACGTAAAATGACGAGAGGGATCGAATGCCGCAAGCAGAATTCAAATCAGAGCCTTCCTTCGTCAGAAAATCGCTATTAGAGCCAAAACCTATCTCCCAGTATTCTGGCCTCCAGGACCATAATCGGGTGTGGAAAACGAGCTATTCCGACGTAAAATGACGAGAGGAATCCAATGCCGCAAGCAGAAGTCAAATCAGAACCTTCCTTCGTCTGAAAATCGCTTTTATAGCCAAACATATCTTCCAGTATTCTGGCCTCCAGGACCTTAATCGGGTGTGGAAAACGAGCTATTCCGACGTAAAATGACGAGAGGAATCCAATGCCGCAAGCAGAAGTCAAATCAGAGCCTTCCTTCGTCTGAAAATCGCTGTTATTGCCAAAACCTATCTTCCAGTATTCTGGCCTCCAGGACAGTAATCGGGTGTGGAAAACGTGCTATTCCGACGTAACATGACGAGAAGGATCGAATGCCGCAAGCAGAATTCAAATCAGAACCTTCCTTCGTCAGAAAATCGCTGTTATTGCCAAAACCTATCTTGCAGTAATCTGGCTCCTAGGATCGTAATGGGTAGTGGAAAACGTGCTCTTCCGACGGAAAATGACGAGAGGGATCGAATGCCGCAAGGAGAATTCAAATCAGAACCTTCCTTCGTCTGAAAATCGCTCCTGTATCCAAAACCTATCTCCCAGTATTCTGGCCTCCAGGACCTTAATCGGGTGTGGAAAACGAGCTATTCCGACGTAAAATGACGAGAGGGATCGAATGCCGCAAGGAGAATTCAAATCAGAACCTTCCTTCGTCTGAAAATCGCTCCTGTATCCAAAACCTATCTCCCAGTATTCTGGCCTCCAGGACCTTAATCGGGTGTGGAAAACGTGCTCTTCCGACGTAAAATGACGAGAGGGATCGAATGCCGCCAGCAGAATTCAAATCAGTGCCTTCCTTCGTCAGAAAATCGCTATTAGAGCCAAAACCTATCTCCCAGTATTCTGGCCTCCAGGACCATAATCGGGTGTGGAAAACGAGCTATTCCGACGGAAAATGACGAGAGGGATCGAATGCCGCAAGGAGAATTCAAATCAGTGCCTTCCTTCGTTAGAAAATCGCTGTTATTGCCAAAACCTATCTCCCAGTATTCTGGCCTCCAGGACCTTAATCGGGTGTGGAAAACGAGCTATTCCGACGTAAAATGACGAGAGGAATCCAATGCCGCAAGCAGAATTCAAATCAGTGCCTTCCTTCGTCAGAAAATCGCTATTAGAGCCAAAACCTATCTCCCAGTAATCTGGCTTCCAGGACCGTAATCGCGTGCGGAAACCGTGCTATTCCGACGTAAAATGACGAGAGGAATCCAATGCCGCAAGCAGAAGTCAAATCAGAACCTTCCTTCGTCTGAAAATCGCTTTTATTGCCAAACATATCTTCCAGTATTCTGGCCTCAAGGACGGTAATCGGGTGTGGAAAACATGCTATTCCGACGTAAAATGACGAGAGGGATCGAATGCCGCAAGCAGAATTCAAATCAGAGCCTTCCTTCGTCTGAAAATCGCTGTTAGAGCCAAAACCTATCTCCCAGTATTCTAGCCTCCAGGACCGTAATCGCGTGCGGAAACCGTGCTATTCCGACGTAAAATGACGAGAGGGATCGAATGCCGCAAGCAGAATTCAAATCAGTGCCTTCCTTCGTCAGAAAATCGTTATTAGAGCCAAAACCTATCTCCCAGTATTCTGGCCTCCAGGACCTTAATCGGGTGTGGAAAACGTGCTATTCCGACGTAAAATGGCGAGAGGAATCCAATGCCGCAAGCAGAAGTCAAATCAGAGCCTTCCTTCGTCTGAAAATCGCTGTTAGAGCCAAAACCTATCTTCCAGTATTCTGGCCTCCAGGACAGTAATCGGGTGTGGAAAACGTGCTATTCCGACGTAACATGACGAGAAGGATCGAATGCCACAAGCAGAATTCAAATCTGAACCTTCCTTCGTCAGAAAATCGCTGTTATTGCCAAAACCTATCTTGCAGTAATCTGGCTCCCAGGATCGTAATGGGTAGTGGAAAACGTGCTATTCCGACGGAAAATGACGAGAGGGATCGAATGCCGCAAGGAGAATTCAAATCAGTGCCTTCCTTCGTTAGAAAATCGCTGTTATTGCCAAAACCTATCTCTCAGTATTCTGGCCTCCAGGACCTTAATCGGGTGTGGAAAACGTGCTATTCCGACGCAAAATGACGAGAGGGATCGAATGCCGCAAGCAGAATTCAAATCAGTGCCTTCCTTCGTCAGAAAATCGCTATTAGAGCCAAAACCTATCTCCCAGTATTCTGGCCTCCAGGACCTTAATCGGGTGTGGAAAACGAGCTATTCCGACGTAAAATGACGAGAGGAATCCAATGCCGCAAGCAGAAGTCAAATCAGAGCCTTCCTTCGTCTGAAAATCGCTGTTATTGCCAAAACCTATCTTCCAGTATTCTGGCCTCCAGGACAGTAATCGGGTGTGGAAAACGTGCTATTCCGACGTAACATGACGAGAAGGATCGAATGCCGCAAGCAGAATTCAAATCAGAACCTTCCTTCGTCAGAAAATCGCTGTTATTGCCAAAACCTATCTTGCAGTAATCTGGCTCCCAGGATCGTAATGGGTAGTGGAAAACGTGCTCTACCGACGGAAAATGACAAGAGGGATCGAATGCCGCAAGGAGAATTCAAATCAGTGCCTTCCTTCGTTAGAAAATCGCTGTTATTTCCAAAACCTATCTCCCAGTATTCTGGCCTCCAGGACCTTAATCGGGTGTGGAAAACGTGCTATTCCGACGTAAAATGACGAGAGGGATCGAATGCCGCAAGCAGAATTCAAATCAGTGCCTTCCTTCGTCAGAAAATCGCTATTAGAGCCAAAACCTATCTCCCAGTATTCTGGCCTCCAGGACCTTAATCGGGTGTGGAAAACGAGCTATTCCGACGTAAAATGACGAGAGGAATCCAATGCCGCAAGCAGAAGTCAAATCAGAGCCTTCCTTCGTCTGAAAATCGCTGTTATTGCCAAAACCTATCTCCCAGTATTCTGGCCTCCAGGACCTTAATCGGGTGTGGAAAACGAGCTATTACGACGTAAAATGACGAGAGGAATCCAATGCCGCAAGCAGAAGTCAAATCAGAGCCTTCCTACGTTAGAAAATCGCTGTTATTGCCAAAACCTATCTCCCAGTATTCCTGCCTCCAGGACCTTAATCGGGTGTGGAAAACGTGCTATTCCGACGTAAAATGACGAGAGGGATCGAATGCCGCCAGCAGAATACAAATCAGTGCCTTCCTTCGTCAGAAAATCGCTATTAGAGCCAAAACCTATCTCCCAGTATTCTGGCCTCCAGGACCATAATCGGGTGTGGAAAACGAGCTACTCCGACGGAAAATGACGAGAGGGATCGAATGCCGCAAGGAGAATTCAAATCAGTGCCTTCCTTCGTTAGAAAATCGCTGTTATTGCCAAAACCTATCTCCCAGTATTCTGGCCTCCAGGACCTTAATCGGGTGTGGAAAACGAGCTATTCCGACGTAAAATGACGAGAGGAATCCAATGCCGCAAGCAGAATTCAAATCAGTGCCTTCCTTCGTCAGAAAATCGCTATTAGAGCCAAAACCTATCTCCCAGTAATCTGGCTTCCAGGACCGTAATCGCGTGCGGAAACCGTGCTATTCCGACGTAAAATGACGAGAGGAATCCAATGCCGCAAGCAGAAGTCAAATCAGAACCTTCCTTCGTCTGAAAATCGCTTTTATTGCCAAACATATCTTCCAGTATTCTGGCCTCCAGGACGGTAATCGGGTGTGGAAAACATGCTATTCCGACGTAAAATGACGAGAGGGATCGAATGCCGCAAGCAGAATTCAAATCAGAGCCTTCCTTCGTCTGAAAATCGCTGTTAGAGCCAAAACCTATCTCCCAGTATTCTAGCCTCCAGGACCGTAATCGCGTGCGGAAACCGTGCTATTCCGACGTAAAATGACGAGAGGGATCGAATGCCGCAAGCAGAATTCAAATCAGTGCCTTCCTTCGTCAGAAAATCGTTATTAGAGCCAAAACCTATCTCCCAGTATTCTGGCCTCCAGGACCTTAATCGGGTGTGGAAAACGTGCTATTCCGACGTAAAATGGCGAGAGGAATCCAATGCCGCAAGCAGAATTCAAATCTGAACCTTCCTTCGTCAGAAAATCGCTGTTATTGCCAAAACCTATCTTGCAGTAATCTGGCTCCCAGGATCGTAATGGGTAGTGGAAAACGTGCTATTCCGACGGAAAATGACGAGAGGGATCGAATGCCGCAAGGAGAATTCAAATCAGTGCCTTCCTTCGTTAGAAAATCGCTGTTATTGCCAAAACCTATCTCTCAGTATTCTGGCCTCCAGGACCTTAATCGGGTGTGGAAAACGTGCTATTCCGACGCAAAATGACGAGAGGGATCGAATGCCGCAAGCAGAATTCAAATCAGTGCCTTCCTTCGTCAGAAAATCGCTATTAGAGCCAAAACCTATCTCCCAGTATTCTGGCCTCCAGGACCTTAATCGGGTGTGGAAAACGAGCTATTCCGACGTAAAATGACGAGAGGAATCCAATGCCGCAAGCAGAAGTCAAATCAGAGCCTTCCTTCGTCTGAAAATCGCTGTTATTGCCAAAACCTATCTTCCAGTATTCTGGCCTCCAGGACAGTAATCGGGTGTGGAAAACGTGCTATTCCGACGTAACATGACGAGAAGGATCGAATGCCGCAAGCAGAATTCAAATCAGAACCTTCCTTCGTCAGAAAATCGCTGTTATTGCCAAAACCTATCTTGCAGTAATCTGGCTCCCAGGATCGTAATGGGTAGTGGAAAACGTGCTCTACCGACGGAAAATGACAAGAGGGATCGAATGCCGCAAGGAGAATTCAAATCAGTGCCTTCCTTCGTTAGAAAATCGCTGTTATTGCCAAAACCTATCTCCCAGTATTCTGGCCTCCAGGACCTTAATCGGGTGTGGAAAACGTGCTATTCCGACGTAAAATGACGAGAGGGATCGAATGCCGCAAGCAGAATTCAAATCAGTGCCTTCCTTCGTCAGAAAATCGCTATTAGAGCCAAAACCTATCTCCCAGTATTCTGGCCTCCAGGACCTTAATCGGGTGTGGAAAACGAGCTATTCCGACGTAAAATGACGAGAGGAATCCAATGCCGCAAGCAGAAGTCAAATCAGAGCCTTCCTTCGTCTGAAAATCGCTGTTATTGCCAAAACCTATCTCCCAGTATTCTGGCCTCCAGGACCTTAATCGGGTGTGGAAAACGAGCTATTCCGACGTAAAATGACGAGAGGAATCCAATGCCGCAAGCAGAAGTCAAATCAGAGCCTTCCTTCGTCTGAAAATCGCTGTTATTGCCAAAACCTATCTTCCAGTATTCTGGCCTCCAGGACAGTAATCGGGTGTGGAAAACGTGCTATTCCGACGTAACATGACGAGAAGGATCGAATGCCGCAAGCAGAATTCAAATCAGAACCTTCCTTCGTCAGAAAATCGCTGTTATTGCCAAAACCTATCTTGCAGTAATCTGGCTCCCAGGATCGTAATGGGTAGTGGAAAACGTGCTATTCCGACGGAAAATGACGAGAGGGATCGAATGCCGCAAGGAGAATTCAAATCAGTGCCTTCCTTCGTTAGAAAATAGCTGTTATTGCCAAAACCTATCTCCCAGTATTCTGGCCTCCAGGACCATAATCGGGTGTGGAAAACGAGCTATTCCGACGGAAAATGACGAGAGGGATCGAATGCCGCAAGGAGAATTCAAATCAGTGCCTTCCTTCGTTAGAAAATCGCTGTTATTGCCAAAACCTATCTCCCAGTATTCTGGCCTCCAGGACCTTAATCGGGTGTGGAAAACGAGCTATTCCGACGTAAAATGACGAGAGGAATCCAATGCCGCAAGCAGAAGTCAAATCAGAGCCTTCCTTCGTTAGAAAATCGCTGTTATTGCCAAAACATATCTCCCAGTATTCTGGCCTCCAGGACCTTAATCGGGTGTGGAAAACGTGCTATTCCGACGTAAAATGACGAGAGGGATCGAATGCCGCAAGCAGAATTCAAATCAGTGCCTTCCTTCGTCAGAAAATCGCTATTAGAGCCAAAACCTATCTCCCAGTATTCTGGCCTCCAGGACCATAATCGGGTGTGGAAAACGAGCTATTCCGACGGAAAATGACGAGAGGGATCGAATGCCGCAAGGAGAATTCAAATCAGAACCTTCCTTCGTCTGAAAATCGCTCCTGTATCCAAAACCTATCTCCCAGTATTCTGGCCTCCAGGACCTTAATCGGGTGTGGAAAACGAGCTATTCCGACGTAAAATGACGAGAGGAATCCAATGCCGCAAGCAGAAGTCAAATCAGAGCCTTCCTTCGTTAGAAAATCGCTGTTATTGCCAAAACCTATCTCCCAGTATTCTGGCCTCCAGGACCTTAATCGGGTGTGGAAAACGTGCTATTCCGACGTAAAATGACGAGAGGGATCGAATGCCGCAAGCAGAATTCAAATCAGTGCCTTCCTTCGTCAGAAAATCGCTATTAGAGCCAAAACCTATCTCCCAGTATTCTGGCCTCCAGGACCATAATCGGGTGTGGAAAACGAGCTATTCCGACGGAAAATGACGAGAGGGATCGAATGCCGCAAGGAGAATTCAAATCAGTGCCTTCCTTCGTTAGAAAATCGTTGTTATTGCCAAAACCTATCTCCCAGTATTCTGGCCTCCAGGACCTTAATCGGGTGTGGAAAACGAGCTATTCCGACGTAAAATGACGAGAGGAATCCAATGCCGCAAACAGAAGTCAAATCAGAACCTTCCTTCGTCTGAAAATCGCTTTTATAGCCAAACATATCTTCCAGTATTCTGGCCTCCAGGACCTTAATCGGGTGTGGAAAACGAGCTATTCCGACGTAAAATGACGAGAGGAATCCAATGCCGCAAGCAGAAGTCAAATCAGAGCCTTCCTTCGTCTGAAAATCGCTGTTATTGCCAAAACCTATCTTCCAGTATTCTGGCCTCCAGGACAGTAATCGGGTGTGGAAAACGTGCTATTCCGACGTAACATGACGAGAAGGATCGAATGCCGCAAGCAGAATTCAAATCAGAAACTTCCTTCGTCAGAAAATCGCTGTTATTGCCAAAACCTATCTTGCAGTAATCTGGCTCCTAGGATCGTAATGGGTAGTGGAAAACGTGCTCTTCCGACGGAAAATGACGAGAGGGATCGAATGCCGCAAGGAGAATTCAAATCAGAACCTTCCTTCGTCTGAAAATCGCTCCTGTATCCAAAACCTATCTCCCAGTATTCTGGCCTCCAGGACCTTAATCGGGTGTGGAAAACGAGCTATTCCGACGTAAAATGACGAGAGGAATCCAATGCCGCAAGCAGAAGTCAAATCAGAGCCTTCCTACGTTAGAAAATCGCTGTTATTGCCAAAACCTATCTCCCAGTATTCCTGCCTCCAGGACCTTAATCGGGTGTGGAAAACGTGCTATTCCGACGGAAAATGACGAGAGGGATCGAATGCCGCAAGGAGAATTCAAATCAGAACCTTCCTTCGTCTGAAAATCGCTCCTGTATCCAAAACCTATCTCCCAGTATTCTGGCCTCCAGGACCTTAATCGGGTGTGGAAAACGAGCTATTCCGACGGAAAATGACGAGAGGGATCGAATGCCGCAAGGAGAATTCAAATCAGTGCCTTCCTTCGTTAGAAAATCGCTGTTATTGCCAAAACCTATCTCCCAGTATTCTGGCCTCCAGGACCTTAATCGGGTGTGGAAAACGAGCTATTCCGACGTAAAATGACGAGAGGAATCCAATGCCGCAAGCAGAATTCAAATCAGTGCCTTCCTTCGTCAGAAAATCGCTATTAGAGCCAAAACCTATCTCCCAGTAATCTGGCTTCCAGGACCGTAATCGCGTGCGGAAACCGTGCTATTCCGACGTAAAATGACGAGAGGGATCGAATGCCGCAAGCAGAATTCAAATCAGTGCCTTCCTTCGTCAGAAAATCGCTATTAGAGCCAAAACCTATCTCCCAGTATTCTGGCCTCCAGGACCTTAATCGGGTGTGGAAAACGTGCTATTCCGACGTAAAATGACGAGAGGGATCGAATGCCGCAAGCAGAATTCAAATCAGTGCCTTCCTTCGTCAGAAAATCGCTATTAGAGCCAAAACCTATCTCCCAGTATTCTGGCCTCCAGGACCATAATCGGGTGTGGAAAACGAGCTATTCCGACGGAAAATGACGAGAGGGATCGAATGCCGCAAGGAGAATTCAAATCAATGCCTTCCTTCGTTAGAAAATCGCTGTTATTGCCAAAACCTATCTCCCAGTATTCTGGCCTCCAGGACCTTAATCGGGTGTGGAAAACGAGCTATTCCGACGTAAAATGACGAGAGGAATCCAATGCCGCAAGGAGAATTCAAATCAGAACCTTCCTTCGTCAGAAAATCGCTATTAGAGCCAAAACCTATCTCCCAGTATTCTGGCCTCCAGGACCTTAATCGGGTGTGGAAAACGAGCTATTCCGACGTAAAATGACGAGAGGAATCCAATGCCGCAAGCAGAAGTCAAATCAGAGCCTTCCTTCGTCTGAAAATCGCTGTTATTGCCAAAACCTATCTTCCAGTATTCTGGCCTCCAGGACAGTAATCGGGTGTGGAAAACGTGCTATTCCGACGTAACATGACGAGAAGGATCGAATGCCGCAAGCAGAATTCAAATCAGAACCTTCCTTCGTCAGAAAATCGCTGTTATTGCCAAAACCTATCTTCCAGTAATCTGGCTCCCAGGATCGTAATGGGTAGTGGAAAACGTGCTCTACCGACGGAAAATGACAAGAGGGATCGAATGCCGCAAGGAGAATTCAAATCAGTGCCTTCCTTCGTTAGAAAATCGCTGTTATTGCCAAAACCTATCTCCCAGTATTCTGGCCTCCAGGACCTTAATCGGGTGTGGAAAACGTGCTATTCCGACGTAAAATGACGAGAGGGATCGAATGCCGCAAGCAGAATTCAAATCAGTGCCTTCCTTCGTCAGAAAATCGCTATTAGAGCCAAAACCTATCTCCCAGTATTCTGGCCTCCAGGACCATAATCGGGTGTGGAAAACGAGCTATTCCGACGGAAAATGACGAGAGGGATCGAATGCCGCAAGGAGAATTCAAATCAGTGCCTTCCTTCGTTAGAAAATCGCTGTTATTGCCAAAACCTATCTCCCAGTATTCTGGCCTCCAGGACCTTAATCGGGTGTGGAAAACGAGCTATTCCGACGTAAAATGACGAGAGGAATCCAATGCCGCAAGCAGAAGTCAAATCAGAACCTTCCTTCGTCTGAAAATCGCTTTTATTGCCAAACATATCTTCCAGTATTCTGGCCTCCAGGACGGTAATCGGGTGTGGAAAACATGCTATTCCGACGTAAAATGACGAGAGGGATCGAATGCCGCAAGCAGAATTCAAATCAGAGCCTTCCTTCGTCTGAAAATCGCTGTTAGAGCCAAAACCTATCTCCCAGTATTCTAGCCTCCAGGACCGTAATCGCGTGCGGAAACCGTGCTATTCCGACGTAAAATGACGAGAGGGATCGAATGCCGCAAGCAGAATTCAAATCAGTGCCTTCCTTCGTCAGAAAATCGTTATTAGAGCCAAAACCTATCTCCCAGTATTCTGGCCTCCAGGACCTTAATCGGGTGTGGAAAACGTGCTATTCCGACGTAAAATGGCGAGAGGAATCCAATGCCGCAAGCAGAAGTCAAATCAGAGCCTTCCTTCGTCTGAAAATCGCTGTTATTGCCAAAACCTATCTTCCAGTATTCTGGCCTCCAGGACAGTAATCGGGTGTGGAAAACGTGCTATTCCGACGTAACATGACGAGAAGGATCGAATGCCGCAAGCAGAATTCAAATCAGAACCTTCCTTCGTCAGAAAATCGCTGTTATTGCCAAAACCTATCTTGCAGTAATCTGGCTCCCAGGATCGTAATGGGTAGTGGAAAACGTGCTCTACCGACGGAAAATGACAAGAGGGATCGAATGCCGCAAGGAGAATTCAAATCAGTGCCTTCCTTCGTTAGAAAATCGCTGTTATTGCCAAAACCTATCTCCCAGTATTCTGGCCTCCAGGACCTTAATCGGGTGTGGAAAACGTGCTATTCCGACGTAAAATGACGAGAGGGATCGAATGCCGCAAGCAGAATTGAAATCAGTGCCTTCCTTCGTCAGAAAATCGCTATTAGAGCCAAAACCTATCTCCCAGTATTCTGGCCTCCAGGACCTTAATCGGGTGTGGAAAACGAGCTATTCCGACGTAAAATGACGAGAGGAATCCAATGCCGCAAGCAGAAGTCAAATCAGAGCCTTCCTTCGTCTGAAAATCGCTGTTATTGCCAAAACCTATCTCCCAGTATTCTGGCCTCCAGGACCTTAATCGGGTGTGGAAAACGAGCTATTCCGACGTAAAATGACGAGAGGAATCCAATGCCGCAAGCAGAAGTCAAATCAGAGCCTTCCTTCGTCTGAAAATCGCTGTTATTGCCAAAACCTATCTTCCAGTATTCTGGCCTCCAGGACAGTAATCGGGTGTGGAAAACGTGCTATTCCGACGTAACATGACGAGAAGGATCGAATGCCGCAAGCAGAATTCAAATCAGAACCTTCCTTCGTCAGAAAATCGCTGTTATTGCCAAAACCTATCTTGCAGTAATCTGGCTCCCAGGATCGTAATGGGTAGTGGAAAACGTGCTATTCCGACGGAAAATGACGAGAGGGATCGAATGCCGCAAGGAGAATTCAAATCAGTGCCTTCCTTCGTTAGAAAATAGCTGTTATTGCCAAAACCTATCTCCCAGTATTCTGGCCTCCAGGACCATAATCGGGTGTGGAAAACGAGCTATTCCGACGGAAAATGACGAGAGGGATCGAATGCCGCAAGGAGAATTCAAATCAGTGCCTTCCTTCGTTGGAAAATCGCTGTTATTGCCAAAACATATCTCCCAGTATTCTGGCCTCCAGGACCTTAATCGGGTGTGGAAAACGTGCTATTCCGACGTAAAATGACGAGAGGGATCGAATGCCGCAAGCAGAATTCAAATCAGTGCCTTCCTTCGTCAGAAAATCGCTATTAGAGCCAAAACCTATCTCCCAGTATTCTGGCCTCCAGGACCATAATCGGGTGTGGAAAACGAGCTATTCCGACGGAAAATGACGAGAGGGATCGAATGCCGCAAGGAGAATTCAAATCAGAACCTTCCTTCGTCTGAAAATCGCTCCTGTATCCAAAACCTATCTCCCAGTATTCTGGCCTCCAGGACCTTAATCGGGTGTGGAAAACGAGCTATTCCGACGTAAAATGACGAGAGGAATCCAATGCCGCAAGCAGAAGTCAAATCAGAGCCTTCCTACGTTAGAAAATCGCTGTTATTGCCAAAACCTATCTCCCAGTATTCCTGCCTCCAGGACCTTAATCGGGTGTGGAAAACGTGCTATTCCGACGTAAAATGACGAGAGGGATCGAATGCCGCTAGCAGAATTCAAATCAGTGCCTTCCTTCGTCAGAAAATCGCTATTAGAGCCAAAACCTATCTCCCAGTATTCTGGCCTCCAGGACCATAATCGGGTGTGGAAAACGAGCTATTCCGACGGAAAATGACGAGAGGGATCGAATGCCGCAAGGAGAATTCAAATCAGTGCCTTCCTTCGTTAGAAAATCGCTGTTATTGCCAAAACCTATCTCCCAGTATTCTGGCCTCCAGGACCTTAATCGGGTGTGGAAAACGAGCTATTCCGACGTAAAATGACGAGAGGAATCCAATGCCGCAAGCAGAATTCAAATCAGAGCCTTCCTTCGTCAGAAAATCGCTATTAGAGCCAAAACCTATCTCCCAGTAATCTGGCTTCCAGGACCGTAATCGCGTGCGGAAACCGTGCTATTCCGACGTAAAATGACGAGAGGAATCCAATGCCGCAAGCAGAAGTCAAATCAGAACCTTCCTTCGTCTGAAAATCGCTTTTATTGCCAAACATATCTTCCAGTATTCTGGCCTCCAGGACGGTAATCGGGTGTGGAAAACATGCTATTCCGACGTAAAATGACGAGAGGGATCGAATGCCGCAAGCAGAATTCAAATCAGAGCCTTCCTTCGTCTGAAAATCGCTGTTAGAGCCAAAACCTATCTCCCAGTATTCTAGCCTCCAGGACCGTAATCGCGTGCGGAAACCGTGCTATTCCGACGTAAAATGACGAGAGGGATCGAATGCCGCAAGCAGAATTCAAATCAGTGCCTTCCTTCGTCAGAAAATCGTTATTAGAGCCAAAACCTATCTCCCAGTATTCTGGCCTCCAGGACCTTAATCGGGTGTGGAAAACGTGCTATTCCGACGTAAAATGGCGAGAGGAATCCAATGCCGCAAGCAGAAGTCAAATCAGAGCCTTCCTTCGTCTGAAAATCGCTGTTAGAGCCAAAACCTATCTTCCAGTATTCTGGCCTCCAGGACAGTAATCGGGTGTGGAAAACGTGCTATTCCGACGTAACATGACGAGAAGGATCGAATGCCGCAAGCAGAATTCAAATCTGAACCTTCCTTCGTCAGAAAATCGCTGTTATTGCCAAAACCTATCTTGCAGTAATCTGGCTCCCAGGATCGTAATGGGTAGTGGAAAACGTGCTCTACCGACGGAAAATGACAAGAGGGATCGAATGCCGCAAGGAGAATTCAAATCAGTGCCTTCCTTCGTTAGAAAATCGCTGTTATTGCCAAAACCTATCTCCCAGTATTCTGGCCTCCAGGACCTTAATCGGGTGTGGAAAACGTGCTATTCCGACGGAAAATGACGAGAGGGATCGAATGCCGCAAGGAGAATTCAAATCAGTGCCTTCCTTCGTTAGAAAATAGCTGTTATTGCCAAAACCTATCTCCCAGTATTCTGGCCCCCAGGACCATAATCGGGTGTGGAAAACGAGCTATTCCGACGGAAAATGACGAGAGGGATCGAATGCCGCAAGGAGAATTCAAATCAGTGCCTTCCTTCGTGAGAAAATCGCTGTTATTGCCAAAACCTATCTCCCAGTATTCTGGCCTCCAGGACCTTAATCGGGTGTGGAAAACGAGCTATTCCGACGTAAAATGACGAGAGGAATCCAATGCCGCAAGCAGAAGTCAAATCAGAGCCTTCCTTCGTTAGAAAATCGCTGTTATTGCCAAAACATATCTCCCAGTATTCTGGCCTCCAGGACCTTAATCGGGTGTGGAAAACGTGCTATTCCGACGTAAAATGACGAGAGGGATCGAATGCCGCAAGCAGAATTTAAATCAGTGCCTTCCTTCGTCAGAAAATCGCTATTAGAGCCAAAACCTATCTCCCAGTATTCTGGCCTCCAGGACCATAATCGGGTGTGGAAAACGAGCTATTCCGACGGAAAATGACGAGAGGGATCGAATGCCGCAAGGAGAATTCAAATCAGAACCTTCCTTCGTCTGAAAATCGCTCCTGTATCCAAAACCTATCTCCCAGTATTCTGGCCTCCAGGACCTTAATCGGGTGTGGAAAACGAGCTATTACGACGTAAAATGACGAGAGGAATCCAATGCCGCAAGCAGAAGTCAAATCAGAGCCTTCCTTCGTTAGAAAATCGCTGTTATTGCCAAAACCTATCTCCCAGTATTCTGGCCTCCAGGACCTTAATCGGGTGTGGAAAACGTGCTATTCCGACGTAAAATGACGAGAGGGATCGAATGCCGCAAGCAGAATTCAAATCAGTGCCTTCCTTCGTCAGAAAATCGCTATTAGAGCCAAAACCTATCTCCCAGTATTCTGGCCTCTAGGACCATAATCGGGTGTGGAAAACGAGCTATTCCGACGGAAAATGACGAGAGGGATCGAATGCCGCAAGGAGAATTCAAATCAGTGCCTTCCTTCGTTAGAAAATCGCTGTTATTGCCAAAACCTATCTCCCAGTATTCTGGCCTCCAGGACCTTAATCGGGTGTGGAAAACGAGCTATTCCGACGTAAAATGACGAGAGGAATCCAATGCCGCAAGCAGAAGTCAAATCAGAACCTTCCTTCGTCTGAAAATCGCTTTTATAGCCAAACATATCTTCCAGTATTCTGGCCTCCAGGACCTTAATCGGGTGTGGAAAACGAGCTATTCCGACGTAAAATGACGAGAGGAATCCAATGCCGCAAGCAGAAGTCAAATCAGAGCCTTCCTTCGTCTGAAAATCGCTGTTATTGCCAAAACCTATCTTCCAGTATTCTGGCCTCCAGGACAGTAATCGGGTGTGGAAAACGTGCTATTCCGACGTAACATGACGAGAAGGATCGAATGCCGCAAGCAGAATTCAAATCAGAACCTTCCTTCGTCAGAAAATCGCTGTTATTGCCAAAACCTATCTTGCAGTAATCTGGCTCCTAGGATCGTAATGGGTAGTGGAAAACGTGCTCTTCCGACGGAAAATGACGAGAGGGATCGAATGCCGCAAGGAGAATTCAAATCAGAACCTTCCTTCGTCTGAAAATCGCTCCTGTATCCAAAACCTATCTCCCAGTATTCAGGCCTCCAGGACCTTAATCGGGTGTGGAAAACGAGCTATTCCGACGTAAAATGACGAGAGGAATCCAATGCCGCAAGCAGAAGTCAAATCAGAGCCTTCCTACGTTAGAAAATCGCTGTTATTGCCAAAACCTATCTCCCAGTATTCCTGCCTCCAGGACCTTAATCGGGTGTGGAAAACGTGCTATTCCGACGTAAAATGACGAGAGGGATCGAATGCCGCCAGCAGAATTCAAATCAGTGCCTTCCTTCGTCAGAAAATCGCTATTAGAGCCAAAACCTATCTCCCAGTATTCTGGCCTCCAGGACCATAATCGGGTGTGGAAAACGAGATATTCCGACGGAAAATGACGAGAGGGATCGAATGCCGCAAGGAGAATTCAAATCAGTGCCTTCCTTCGTTAGAAAATCGCTGTTATTGCCAAAACCTATCTCCCAGTATTCTGGCCTCCAGGACCTTAATCGGGTGTGGAAAACGAGCTATTCCGACGTAAAATGACGAGAGGAATCCAATGCCGCAAGCAGAATTCAAATCAGTGCCTTCCTTCGTCAGAAAATCGCTATTAGAGCCAAAACCTATCTCCCAGTAATCTGGCTTCCAGGACCGTAATCGCGTGCGGAAACCGTGCTATTCCGACGTAAAATGACGAGAGGGATCGAATGCCGCAAGCAGAATTCAAATCAGTGCCTTCCTTCGTCAGAAAATCGCTATTAGAGCCAAAACCTATCTCCCAGTATTCTGGCCTCCAGGACCTTAATCGGGTGTGGAAAACGTGCTATTCCGACGTAAAATGACGAGAGGAATCCAATGCCGCAAGCAGAAGTCAAATCAGAGCCTTCCTTCGTCTGAAAATCGCTGTTATTGCCAAAACCTATCTTCCAGTATTCTGGCCTCCAGGACAGTAATCGGGTGTGGAAAACGTGCTATTCCGACGTAACATGACGAGAAGGATCGAATGCCGCAAGCAGAATTCAAATCAGAACCTTCCTTCGTCAGAAAATCGCTGTTATTGCCAAAACCTATCTTGCAGTAATCTGGCTCCTAGGATCGTAATGGGTAGTGGAAAACGTGCTCTTCCGACGGAAAATGACGAGAGGGATCGAATGCCGCAAGGAGAATTCAAATCAGAACCTTCCTTCGTCTGAAAATCGCTCCTGTATCCAAAACCTATCTCCCAGTATTCTGGCCTCCAGGACCTTAATCGGGTGTGGAAAACGAGCTATTCCGACGTAAAATGACGAGAGGAATCCAATGCCGCAAGCAGAAGTCAAATCAGAGCCTTCCTACGTTAGAAAATCGCTGTTATTGCCAAAACCTATCTCCCAGTATTCCTGCCTCCAGGACCTTAATCGGGTGTGGAAAACGTGCTATTCCGACGTAAAATGACGAGAGGGATCGAATGCCGCCAGCAGAATTCAAATCAGAGCCTTCCTTCGTCAGAAAATCGCTATTAGAGCCAAAACCTATCTCCCAGTATTCTGGCCTCCAGGACCATAATCGGGTGTGGAAAACGAGATATTCCGACGGAAAATGACGAGAGGGATCGAATGCCGCAAGGAGAATTCAAATCAGTGCCTTCCTTCGTTAGAAAATCGCTGTTATTGCCAAAACCTATCTCCCAGTATTCTGGCCTCCAGGACCTTAATCGGGTGTGGAAAACGAGCTATTCCGACGTAAAATGACGAGAGGAATCCAATGCCGCAAGCAGAATTCAAATCAGTGCCTTCCTTCGTCAGAAAATCGCTATTAGAGCCAAAACCTATCTCCCAGTAATCTGGCTTCCAGGACCGTAATCGCGTGCGGAAACCGTGCTATTCCGACGTAAAATGACGAGAGGGATCGAATGCCGCAAGCAGAATTCAAATCAGTGCCTTCCTTCGTCAGAAAATCGCTATTAGAGCCAAAACCTATCTCCCAGTATTCTGGCCTCCAGGACCTTAATCGGGTGTGGAAAACGTGCTATTCCGACGTAAAATGACGAGAGGAATCCAATGCCGCAAGCAGAAGTCAAATCAGAGCCTTCCTTCGTCTGAAAATCGCTGTTAGAGCCAAAACCTATCTTGCAGTAATCTGGCTCCCAGGATCGTAATGGGTAGTGGAAAACGTGCTATTCCGACGTAAAATGACGAGAGGGATCTAATGCCGCAAGCAGAATTCAAGTCAGAGCCTTCCTTCGTCTGAAAATCGCTGTTAGAGCCAAAACCTATCTCCCAGCATTCTGGCCTCCAGGACCGTAATCGCGTGCGGAAACCGTGCTATTCCGACGTAAAATGACGAGAGGGATCGAATGCCGCAAGCAGAATTCAAATCAGAGCCTTCCTTCGTCTGAAAATCGCTTTTATTGCCAAACATATCTTCCAGTATTCTGGCCTCCAGGACGGTAATCGGGTGTGGAAAACATGCTATTCCGGCGTAAAATGACGAGAGGGATCGAATGCCGCAAGCAGAATTCAAATCAGAGCCTTCCTTCGTCTGAAAATCGCTGTTAGAGCCAAAACCTATCTTGCAGTAATCTGGCTCCCAGGATCGTAATGGGTAGTGGAAAACGTGCTATTCCGACGTAAAATGACGAGAGGGATCTAATGCCGCAAGCAGAATTCAAGTCAGAGCCTTCCTTCGTCTGAAAATCGCTGTTAGAGCCAAAACCTATCTTGCAGTAATCTGGCTCCCAGGATCGTAATGGGTAGTGGAAAACGTGCTATTCCGACGTAAAATGACGAGAGGGATCGAATGCCGCAAGCAGAATTCAAATCAGTGCCTTCCTTCGTCAGAAAATCGCTATTAGAGCCAAAACCTATCTCCCAGTATTCTGGCCTCCAGGACCTTAATCGGGTGTGGAAAACGAGCTATTCCGACGTAAAATGACGAGAGGAATCCAATGCCGCAAGCAGAAGTCAAATCAGAGCCTTCCTTCGTTAGAAAATCGCTGTTATTGCCAAAACCTATCTCCCAGTATTCTGGCCTCCAGGACCTTAATCGGGTGTGGAAAACGTGCTATTCCGACGTAAAATGACGAGAGGGATCGAATGCCGCAAGCAGAATTCAAATCAGTGCCTTCCTTCGTCAGAAAATCGCTATTAGAGCCAAAACCTATCTCCCAGTATTCTGGCCTCCAGGACCATAATCGGGTGTGGAAAACGAGCTATTCCGACGGAAAATGACGAGAGGGATCGAATGCCGCAAGGAGAATTCAAATCAGTGCCTTCCTTCGTTAGAAAATCGCTGTTATTGCCAAAACCTATCTCCCAGTATTCTGGCCTCCAGGACCTTAATCGGGTGTGGAAAACGAGCTATTCCGACGTAAAATGACGAGAGGAATCCAATGCCGCAAGCAGAAGTCAAATCAGAACCTTCCTTCGTCTGAAAATCGCTTTTATAGCCAAACATATCTTCCAGTATTCTGGCCTCCAGGACCTTAATCGGGTGTGGAAAACGAGCTATTCCGACGTAAAATGACGAGAGGAATCCAATGCCGCAAGCAGAAGTCAAATCAGAGCCTTCCTTCGTCTGAAAATCGCTGTTATTGCCAAAACCTATCTTCCAGTATTCTGGCCTCCAGGACAGTAATCGGGTGTGGAAAACGTGCTATTCCGACGTAACATGACGAGAAGGATCGAATGCCGCAAGCAGAATTCAAATCAGAACCTTCCTTCGTCAGAAAATCGCTGTTATTGCCAAAACCTATCTTGCAGTAATCTGGCTCCTAGGATCGTAATGGGTAGTGGAAAACGTGCTCTTCCGACGGAAAATGACGAGAGGGATCGAATGCCGCAAGGAGAATTCAAATCAGAACCTTCCTTCGTCTGAAAATCGCTCCTGTATCCAAAACCTATCTCCCAGTATTCTGGCCTCCAGGACCTTAATCGGGTGTGGAAAACGAGCTATTCCGACGTAAAATGACGAGAGGAATCCAATGCCGCAAGCAGAAGTCAAATCAGAGCCTTCCTACGTTAGAAAATCGCTGTTATTGCCAAAACCTATCTCCCAGTATTCCTGCCTCGAGGACCTTAATCGGGTGTGGAAAACGTGCTATTCCGACGTAAAATGACGAGAGGGATCGAATGCCGCCAGCAGAATTCAAATCAGTGCCTTCCTTCGTCAGAAAATCGCTATTAGAGCCAAAACCTATCTCCCAGTATTCTGGCCTCCAGGACCATAATCGGGTGTGGAAAACGAGCTATTCCGACGGAAAATGACGAGAGGGATCGAATGCCGCAAGGAGAATTCAAATCAGTGCCTTCCTTCGTTAGAAAATCGCTGTTATTGCCAAAACCTATCTCCCAGTATTCTGGCCTCCAGGACCTTAATCGGGTGTGGAAAACGAGCTATTCCGACGTAAAATGACGAGAGGAATCCAATGCCGCAAGCAGAATTCAAATCAGTGCCTTCCTTCGTCAGAAAATCGCTATTAGAGCCAAAACCTATCTCCCAGTAATCTGGCTTCCAGGACCGTAATCGCGTGCGGAAACCGTGCTATTCCGACGTAAAATGACGAGAGGGATCGAATGCCGCAAGCAGAATTCAAATCAGTGCCTTCCTTCGTCAGAAAATCGCTATTAGAGCCAAAACCTATCTCCCAGTATTCTGGCCTCCAGGACCTTAATCGGGTGTGGAAAACGTGCTATTCCGACGTAAAATGACGAGAGGAATCCAATGCCGCAAGCAGAAGTCAAATCAGAGCCTTCCTTCGTCTGAAAATCGCTGTTAGAGCCAAAACCTATCTTGCAGTAATCTGGCTCCCAGGATCGTAATGGGTAGTGGAAAACGTGCTATTCCGACGTAAAATGACGAGAGGGATCTAATGCCGCAAGCAGAATTCAAGTCAGAGCCTTCCTTCGTCTGAAAATCGCTGTTAGAGCCAAAACCTATCTCCCAGCATTCTGGCCTCCAGGACCGTAATCGCGTGCGGAAACCGTGCTATTCCGACGTAAAATGACGAGAGGGATCGAATGCCGCAAGCAGAATTCAAATCAGAGCCTTCCTTCGTCTGAAAATCGCTTTTATTGCCAAACATATCTTCCAGTATTCTGGCCTCCAGGACGGTAATCGGGTGTGGAAAACATGCTATTCCGACGTAAAATGACGAGAGGGATCGAATGCCGCAAGCAGAATTCAAATCAGAGCCTTCCTTCGTCTGAAAATCGCTGTTAGAGCCAAAACCTATCTTGCAGTAATCTGGCTCCCAGGATCGTAATGGGTAGTGGAAAACGTGCTATTCCGACGTAAAATGACGAGAGGGATCTAATGCCGCAAGCAGAATTCAAGTCAGAGCCTTCCTTCGTCTGAAAATCGCTGTTAGAGCCAAAACCTATCTTGCAGTAATCTGGCTCCCAGGATCGTAATGGGTAGTGGAAAACGTGCTATTCCGACGTAAAATGACGAGAGGGATCGAATGCCGCAAGCAGAATTCAAATCAGAGCCTTCCTTCGTCAGAAAATCGCTATTAGAGCCAAAACCTATCTCCCAGTATTCTGGCCTCCAGGACCTTAATCGGGTGTGGAAAACGAGCTATTCCGACGTAAAATGACGAGAGGAATCCAATGCCGCAAGCAGAAGTCAAATCAGAGCCTTCCTTCGTCTGAAAATCGCTGTTATTGCCAAAACCTATCTTCCAGTATTCTGGCCTCCAGGACAGTAATCGGGTGTGGAAAACGTGCTACTCCGACGTAACATGACGAGAAGGATCGAATGCCGCAAGCAGAATTCAAATCAGAGCCTTCCTTCGTCTGAAAATCGCCTTTATTGCCAAACATATCTTCCAGTATTCTGGCCTCCAGGACGGTAATCGGGTGTGGAAAACATGCTATTCCGACGTAAAATGACGAGAGGAATCGAATGCCGCAAGCAGAAGTCAAATCAGAGCCTTCCTTCGTCTGAAAATCGCTGTTATTGCCAAAACCTATCTCCCAGTATTCTGGCCTCCAGGACCTTAATCGGATGTGGAAAACGAGCTATTCCGACGTAAAATGACGAGAGGAATCCAATGCCGCAAGCAGAAGTCAAGTCAGAGCCTTCCTTCGTCTGAAAATCGCTGTTATTGCCAAAACCTATCTTCCAGTATTCTGGCCTCCAGGACAGTAATCGGGTGTGGAAAACGTGCTATTCCGACGTAACATGACGAGAAGGATCGAATGCCGCAAGCAGAATTCAAATCAGAAACTTCCTTCGTCAGAAAATCGCTGTTATTGCCAAAACCTATCTTGCAGTAATCTGGCTCCTAGGATCGTAATGGGTAGTGGAAAACGTGCTCTTCCGACGGAAAATGACGAGAGGGATCGAATGCCGCAAGCAGAATTCAAATCAGAGCCTTCCTTCGTCTGAAAATCGCTCCTGTATCCAAAACCTATCTCCCAGTATTCTGGCCTCCAGGACCTTAATCGGGTGTGGAAAACGAGCTATTCCGACGTAAAATGACGAGAGGAATCCAATGCCGCAAGCAGAAGTCAAATCAGAGCCTTCCTACGTAAGAAAATCGCTGTTATTGCCAAAACCTATCTCCCAGTATTCCTGCCTCCAGGACCTTAATCGGGTGTGGAAAACGTGCTATTCCGACGTAAAATGACGAGAGGGATCGAATGCCGCCAGCAGAATTCAAATCAGTGCCTTCCTTCGTCAGAAAATCGCTATTAGAGCCAAAACCTATCTCCCAGTATTCTGGCCTCCAGGACCATAATCGGGTGTGGAAAACGAGCTATTCCGACGGAAAATGACGAGAGGGATCGAATGCCGCAAGGAGAATTCAAATCAGTGCCTTCCTTCGTTAGAAAATCGCTGTTATTGCCAAAACCTATCTCCCAGTATTCTGGCCTCCAGGACCTTAATCGGGTGTGGAAAACGAGCTATTCCGACGTAAAATGACGAGAGGAATCCAATGCCGCAAGCAGAATTCAAATCAGTGCCTTCCTTCGTCAGAAAATCGCTATTAGAGCCAAAACCTATCTCCCAGTAATCTGGCTTCCAGGACCGTAATCGCGTGCGGAAACCGTGCTATTCCGACGTAAAATGACGAGAGGGATCGAATGCCGCAAGCAGAATTCAAATCAGTGCCTTCCTTCGTCAGAAAATCGCTATTAGAGCCAAAACCTATCTCCCAGTATTCTGGCCTCCAGGACCATAATCGGGTGTGGAAAACGAGCTATTCCGACGGAAAATGACGAGAGGGATCGAATGCCGCAAGGAGAATTCAAATCAATGCCTTCCTTCGTTAGAAAATCGCTGTTATTGCCAAAACCTATCTCCCAGTATTCTGGCCTCCAGGACCTTAATCGGGTGTGGAAAACGAGCTATTCCGACGTAAAATGACGAGAGGAATCCAATGCCGCAAGGAGAATTCAAATCAGAACCTTCCTTCGTCAGAAAATCGCTATTAGAGCCAAAACCTATCTCCCAGTATTCTGGCCTCCAGGACCTTAATCGGGTGTGGAAAACGAGCTATTCCGACGTAAAATGACGAGAGGAATCCAATGCCGCAAGCAGAAGTCAAATGAGAGCCTTCCTTCGTCTGAAAATCGCTGTTATTGCCAAAACCTATCTTCCAGTATTCTGGCCTCCAGGACAGTAATCGGGTGTGGAAAACGTGCTATTCCGACGTAACATGACGAGAAGGATCGAATGCCGCAAGCAGAATTCAAATCAGAACCTTCCTTCGTCAGAAAATCGCTGTTATTGCCAAAACCTATCTTGCAGTAATCTGGCTCCCAGGATCGTAATGGGTAGTGGAAAACGTGCTCTACCGACGGAAAATGACAAGAGGGATCGAATGCCGCAAGGAGAATTCAAATCAGTGCCTTCCTTCGTTAGAAAATCGCTGTTATTGCCAAAACCTATCTCCCAGTATTCTGGCCTCCAGGACCTTAATCGGGTGTGGAAAACGTGCTATTCCGACGTAAAATGACGAGAGGGATCGAATGCCGCAAGCAGAATTCAAATCAGAGCCTTCCTTCGTCTGAAAATCGCTGTTAGAGCCAAAACCTATCTTGCAGTAATCTGGCTCCCAGGATCGTAATGGGTAGTGGAAAACGTGCTATTCCGACGTAAAATGACGAGAGGGATCTAATGCCGCAAGCAGAATTCAAGTCAGAGCCTTCCTTCGTCTGAAAATCGCTGTTAGAGCCAAAACCTATCTTGCAGTAATCTGGCTCCCAGGATCGTAATGGGTAGTGGAAAACGTGCTATTCCGACGTAAAATGACGAGAGGGATCGAATGCCGCAAGCAGAATTCAAATCAGTGCCTTCCTTCGTCAGAAAATCGCTATTAGAGCCAAAACCTATCTCCCAGTATTCTGGCCTCCAGGACCTTAATCGGGTGTGGAAAACGAGCTATTCCGACGTAAAATGACGAGAGGAATCCAATGCCGCAAGCAGAAGTCAAATCAGAGCCTTCCTTCGTCTGAAAATCGCTGTTATTGCCAAAACCTATCTTCCAGTATTCTGGCCTCCAGGACAGTAATCGGGTGTGGAAAACGTGCTACTCCGACGTAACATGACGAGAAGGATCGAATGCCGCAAGCAGAATTCAAATCAGAGCCTTCCTTCGTCTGAAAATCGCTTTTATTGCCAAACATATCTTCCAGTATTCTGGCCTCCAGGACGGTAATCGGGTGTGGAAAACATGCTATTCCGACGTAAAATGACGAGAGGAATCCAATGCCGCAAGCAGAAGTCAAATCAGAGCCTTCCTTCGTCTGAAAATCGCTGTTATTGCCAAAACCTATCTCCCAGTATTCTGGCCTCCAGGACCTTAATCGGATGTGGAAAACGAGCTATTCCGACGTAAAATGACGAGAGGAATCCAATGCCGCAAGCAGAAGTCAAGTCAGAGCCTTCCTTCGTCTGAAAATCGCTGTTATTGCCAAAACCTATCTTCCAGTATTCTGGCCTCCAGGACAGTAATCGGGTGTGGAAAACGTGCTATTCCGACGTAACATGACGAGAAGGATCGAATGCCGCAAGCAGAATTCAAATCAGAAACTTCCTTCGTCAGAAAATCGCTGTTATTGCCAAAACCTATCTTGCAGTAATCTGGCTCCTAGGATCGTAATGGGTAGTGGAAAACGTGCTCTTCCGACGGAAAATGACGAGAGGGATCGAATGCCGCAAGGAGAATTCAAATCAGAACCTTCCTTCGTCTGAAAATCGCTCCTGTATCCAAAACCTATCTCCCAGTATTCTGGCCTCCAGGACCTTAATCGGGTGTGGAAAACGAGCTATTCCGACGTAAAATGACGAGAGGAATCCAATGCCGCAAGCAGAAGTCAAATCAGAGCCTTCCTACGTAAGAAAATCGCTGTTATTGCCAAAACCTATCTCCCAGTATTCCTGCCTCCAGGACCTTAATCGGGTGTGGAAAACGTGCTATTCCGACGTAAAATGACGAGAGGGATCGAATGCCGCCAGCAGAATTCAAATCAGTGCCTTCCTTCGTCAGAAAATCGCTATTAGAGCCAAAACCTATCTCCCAGTATTCTGGCCTCCAGGACCATAATCGGGTGTGGAAAACGAGCTATTCCGACGGAAAATGACGAGAGGGATCGAATGCCGCAAGGAGAATTCAAATCAGTGCCTTCCTTCGTTAGAAAATCGCTGTTATTGCCAAAACCTATCTCCCAGTATTCTGGCCTCCAGGACCTTAATCGGGTGTGGAAAACGAGCTATTCCGACGTAAAATGACGAGAGGAATCCAATGCCGCAAGCAGAATTCAAATCAGAGCCTTCCTTCGTCAGAAAATCGCTATTAGAGCCAAAACCTATCTCCCAGTAATCTGGCTTCCAGGACCGTAATCGCGTGCGGAAACCGTGCTATTCCGACGTAAAATGACGAGAGGGATCGAATGCCGCAAGCAGAATTCAAATCAGTGCCTTCCTTCGTCAGAAAATCGCTATTAGAGCCAAAACCTATCTCCCAGTATTCTGGCCTCCAGGACCTTAATCGGGTGTGGAAAACGTGCTATTCCGACGTAAAATGACGAGAGGGATCGAATGCCGCAAGCAGAATTCAAATCAGTGCCTTCCTTCGTCAGAAAATCGCTATTAGAGCCAAAACCTATCTCCCAGTATTCTGGCCTCCAGGACCATAATCGGGTGTGGAAAACGAGCTATTCCGACGGAAAATGACGAGAGGGATCGAATGCCGCAAGGAGAATTCAAATCAATGCCTTCCTTCGTTAGAAAATCGCTGTTATTGCCAAAACCTATCTCCCAGTATTCTGGCCTCCAGGACCTTAATCGGGTGTGGAAAACGAGCTATTCCGACGTAAAATGACGAGAGGAATCCAATGCCGCAAGGAGAATTCAAATCAGAACCTTCCTTCGTCAGAAAATCGCTATTAGAGCCAAAACCTATCTCCCAGTATTCTGGCCTCCAGGACCTTAATCGGGTGTGGAAAACGAGCTATTCCGACGTAAAATGACGAGAGGAATCCAATGCCGCAAGCAGAAGTCAAATGAGAGCCTTCCTTCGTCTGAAAATCGCTGTTATTGCCAAAACCTATCTTCCAGTATTCTGGCCTCCAGGACAGTAATCGGGTGTGGAAAACGTGCTATTCCGACGTAACATGACGAGAAGGATCGAATGCCGCAAGCAGAATTCAAATCAGAACCTTCCTTCGTCAGAAAATCGCTGTTATTGCCAAAACCTATCTTGCAGTAATCTGGCTCCCAGGATCGTAATGGGTAGTGGAAAACGTGCTCTACCGACGGAAAATGACAAGAGGGATCGAATGCCGCAAGGAGAATTCAAATCAGTGCCTTCCTTCGTTAGAAAATCGCTGTTATTGCCAAAACCTATCTCCCAGTATTCTGGCCTCCAGGACCTTAATCGGGTGTGGAAAACGTGCTATTCCGACGTAAAATGACGAGAGGGATCGAATGCCGCAAGCAGAATTCAAATCAGTGCCTTCCTTCGTCAGAAAATCGCTATTAGAGCCAAAACCTATCTCCCAGTATTCTGGCCTCCAGGACCATAATCGGGTGTGGAAAACGAGCTATTCCGACGGAAAATGACGAGAGGGATCGAATGCCGCAAGGAGAATTCAAATCAGTGCCTTCCTTCGTTAGAAAATCGCTGTTATTGCCAAAACCTATCTCCCAGTATTCTGGCCTCCAGGACCTTAATCGGGTGTGGAAAACGTGCTATTCCGACGTAAAATGGCGAGAGGAATCCAATGCCGCAAGCAGAAGTCAAATCAGAACCTTCCTTCGTCTGAAAATCGCTTTTATTGCCAAACATATCTTCCAGTATTCTGGCCTCCAGGACGGTAATCGGGTGTGGAAAACATGCTATTCCGACGTAAAATGACGAGAGGGATCGAATGCCGCAAGCAGAATTCAAATCAGAGCCTTCCTTCGTCTGAAAATCGCTGTTAGAGCCAAAACCTATCTCCCAGTATTCTAGCCTCCAGGACCGTAATCGCGTGCGGAAACCGTGCTATTCCGACGTAAAATGACGAGAGGGATCGAATGCCGCAAGCAGAATTCAAATCAGTGCCTTCCTTCGTCAGAAAATCGCTATTAGAGCCAAAACCTATCTCCCAGTATTCTGGCCTCCAGGACCTTAATCGGGTGTGGAAAACGTGCTATTCCGACGTAAAATGGCGAGAGGAATCCAATGCCGCAAGCAGAAGTCAAATCAGAGCCTTCCTTCGTCTGAAAATCGCTGTTATTGCCAAAACCTATCTTCCAGTATTCTGGCCTCCAGGACAGTAATCGGGTGTGGAAAACGTGCTATTCCGACGTAACATGACGAGAAGGATCGAATGCCGCAAGCAGAATTCAAATCAGAACCTTCCTTCGTCAGAAAATCGCTGTTATTGCCAAAACCTATCTTGCAGTAATCTGGCTCCCAGGATCGTAATGGGTAGTGGAAAACGTGCTCTACCGACGGAAAATGACAAGAGGGATCGAATGCCGCAAGGAGAATTCAAATCAGTGCCTTCCTTCGTTAGAAAATCGCTGTTATTGCCAAAACCTATCTCCCAGTATTCTGGCCTCCAGGACCTTAATCGGGTGTTGAAAACGTGCTATTCCGACGTAAAATGACGAGAGGGATCGAATGCCGCAAGCAGAATTCAAATCAGTGCCTTCCTTCGTCAGAAAATCGCTATTAGAGCCAAAACCTATCTCCCAGTATTCTGGCCTCCAGGACCTTAATCGGGTGTGGAAAACGAGCTATTCCGACGTAAAATGACGAGAGGAATCCAATGCCGCAAGCAGAAGTCAAATCAGAGCCTTCCTTCGTCTGAAAATCGCTGTTATTGCCAAAACCTATCTCCCAGTATTCTGGCCTCCAGGACCTTAATCGGGTGTGGAAAACGAGCTATTCCGACGTAAAATGACGAGAGGAATCCAATGCCGCAAGCAGAAGTCAAATCAGAGCCTTCCTTCGTCTGAAAATCGCTGTTATTGCCAAAACCTATCTTCCAGTATTCTGGCCTCCAGGACAGTAATCGGGTGTGGAAAACGTGCTATTCCGACGTAACATGACGAGAAGGATCGAATGCCGCAAGCAGAATTCAAATCAGAACCTTCCTTCGTCAGAAAATCGCTGTTATTGCCAAAACCTATCTTGCAGTAATCTGGCTCCCAGGATCGTAATGGGTAGTGGAAAACGTGCTATTCCGACGGAAAATGACGAGAGGGATCGAATGCCGCAAGCAGAAGTCAAATCAGAGCCTTCCTTCGTCTGAAAATCGCTGTTATTGCCAAAACCTATCTTCCAGTATTCTGGCCTCCAGGACAGTAATCGGGTGTGGAAAACGTGCTATTCCGACGTAACATGACGAGAAGGATCGAATGCCGCAAGCAGAATTCAAATCAGAACCTTCCTTCGTCAGAAAATCGCTGTTATTGCCAAAACCTATCTTGCAGTAATCTGGCTCCCAGGATCGTAATGGGTAGTGGAAAACGTGCTATTCCGACGTAAAATGACGAGAGGGATCGAATGCCGCAAGCAGAATTCAAATCAGAGCCTTCCTTCGTCTGAAAATCGCTGTTAGAGCCAAAACCTATCTTGCAGTAATCTGGCTCCCAGGATCGTAATGGGTAGTGGAAAACGTGCTATTCCGACGTAAAATGACGAGAGGGATCTAATGCCGCAAGCAGAATTCAAGTCAGAGCCTTCCTTCGTCTGAAAATCGCTGTTAGAGCCAAAACCTATCTTGCAGTAATCTGGCTCCCAGGATCGTAATGGGTAGTGGAAAACGTGCTATTCCGACGTAAAATGACGAGAGGGATCGAATGCCGCAAGCAGAATTCAAATCAGTGCCTTCCTTCGTCAGAAAATCGCTATTAGAGCCAAAACCTATCTCCCAGTATTCTGGCCTCCAGGACCTTAATCGGGTGTGGAAAACGAGCTATTCCGACGTAAAATGACGAGAGGAATCCAATGCCGCAAGCAGAAGTCAAATCAGAGCCTTCCTTCGTCTGAAAATCGCTGTTATTGCCAAAACCTATCTTCCAGTATTCTGGCCTCCAGGACAGTAATCGGGTGTGGAAAACGTGCTATTCCGACGTAACATGACGAGAAGGATCGAATGCCGCAAGCAGAATTCAAATCAGAGCCTTCCTTCGTCTGAAAATCGCCTTTATTGCCAAACATATCTTCCAGTATTCTGGCCTCCAGGACGGTAATCGGGTGTGGAAAACATGCTATTCCGACGTAAAATGACGAGAGGAATCCAATGCCGCAAGCAGAAGTCAAATCAGAGCCTTCCTTCGTCTGAAAATCGCTGTTATTGCCAAAACCTATCTCCCAGTATTCTGGCCTCCAGGACCTTAATCGGATGTGGAAAACGAGCTATTCCGACGTAAAATGACGAGAGGAATCCAATGCCGCAAGCAGAAGTCAAGTCAGAGCCTTCCTTCGTCTGAAAATCGCTGTTATTGCCAAAACCTATCTTCCAGTATTCTGGCCTCCAGGACAGTAATCGGGTGTGGAAAACGTGCTATTCCGACGTAACATGACGAGAAGGATCGAATGCCGCAAGCAGAATTCAAATCAGAAACTTCCTTCGTCAGAAAATCGCTGTTATTGCCAAAACCTATCTTGCAGTAATCTGGCTCCTAGGATCGTAATGGGTAGTGGAAAACGTGCTCTTCCGACGGAAAATGACGAGAGGGATCGAATGCCGCAAGGAGAATTCAAATCAGAACCTTCCTTCGTCTGAAAATCGCTCCTGTATCCAAAACCTATCTCCCAGTATTCTGGCCTCCAGGACCTTAATCGGGTGTGGAAAACGAGCTATTCCGACGTAAAATGACGAGAGGAATCCAATGCCGCAAGCAGAAGTCAAATCAGAGCCTTCCTACGTAAGAAAATCGCTGTTATTGCCAAAACCTATCTCCCAGTATTCCTGCCTCCAGGACCTTAATCGGGTGTGGAAAACGTGCTATTCCGACGTAAAATGACGAGAGGGATCGAATGCCGCCAGCAGAATTCAAATCAGTGCCTTCCTTCGTCAGAAAATCGCTATTAGAGCCAAAACCTATCTCCCAGTATTCTGGCCTCCAGGACCATAATCGGGTGTGGAAAACGAGCTATTCCGACGGAAAATGACGAGAGGGATCGAATGCCGCAAGGAGAATTCAAATCAGTGCCTTCCTTCGTTAGAAAATCGCTGTTATTGCCAAAACCTATCTCCCAGTATTCTGGCCTCCAGGACCATAATCGGGTGTGGAAAACGAGCTATTCCGACGTAAAATGACGAGAGGAATCCAATGCCGCAAGCAGAATTCAAATCAGAGCCTTCCTTCGTCAGAAAATCGCTATTAGAGCCAAAACCTATCTCCCAGTAATCTGGCTTCCAGGACCGTAATCGCGTGCGGAAACCGTGCTATTCCGACGTAAAATGACGAGAGGGATCGAATGCCGCAAGCAGAATTCAAATCAGTGCCTTCCTTCGTCAGAAAATCGCTATTAGAGCCAAAACCTATCTCCCAGTATTCTGGCCTCCAGGACCTTAATCGGGTGTGGAAAACGTGCTATTCCGACGTAAAATGACGAGAGGGATCGAATGCCGCAAGCAGAATTCAAATCAGAGCCTTCCTTCGTCAGAAAATCGCTATTAGAGCCAAAACCTATCTCCCAGTATTCTGGCCTCCAGGACCATAATCGGGTGTGGAAAACGAGCTATTCCGACGGAAAATGACGAGAGGGATCGAATGCCGCAAGGAGAATTCAAATCAATGCCTTCCTTCGTTAGAAAATCGCTGTTATTGCCAAAACCTATCTCCCAGTATTCTGGCCTCCAGGACCTTAATCGGGTGTGGAAAACGAGCTATTCCGACGTAAAATGACGAGAGGAATCCAATGCCGCAAGGAGAATTCAAATCAGAGCCTTCCTTCGTCAGAAAATCGCTATTAGAGCCAAAACCTATCTCCCAGTATTCTGGCCTCCAGGACCTTAATCGGGTGTGGAAAACGAGCTATTCCGACGTAAAATGACGAGAGGAATCCAATGCCGCAAGCAGAAGTCAAATGAGAGCCTTCCTTCGTCTGAAAATCGCTGTTATTGCCAAAACCTATCTTCCAGTATTCTGGCCTCCAGGACAGTAATCGGGTGTGGAAAACGTGCTATTCCGACGTAACATGACGAGAAGGATCGAATGCCGCAAGCAGAATTCAAATCAGAACCTTCCTTCGTCAGAAAATCGCTGTTATTGCCAAAACCTATCTTGCAGTAATCTGGCTCCCAGGATCGTAATGGGTAGTGGAAAACGTGCTCTACCGACGGAAAATGACAAGAGGGATCGAATGCCGCAAGGAGAATTCAAATCAGTGCCTTCCTTCGTTAGAAAATCGCTGTTATTGCCAAAACCTATCTCCCAGTATTCTGGCCTCCAGGACCTTAATCGGGTGTGGAAAACGTGCTATTCCGACGTAAAATGACGAGAGGGATCGAATGCCGCAAGCAGAATTCAAATCAGTGCCTTCCTTCGTCAGAAAATCGCTATTAGAGCCAAAACCTATCTCCCAGTATTCTGGCCTCCAGGACCATAATCGGGTGTGGAAAACGAGCTATTCCGACGGAAAATGACGAGAGGGATCGAATGCCGCAAGGAGAATTCAAATCAGTGCCTTCCTTCGTTAGAAAATCGCTGTTATTGCCAAAACCTATCTCCCAGTATTCTGGCCTCCAGGACCTTAATCGGGTGTGGAAAACGTGCTATTCCGACGTAAAATGGCGAGAGGAATCCAATGCCGCAAGCAGAAGTCAAATCAGAACCTTCCTTCGTCTGAAAATCGCTTTTATTGCCAAACATATCTTCCAGTATTCTGGCCTCCAGGACGGTAATCGGGTGTGGAAAACATGCTATTCCGACGTAAAATGACGAGAGGGATCGAATGCCGCAAGCAGAATTCAAATCAGAGCCTTCCTTCGTCTGAAAATCGCTGTTAGAGCCAAAACCTATCTCCCAGTATTCTAGCCTCCAGGACCGTAATCGCGTGCGGAAACCGTGCTATTCCGACGTAAAATGACGAGAGGGATCGAATGCCGCAAGCAGAATTCAAATCAGTGCCTTCCTTCGTCAGAAAATCGTTATTAGAGCCAAAACCTATCTCCCAGTATTCTGGCCTCCAGGACCTTAATCGGGTGTGGAAAACGTGCTATTCCGACGTAAAATGGCGAGAGGAATCCAATGCCGCAAGCAGAAGTCAAATCAGAGCCTTCCTTCGTCTGAAAATCGCTGTTATTGCCAAAACCTATCTTCCAGTATTCTGGCCTCCAGGACAGTAATCGGGTGTGGAAAACGTGCTATTCCGACGTAACATGACGAGAAGGATCGAATGCCGCAAGCAGAATTCAAATCAGAACCTTCCTTCGTCAGAAAATCGCTGTTATTGCCAAAACCTATCTTGCAGTAATCTGGCTCCCAGGATCGTAATGGGTAGTGGAAAACGTGCTCTACCGACGGAAAATGACAAGAGGGATCGAATGCCGCAAGGAGAATTCAAATCAGTGCCTTCCTTCGTTAGAAAATCGCTGTTATTGCCAAAACCTATCTCCCAGTATTCTGGCCTCCAGGACCTTAATCGGGTGTGGAAAACGTGCTATTCCGACGTAAAATGACGAGAGGGATCGAATGCCGCAAGCAGAATTCAAATCAGTGCCTTCCTTCGTCAGAAAATCGCTATTAGAGCCAAAACCTATCTCCCAGTATTCTGGCCTCCAGGACCTTAATCGGGTGTGGAAAACGAGCTATTCCGACGTAAAATGACGAGAGGAATCCAATGCCGCAAGCAGAAGTCAAATCAGAGCCTTCCTTCGTCTGAAAATCGCTGTTATTGCCAAAACCTATCTCCCAGTATTCTGGCCTCCAGGACCTTAATCGGGTGTGGAAAACGAGCTATTCCGACGTAAAATGACGAGAGGAATCCAATGCCGCAAGCAGAAGTCAAATCAGAGCCTTCCTTCGTCTGAAAATCGCTGTTATTGCCAAAACCTATCTTCCAGTATTCTGGCCTCCAGGACAGTAATCGGGTGTGGAAAACGTGCTATTCCGACGTAACATGACGAGAAGGATCGAATGCCGCAAGCAGAATTCAAATCAGAACCTTCCTTCGTCAGAAAATCGCTGTTATTGCCAAAACCTATCTTGCAGTAATCTGGCTCCCAGGATCGTAATGGGTAGTGGAAAACGTGCTATTCCGACGGAAAATGACGAGAGGGATCGAATGCCGCAAGGAGAATTCAAATCAGTGCCTTCCTTCGTTAGAAAATAGCTGTTATTGCCAAAACCTATCTCCCAGTATTCTGGCCTCCAGGACCATAATCGGGTGTGGAAAACGAGCTATTCCGACGGAAAATGACGAGAGGGATCGAATGCCGCAAGGAGAATTCAAATCAGTGCCTTCCTTCGTTAGAAAATCGCTGTTATTGCCAAAACATATCTCCCAGTATTCTGGCCTCCAGGACCTTAATCGGGTGTGGAAAACGTGCTATTCCGACGTAAAATGGCGAGAGGAATCCAATGCCGCAAGCAGAAGTCAAATCAGAGCCTTCCTTCGTCTGAAAATCGCTGTTATTGCCAAAACCTATCTTCCAGTATTCTGGCCTCCAGGACAGTAATCGGGTGTGGAAAACGTGCTATTCCGACGTAACATGACGAGAAGGATCGAATGCCGCAAGCAGAATTCAAATCAGAACCTTCCTTCGTCAGAAAATCGCTGTTATTGCCAAAACCTATCTTGCAGTAATCTGGCTCCCAGGATCGTAATGGGTAGTGGAAAACGTGCTCTACCGACGGAAAATGACAAGAGGGATCGAATGCCGCAAGGAGAATTCAAATCAGTGCCTTCCTTCGTCTGAAAATCGCTGTTATTGCCAAAACCTATCTCCCAGTATTCTGGCCTCCAGGACCTTAATCGGGTGTGGAAAACGAGCTATTCCGACGTAAAATGACGAGAGGAATCCAATGCCGCAAGCAGAAGTCAAATCAGAGCCTTCCTTCGTCTGAAAATCGCTGTTATTGCCAAAACCTATCTTCCAGTATTCTGGCCTCCAGGACAGTAATCGGGTGTGGAAAACGTGCTATTCCGACGTAACATGACGAGAAGGATCGAATGCCGCAAGCAGAATTCAAATCAGAACCTTCCTTCGTCAGAAAATCGCTGTTATTGCCAAAACCTATCTTGCAGTAATCTGGCTCCCAGGATCGTAATGGGTAGTGGAAAACGTGCTATTCCGACGGAAAATGACGAGAGGGATCGAATGCCGCAAGGAGAATTCAAATCAGTGCCTTCCTTCGTTAGAAAATAGCTGTTATTGCCAAAACCTATCTCCCAGTATTCTGGCCTCCAGGACCATAATCGGGTGTGGAAAACGAGCTATTCCGACGGAAAATGACGAGAGGGATCGAATGCCGCAAGGAGAATTCAAATCAGTGCCTTCCTTCGTTAGAAAATCGCTGTTATTGCCAAAACATATCTCCCAGTATTCTGGCCTCCAGGACCTTAATCGGGTGTGGAAAACGTGCTATTCCGACGTAAAATGACGAGAGGGATCGAATGCCGCAAGCAGAATTCAAATCAGTGCCTTCCTTCGTCAGAAAATCGCTATTAGAGCCAAAACCTATCTCCCAGTATTCTGGCCTCCAGGACCATAATCGGGTGTGGAAAACGAGCTATTCCGACGGAAAATGACGAGAGGGATCGAATGCCGCAAGGAGAATTCAAATCAGAACCTTCCTTCGTCTGAAAATCGCTCCTGTATCCAAAACCTATCTCCCAGTATTCTGGCCTCCAGGACCTTAATCGGGTGTGGAAAACGAGCTATTCCGACGTAAAATGACGAGAGGAATCCAATGCCGCAAGCAGAAGTCAAATCAGAGCCTTCCTTCGTTAGAAAATCGCTGTTATTGCCAAAACCTATCTCCCAGTATTCTGGCCTCCAGGACCTTAATCGGGTGTGGAAAACGTGCTATTCCGACGTAAAATGACGAGAGGGATCGAATGCCGCAAGCAGAATTCAAATCAGTGCCTTCCTTCGTCAGAAAATCGCTATTAGAGCCAAAACCTATCTCCCAGTATTCTGGCCTCCAGGACCATAATCGGGTGTGGAAAACGAGCTATTCCGACGGAAAATGACGAGAGGGATCGAATGCCGCAAGGAGAATTCAAATCAGTGCCTTCCTTCGTTAGAAAATCGCTGTTATTGCCAAAACCTATCTCCCAGTATTCTGGCCTCCAGGACCTTAATCGGGTGTGGAAAACGAGCTATTCCGACGTAAAATGACGAGAGGAATCCAATGCCGCAAGCAGAAGTCAAATCAGAACCTTCCTTCGTCTGAAAATCGCTTTTATAGCCAAACATATCTTCCAGTATTCTGGCCTCCAGGACCTTAATCGGGTGTGGAAAACGAGCTATTCCGACGTAAAATGACGAGAGGAATCCAATGCCGCAAGCAGAAGTCAAATCAGAGCCTTCCTTCGTCTGAAAATCGCTGTTATTGCCAAAACCTATCTTCCAGTATTCTGGCCTCCAGGACAGTAATCGGGTGTGGAAAACGTGCTATTCCGACGTAACATGACGAGAAGGATCGAATGCCGCAAGCAGAATTCAAATCAGAACCTTCCTTCGTCAGAAAATCGCTGTTATTGCCAAAACCTATCTTGCAGTAATCTGGCTCCTAGGATCGTAATGGGTAGTGGAAAACGTGCTCTTCCGACGGAAAATGACGAGAGGGATCGAATGCCGCAAGCAGAATTCAAATCAGAGCCTTCCTTCGTCTGAAAATCGCTCCTGTATCCAAAACCTATCTCCCAGTATTCTGGCCTCCAGGACCTTAATCGGGTGTGGAAAACGAGCTATTCCGACGTAAAATGACGAGAGGAATCCAATGCCGCAAGCAGAAGTCAAATCAGAGCCTTCCTACGTTAGAAAATCGCTGTTATTGCCAAAACCTATCTCCCAGTATTCCTGCCTCCAGGACCTTAATCGGGTGTGGAAAACGTGCTATTCCGACGTAAAATGACGAGAGGGATCGAATGCCGCCAGCAGAATTCAAATCAGTGCCTTCCTTCGTCAGAAAATCGCTATTAGAGCCAAAACCTATCTCCCAGTATTCTGGCCTCCAGGACCATAATCGGGTGTGGAAAACGAGCTATTCCGACGGAAAATGACGAGAGGGATCGAATGCCGCAAGGAGAATTCAAATCAGTGCCTTCCTTCGTTAGAAAATCGCTGTTATTGCCAAAACCTATCTCCCAGTATTCTGGCCTCCAGGACCTTAATCGGGTGTGGAAAACGAGCTATTCCGACGTAAAATGACGAGAGGAATCCAATGCCGCAAGCAGAATTCAAATCAGAGCCTTCCTTCGTCAGAAAATCGCTATTAGAGCCAAAACCTATCTCCCAGTAATCTGGCTTCCAGGACCGTAATCGCGTGCGGAAACCGTGCTATTCCGACGTAAAATGACGAGAGGAATCCAATGCCGCAAGCAGAAGTCAAATCAGAACCTTCCTTCGTCTGAAAATCGCTTTTATTGCCAAACATATCTTCCAGTATTCTGGCCTCCAGGACGGTAATCGGGTGTGGAAAACATGCTATTCCGACGTAAAATGACGAGAGGGATCGAATGCCGCAAGCAGAATTCAAATCAGAGCCTTCCTTCGTCTGAAAATCGCTGTTAGAGCCAAAACCTATCTCCCAGTATTCTAGCCTCCAGGACCGTAATCGCGTGCGGAAACCGTGCTATTCCGACGTAAAATGACGAGAGGGATCGAATGCCGCAAGCAGAATTCAAATCAGTGCCTTCCTTCGTCAGAAAATCGTTATTAGAGCCAAAACCTATCTCCCAGTATTCTGGCCTCCAGGACCTTAATCGGGTGTGGAAAACGTGCTATTCCGACGTAAAATGGCGAGAGGAATCCAATGCCGCAAGCAGAAGTCAAATCAGAGCCTTCCTTCGTCTGAAAATCGCTGTTAGAGCCAAAACCTATCTTCCAGTATTCTGGCCTCCAGGACAGTAATCGGGTGTGGAAAACGTGCTATTCCGACGTAACATGACGAGAAGGATCGAATGCCGCAAGCAGAATTCAAATCTGAACCTTCCTTCGTCAGAAAATCGCTGTTATTGCCAAAACCTATCTTGCAGTAATCTGGCTCCCAGGATCGTAATGGGTAGTGGAAAACGTGCTATTCCGACGGAAAATGACGAGAGGGATCGAATGCCGCAAGGAGAATTCAAATCAGTGCCTTCCTTCGTTAGAAAATCGCTGTTATTGCCAAAACCTATCTCTCAGTATTCTGGCCTCCAGGACCTTAATCGGGTGTGGAAAACGTGCTATTCCGACGTAAAATGACGAGAGGGATCGAATGCCGCAAGCAGAATTCAAATCAGTGCCTTCCTTCGTCAGAAAATCGCTATTAGAGCCAAAACCTATCTCCCAGTATTCTGGCCTCCAGGACCTTAATCGGGTGTGGAAAACGAGCTATTCCGACGTAAAATGACGAGAGGGATCGAATGCCGCAAGCAGAAGTCAAATCAGAGCCTTCCTTCGTCTGAAAATCGCTGTTATTGCCAAAACCTATCTTCCAGTATTCTGGCCTCCAGGACAGTAATCGGGTGTGGAAAACGTGCTATTCCGACGTAACATGACGAGAAGGATCGAATGCCGCAAGCAGAATTCAAATCAGAACCTTCCTTCGTCAGAAAATCGCTGTTATTGCCAAAACCTATCTTGCAGTAATCTGGCTCCCAGGATCGTAATGGGTAGTGGAAAACGTGCTCTACCGACGGAAAATGACAAGAGGGATCGAATGCCGCAAGGAGAATTCAAATCAGTGCCTTCCTTCGTTAGAAAATCGCTGTTATTGCCAAAACCTATCTCCCAGTATTCTGGCCTCCAGGACCTTAATCGGGTGTGGAAAACGTGCTATTCCGACGTAAAATGACGAGAGGGATCGAATGCCGCAAGCAGAATTCAAATCAGTGCCTTCCTTCGTCAGAAAATCGCTATTAGAGCCAAAACCTATCTCCCAGTATTCTGGCCTCCAGGACCTTAATCGGGTGTGGAAAACGAGCTATTCCGACGTAAAATGACGAGAGGAATCCAATGCCGCAAGCAGAAGTCAAATCAGAGCCTTCCTTCGTCTGAAAATCGCTGTTATTGCCAAAACCTATCTCCCAGTATTCTGGCCTCCAGGACCTTAATCGGGTGTGGAAAACGAGCTATTCCGACGTAAAATGACGAGAGGAATCCAATGCCGCAAGCAGAAGTCAAATCAGAGCCTTCCTTCGTCTGAAAATCGCTGTTATTGCCAAAACCTATCTTCCAGTATTCTGGCCTCCAGGACAGTAATCGGGTGTGGAAAACGTGCTATTCCGACGTAACATGACGAGAAGGATCGAATGCCGCAAGCAGAATTCAAATCAGAACCTTCCTTCGTCAGAAAATCGCTGTTATTGCCAAAACCTATCTTGCAGTAATCTGGCTCCCAGGATCGTAATGGGTAGTGGAAAACGTGCTATTCCGACGGAAAATGACGAGAGGGATCGAATGCCGCAAGGAGAATTCAAATCAGTGCCTTCCTTCGTTAGAAAATAGCTGTTATTGCCAAAACCTATCTCCCAGTATTCTGGCCTCCAGGACCATAATCGGGTGTGGAAAACGAGCTATTCCGACGGAAAATGACGAGAGGGATCGAATGCCGCAAGGAGAATTCAAATCAGTGCCTTCCTTCGTTAGAAAATCGCTGTTATTGCCAAAACCTATCTCCCAGTATTCTGGCCTCCAGGACCTTAATCGGGTGTGGAAAACGAGCTATTCCGACGTAAAATGACGAGAGGAATCCAATGCCGCAAGCAGAAGTCAAATCAGAGCCTTCCTTCGTTAGAAAATCGCTGTTATTGCCAAAACATATCTCCCAGTATTCTGGCCTCCAGGACCTTAATCGGGTGTGGAAAACGTGCTATTCCGACGTAAAATGACGAGAGGGATCGAATGCCGCAAGCAGAATTTAAATCAGTGCCTTCCTTCGTCAGAAAATCGCTATTAGAGCCAAAACCTATCTCCCAGTATTCTGGCCTCCAGGACCATAATCGGGTGTGGAAAACGAGCTATTCCGACGGAAAATGACGAGAGGGATCGAATGCCGCAAGGAGAATTCAAATCAGAACCTTCCTTCGTCTGAAAATCGCTCCTGTATCCAAAACCTATCTCCCAGTATTCTGGCCTCCAGGACCTTAATCGGGTGTGGAAAACGAGCTATTCCGACGTAAAATGACGAGAGGAATCCAATGCCGCAAGCAGAAGTCAAATCAGAGCCTTCCTTCGTTAGAAAATCGCTGTTATTGCCAAAACCTATCTCCCAGTATTCTGGCCTCCAGGACCTTAATCGGGTGTGGAAAACGTGCTATTCCGACGTAAAATGACGAGAGGGATCGAATGCCGCAAGCAGAATTCAAATCAGTGCCTTCCTTCGTCAGAAAATCGCTATTAGAGCCAAAACCTATCTCCCAGTATTCTGGCCTCCAGGACCATAATCGGGTGTGGAAAACGAGCTATTCCGACGGAAAATGACGAGAGGGATCGAATGCCGCAAGGAGAATTCAAATCAGAACCTTCCTTCGTCTGAAAATCGCTCCTGTATCCAAAACCTATCTCCCAGTATTCTGGCCTCCAGGACCTTAATCGGGTGTGGAAAACGAGCTATTCCGACGTAAAATGACGAGAGGAATCCAATGCCGCAAGCAGAAGTCAAATCAGAGCCTTCCTTCGTTAGAAAATCGCTGTTATTGCCAAAACCTATCTCCCAGTATTCTGGCCTCCAGGACCTTAATCGGGTGTGGAAAACGTGCTATTCCGACGTAAAATGACGAGAGGGATCGAATGCCGCAAGCAGAATTCAAATCAGTGCCTTCCTTCGTCAGAAAATCGCTATTAGAGCCAAAACCTATCTCCCAGTATTCTGGCCTCCAGGACCATAATCGGGTGTGGAAAACGAGCTATTCCGACGGAAAATGACGAGAGGGATCGAATGCCGCAAGGAGAATTCAAATCAGTGCCTTCCTTCGTTAGAAAATCGCTGTTATTGCCAAAACCTATCTCCCAGTATTCTGGCCTCCAGGACCTTAATCGGGTGTGGAAAACGAGCTATTCCGACGTAAAATGACGAGAGGAATCCAATGCCGCAAGCAGAAGTCAAATCAGAACCTTCCTTCGTCTGAAAATCGCTTTTATAGCCAAACATATCTTCCAGTATTCTGGCCTCCAGGACCTTAATCGGGTGTGGAAAACGAGCTATTCCGACGTAAAATGACGAGAGGAATCCAATGCCGCAAGCAGAAGTCAAATCAGAGCCTTCCTTCGTCTGAAAATCGCTGTTATTGCCAAAACCTATCTTCCAGTATTCTGGCCTCCAGGACAGTAATCGGGTGTGGAAAACGTGCTATTCCGACGTAACATGACGAGAAGGATCGAATGCCGCAAGCAGAATTCAAATCAGAACCTTCCTTCGTCAGAAAATCGCTGTTATTGCCAAAACCTATCTTGCAGTAATCTGGCTCCTAGGATCGTAATGGGTAGTGGAAAACGTGCTCTTCCGACGGAAAATGACGAGAGGGATCGAATGCCGCAAGGAGAATTCAAATCAGAACCTTCCTTCGTCTGAAAATCGCTCCTGTATCCAAAACCTATCTCCCAGTATTCTGGCCTCCAGGACCTTAATCGGGTGTGGAAAACGAGCTATTCCGACGTAAAATGACGAGAGGAATCCAATGCCGCAAGCAGAAGTCAAATCAGAGCCTTCCTACGTTAGAAAATCGCTGTTATTGCCAAAACCTATCTCCCAGTATTCCTGCCTCCAGGACCTTAATCGGGTGTGGAAAACGTGCTATTCCGACGTAAAATGACGAGAGGGATCGAATGCCGCCAGCAGAATTCAAATCAGTGCCTTCCTTCGTCAGAAAATCGCTATTAGAGCCAAAACCTATCTCCCAGTATTCTGGCCTCCAGGACCATAATCGGGTGTGGAAAACGAGCTATTCCGACGGAAAATGACGAGAGGGATCGAATGCCGCAAGGAGAATTCAAATCAGTGCCTTCCTTCGTTAGAAAATCGCTGTTATTGCCAAAACCTATCTCCCAGTATTCTGGCCTCCAGGACCTTAATCGGGTGTGGAAAACGAGCTATTCCGACGTAAAACGACGAGAGGGATCCAATGCCGCAAGCAGAATTCAAATCAGTGCCTTCCTTCGTTAGAAAATCGCTGTTATTGCCAAAACCTATCTCCCAGTATTCTGGCCTCCAGGACCTTAATCGGGTGTGGAAAACGTGCTATTCCGACGTAAAACGACGAGAGGGATCCAATGCCGCAAGCAGAAGTCAAATCAGGGCCTTCCTTCGTCTGAAAATCGCTGTTATTGCCAAAACATATCTTCCAGTATTCTGGCCTCCAGGACCTTAATCGGGTGTGGAAAACGTGCTATTCCGACGTAAAACGACGAGAGGGATCCAATGCCGCAAGCAGAAGTCAAATCAGAGCCTTCCTTCGTCTGAAAATCGCTGTTATTGCCAAAACATATCTTCCAGTATTCTGGCCTTCAGGACGGTAATCGGGTGTGGAAAACATGCTATTCCGACGGAAAATGACGAGAGGGATCGAATGCCTCAAGGAGAATTCAAATCAGTGCCTTCCTTCGTTAGAAAATCGCTGTTATTGCCAAAACCTATCTCCCAGTATTCTGGCCTCCAGGACCTTAATCGGGTGTGGAAAACGAGCTATTCCGACGTAAAACGACGAGAGGGATCCAATGCCGCAAGCAGAATTCAAATCAGAACCTTCCTTCGTCAGAAAATCGCTGTTATTGCCAAAACCTATCTCCCAGTATTCTGGCCTCCAGGACCTTAATCGGGTGTGGAAAACGTGCTATTCCGACGTAAAACGACGAGAGGGATCCAATGCCGCAAGCAGAAGTCAAATCAGGGCCTTCCTTCGTCTGAAAATCGCTGTTATTGCCAAAACATATCTTCCAGTATTCTGGCCTCCAGGACCTTAATCGGGTGTGGAAAAGTGCTATTCCGACGTAAAATGACGAGAGGGGTCGAATGCCGCAAGGAGAATTCAAATCAGTGCCTTCCTTCGTTAGAAAATCGCTGTTATTGCCAAAACCTATCTCCCAGTATTCTGGCTTCCAGGACCGTAATCGGGTGTGGAAAACATGCTATTCCGACGTAAAATGACGAGAGGGATCGAATGCCGCAAGGAGAATTCAAATCAGTGCCTTCCTTCGTTAGAAAATCGCTGTTATTGCCAAAACCTATCACCCAGTATTCTGGCCTCCAGGACCTTAATCGGGTGTGGAAAACGAGCTATTCCGACGTAAAACGACGAGAGGGATCCAATGCCGCAAGCAGAATTCAAATCAGAACCTTCCTTCGTCAGAAAATCGCTGTTATTGCCAAAACCTATCTTGCAGTAATCTGGCTCCCAGGATCGTAATGGGTAGTGGAAAACGTGCTATTCCGACGGAAAATGACGAGAGGGATCGAATGCCGCAAGGAGAATTCAAATCAGTGCCTTCCTTCGTTAGAAAATCGCTGTTATTGCCAAAACCTATCTCCCAGTATTCTGGCCTCCAGGACCTTAATCGGGTGTGGAAAACGTGCTATTCCGACGTAAAACGACGAGAGGGATCCAATGCCGCAAGCAGAAGTCAAATCAGAGCCTTCCTTCGTCTGAAAATCGCTGTTATTGCCAAAACATATCTTCCAGTATTCTGGCCTTCAGGACGGTAATCGGGTGTGGAAAACATGCTATTCCGACGTAAAATGACGAGAGGGATCGAATGCCTCAAGGAGAATTCAAATCAGTGCCTTCCTTCGTTAGAAAATCGCTGTTATTGCCAAAACCTATCTCCCAGTATTCTGGCCTCCAGGACCTTAATCGGGTGTGGAAAACGAGCTATTCCGACGTAAAACGACGAGAGGGATCCAATGCCGCAAGCAGAATTCAAATCAGAACCTTCCTTCGTCAGAAAATCGCTGTTATTGCCAAAACCTATCTTGCAGTAATCTGGCTCCCAGGATCGTAATGGGTAGTGGAAAACGTGCTATTCCGACGGAAAATGACGAGAGGGATCGAATGCCGCAAGGAGAATTCAAATCAGTGCCTTCCTTCGTTAGAAAATCGCTGTTATTGCCAAAACCTATCTCCCAGTATTCTGGCTTCCAAGACCGTAATCGGGTGTGGAAAACATGCTATTCCGACGTAAAATGACGAGAGGGATCGAATGCCGCAAGGAGAATTCAAATCAGTGCCTTCCTTCGTTAGAAAATCGCTGTTATTGCCAAAACCTATCTCCCAGTATTCTGGCCTCCAGGACCTTAATCGCGTGTGGAAAACGTGCTATTCCGACGTAAAACGACGAGAGGGATCCAATGCCGCAAGCAGAAGTCAAATCAGAGCCTTCCTTCGTCTGAAAATCGCTGTTATTGCCAAAACCTATCTCCCAGTATTCTGGCTTCCAGGACCGTAATCGGGTGTGGAAAACATGCTATTCCGACGTAAAATGCCGAGAGGGATCGAATGCCGCAAGGAGAATTCAAATCAGTGCCTTCCTTCGTTAGAAAATCGCTGTTATTGCCAAAACCTATCACCCAGTATTCTGGCCTCCAGGACCTTAATCGGGTGTGGAAAACGAGCTATTCCGACGTAAAACGACGAGAGGGATCCAATGCCGCAAGCAGAATTCAAATCAGAACCTTCCTTCGTCAGAAAATCGCTGTTATTGCCAAAACCTATCTTGCAGTAATCTGGCTCCCAGGATCGTAATGGGTAGTGGAAAACGTGCTATTCCGACGGAAAATGACGAGAGGGATCGAATGCCGCAAGGAGAATTCAAATCAGTGCCTTCCTTCGTTAGAAAATCGCTGTTATTGCCAAAACCTATCTCCCAGTATTCTGGCCTCCAGGACCTTAATCGGGTGTGGAAAACGTGCTATTCCGACGTAAAACGACGAGAGGGATCCAATGCCGCAAGCAGAAGTCAAATCAGAGCCTTCCTTCGTCTGAAAATCGCTGTTATTGCCAAAACATATCTTCCAGTATTCTGGCCTTCAGGACGGTAATCGGGTGTGGAAAACGTGCTATTCCGACGTAAAATGACGAGACGAATCCAATGCCGCAAGCAGAAGTCAAATCAGAGCCTTCCTTCGTCTGAAAATCGCTGTTATTGCCAAAACCTATCTTCCAGTATTCTGGCCTCCAGGACAGTAATCGGGTGTGGAAAACGTGCTATTCCGACGTAACATGACGAGAAGGATCGAATGCCGCAAGCAGAATTCAAGTCAGAGCCTTCCTTCGTCTGAAAATCGCTGTTAGAGCCAAAACCTATCTTGCAGTAATCTGGCTCCCAGGATCGTAATGGGTAGTGGAAAACGTGCTATTCCGACGTAAAATGACGAGAGGGATCTAATGCCGCAAGCAGAATTCAAGTCAGAGCCTTCCTTCGTCTGAAAATCGCTCCTGTATCCAAAACCTATCTTCCAGTATTCTGGCCTTCAGAACCGTAATCGCGTGTGGAAAACGTGCTATTCCGACGTAAAACGACGAGAGGGATCCAATGCCGCAAGCAGAAGTCAAATCAGAGCCTTCCTTCGTCTGAAAATCGCTGTTATTGCCAAAACCTATCTCCCAGTATTCTGGCTTCCAGGACCGTAATCGGGTGTGGAAAACATGCTATTCCGACGTAAAATGCCGAGAGGGATCGAATGCCGCAAGGAGAATTCAAATCAGTGCCTTCCTTCGTTAGAAAATCGCTGTTATTGCCAAAACCTATCACCCAGTATTCTGGCCTCCAGGACCTTAATCGGGTGTGGAAAACGAGCTATTCCGACGTAAAATGACGAGAGGGATCCAATGCCGCAAGCAGAATTCAAATCAGAACCTTCCTTCGTCAGAAAATCGCTGTTATTGCCAAAACCTATCTTGCAGTAATCTGGCTCCCAGGATCGTAATGGGTAGTGGAAAACGTGCTATTCCGACGGAAAATGACGAGAGGGATCGAATGCCGCAAGGAGAATTCAAATCAGTGCCTTCCTTCGTTAGAAAATCGCTGTTATTGCCAAAACCTATCTCCCAGTATTCTGGCCTCCAGGACCTTAATCGGGTGTGGAAAACGTGCTATTCCGACGTAAAACGACGAGAGGGATCCAATGCCGCAAGCAGAAGTCAAATCAGAGCCTTCCTTCGTCTGAAAATCGCTGTTATTGCCAAAACATATCTTCCAGTATTCTGGCCTTCAGGACGGTAATCGGGTGTGGAAAACATGCTATTCCGACGTAAAATGACGAGAGGGATCGAATGCCTCAAGGAGAATTCAAATCAGTGCCTTCCTTCGTTAGAAAATCGCTGTTATTGCCAAAACCTATCTCCCAGTATTCTGGCCTCCAGGACCTTAATCGGGTGTGGAAAACGAGCTATTCCGACGTAAAACGACGAGAGGGATCCAATGCCGCAAGCAGAATTCAAATCAGAACCTTCCTTCGTCAGAAAATCGCTGTTATTGCCAAAACCTATCTTGCAGTAATCTGGCTCCCAGGATCGTAATGGGTAGTGGAAAACGTGCTATTCCGACGGAAAATGACGAGAGGGGTCGAATGCCGCAAGGAGAATTCAAATCAGTGCCTTCCTTCGTTAGAAAATCGCTGTTATTGCCAAAACCTATCTCCCAGTATTCTGGCCTCCAGGACCTTAATCGGGTGTGGAAAACGTGCTATTCCGACGTAAAACGACGAGAGGGATCCAATGCCGCAAGCAGAAGTCAAATCAGAGCCTTCCTTCGTCTGAAAATCGCTGTTATTGCCAAAACATATCTTCCAGTATTCTGGCCTTCAGGACGGTAATCGGGTGTGGAAAACATGCTATTCCGACGTAAAATGACGAGAGGGATCGAATGCCTCAAGGAGAATTCAAATCAGTGCCTTCCTTCGTTAGAAAATCGCTGTTATTGCCAAAACCTATCTCCCAGTATTCTGGCCTCCAGGACCTTAATCGGGTGTGGAAAACGAGCTATTCCGACGTAAAACGACGAGAGGGATCGAATGCCGCAAGCAGAATTCAAATCAGAGCCTTCCTTCGTCAGAAAATCGCTGTTATTGCCAAAACCTATCTCCCAGTATTCTGGCTTCCAGGACCGTAATCGGGTGTGGAAAACATGCTATTCCGACGTAAAATGACGAGAGGGATCGAATGCCGCAAGGAGAATTCAAATCAGTGCCTTCCTTCGTTAGAAAATCGCTGTTATTGCCAAAACCTATCTCCCAGTATTCTGGCCTCCAGGACCTTAATCGGGTGGGGAAAACGAGCTATTCCGACGTAAAACGACGAGAGGGATCCAATGCCGCAAGCAGAATTCAAATCAGAACCTTCCTTCGTCAGAAAATCGCTGTTATTGCCAAAACCTATCTCCCAGTATTCTGGCCTCCAGGACCTTAATCGGGTGTGGAAAACGTGCTATTCCGACGTAAAACGACGAGCGGGATCCAATGCCGCAAGCAGAAGTCAAATCAGAGCCTTCCTTCGTCTGAAAATCGCTGTTATTGCCAAAACATATCTTCCAGTATTCTGGCCTTCAGGACGGTAATCGGGTGTGGAAAACATGCTATTCCGACGGAAAATGACGAGAGGGATCGAATGCCTCAAGGAGAATTCAAATCAGTGCCTTCCTTCGTTAGAAAATCGCTGTTATTGCCAAAACCTATCTCCCAGTATTCTGGCTTCCAAGACCGTAATCGGGTGTGGAAAACATGCTATTCCGACGTAAAATGACGAGAGGGATCGAATGCCGCAAGGAGAATTCAAATCAGTGCCTTCCTTCGTTAGAAAATCGCTGTTATTGCCAAAACCTATCTCCCAGTATTCTGGCCTCCAGGACCTTAATCGGGTGTGGAAAACGTGCTATTCCGACGTAAAATGACGAGACGAATCCAATGCCGCAAGCAGAAGTCAAATCAGAGCCTTCCTTCGTCTGAAAATCGCTGTTATTGCCAAAACCTATCTTCCAGTATTCTGGCCTCCAGGACAGTAATCGGGTGTGGAAAACGTGCTATTCCGACGTAACATGACGAGAAGGATCGAATGCCGCAAGCAGAATTCAAGTCAGAGCCTTCCTTCGTCTGAAAATCGCTGTTAGAGCCAAAACCTATCTTGCAGTAATCTGGCTCCCAGGATCGTAATGGGTAGTGGAAAACGTGCTATTCCGACGTAAAATGACGAGAGGGATCTAATGCCGCAAGCAGAATTCAAGTCAGAGCCTTCCTTCGTCTGAAAATCGCTCCTGTATCCAAAACCTATCTTCCAGTATTCTGGCCTTCAGAACCGTAATCGCGTGTGGAAAACGTGCTATTCCGACGTAAAATGACGAGAGGGATCCAATGCCGCAAGCAGAAGTCAAATCAGAGCCTTCCTTCGTCTGAAAATCGCTGTTATTGCCAAAACCTATCTCCCAGTATTCTGGCTTCCAGGACCGTAATCGGGTGTGGAAAACATGCTATTCCGACGTAAAATGCCGAGAGGGATCGAATGCCGCAAGGAGAATTCAAATCAGTGCCTTCCTTCGTTAGAAAATCGCTGTTATTGCCAAAACCTATCACCCAGTATTCTGGCCTCCAGGACCTTAATCGGGTGTGGAAAACGAGCTATTCCGACGTAAAACGACGAGAGGGATCCAATGCCGCAAGCAGAATTCAAATCAGAACCTTCCTTCGTCAGAAAATCGCTGTTATTGCCAAAACCTATCTTGCAGTAATCTGGCTCCCAGGATCGTAATGGGTAGTGGAAAACGTGCTATTCCGACGGAAAATGACGAGAGGGATCGAATGCCGCAAGGAGAATTCAAATCAGTGCCTTCCTTCGTTAGAAAATCGCTGTTATTGCCAAAACCTATCTCCCAGTATTCTGGCCTCCAGGACCTTAATCGGGTGTGGAAAACGTGCTATTCCGACGTAAAACGACGAGAGGGATCCAATGCCGCAAGCAGAAGTCAAATCAGAGCCTTCCTTCGTCTGAAAATCGCTGTTATTGCCAAAACATATCTTCCAGTATTCTGGCCTTCAGGACGGTAATCGGGTGTGGAAAACGTGCTATTCCGACGTAAAATGACGAGACGAATCCAATGCCGCAAGCAGAAGTCAAATCAGAGCCTTCCTTCGTCTGAAAATCGCTGTTATTGCCAAAACCTATCTTCCAGTATTCTGGCCTCCAGGACAGTAATCGGGTGTGGAAAACGTGCTATTCCGACGTAACATGACGAGAAGGATCGAATGCCGCAAGCAGAATTCAAGTCAGAGCCTTCCTTCGTCTGAAAATCGCTGTTAGAGCCAAAACCTATCTTGCAGTAATCTGGCTACCAGGATCGTAATGGGTAGTGGAAAACGTGCTATTCCGACGTAAAATGACGAGAGGGATCTAATGCCGCAAGCAGAATTCAAGTCAGAGCCTTCCTTCGTCTGAAAATCGCTCCTGTATCCAAAACCTATCTTCCAGTATTCTGGCCTTCAGAACCGTAATCGCGTGTGGAAAACGTGCTATTCCGACGTAAAACGACGAGAGGGATCCAATGCCGCAAGCAGAAGTCAAATCAGAGCCTTCCTTCGTCTGAAAATCGCTGTTATTGCCAAAACCTATCTCCCAGTATTCTGGCTTCCAGGACCGTAATCGGGTGTGGAAAACATGCTATTCCGACGTAAAATGCCGAGAGGGATCGAATGCCGCAAGGAGAATTCAAATCAGTGCCTTCCTTCGTTAGAAAATCGCTGTTATTGCCAAAACCTATCACCCAGTATTCTGGCCTCCAGGACCTTAATCGGGTGTGGAAAACGAGCTATTCCGACGTAAAACGACGAGAGGGATCCAATGCCGCAAGCAGAATTCAAATCAGAACCTTCCTTCGTCAGAAAATCGCTGTTATTGCCAAAACCTATCTTGCAGTAATCTGGCTCCCAGGATCGTAATGGGTAGTGGAAAACGTGCTATTCCGACGTAAAATGACGAGAGGGATCGAATGCCGCAAGGAGAATTCAAATCAGTGCCTTCCTTCGTTAGAAAATCGCTGTTATTGCCAAAACCTATCTCCCAGTATTCTGGCCTCCAGGACCTTAATCGGGTGTGGAAAACGTGCTATTCCGACGTAAAACGACGAGAGGGATCCAATGCCGCAAGCAGAAGTCAAATCAGAGCCTTCCTTCGTCTGAAAATCGCTGTTATTGCCAAAACATATCTTCCAGTATTCTGGCCTTCAGGACGGTAATCGGGTGTGGAAAACATGCTATTCCGACGTAAAATGACGAGAGGGATCGAATGCCTCAAGGAGAATTCAAATCAGTGCCTTCCTTCGTTAGAAAATCGCTGTTATTGCCAAAACCTATCTCCCAGTATTCTGGCCTCCAGGACCTTAATCGGGTGTGGAAAACGAGCTATTCCGACGTAAAATGACGAGAGGGATCCAATGCCGCAAGCAGAATTCAAATCAGAGCCTTCCTTCGTCAGAAAATCGCTGTTATTGCCAAAACCTATCTTGCAGTAATCTGGCTCCCAGGATCGTAATGGGTAGTGGAAAACGTGCTATTCCGACGTAAAATGACGAGAGGGATCGAATGCCGCAAGGAGAATTCAAATCAGTGCCTTCCTTCGTTAGAAAATCGCTGTTATTGCCAAAACCTATCTCCCAGTATTCTGGCTTCCAGGACCGTAATCGGGTGTGGAAAACATGCTATTCCGACGTAAAATTACGAGAGGGATCGAATGCCGCAAGGAGAATTCAAATCAGTGCCTTCCTTCGTTAGAAAATCGCTGTTATTGCCAAAACCTATCTCCCAGTATTCTGGCCTCCAGGACCTTAATCGGGTGGGGAAAACGAGCTATTCCGACGTAAAACGACGAGAGGGATCCAATGCCGCAAGCAGAATTCAAATCAGAACCTTCCTTCGTCAGAAAATCGCTGTTATTGCCAAAACCTATCTTGCAGTAATCTGGCTCCCAGGATCGTAATGGGTAGTGGAAAACGTGCTATTCCGACGGAAAATGACGAGAGGGATCGAATGCCGCAAGGAGAATTCAAATCAGTGCCTTCCTTCGTTAGAAAATCGCTGTTATTGCCAAAACCTATCTCCCAGTATTCTGGCCTCCAGGACCTTAATCGGGTGTGGAAAACGTGCTATTCCGACGTAAAACGACGAGAGGGATCCAATGCCGCAAGCAGAAGTCAAATCAGAGCCTTCCTTCGTCTGAAAATCGCTGTTATTGCCAAAACATATCTTCCAGTATTCTGGCCTTCAGGACGGTAATCGGGTGTGGAAAACATGCTATTCCGACGGAAAATGACGAGAGGGATCGAATGCCTCAAGGAGAATTCAAATCAGTGCCTTCCTTCGTTAGAAAATCGCTGTTATTGCCAAAACCTATCTCCCAGTATTCTGGCCTCCAGGACCTTAATCGGGTGTGGAAAACGAGCTATTCCGACGTAAAACGACGAGAGGGATCCAATGCCGCAAGCAGAATTCAAATCAGAACCTTCCTTCGTCAGAAAATCGCTGTTATTGCCAAAATCTATCACCCAGTATTCTGGCCTCCAGGACCTTAATCGGGTGTGGAAAACGAGCTATTCCGACGTAAAACGACGAGAGGGATCCAATGCCGCAAGCAGAATTCAAATCAGAACCTTCCTTCGTCAGAAAATCGCTGTTATTGCCAAAACCTGTCTTGCAGTAATCTGGCTCCCAGGATCGTAATGGGTAGTGGAAAACGTGCTATTCCGACGGAAAATGACGAGAGGGATCGAATGCCGCAAGGAGAATTCAAATCAGTGCCTTCCTTCGTTAGAAAATCGCTGTTATTGCCAAAACCTATCTCCCAGTATTCTGGCCTCCAGGACCTTAATCGGGTGTGGAAAACGTGCTATTCCGACGTAAAACGACGAGAGGGATCCAATGCCGCAAGCAGAAGTCAAATCAGAGCCTTCCTTCGTCTGAAAATCGCTGTTATTGCCAAAACATATCTTCCAGTATTCTGGCCTTCAGGACGGTAATCGGGTGTGGAAAACATGCTATTCCGACGTAAAATGACGAGAGGGATCGAATGCCTCAAGGAGAATTCAAATCAGTGCCTTCCTTCGTTAGAAAATCGCTGTTATTGCCAAAACCTATCTCCCAGTATTCTGGCCTCCAGGACCTTAATCGGGTGTGGAAAACGAGCTATTCCGACGTAAAACGACGAGAGGGATCCAATGCCGCAAGCAGAATTCAAATCAGAACCTTCCTTCGTCAGAAAATCGCTGTTATTGCCAAAACCTATCTTGCAGTAATCTGGCTCCCAGGATCGTAATGGGTAGTGGAAAACGTGCTATTCCGACGTAAAATGACGAGAGGGATCGAATGCCGCAAGGAGAATTCAAATCAGTGCCTTCCTTCGTTAGAAAATCGCTGTTATTGCCAAAACCTATCTCCCAGTATTCTGGCCTCCAGGACCTTAATCGGGTGTGGAAAACGTGCTATTCCGACGTAAAACGACGAGAGGGATCGAATGCCGCAAGCAGAATTCAAATCAGAGCCTTCCTTCGTCTGAAAATCGCTGTTATTGCCAAAACATATCTTCCAGTATTCTGGCCTTCAGGACGGTAATCGGGTGTGGAAAACATGCTATTCCGACGTAAAATGACGAGAGGGATCGAATGCCTCAAGGAGAATTCAAATCAGTGCCTTCCTTCGTTAGAAAATCGCTGTTATTGCCAAAACCTATCTCCCAGTATTCTGGCCTCCAGGACCTTAATCGGGTGTGGAAAACGAGCTATTCCGACGTAAAATGACGAGAGGGATCGAATGCCGCAAGCAGAATTCAAATCAGAGCCTTCCTTCGTCAGAAAATCGCTGTTATTGCCAAAACCTATCTCCCAGTATTCTGGCTTCCAGGACCGTAATCGGGTGTGGAAAACATGCTATTCCGACGTAAAATGACGAGAGGGATCGAATGCCGCAGGGAGAATTCAAATCAGTGCCTTATTTCGTCAGAAAATCGCTATTAGAGCCAAAACCTATCTTGCAGTAATCTGGCTCCCAGGATCGTAATGGGTAGTGGAAAACGTGCTATTCCGACGTAAAATGACGAGAGGGATCTAATGCCGCAAGCAGAATTCAAATCAGTGCCTTCCTTCGTTAGAAAATCGCTGTTATTGCCAAAACCTATCTCCCAGTATTCTGGCCTCCAGGACCTTAATCGGGTGTGGAAAACGAGCTATTCCGACGTAAAACGACGAGAGGGATCCAATGCCGCAAGCAGAATTCAAATCAGAACCTTCCTTCGTCAGAAAATCGCTGTTATTGCCAAAACCTATCTTGCAGTAATCTGGCTCCCAGGATCGTAATGGGTAGTGGAAAACGTGCTATTCCGACGGAAAATGACGAGAGGGATCGAATGCCGCAAGGAGAATTCAAATCAGTGCCTTCCTTCGTTAGAAAATCGCTGTTATTGCCAAAACCTATCTCCCAGTATTCTGGCCTCCAGGACCTTAATCGGGTGTGGAAAACGTGCTATTCCGACGTAAAACGACGAGAGGGATCCAATGCCGCAAGCAGAAGTCAAATCAGAGCCTTCCTTCGTCTGAAAATCGCTGTTATTGCCAAAACATATCTTCCAGTATTCTGGCCTTCAGGACGGTAATCGGGTGTGGAAAACATGCTATTCCGACGGAAAATGACGAGAGGGATCGAATGCCTTAAGGAGAATTCAAATCAGTGCCTTCCTTCGTTAGAAAATCGCTGTTATTGCCAAAACCTATCTCCCAGTATTCTGGCCTCCAGGACCTTAATCGGGTGTGGAAAACGAGCTATTCCGACGTAAAACGACGAGAGGGATCCAATGCCGCAAGCAGAATTCAAATCAGAACCTTCCTTCGTCAGAAAATCGCTGTTATTGCCAAAACCTATCACCCAGTATTCTGGCCTCCAGGACCTTAATCGGGTGTGGAAAACGAGCTATTCCGACGTAAAACGACGAGAGGGATCCAATGCCGCAAGCAGAATTCAAATCAGAACCTTCCTTCGTCAGAAAATCGCTGTTATTGCCAAAACCTGTCTTGCAGTAATCTGGCTCCCAGGATCGTAATGGGTAGTGGAAAACGTGCTATTCCGACGGAAAATGACGAGAGGGATCGAATGCCGCAAGGAGAATTCAAATCAGTGCCTTCCTTCGTTAGAAAATCGCTGTTATTGCCAAAACCTATCTCCCAGTATTCTGGCCTCCAGGACCTTAATCGGGTGTGGAAAACGTGCTATTCCGACGTAAAACGACGAGAGGGATCCAATGCCGCAAGCAGAAGTCAAATCAGAGCCTTCCTTCGTCTGAAAATCGCTGTTATTGCCAAAACATATCTTCCAGTATTCTGGCCTTCAGGACGGTAATCGGGTGTGGAAAACATGCTATTCCGACGTAAAATGACGAGAGGGATCGAATGCCTCAAGGAGAATTCAAATCAGTGCCTTCCTTCGTTAGAAAATCGCTGTTATTGCCAAAACCTATCTCCCAGTATTCTGGCCTCCAGGACCTTAATCGGGTGTGGAAAACGAGCTATTCCGACGTAAAACGACGAGAGGGATCCAATGCCGCAAGCAGAATTCAAATCAGAACCTTCCTTCGTCAGAAAATCGCTGTTATTGCCAAAACCTATCTTGCAGTAATCTGGCTCCCAGGATCGTAATGGGTAGTGGAAAACGTGCTATTCCGACGGAAAATGACGAGAGGGATCGAATGCCGCAAGGAGAATTCAAATCAGTGCCTTCCTTCGTTAGAAAATCGCTGTTATTGCCAAAACCTATCTCCCAGTATTCTGGCCTCCAGGACCTTAATCGGGTGGGGAAAACGAGCTATTCCGACGTAAAACGACGAGAGGGATCCAATGCCGCAAGCAGAATTCAAATCAGAACCTTCCTTCGTCAGAAAATCGCTGTTATTGCCAAAACCTATCTCCCAGTATTCTGGCCTCCAGGACCTTAATCGGGTGTGGAAAACGTGCTATTCCGACGTAAAATGACGAGAGGGATCCAATGCCGCAAGCAGAAGTCAAATCAGAGCCTTCCTTCGTCTGAAAATCGCTGTTATTGCCAAAACATATCTTCCAGTATTCTGGCCTTCAGGACGGTAATCGGGTGTGGAAAACATGCTATTCCGACGGAAAATGACGAGAGGGATCGAATGCCTCAAGGAGAATTCAAATCAGTGCCTTCCTTCGTTAGAAAATCGCTGTTATTGCCAAAACCTATCTCCCAGTATTCTGGCTTCCAAGACCGTAATCGGGTGTGGAAAACATGCTATTCCGACGTAAAATGACGAGAGGGATCGAATGCCGCAAGGAGAATTCAAATCAGTGCCTTCCTTCGTTAGAAAATCGCTGTTATTGCCAAAACCTATCTCCCAGTATTCTGGCCTCCAGGACCTTAATCGGGTGTGGAAAACGTGCTATTCCGACGTAACATGACGAGAAGGATCGAATGCCGCAAGCAGAATTCAAATCAGAGCCTTCCTTCGTCTGAAAATCGCTATTAGAGCCAAAACCTATCTCCCAGTATTCTGGCCTCCAGGACCGTAATCGCGTGCGGAAACCGTGCTATTCCGACGTAAAATGACGAGAGGGATCGAATGCCGCAAGGAGAATTCAAATCAGTGCCTTCCTTCGTTAGAAAATCGCTGTTATTGCCAAAACCTATCTCCCAGTATTCTGGCCTCCAGGACCTTAATCGGGTGTGGAAAACGTGCTATTCCGACGTAAAATGACGAGAGGGATCTAATGCCGCAAGCAGAATTCAAATCAGAGCCTTCCTTCGTCAGAAAATCGCTATTAGAGCCAAAACCTATCTCCCAGTATTCTGGCCTCCAGGACCTTAATCGGGTGTGGAAAACGTGCTATTCCGACGTAAAATGACGAGAGGGATCGAATGCCGCAAGGAGAATTCAAATCAGAGCCTTCCTTCGTCTGAAAATCGCTGTAGAGCCAGAACCTATCTTGCAGTAATCTGGCTCCCAGGATCGTAATGGGTAGTGGAAAACGTGCTATTCCGACGTAAAATGACGAGAGGGATCGAATGCCGCAAGGAGAATTCAAATCAGAGCCTTCCTTCGTCTGAAAATCGCTGTAGAGCGAGAACCTATCTTGCAGTAATCTGGCTCCCAGGATCGTAATGGGTAGTGGAAACCGTGCTATTCCGACGTAAAATGACGAGAGGGATCGAATGCCGCAAGCAGAATTCAAATCAGAGCCTTCCTTCGTCTGAAAATCGCTGTTATTGCCAAAACCTATCTTCCAGTAATCTGGCTCCCAGGATCGTAATGGGTAGTGGAAAACGTGCTATTCCGACGTAAAATGACGAGAGGGAACTAATGCCGCAAGCAGAATTCAAATCAGTGCCTTCCCTCGTCAGAAAATCGCTATTAGAGCCAAAACCTATCTCCCAGTATTCTGGCCTCCAGGACTATAATCGGTTGTGGAAAACGAGCTATTCCGACGGAAAATGTCGAGAGGAATCCAATGCCGCAAGCAGAAGTCAAATCAGAGCCTTCCTTCGTCTGAAAATCGCTGTTATTGCCAAAACCTATCTTCCAGTATTCTGGCCTCCAGGACAGTAATCGGGTGTGGAAAACGTGCTATTCCGACGTAACATGACGAGAAGGATCGAATGCCGCAAGCAGAATTCAAATCAGAACCTTCCTTCGTTAGAAAATCGCCGTTATTGCCAAAACCTATCTCCCAGTATTCTGGCTTCCAGGACCGTAATCGGGTGTGGAAAACATGCTATTCCGACGTAAAATGACGAGAGGGATCGAATGCCGCAGGGAGAATTCAAATCAGTGCCTTATTTCGTCAGAAAATCGCTATTAGAGCCAAAACCTATCTTGCAGTAATCTGGCTCCCAGGATCGTAATGGGTAGTGGAAAACGTGCTATTCCGACGTAAAATGACGAGAGGGATCTAATGCCGCAAGCAGAATTCAAATCAGTGCCTTCCTTCGTCAGAAAATCGCTATTAGAGCCAAAACCTATCTCCCAGTATTCTGGCCTCCAGGACCATAATCGGGTGTGGAAAACGAGCTATTCCGACGGAAAATGTCGAGAGGAATCCAATGCCGCAAGCAGAAGTCAAATCAGAGCCGTCCATCGTCTGAAAATCGCTGTTATTGCCAAAACCTATCTTCCAGTATTCTGGCCTCCACGACAGTAATCGGGTGTGGAAAACGTGCTATTCCGACGTAAAACGACGAGAGGGATCCAATGCCGCAAGCAGAATTCAAATCAGAACCTTCCTTCGTCAGAAAATCGCTGTTATTGCCAAAACCTATCTTGCAGTAATCTGGCTCCCAGGATCGTAATGGGTAGTGGAAAACGTGCTATTCCGACGTAAAATGACGAGAGGGATCGAATGCCGCAAGGAGAATTCAAATCAGTGCCTTCCTTCGTTAGAAAATCGCTGTTATTGCCAAAACCTATCTCCCAGTATTCTGGCCTCCAGGACCTTAATCGGGTGTGGAAAACGTGCTATTCCGACGTAAAACGACGAGAGGGATCCAATGCCGCAAGCAGAAGTCAAATCAGAGCCTTCCTTCGTCTGAAAATCGCTGTTATTGCCAAAACATATCTTCCAGTATTCTGGCCTTCAGGACGGTAATCGGGTGTGGAAAACATGCTATTCCGACGTAAAATGACGAGAGGGATCGAATGCCGCAAGGAGAATTCAAATCAGTGCCTTCCTTCGTTAGAAAATCGCTGTTATTGCCAAAACCTATCTCCCAGTATTCTGGCCTCCAGGACCTTAATCGGGTGTGGAAAACGAGCTATTCCGACGTAAAATGACGAGAGGGATCCAATGCCGCAAGCAGAATTCAAATCAGAGCCTTCCTTCGTCAGAAAATCGCTGTTATTGCCAAAACCTATCTTGCAGTAATCTGGCTCCCAGGATCGTAATGGGTAGTGGAAAACGTGCTATTCCGACGTAAAATGACGAGAGGGATCGAATGCCGCAAGGAGAATTCAAATCAGTGCCTTCCTTCGTTAGAAAATCGCTGTTATTGCCAAAACCTATCTCCCAGTATTCTGGCTTCCAGGACCGTAATCGGGTGTGGAAAACATGCTATTCCGACGTAAAATTACGAGAGGGATCGAATGCCGCAAGGAGAATTCAAATCAGTGCCTTCCTTCGTTAGAAAATCGCTGTTATTGCCAAAACCTATCTCCCAGTATTCTGGCCTCCAGGACCTTAATCGGGTGGGGAAAACGAGCTATTCCGACGTAAAACGACGAGAGGGATCCAATGCCGCAAGCAGAATTCAAATCAGAACCTTCCTTCGTCAGAAAATCGCTGTTATTGCCAAAACCTATCTTGCAGTAATCTGGCTCCCAGGATCGTAATGGGTAGTGGAAAACGTGCTATTCCGACGGAAAATGACGAGAGGGATCGAATGCCGCAAGGAGAATTCAAATCAGTGCCTTCCTTCGTTAGAAAATCGCTGTTATTGCCAAAACCTATCTCCCAGTATTCTGGCCTCCAGGACCTTAATCGGGTGTGGAAAACGTGCTATTCCGACGTAAAACGACGAGAGGGATCCAATGCCGCAAGCAGAAGTCAAATCAGAGCCTTCCTTCGTCTGAAAATCGCTGTTATTGCCAAAACATATCTTCCAGTATTCTGGCCTTCAGGACGGTAATCGGGTGTGGAAAACATGCTATTCCGACGGAAAATGACGAGAGGGATCGAATGCCTCAAGGAGAATTCAAATCAGTGCCTTCCTTCGTTAGAAAATCGCTGTTATTGCCAAAACCTATCTCCCAGTATTCTGGCCTCCAGGACCTTAATCGGGTGTGGAAAACGAGCTATTCCGACGTAAAACGACGAGAGGGATCCAATGCCGCAAGCAGAATTCAAATCAGAACCTTCCTTCGTCAGAAAATCGCTGTTATTGCCAAAATCTATCACCCAGTATTCTGGCCTCCAGGACCTTAATCGGGTGTGGAAAACGAGCTATTCCGACGTAAAACGACGAGAGGGATCCAATGCCGCAAGCAGAATTCAAATCAGAACCTTCCTTCGTCAGAAAATCGCTGTTATTGCCAAAACCTGTCTTGCAGTAATCTGGCTCCCAGGATCGTAATGGGTAGTGGAAAACGTGCTATTCCGACGGAAAATGACGAGAGGGATCGAATGCCGCAAGGAGAATTCAAATCAGTGCCTTCCTTCGTTAGAAAATCGCTGTTATTGCCAAAACCTATCTCCCAGTATTCTGGCCTCCAGGACCTTAATCGGGTGTGGAAAACGTGCTATTCCGACGTAAAACGACGAGAGGGATCCAATGCCGCAAGCAGAAGTCAAATCAGAGCCTTCCTTCGTCTGAAAATCGCTGTTATTGCCAAAACCTATCTTCCAGTATTCTGGCCTTCAGGACGGTAATCGGGTGTGGAAAACATGCTATTCCGACGTAAAATGACGAGAGGGATCGAATGCCTCAAGGAGAATTCAAATCAGTGCCTTCCTTCGTTAGAAAATCGCTGTTATTGCCAAAACCTATCTCCCAGTATTCTGGCCTCCAGGACCTTAATCGGGTGTGGAAAACGAGCTATTCCGACGTAAAACGACGAGAGGGATCCAATGCCGCAAGCAGAATTCAAATCAGAACCTTCCTTCGTCAGAAAATCGCTGTTATTGCCAAAACCTATCTTGCAGTAATCTGGCTCCCAGGATCGTAATGGGTAGTGGAAAACGTGCTATTCCGACGGAAAATGACGAGAGGGATCGAATGCCGCAAGGAGAATTCAAATCAGTGCCTTCCTTCGTTAGAAAATCGCTGTTATTGCCAAAACCTATCTCCCAGTATTCTGGCCTCCAGGACCTTAATCGGGTGTGGAAAACGTGCTATTCCGACGTAAAACGACGAGAGGGATCCAATGCCGCAAGCAGAAGTCAAATCAGAGCCTTCCTTCGTCTGAAAATCGCTGTTATTGCCAAAACATATCTTCCAGTATTCTGGCCTTCAGGACGGTAATCGGGTGTGGAAAACATGCTATTCCGACGTAAAATGACGAGAGGGATCGAATGCCTCAAGGAGAATTCAAATCAGTGCCTTCCTTCGTTAGAAAATCGCTGTTATTGCCAAAACCTATCTCCCAGTATTCTGGCCTCCAGGACCTTAATCGGGTGTGGAAAACGAGCTATTCCGACGTAAAACGACGAGAGGGATCGAATGCCGCAAGCAGAATTCAAATCAGAGCCTTCCTTCGTCAGAAAATCGCTGTTATTGCCAAAACCTATCTCCCAGTATTCTGGCTTCCAGGACCGTAATCGGGTGTGGAAAACATGCTATTCCGACGTAAAATGACGAGAGGGATCGAATGCCGCAGGGAGAATTCAAATCAGTGCCTTATTTCGTCAGAAAATCGCTATTAGAGCCAAAACCTATCTTGCAGTAATCTGGCTCCCAGGATCGTAATGGGTAGTGGAAAACGTGCTATTCCGACGTAAAATGACGAGAGGGATCTAATGCCGCAAGCAGAATTCAAATCAGTGCCTTCCTTCGTTAGAAAATCGCTGTTATTGCCAAAACCTATCTCCCAGTATTCTGGCCTCCAGGACCTTAATCGGGTGTGGAAAACGAGCTATTCCGACGTAAAACGACGAGAGGGATCCAATGCCGCAAGCAGAATTCAAATCAGAACCTTCCTTCGTCAGAAAATCGCTGTTATTGCCAAAACCTATCTTGCAGTAATCTGGCTCCCAGGATCGTAATGGGTAGTGGAAAACGTGCTATTCCGACGGAAAATGACGAGAGGGATCGAATGCCGCAAGGAGAATTCAAATCAGTGCCTTCCTTCGTTAGAAAATCGCTGTTATTGCCAAAACCTATCTCCCAGTATTCTGGCCTCCAGGACCTTAATCGGGTGTGGAAAACGTGCTATTCCGACGTAAAACGACGAGAGGGATCCAATGCCGCAAGCAGAAGTCAAATCAGAGCCTTCCTTCGTCTGAAAATCGCTGTTATTGCCAAAACATATCTTCCAGTATTCTGGCCTTCAGGACGGTAATCGGGTGTGGAAAACATGCTATTCCGACGGAAAATGACGAGAGGGATCGAATGCCTTAAGGAGAATTCAAATCAGTGCCTTCCTTCGTTAGAAAATCGCTGTTATTGCCAAAACCTATCTCCCAGTATTCTGGCCTCCAGGACCTTAATCGGGTGTGGAAAACGAGCTATTCCGACGTAAAACGACGAGAGGGATCCAATGCCGCAAGCAGAATTCAAATCAGAACCTTCCTTCGTCAGAAAATCGCTGTTATTGCCAAAACCTATCACCCAGTATTCTGGCCTCCAGGACCTTAATCGGGTGTGGAAAACGAGCTATTCCGACGTAAAACGACGAGAGGGATCCAATGCCGCAAGCAGAATTCAAATCAGAACCTTCCTTCGTCAGAAAATCGCTGTTATTGCCAAAACCTGTCTTGCAGTAATCTGGCTCCCAGGATCGTAATGGGTAGTGGAAAACGTGCTATTCCGACGGAAAATGACGAGAGGGATCGAATGCCGCAAGGAGAATTCAAATCAGTGCCTTCCTTCGTTAGAAAATCGCTGTTATTGCCAAAACCTATCTCCCAGTATTCTGGCCTCCAGGACCTTAATCGGGTGTGGAAAACGTGCTATTCCGACGTAAAACGACGAGAGGGATCCAATGCCGCAAGCAGAAGTCAAATCAGAGCCTTCCTTCGTCTGAAAATCGCTGTTATTGCCAAAACATATCTTCCAGTATTCTGGCCTTCAGGACGGTAATCGGGTGTGGAAAACATGCTATTCCGACGTAAAATGACGAGAGGGATCGAATGCCTCAAGGAGAATTCAAATCAGTGCCTTCCTTCGTTAGAAAATCGCTGTTATTGCCAAAACCTATCTCCCAGTATTCTGGCCTCCAGGACCTTAATCGGGTGTGGAAAACGAGCTATTCCGACGTAAAATGACGAGAGGGATCCAATGCCGCAAGCAGAATTCAAATCAGAACCTTCCTTCGTCAGAAAATCGCTGTTATTGCCAAAACCTATCTTGCAGTAATCTGGCTCCCAGGATCGTAATGGGTAGTGGAAAACGTGCTATTCCGACGGAAAATGACGAGAGGGATCGAATGCCGCAAGGAGAATTCAAATCAGTGCCTTCCTTCGTTAGAAAATCGCTGTTATTGCCAAAACCTATCTCCCAGTATTCTGGCCTCCAGGACCTTAATCGGGTGGGGAAAACGAGCTATTCCGACGTAAAACGACGAGAGGGATCCAATGCCGCAAGCAGAATTCAAATCAGAACCTTCCTTCGTCAGAAAATCGCTGTTATTGCCAAAACCTATCTCCCAGTATTCTGGCCTCCAGGACCTTAATCGGGTGTGGAAAACGTGCTATTCCGACGTAAAACGACGAGAGGGATCCAATGCCGCAAGCAGAAGTCAAATCAGAGCCTTCCTTCGTCTGAAAATCGCTGTTATTGCCAAAACATATCTTCCAGTATTCTGGCCTTCAGGACGGTAATCGGGTGTGGAAAACATGCTATTCCGACGGAAAATGACGAGAGGGATCGAATGCCTCAAGGAGAATTCAAATCAGTGCCTTCCTTCGTTAGAAAATCGCTGTTATTGCCAAAACCTATCTCCCAGTATTCTGGCTTCCAGGACCGTAATCGGGTGTGGAAAACATGCTATTCCGACGTAAAATGACGAGAGGGATCGAATGCCGCAAGGAGAATTCAAATCAGTGCCTTCCTTCGTTAGAAAATCGCTGTTATTGCCAAAACCTATCTCCCAGTATTCTGGCCTCCAGGACCTTAATCGGGTGTGGAAAACGTGCTATTCCGACGTAACATGACGAGAAGGATCGAATGCCGCAAGCAGAATTCAAATCAGAGCCTTCCTTCGTCTGAAAATCGCTATTAGAGCCAAAACCTATCTCCCAGTATTCTGGCCTCCAGGACCGTAATCGCGTGCGGAAACCGTGCTATTCCGACGTAAAATGACGAGAGGGATCGAATGCCGCAAGGAGAATTCAAATCAGTGCCTTCCTTCGTTAGAAAATCGCTGTTATTGCCAAAACCTATCTCCCAGTATTCTGGCCTCCAGGACCTTAATCGGGTGTGGAAAACGTGCTATTCCGACGTAAAATGACGAGAGGGATCTAATGCCGCAAGCAGAATTCAAATCAGAGCCTTCCTTCGTCAGAAAATCGCTATTAGAGCCAAAACCTATCTCCCAGTATTCTGGCCTCCAGGACCTTAATCGGGTGTGGAAAACGTGCTATTCCGACGTAAAATGACGAGAGGGATCGAATGCCGCAAGGAGAATTCAAATCAGAGCCTTCCTTCGTCTGAAAATCGCTGTAGAGCCAGAACCTATCTTGCAGTAATCTGGCTCCCAGGATCGTAATGGGTAGTGGAAAACGTGCTATTCCGACGTAAAATGACGAGAGGGATCGAATGCCGCAAGGAGAATTCAAATCAGAGCCTTCCTTCGTCTGAAAATCGCTGTAGAGCGAGAACCTATCTTGCAGTAATCTGGCTCCCAGGATCGTAATGGGTAGTGGAAACCGTGCTATTCCGACGTAAAATGACGAGAGGGATCGAATGCCGCAAGCAGAATTCAAATCAGAGCCTTCCTTCGTCTGAAAATCGCTGTTATTGCCAAAACCTATCTTCCAGTAATCTGGCTCCCAGGATCGTAATGGGTAGTGGAAAACGTGCTATTCCGACGTAAAATGACGAGAGGGAACTAATGCCGCAAGCAGAATTCAAATCAGTGCCTTCCCTCGTCAGAAAATCGCTATTAGAGCCAAAACCTATCTCCCAGTATTCTGGCCTCCAGGACTATAATCGGTTGTGGAAAACGAGCTATTCCGACGGAAAATGTCGAGAGGAATCCAATGCCGCAAGCAGAAGTCAAATCAGAGCCTTCCTTCGTCTGAAAATCGCTGTTATTGCCAAAACCTATCTTCCAGTATTCTGGCCTCCAGGACAGTAATCGGGTGTGGAAAACGTGCTATTCCGACGTAACATGACGAGAAGGATCGAATGCCGCAAGCAGAATTCAAATCAGAACCTTCCTTCGTTAGAAAATCGCCGTTATTGCCAAAACCTATCTCCCAGTATTCTGGCTTCCAGGACCGTAATCGGGTGTGGAAAACATGCTATTCCGACGTAAAATGACGAGAGGGATCGAATGCCGCAGGGAGAATTCAAATCAGTGCCTTATTTCGTCAGAAAATCGCTATTAGAGCCAAAACCTATCTTGCAGTAATCTGGCTCCCAGGATCGTAATGGGTAGTGGAAAACGTGCTATTCCGACGTAAAATGACGAGAGGGATCTAATGCCGCAAGCAGAATTCAAATCAGTGCCTTCCTTCGTCAGAAAATCGCTATTAGAGCCAAAACCTATCTCCCAGTATTCTGGCCTCCAGGACCATAATCGGGTGTGGAAAACGAGCTATTCCGACGGAAAATGTCGAGAGGAATCCAATGCCGCAAGCAGAAGTCAAATCAGAGCCGTCCATCGTCTGAAAATCGCTGTTATTGCCAAAACCTATCTTCCAGTATTCTGGCCTCCACGACAGTAATCGGGTGTGGAAAACGTGCTATTCCGACGTAAAACGACGAGAGGGATCCAATGCCGCAAGCAGAATTCAAATCAGAACCTTCCTTCGTCAGAAAATCGCTGTTATTGCCAAAACCTATCTTGCAGTAATCTGGCTCCCAGGATCGTAATGGGTAGTGGAAAACGTGCTATTCCGACGGAAAATGACGAGAGGGATCGAATGCCGCAAGGAGAATTCAAATCAGTGCCTTCCTTCGTTAGAAAATCGCTGTTATTGCCAAAACCTATCTCCCAGTATTCTGGCCTCCAGGACCTTAATCGGGTGTGGAAAACGTGCTATTCCGACGTAAAACGACGAGAGGGATCCAATGCCGCAAGCAGAAGTCAAATCAGAGCCTTCCTTCGTCTGAAAATCGCTGTTATTGCCAAAACATATCTTCCAGTATTCTGGCCTTCAGGACGGTAATCGGGTGTGGAAAACATGCTATTCCGACGTAAAATGACGAGAGGGATCGAATGCCTCAAGGAGAATTCAAATCAGTGCCTTCCTTCGTTAGAAAATCGCTGTTATTGCCAAAACCTATCTCCCAGTATTCTGGCCTCCAGGACCTTAATCGGGTGTGGAAAACGAGCTATTCCGACGTAAAACGACGAGAGGGATCCAATGCCGCAAGCAGAATTCAAATCAGAACCTTCCTTCGTCAGAAAATCGCTGTTATTGCCAAAACCTATCTTGCAGTAATCTGGCTCCCAGGATCGTAATGGGTAGTGGAAAACGTGCTATTCCGACGGAAAATGACGAGAGGGATCGAATGCCGCAAGGAGAATTCAAATCAGTGCCTTCCTTCGTTAGAAAATCGCTGTTATTGCCAAAACCTATCTCCCAGTATTCTGGCCTCCAGGACCTTAATCGGGTGTGGAAAACGTGCTATTCCGACGTAAAATGACGAGAGGAATCCAATGCCGCAAGCAGAAGTCAAATCAGAGCCTTCCTTCGTCTGAAAATCGCTGTTATTGCCAAAACCTATCTTCCAGTATTCTGGCCTCCAGGACAGTAATCGGGTGTGGAAAACGTGCTATTCCGACGTAACATGACGAGAAGGATCGAATGCCGCAAGCAGAATTCAAATCAGAACCTTCCTTCGTCAGAAAATCGCTGTTATTGTCAAAACCTATCTTGCAGTAATCTGGCTCCCAGGATCGTAATGGGTAGTGGAAAACGTGCTATTCCGACGTAAAATGACGAGAGGGATCTAATGCCGCAAGCAGAATTCAAATCAGAGCCTTCCTTCGTCTGAAAATCGCTGTTAGAGCCAAAACCTATCTCCCAGTATTCTGCCCTCCAGGACCGTAATCGCGTGCGGAAACCGTGCTATTCCGACGTAAAATGACGAAAGGGATCGAATGCCGCAAGCAGAATTCAAATCAGAGCCTTCCTTCGTCTGAAAGTCGCTGTTATTGCCAAAACCTATCTTCCACTATTCTGGCCTAAAGGACAGTAATCGGGTGTGGAAAACGTGCTATTCCGACGTAAAATGACGAGAGGAATCCAATGCCGCAAGCAGAAGTCAAATCAGAGCCTTCCTTCGTCTGAAAATCGCTGTTATTGCCAAAACCTATCTTCCAGTATTCTGGCCTCCAGGACAGTAATCGGGTGTGGAAAACGTGCTATTCCGACGTAACATGACGAGAAGGATCGAATGCCGCAAGCAGAATTCAAATCAGAACCTTCCTTCGTCAGAAAATCGCTGTTATTGTCAAAACCTATCTTGCAGTAATCTGGCTCCCAGGATCGTAATGGGTAGTGGAAAACGTGCTATTCCGACGTAAAATGACGAGAGGGATCTAATGCCGCAAGCAGAATTCAAATCAGAGCCTTCCTTCGTCTGAAAATCGCTGTTAGAGCCAAAACCTATCTCCCAGTATTCTGCCCTCCAGGACCGTAATCGCGTGCGGAAACCGTGCTATTCCGACGTAAAATGACGAAAGGGATCGAATGCCGCAAGCAGAATTCAAATCAGAGCCTTCCTTCGTCTGAAAGTCGCTGTTATTGCCAAAACCTATCTTCCACTATTCTGGCCTAAAGGACAGTAATCGGGTGTGGAAAACGTGCTATTCCGACGTAACATGACGAGAGGGATCGAATGCCGCAAGGAGAATTCAAATCAGAGCCTTCCTTCGTCTGAAAATCGCTGTTAGAGCCAAAACCTATCTCCCAGTATTCTGGCCTCCAGGACCGTAATCGCGTGCGGAAACCGTGCTATTCCGACGTAAAATGACGAGAGGGATCGAATGCCGCAAGCAGAATTCAAATCAGAGCCTTCCTTCGTCTGAAAATCGCTGTTATTGCCAAAACCTATCTTCCAGTAATCTGGCTCCCAGGATCGTAATGGGTAGTGGAAAACGTGCTATTCCGACGTAAAATGACGAGAGGGAACTAATGCCGCAAGCAGAATTCAAATCAGTGCCTTCCCTCGTCAGAAAATCGCTATTAGAGCCAAAACCTATATCCCAGTATTCTGGCCTCCAGGACTATAATCGGTTGTGGAAAACGAGCTATTCCGACGGAAAATGTCGAGAGGAATCCAATGCCGCAAGCAGAAGTCAAATCAGAGCCTTCCTTCGTCTGAAAATCGCTGTTATTGCCAAAACCTATCTTCCAGTATTCTGGCCTCCAGGACAGTAATCGGGTGTGGAAAACGTGCTATTCCGACGTAACATGACGAGAAGGATCGAATGCCGCAAGCAGAATTCAAATCAGAACCTTCCTTCGTTAGAAAATCGCCGTTATTGCCAAAACCTATCTCCCAGTATTCTGGCTTCCAGGACCGTAATCGGGTGTGGAAAACATGCTATTCCGACGTAAAATGACGAGAGGGATCGAATGCCGCAGGGAGAATTCAAATCAGTGCCTTATTTCGTCAGAAAATCGCTATTAGAGCCAAAACCTATCTTGCAGTAATCTGGCTCCCAGGATCGTAATGGGTAGTGGAAAACGTGCTATTCCGACGTAAAATGACGAGAGGGATCTAATGCCGCAAGCAGAATTCAAATCAGTGCCTTCCTTCGTTAGAAAATCGCTGTTATTGCCAAAACCTATCTCCCAGTATTCTGGCCTCCAGGACCTTAATCGGGTGTGGAAAACGTGCTATTCCGACGTAAAATGGCGAGAGGGATCGAATGCCGCAAGCAGAATTCAAATCAGTGCCTTCCTTCGTCAGAAAATCTCAATTAGAGCCAAAACCTATCTCCCAGTATTCTGGCCTCCAGGACCATAATCGGGTGTGGAAAACGAGCTATTCCGACGGAAAATGACGAGAGGGATCGAATGCCGCAAGGAGAATTCAAATCAGTGCCTTCCTTCGTTAGAAAATCGCTGTTATTGCCAAAACCTATCTCCCAGTATTCTGGCCTCCAGGACCGTAATCGGGAGTGGAAAACATGCTATTCCGACGTAAAATGATAAGAGGAATCGAATGTCGCAAGCAGAATTAAAATCAGAGCCTTCCTTCGTCTGAAAATCGCTGTTAGAGCCAAAACCTATCTTCCAGTATTCAGGCTGCCAGGATCGTAATCGGGTGTGGAAAACATGCTATTCCGACGTAAAATGACGAGAGGGATCGAATGTCGTAAGCAGAATTCAAGTCAGAGCCTTCCTACGTCTGAAAATCGCCCCTGTATCCAAAACCTATCTCCCAGTATTCTGGATTCCAGTACCGTAATCGGGTGTGGAAAACATGCTATTCCGACGTAAAATGATGAGAGGAAACGAATGTCGCTAGCAGAATCAAATCAGAGCCTTCCTTCGTCAGAAAATCGCGCCTGTATCCAAAACGTATCTCCCAGTAATCTGGGTTCTAGGACCGTAATCGGGTGTGGAAAACGTGCTATTCCGACGTAGAATGACGAGAGGGATCGAATGCCACAAGCAGAATTCAAATCAGAGCCTTCCTTCGTCAGAAAATCGCTGTTATTGCAAAAACCTATCTTGCAGTATTCTGGCCTCCAGGACCGTAATCGGGAGAGGAAAACATGTTATTCCGACGTAAAATGGAGAGAGGGATCGAATGCGGCAAGCAGAATTCAAATCAGAGCACTCCTTCGTCTGAAAATCGCTGTTAGAGCCAAAACATATCTCCCTGTATTCTGGCCTCCAGGACCGTAAACGGGTGTGGAAAACATGCTATTCCGACGTAAAATGACGAGAGGAATCGAATGTCGTAAGGAGAAGTCAAATCTGAGCCTTCCATCGTCAGGAAATCGCTGTAAGAGCCAAAACCTATCTTCCAGTAATCTGGTTCCCAGAATCGTAATGGGTAGTGGAAAACGCGCTATTCCGACGTAAAATGACGAGAGGAATCGAATGTCGTAAGGAGAATTCAAATCAGAGCCTTCCATCGTCAGGAAATCTCTGTAAGAGCCAAAACCTATCTCCAAGTATTCTGGCCTCCAGGATCGTAATGGGTAGTGAAAAGCGCGCTATTCCGACGTGAAATGCCGAGAGGAATCGAATGACGTAAGGAGAATTCAAATTGGAGCCTTCCTTCGTCTGAAAATCGCTGTTAGAGCCAAAACCTATCTTCCAGTATTCTGGCCTTCACGATCGTAATCGGGTGTGGAAACCGTGCTATTCCGACGTAAGATAATGAGAGGGATCGAATGCCGCAAGCAGAAGTCAAATCTGAGCCTTCCGTCGTCAGGAAATCGCTGTTATAGCCAAAACATATCTTCCAGTATTCAGGCCTTCACGACCGTGATCGGGAGTGGAAAACGCGCTATTACGTCGTAAAATGACGCGAGGGATCGAATGTCGCAAGCAGAATTCAAATCAGAGCCTTCCTTCGTCTGAAAATCGCTGTTACTGCGTAAACCTATCTCCCAGTATTCTGGCCTCCAGGACCGTAATCGGGAGTGGAAAACATGCTATGCCGACGTAAAATGGAGCGAGAGATCGAATGTCGTAAACAGAATTCAAATCAGAGCCTTCCTTCGTCCGAAAATCGCTGTTATTGCCAAAACCTATCTTCCAGTATTCAGGCTGCCAGGATCGTAATCAGGAGTGGAAAACATGCTATTCCCATGTAAAATGACGCGAGGGATCGAATGTCGCAAGCAGAATTCAAATCAGAGCCTTCCTTCGTCAGAAAATCGCTATTAGAGCCAAAACATATATTTGCAGTAGTCTGGCTCCCAGGATCGTAATGGGTAGTGGAAAACGCGCTATTCCGACGCAAAATGACGAGAGGGATCGAATGGCGCAAGCAGAATTCAAATCAGTAGCTGCCTTCGTCCGAAAATCGCTGTTATAGCCAAAACCTATCTCACAGCATTCTGGCCTCCAGGACCGCAATCGGATGTGGAAACCGTGCTATTCCGACGTAAAATGACGAGAGGGATCGAATGCCGCTAGCATAATTCAAATCAGTGCCTGCCTTCGTCCGAAAATCGCTGTTATAGCCAAAACATATCTTCCAGTATTCAGGCAGCCAGCATGCAGCCAAAACATGCTATTCCGACGTAAAATGACACGAGAGATCGAATGTCGTAAACAGAATTCAAATCAGAGCCCTCCTTCGTCTGAAAATCGCTGTTATTGCCAAAACCTATCTGCCAGTATTCTGGCCTCCAGGACCGTAATCGGGTGTGGAAAACGTGCTATTCCGACGTAGAATGACGAGAGGGATCGAATGCCGCGAGCAGATTTCAAATCAGAGCCCTCCTTCGTCTGAAAATCGCTGTTATTGCCAAAACCTATTCACTGTTATTGCCAAAACTTCCAGTATTCAGGCTGCCAGGATCGTAATCAGGAGTGGAAAACATGCTATTCCGACGTAAATTGGCGCGAGAGATCGAATGTCGCAAGCAGAATTCAAATCAGAGCCTGCCTTCGTCCGAAAATCGCTGTTACTGCGTAAACCTATCTCCCAGTATTCTGGCCTCCAGGACCGTAATCGGGAGTGGAAAACATGCTATGCCGACGAAAATGGAGCGAGAGATCGAATGTCGTAAACAGAATTCAAATCAGAGCCTTCCTTCGTCTGAAAATCGCTGTTATAGCCAAAACCTATCTTCCAGTATTCAGGCTGCCACGATCGTAATCGGGAGTGGAAAACATGCTATTCGGACGGAAAATGGCGTGAGAGATCGAATGTCGTAAACAGAATTCAAATCAGAGCCCTCCTTCGTCTGAAAATCGCTGTTATTGCCAAAACCTATCTCCCAGTATTCTGGCCTCCAGGACCGTAATCGGGTGTGGAAAACGGGCTATTCCGACGTAGAATGACGAGAGGGATCGAATGCCGCGAGCAGATTTCAAATCAGAGCCCTCCTTCGTCTGAAAATCGCTGTTATTGCCAAAACCTATTCACTGTTATTGCCAAAACTTCCAGTATTCAGGCTGCCAGGATCGTAATCAGGAGTGGAAAACATGCTATTCCGACGTAAATTGGCGCGAGAGATCGAATGTCGCAAGCAGAATTCAAATCAGAGCCTGCCTTCGTCCGAAAATCGCTGTTACTGCGTAAACCTATCTCCCAGTATTCTGGCCTCCAGGACCGTAATCGGGAGTGGAAAACATGCTATGCCGACGTAAAATGGAGCGAGAGATCGAATGTCGTAAACAGAATTCAAATCAGAGCCTTCCTTCGTCTGAAAATCGCTGTTATAGCCAAAACCTATCTTCCAGTATTCAGGCTGCCACGATCGTAATCGGGAGTGGAAAACATGCTATTCGGACGGAAAATGGCGTGAGAGATCGAATGTCGTAAGCAGAATTCATATCAGAGCTGCGTTCGTCAGAAAATCGCTATTAGAGCCAAAACCTATCTTGCAGTATTCAGGCTGCCAGGATCGTAATCAGGAGTGGAAAACATGCTATTCCGACGTAAAATGACGCGAGGGATCAAATGTCGCAAGCAGAATCAAATCAGAGCCTTCCTTCGTCAGAAAATCGCGCCTGTATCCAAAACGTATCTCCCAGTAATCTGGGTTCCAGGACCGTAATCGGGTGTGGAAAACGTGCTATTCCGACGTAGAATGACGAGAGGGATCGAATGCCACAAGCAGAATTCAAATCAGAGCCTTCCTTCGTCAGAAAATCGCTGTTATTGCAAAAACCCATCTTGCAGTATTCTGGCCTCCAGGACCGTAATCGGGTGTGGAAAACATGCTATTTCGACGTAAAATGACGAGAGGGATCGAATGTCGCAAGCAGAATTCAAATCAGACCCTTCCTTCGTCAGAAAATCGCTGTTATAGACAAAACCTATCTCCCAGCATTCTGGCCTCCAGGACCGTAATCGGATGTGGAAACCGTGCTATTCCGACGTAAAATGACGAGAGGGATCGAATGCCGCTAGCATAATTCAAATCAGTGCCTGCCTTCGTCCGAAAATCGCTGTTATAGCCAAAATATATCTTCCAGTATTCAGGCTGCCAGGATCGTAATCGGGAGTGGAAAACATGCTATTCCGACGTAAAATGACGCGAGGGATCGAATGTCGCAAGCAGAATTCAAATCAGAGCCTTCCTTCGTCAGAAAATCGCTATTAGAGCCAAAACATATATTTGCAGTAGTCTGGCTCCCAGGATCGTAATGGGTAGTGGAAAACGCGCTATTCCGACGCAAAATGACGAGAGGGATCGAATGTCGTAAGCAGAATTCAAATCAGAGCCTTCCTTTGTCAGAAAATCGCTATTAGAGCCAGAACCTATCTTGCAGTATTCAGGCTGTCAGGATCGTAATCAGGAGTGGAAAACATGCTATTCCGACGTAAAATGACGAGAGGAATCGAATGTCGCAAGCAGAATTCAAATCAGACCCTTCCTTCGTCAGAAAATCGCTGTTATAGACAAAACCTATCTTCCAGTATTCAGGCTGCCAGGATCGTAATCGGGAGTGGAAATCGTGCTATTCCGACGTAAAATGACGAGAGGGATCGAATGCCGCTAGCATAATTCAAATCAGTGCCTGCCTTCGTCCGAACATCGCTGTTATAGTCCAAACCTATCTTCCAGTATTCAGGCTGCCAGGATCGTAATCGGGAGTGGAAAACATGCTATTCCGACGTAAAATGACGCGAGGGATCGAATGTCGCAAGCAGAATTCAAATCAGAGCCTGCCTTCGTCCGAAAATCGCTGTTATTGCCAAAACCTATCTTCCAGTATTCAGGCCTTCACGACCGTGATCGGGAGTGGAAAACGCGCTATTACGTCGTAAAATGACGCGAGGGATCGAATGTCGCAAGCAGAATTCAAATCAGACCCTTCCTTCGTCAGAAAATCGCTGTTATAGACAAAACCTATCTTCCAGTATTCTGGCCTCCAGGACCGTAATCGGATGTGGAAACCGTGCTATTCCGACGTAAAATGACGAGACGGATCGAATGCCGCTAGCATAATTCAAATCAGTGCCTGCCTTCGTCCGAAAATCGCTGTTATAGCCAAAATATACCTTCCAGTATTCAGGCTGCCAGGATCGTAATCGGGAGTGGAAAACATGCTATTCCGACGTAAAATGACGCGAGGGATCGAATGTCGCAAGCAGAATTCAAATCAGAGCCTGCCTTCGTCCGAAAATCGCTGTTATTGCCAAAACCTATCTTCCAGTATTCAGGTTGCCAGGATCGTAATCAGGAGTGGAAAACATGCTATTCCGATGTAAAATGACGCGAGGGATCGAATGTCGCAAGCAGAATACAAATCAGAGCCTTCCTTCGTCAGAAAATCGCTATTAGAGCCAAAACATATATTTGCAGTAGTCTGGCTCCCAGGATCGTAAAGGGTAGTGGAAAACGCGCTATTCCGACGCCAAATGACGAGAGGGATCAAATGTCGCAAGCAGAATCAAATCAGAGCCTTCCTTTGTCAGAAAATCGCGCCTGTATCCAAAACGTATCTCCCAGTAATCTGGGTTCCAGGACCGTAATCGGGTGTGGAAAACGTGCTATTCCGACGTAGAATGACGAGAGGGGTCGAATGCCACAAGCAGAATTCAAATCAGAGCCTTCCTCCGTCAGAAAATCGCTGTTATAGCCAAAACCTATCTCCCAGTAGTCACGCTGCCAGGATCGTAATCGGGAGAGGAAAACGTGCCATTCCGACGTAAAATGACGAGTAGGATCGAATGCCACAAGCAAAATTCAAATTAGAGCCTTCCTTCGTCAGAAAATCGCTGTTATTGCCAAAACCTATCTCCCAGTATTCTGGATTCCAGTACCGTAATCGGGTGTGGAAAACATGCTATTCCGACGTAAAATGATGAGAGGAATCGAATGTCGCAAGCAGAATTCAAATCAGACCCTTCCTTCGTCAGAAAATCGCTGTTATTGCCAAAACCTATCTCCCAGTATTCAGGCTGCCAGGATCGTAATCGGGAGTGGAAAACATGCTATTCCGACGTAAAATGAAAAGAGGGATCGAATGCCGCAAGCAGAATCAAATCAGAGCCTTCCTCCGTCAGAAAATCGCGCCTGTATCCAAAACGTATCTCCCAGTACTCTGGGTTCCAGGACCGTAATCGGGTGTGGAAAACGTACTATTCCGACGTAAAATGACGAGATTAATCGAATGTCGCAAGCAGAATTCAAATCAGAGCCTGCCTTCGTCCGAAAATCGCTGTTACTGCGTAAACCTATCTCCCAGTATTCTGGCCTCCAGGACCGTAATCCGGAGTGGAAAACATGCTATTCCGACGTAAAATGGAGCGAGGGATCGAATGTCGCAAGCAGAATTCAAATCAGAGCCCTCCTTCGTCTGAAAATCGCTGTTATTGCCAAAACCTATCTCCCAGTATTCTCGCCTCCAGGACCGTAATCGGGTGTGGAAAACGTGCTATTCCGACGTAAAATGGAGCGAGGGATCGAATGTCGCAAGCAGAATTCAAATCAGAGCCCTCCTTCGTCTGAAAATCGCTGTTATTGCCAAAACCTATCTCCCAGTATTCTCGCCTCCAGGACCGTAATCGGGTGTGGAAAACGAGCTATTCCGACGTAAAATGACGAGAGGGATCGAATGCCGCTAGCATAATTCAAATCAGTGCCTGCCTTCGTCTGAAAATCGCTGTTATTGCCAAAACCTATCTCCCAGTATTCTGGCCTCCAGGACCGTAATCGGGTGTGGAAAACGTGCTATTCCGACGTAGAATGACGAGAGGGATCGAATGCCACAAGCAGAATTCAAATCAGAGCCTTCCTTCGTCAGAAAATCGCTGTTATAGCCAAGACCTATCTTCCAGTATTCAGGCTGCCAGGATCGTAATCGGGAGTGGAAAACATGCTATTCCGACGTAAATCGGCGCGAGAGATCGAATGTCGCAAGCAGAATTCAAATCAGAGCCTGCCTTCGTCCGAAAATCGCTGTTACTGCGTAAACCTATATCCCAGTATTCTGGCCTCCAGGACCGTAATCGGGAGTGGAAAACATGCTATTCCGACGTAAAATGATGAGAGGAAACGAATGTCGCAAGCAGAATCAAATCAGAGCCTTCCTTCGTCAGAAAATCGCGCCTGTATCCAAAACGTATCTCCCAGTAATCTGGGTTCCAGGACCGTAATCGGGTGTGGAAAACGTGCTATTCCGACTTAGAATGACGAGAGGGATCGAATGCCGCTAACATAATTCAAATCAGTGCCTGCCTTCGTCCGAAAATCGCTGTTATAGCCCAAACCTATCTTCCAGTATTCAGGCTGCCAGGATCGTAATCGGGAGAGGAAAACATGCTATTCCGACGTAAAATGACGAGAGGAATCGAATTGCGCAAGCAGAATTCAAATGAAAGCCTGCCTTCGTCCGAAAATCGCTGTTATAGCCAAGACCTATCTTCCAGTATTCAGGCTGCCAGGATCGTAATCGGGAGTGGAAAACGTGCTATTCCGGCGTAAAATGACGAGAAGGATCGAATGCCACAAGCAAAATTCAAATTAGAGCCTTCCTTCGTCAGAAAATCGCTGTTTTGCCCAAACCTATCTCCCAGCATTCTGGCCTCCAGGAACGTAATCGGATGGGGAAATCGTGCTATTCCGACGTAAAATGACGAGAGGGATCGAATGTCGCTAACATAATTCAAATCAGTGCCTGCCTTCGTCCGAAAATCGCTATTAGAGCCAAAACCTATCTTGCAGTAATCTGCATCCCAGGATCGTAATCGGTAGTGGAAAACGCGCTATGCCGACGCAAAATGACGAGAGGGATCGAATGTCGCAAGCAGAATTCAAATCAGAGCCTGCCTTCGTCCGAAAATCGCTGTTATTGCCAAACCCTATCTCCCAGTATTCTGGCTTCCAGGACCGTAATCGGGTGTGGAAAACATGCTATTACGACGTAAAATGATGAGACGAATCGAATGCCGCAAGCAGAATCCAAACCAGAGCCTTCCTTCGTCTGAAAATCACTGTAAGAGCCAAAACCTATCTCCCAGTATTCTGGCTTCGAGGACCGTAATCCCGAGTGGAAAACGTGCTATTCCGACGTAAAATGACGAGAGGGATCGAATGCCGCAAGCAGAATTTAAATCAGAGCCTTCCTTCGTCAGAAAATCGCTATTAGAGCCAAAACCTATCTCCCAGTATTCTGGCCTCCAGGACCGTAATCGCATGCGGAAACCGTGCTATTCCGACGTAAAATGATGAGAGGGATCGAATGCCGCAAGCTGAATTCAAATCAGAGACTTGTTTCGTCAGAAAATCGCTATTCGAGCCAAAACCTATCTCTCAGTATTCTGGCCTTCAGGACCGTAATCGGGTGTGGAAACCGTGCTATTCCGACGTAAAATAACGAGAGGTATTGAATGCCGCAAGCAGAATTCAAATCAGATCCTTCCTTCGTCCGAAAATCGTTGTTATAGCCAAAACCTATCTTCCAGTATTCTGGCTTCGAGGACCGTAATCCCGAGTGGAAAACATGCTATTCCGACGTAAAATGATGAGAGGAAACGAATGTCGCAAGCAGAATCGAATCAGAGCCTTCCTTCGTCAGAAAATCGCGCCTGTATCCAAAACGTATCTCCCAGTACTCTGGGTTCCAGGACCGTAATCGGGTGTGGAAAACGTACTATTCCGACGTAAAATGACGAGATTAATCGAATGTCGCAAGCAGAATTCAAATCAGAGCCTTCCTCCGTCAGAAAATCGCTGTTATAGCCAAAACATATCTCCCAGTATTCACGCTGCCAGGATCGTAATCGGGAGTGGAAAACGTGCTATTCCGGCGTAAAATGACGAGAAGGATCGAATGCCACAAGCAAAATTCAAATTAGAGCCTTCCTTCGTCAGAAAATCGCTGTTTTGCCCAAACCTATCTCCCAGCATTCTGGCCTCCAGGAACGTAATCGGATGGGGAAATCGTGCTATTCCGACGTAAAATGACGAGAGGGATCGAATGCCGCTAACATAATTCAAATCAGTGCCTGCCTTCGTCCGAAAATCGCTATTAGAGCCAAAACCTATCTTGCAGTAATCTGCATCCCAGGATCGTAATCGGTAGTGGAAAACGCGCTATGCCGACGCAAAATGACGAGAGGGATCGAATGTCGCAAGCAGAATTCAAATCAGAGTCTGCCTTCGTCCGAAAATCGCTGTTATTGCCAAACCCTATCTTTCAGTATTCAGGCTGCCAGGATCGTAATCAGGAATGGAAAACATGCTATTCCGACGTAAAATGACGCGAGGGATCGAATGTCGCAAGCAGAATTCAAATCAGAGCCTTCCTTCGTCAGAAAATCGCTGTTATTGCCAAAACCTGTCTTGCAGTAATCTGGCTCCCAGGATCGGAATCGGGAGTGGAAAACATACTATTCTGACGTAAAATGACGCGAGGGATCGAATGCCGCAAGCAGAATTTAAATCAGAGCCTTCCTTCGTCAGAAAATCGCTATTAGAGCCAAAACATATCTTGCAGTAATCTGGCTACCAGGATCGTAATGGGTAGTGGAAAACGCGCTATTCCGACGTAAAATGACGAGAGGGGTCGAATGCCGCAAGCAGAATTCAAACCAGAGCCTTCCTTCGTCTGAAAATCGCTGTAAGAGCCAAAACCTATCTCCCAGTATTCTGGCCTCCAGGACCGTAATCGCATGCGGAAACCGTGCTATTCCGACGTAAAATGACGAGAGGGATCGAATGCCGCAAGCGGAAGTCAAACCAGAGCCTTCCTTCGTCAGAAAATCGCTATTAGACCCAAAACCTGTCTTGCAGTAATCTGGCTCCCAGGATCGTAATGGGTAGTGGAAAACGCGCTATTCCGACGTAAAATGACGAGAGGGGTCGAATGCCGCAAGCAGAATTCAAACCAGAGCCTTCCTTCGTCTGAAAATCGCTGTAAGAGACAAAACCTATCTCCCAGTATTCTGGCCTCCAGGACCGTAATCGCATGCGGAAACCGTGCTATTCCGACGTAAAATGACGAGAGGGATCGAATGCCGCAAGCGGAAGTCAAATCAGAGCCTTCCTTCGTCAGAAAATCGCTATTAGAGCCAAAACCTGTCTTGCAGTAATCTGGCTCCCAGGATTGTAATGGGTAGTGGAAAACGTGCTATTCCGAAGTAAAATGACGAGAGGGATCGAATGCCGCAAGCAGAATTGAAATCAGAGCCTGCGTTTGGCCGAAAATCGCTGTTATAGCCAAAACCTATCTTTCAGTAATCTGCATCCCAGGATCGTAATGGGTAGTGGAAAACGTGTTACTCCGACGTAAAATGAAGAGAGGGATCGAATGTCGTAAGGAGAATTCAAATCAGAGCCTTCCTTCGTCAGAAAATCGCTATTAGAACCAAAACCTATCTCCCAGTATTCTGGCATCCAGGACCATAATCGGGTGTGGAAAACGTGCTATTCCGACGTAAAATGACGAGAGGGATCGAATGCCGCAAGCAGAATTCAAATCAGAGCCTTCCTTCGTCAGAAAATCGCTATTAGAGCCAAAACCTATCTTGCAGTAATCTGGCTCCCAGGATCGTAATGGGTAGTGGAAAACGCGCTATTCCGACGTAAAATGACGAGAGGGATCGAATGCCGCAAGCGGAAGTCAAATCAGAGCCTTCCTTCGTCAGAAAATCGCTATTAGAGCCAAAACCTGTCTTGCAGTAATCTGGCTCCCAGGATCGTAATGGGTAGTGGAAAACGTGCTATTCCGACGTAAAATGACGAGAGGGATCGAATGCCGCAAGCGGAAGTCAAATCAGAGCCTTCCTTCGTCAGAAAATCGCTATTAGAGCCAAAACCTATCTTACAGTAATCTGGCTCCCAGGATCGTAATGGGTAGTGGAAAACGCGCTATTCCGAAGTAAAATGACGAGAGGGATCGAATGCCGCAAGCAGAAGTCAAATCTGAGCCTTCCATCGTCAGGAAATCGCTGTAAGAGCCAAAACCTATCTCCCAGTATTCTGGCCTCCAGGACCGTAATTGCATGCGGAAACCATGCTATTCCGACGTAAAATGACGAGAGGTATTGAATGCCGCAAGCAGAATTCAAATCAGATCCTTCCTTCGTCCGAAAATCGCTGTAAGAGCCAAAACCTATCTTCCAGTATTCTGGCTTCGAGGACCGTAATCCCGTGCGGAAAACATGCTATTCCGACGTAAACTGACGAGAGGGATCGAATGCCGCAAGCAGAATTGAAATCAGAGCCTGCGTTCGGCCGAAAATCGCTGTTATAGCCAAAACCTATCTTTCAGTAATCTGGATCCCAGGACCGTAATCGGGTGTGGAAACCGTGCTATTCCGACGTAAAATGACGAGAGAAATCGAATGTCGTAAGGAGAATTCAAATCAGAGCCTTCCTTCGTCAGAAAATCGCTATTAGAGCCAAAACCTATCTCTCAGTATTCTGGCCTTCAGGACCGTAATCGGGTGTGGAAACCGTGCTATTCCGACGTAAAATAACGAGAGGTATTGAATGCCGCAAGCAGAATTCAAATCAGATCCTTCCTTCGTCCGAAAATCGTTGTTATAGCCAAAACCTATCTTCCAGTATTCTGGCTTCGAGGACCGTAATCCCGAGTGGAAAACATGCTATTCCGACGTAAAATAACGAGAGGGATCGAATGCCGCAAGCAGAATTTAAATCAGAGCCTTCCTTCGTCAGAAAATCGCTAGTAGAGCCAAAACATATCTTGCAGTAATCTGGCTACCAGGATCGTAATGGGTAGTGGAAAACGCGCTATTCCGACGTAAAATGACGAGAGGGGTCGAATGCCGCAAGCAGAATTCAAATCAGAGCCTTCCTTCGTCAGAAAATCGCTATTAGAGCCAAAACCTGTCTTGCAGTAATCTGGCTCCCAGGATCGTAATGGGTAGTGGAAAACGCGCTATTCCGACGTAAAATGACGAGAGGGGTCGAATGCCGCAAGCAGAATTCAAACCAGAGCCTTCCTTCGTCTGAAAATCGCTGTAAGAGACAAAACCTATCTCCCAGTATTCTGGCCTCCAGGACCGTAATCGCATGCGGAAACCGTGCTATTCCGACGTAAAATGACGAGAGGGATCGAATGCCGCAAGCGGAAGTCAAATCAGAGCCTTCCTTCGTCAGAAAATCGCTATTAGAGCCAAAACCTGTCTTGCAGTAATCTGGCTCCCAGGATCGTAATGGGTAGTGGAAAACGTGCTATTCCGAAGTAAAATGACGAGAGGGATCGAATGCCGCAAGCAGAATTGAAATCAGAGCCTGCGTTTGGCCGAAAATCGCTGTTATAGCCAAAACCTATCTTTCAGTAATCTGCATCCCAGGATCGTAATGGGTAGTGGAAAACGTGTTACTCCGACGTAAAATGAAGAGAGGGATCGAATGTCGTAAGGAGAATTCAAATCAGAGCCTTCCTTCGTCAGAAAATCGCTATTAGAACCAAAACCTATCTCCCAGTATTCTGGCATCCAGGACCATAATCGGGTGTGGAAAACGTGCTATTCCGACGTAAAATGACGAGAGGGATCGAATGCCGCAAGCAGAATTTAAATCAGAGCCTTCCTTCGTCAGAAAATCGCTTTTAGAGCCAAAACCTATCTTCCAGTATTCTGGCCTTCAGGACCGTAATCGGGTGTGGAAACCGTGCTATTCCGACGTAAAATGACGAGAGGTATTGAATGCCGCAAGCAGAATTCAAATCAGATCCTTCCTTCGTCCGAAAATCGCTGTAAGAGCCAAAACCTATCTTCCAGTATTCTGGCTTCGAGGACCGTAATCCCGTGTGGAAAACATGCTATTCCGACGTAAAATGACGAGAGGGATCGAATGCCGCAAGCAGAATTGAAATCAGAGCCTGCGTTCGGCCGAAAATCGCTGTTATAGCCAAAACCTATCTTTCAGTAATCTGGATCCCAGGACCGTAATCGGGTGTGGAAACCGTGCTATTCCGACGTAAAATGACGAGAGAAATCGAATGTCGTAAGGAGAATTCAAATCAGAGCCTTCCTTCGTCAGAAAATCGCTATTAGAGCCAAAACCTATCTCTCAGTATTCTGGCCTTCAGGACCATAATCGGGTGTGGAAAACGTGCTATTCCGACGTAAAATGACGAGAGGGATCGAATGCCGCAAGCAGAATTCAAATCAGAGCCTTCCTTCGTCAGAAAATCGCTATTAGAGCCAAAACCTATCTTGCAGTAATCTGGCTCCCAGGATCGTAATGGGTAGTGGAAAACGCGCTATTCCGACGTAAAATGACGAGAGGGATCGAATGCCGCAAGCGGAAGTCAAATCAGAGCCTTCCTTCGTCAGAAAATCGCTATTAGAGCCAAAACCTGTCTTGCAGTAATCTGGCTCCCAGGATCGTAATGGGTAGTGGAAAACGTGCTATTCCGACGTAAAATGACGAGAGGGATCGAATGCCGCAAGCAGAATTCAAATCAGAGCCTTCCTTCTTCAGAAAATCGCTATTAGAGCCAAAATCTATCTTGCAGTAATCTGGCTCCCAGGATCGTAATGGGTAGTGGGAAACGTGCTATTCCGAAGTAAAATGACGAGAGGGATCGAATGCCGCAAGCAGAATTGAAATCAGAGCCTGCGTTTGGCCGAAAATCGCTGTTATAGCCAAAACCTATCTTTCAGTAATCTGCATCCCAGGATCGTAATGGGTAGTGGAAAACGTGTTACTCCGACGTAAAATGAAGAGAGGGATCGAATGTCGTAAGGAGAATTCAAATCAGATCCTTCCTTCGTCCGAAAATCGCTGTTATAGCCAAAACCTATCTTCCAGTATTCTGGCTTCGAGGACCGTAATCCCGAGTGGAAAACATGCTATTCCGACGTAAAATGACGAGAGGGATCGAATGCCGCAAGCAGAATTTAAATCAGAGCCTTCCTTCGTCAGAAAATCGCTATTAGAGCCAAAACCTATCTTGCAGTAATCTGGCTACCAGGATCGTAATGGGTAGTGGAAAACGCGCTATTCCGACGTAAAATGACGAGAGGGGTCGAATGCCGCAAGCAGAATTCAAATCAGAGCCTTCCTTCGTCTGAAAATCGCTGTTAGAGCCAAAACCTATCTCTCAGTATTCTGGTCTCCAGGACCATAATCGGGTGTGGGAACCGTGCTATTCCGAAGTAAAATGACGAGAGGGATCGAATGCCGCAAGCAGAATTGAAATCAGAGCCTTCCTTCGTCAGAAAATCGCTATTAGAGCCAAAACCTATCTTGCAGTAATCTGGCTCCCAGGATCGTAATGGGTAGTGGAAAACGCGCTATTCCGAAGTAAAATGACGAGAGGGATCGAATGCCGCAAGCAGAAGTCAAATCTGAGCCTTCCATCGTCAGGAAATCGCTGTAAGAGCCAAAACCTATCTCCCAGTATTCTGGCCTCCAGGACCGTAATCGCATGCGGAAACCATGCTATTCCGACGTAAAATGACGAGAGGGATCGAATGCCGCAAGCAGAATTTAAATCAGAGCCTTCCTTCGTCAGAAAATCGCTTTTAGAGCCAAAACCTATCTTCCAGTATTCTGGCCTTCAGGACCGTAATCGGGTGTGGAAACCGTGCTATTCCGACGTAAAATGACGAGAGGTATTGAATGCCGCAAGCAGAATTCAAATCAGATCCTTCCTTCGTCCGAAAATCGCTGTAAGAGCCAAAACCTATCTTCCAGTATTCTGGCTTCGAGGACCGTAATCCCGTGTGGAAAACATGCTATTCCGACGTAAAATGACGAGAGGGATCGAATGCCGCAAGCAGAATTGAAATCAGAGCCTGCGTTCGGCCGAAAATCGCTGTTATAGCCAAAACCTATCTTTCAGTAATCTGGATCCCAGGACCGTAATCGGGTGTGGAAACCGTGCTATTCCGACGTAAAATGACGAGAGAAGTCGAATGTCGTAAGGAGAATTCAAATCAGAGCCTTCCTTCGTCAGAAAATCGCTATTAGAGCCAAAACCTATCTCTCAGTATTCTGGCCTTCAGGACCGTAATCGGGTGTGGAAACCGTGCTATTCCGACGTAAAATAACGAGAGGTATTGAATGCCGCAAGCAGAATTCAAATCAGATCCTTCCTTCGTCCGAAAATCGTTGTTATAGCCAAAACCTATCTTCCAGTATTCTGGCTTCGAGGACCGTAATCCCGAGTGGAAAACATGCTATTCCGACGTAAAATGACGAGAGGGATCGAATGCCGCAAGCAGAATTTAAATCAGAGCCTTCCTTCGTCAGAAAATCGCTATTAGAGCCAAAACATATCTTGCAGTAATCTGGCTACCAGGATCGTAATGGGTAGTGGAAAGCGCGCTATTCCGACGTAAAATGACGAGAGGGGTCGAATGCCGCAAGCAGAATTCAAACCAGAGCCTTCCTTCGTCTGAAAATCGCTGTAAGAGCCAAAACCTATCTCCCAGTATTCTGGCCTCCAGGACCGTAATCGCATGCGGAAACCGTGCTATTCCGACGTAAAATGACGAGAGGGATCGAATGCCGCAAGCGGAAGTCAAATCAGAGCCTTCCTTCGTCAGAAAATCGCTATTAGACCCAAAACCTGTCTTGCAGTAATCTGGCCTCCAGGACCGTAATCGCGTGCGGAAACCATGCTATTCCGACGTAAAATGACGAGAGGGATCGAATGCCGCAAGCAGAATTCAAATCAGAGCCTTCCTTCTTCAGAAAATCGCTTTTAGAGCCAAAACCTATCTTCCAGTATTCTGGCCTTCGAGGACCGTAATCCCGTGTGGAAAACATGCTATTCCGACGTAAAATGACGAGAGGGATCGAATGCCGCAAGCAGAATTGAAATCAGAGCCTGCGTTCGGCCGAAAATCGCTGTTATAGCCAAAACCTATCTTTCAGTAATCTGGATCCCAGGACCGTAATCGGGTGTGGAAACCGTGCTATTCCGACGTAAAATGACGAGAGAAATCGAATGGCGTAAGGAGAATTCAAATCAGATCCTTCCTTCGTCCGAAAATCGTTGTTATAGCCAAAACCTATCTTCCAGTATTCTGGCTTCGAGGACCGTAATCCCGAGTGGAAAACACGCTATTCCGACGTAAAATGACGAGAGGGATCGAATGCCGCAAGCAGAATTCAAATCAGAGCCTTCCTTCGTCTGAAAATCGCTGTTAGAGCCAAAACCTATCTCCCAGTATTCTGGCCTCCAGGACCGTAATCGGGTGTGGAAACCGTGCTATTCCGACGTAAAATGATGAGAGGGATCGAATGCCGCAAGCAGAATTGAAATCAGAGCCTTCCTTCGTCAGAAAATCGCTATTAGAGCCAAAACCTATCTTGCAGTAATCTGGCTCCCAGGATCGTAATGGGTAGTGGAAAACGCGCTATTCCGAAGTAAAATGACGAGAGGGATCGAATGCCGCAAGCAGAAGTCAAATCTGAGCCTTCCATCGTCAGGAAATCACTGTAAGAGCCAAAACCTATCTCCCAGTATTCTGGCCTCCAGGACCGTAATCGCATGCGGAAACCATGCTATTCCGACGTAAAATGACGAGAGGGACCGAATGCCGCAAGCAGAATTTAAATCAGAGCCTTCCTTCGTCAGAAAATCGCTTTTAGAGCCAAAACCTATCTTCCAGTATTCTGGCCTTCAGGACCGTAATCGGGTGTGGAAACCGTGCCATTCCGACGTAAAATGACGAGAGGTATTGACTGCCGCAAGCAGAATTCAAATCAGATCCTTCCTTCGTCCGAATATCGCGGTAAGAGCCAAAACCTATCTTCCAGTATTCTGGCTTCGAGAACCGTAATCCCGTGTGGAAAACATGCTATTCCGACGTAAAATGACGAGAGGGATCGAATGCCGCAAGCAGAATTTAAATCAGAGCCTTCCTTCGTCAGAAAATCGCTATTAGAGCCAAAACATATCTTGCAGTAATCTGGCTACCAGGATCGTAATGGGTAGTGGAAAGCGCGCTATTCCGACGTAAAATGACGAGAGGGGTCGAATGCCGCAAGCAGAATTCAAACCAGAGCCTTCCTTCGTCTGAAAATCGCTGTAAGAGCCAAAACCTATCTCCCAGTATTCTGGCCTCCAGGACCGTAATCGCATGCGGAAACCGTGCTATTCCGACGTAAAATGACGAGAGGGATCGAATGCCGCAAGCGGAAGTCAAATCAGAGCCTTCCTTCGTCAGAAAATCGCTATTAGACCCAAAACCTGTCTTGCAGTAATCTGGCCTCCAGGACCGTAATCGCATGCGGAAACCATGCTATTCCGACGTAAAATGACGAGAGGGATCGAATGCCGCAAGCAGAATTTAAATCAGAGCCTTCCTTCTTCAGAAAATCGCTTTTAGAGCCAAAACCTATCTTCCAGTATTCTGGCCTTCGAGGACCGTAATCCCGTGTGGAAAACATGCTATTCCGACGTAAAATGACGAGAGGGATCGAATGCCGCAAGCAGAATTGAAATCAGAGCCTGCGTTCGGCCGAAAATCGCTGTTATAGCCAAAACCTATCTTTCAGTAATCTGGATCCCAGGACCGTAATCGGGTGTGGAAACCGTGCTATTCCGACGTAAAATGACGAGAGAAATCGAATGGCGTAAGGAGAATTCAAATCAGATCCTTCCTTCGTCCGAAAATCGTTGTTATAGCCAAAACCTATCTTCCAGTATTCTGGCTTCGAGGACCGTAATCCCGAGTGGAAAACACGCTATTCCGACGTAAAATGACGAGAGGGATCGAATGCCGCAAGCAGAATTCAAATCAGAGCCTTCCTTCGTCTGAAAATCGCTGTTAGAGCCAAAACCTATCTCCCAGTATTCTGGCCTCCAGGACCGTAATCGGGTGTGGAAACCGTGCTATTCCGACGTAAAATGATGAGAGGGATCGAATGCCGCAAGCAGAATTGAAATCAGAGCCTTCCTTCGTCAGAAAATCGCTATTAGAGCCAAAACCTATCTTGCAGTAATCTGGCTCCCAGGATCGTAATGGGTAGTGGAAAACGCGCTATTCCGAAGTAAAATGACGAGAGGGATCGAATGCCGCAAGCAGAAGTCAAATCTGAGCCTTCCATCGTCAGGAAATCACTGTAAGAGCCAAAACCTATCTCCCAGTATTCTGGCCTCCAGGACCGTAATCGCATGCGGAAACCATGCTATTCCGACGTAAAATGACGAGAGGGACCGAATGCCGCAAGCAGAATTTAAATCAGAGCCTTCCTTCGTCAGAAAATCGCTTTTAGAGCCAAAACCTATCTTCCAGTATTCTGGCCTTCAGGACCGTAATCGGGTGTGGAAACCGTGCCATTCCGACGTAAAATGACGAGAGGTATTGACTGCCGCAAGCAGAATTCAAATCAGATCCTTCCTTCGTCCGAATATCGCGGTAAGAGCCAAAACCTATCTTCCAGTATTCTGGCTTCGAGAACCGTAATCCCGTGTGGAAAACATGCTATTCCGACGTAAAATGACGAGAGGGATCGAATGCCGCAAGCAGAATTGAAATCAGAGCCTGCGTTCGGCCGAAAATCGCTGTTATAGCCAAAACCTATCTTTCAGTAATCTGGATCCCAGGACCGTAATCGGGTGTGGAAACCGTGCTATTCCGACGTAAAATGACGAGAGAAATCGAATGTCGTAAGGAGAATTCAAATCAGAGCCTTCCTTCGTCAGAAAATCGCTATTAGAGCCAAAACCTATCTCTCAGTATTCTGGCTTCGAGGACCGTAATCGGGTGTGGAAACCGTGCTATTCCGACGTAAAATGACGAGAGGGATCGAATGCCGCAAGCAGAATTTAAATCAGAGCCTTCCTTCGTCAGAAAATCGCTATTAGAGCCAAAACCTATCTTGCAGCAATCTGGCTCCCAGGATCGTAATTGGTAGTGGAAAACGCGCTATTCCGACGTAAAATGACGAGAGGAATCGAATGTCGTAAGGAGAATTCAAATCAGAGCCTTCCTTCGTCAGAAAATCGCTATTAGAGCCAAAACCTATCTCCCAGTATTCTGGCATCCAGGACCATAATCGTGTGTGGAAAACGTGCTATTCCGACGTAAAATGACGAGAGGGGTCGAATGCCGCAAGCAGAATTCAAATCAGATCCTTCCTTCGTCCGAAAATCGCTGTAAGAGCCAAAACCTATCTTCCAGTATTCTGGCTTCGAGGACCGTAATCCCGTGTGGAAAACATGCTATTCCGACGTAAAATGACGAGAGGGATCGAATGCCGCAAGCAGAATTGAAATCAGAGCCTGCGTTCGGCCGAAAATCGCTGTTATAGCCAAAACCTATCTTTCAGTAATCTGGATCCCAGGACCGTAATCGGGTGTGGAAACCGTGCTATTCCGACGTAAAATGACGAGAGAAATCGAATGGCGTAAGGAGAATTCAAATCAGAGCCTTCCTTCGTCAGAAAATCGCTATTAGAGCCAAAACCTATCTCTCAGTATTCTGGCCTTCAGGACCGTAATCGGGTGTGGAAACCGTGCTATTCCGACGTAAAATAACGAGAGGTATCGAATGCCGCAAGCAGAATTCAAATCAGAGCCTTCCTTCGTCCGAAAATCGTTGTTATAGCCAAAACCTATCTTGCAGTAATCTGGCTACCAGGATCGTAATGGGTAGTGGAAAACGCGCTATTCCGACGTAAAATGACGAGAGGGATCGAATGCTGCAAGCAGAATTCAAACCAGAGCCTTCCTTCGTCTGAAAATCGCTGTAAGAGCCAAAACCTATCTCCCAGTATTCTGGCCTCCAGGACCGTAATCGCATGCGGAAACCGTGCTATTCCGACGTAAAATGATGAGAGGGATCGAATGCCGCAAGCTGAATTCAAATCAGAGACTTGTTTCGTCAGAAAATCGCTATTCGAGCCAAAACCTATCTTGCAGTAATCTGGCTCCCAGGATCGTAATGGGTAGTGGAAAACGCGCTATTCCGACGTAAAATGACGAGAGGGATCGAATGCCGCAAGCGGAAGTCAAATCAGAGCCTTCCTTCGTCAGAAAATCGCTATTAGAGCCAAAACCTGTCTTGCAGTAATCTGGCTCCCAGGATCGTAATGGGTAGTGGAAAACGTGCTATTCCGAAGTAAAATGACGAGAGGGATCGAATGCCGCAAGCAGAATTGAAATCAGAGCCTGCGTTTGGCCGAAAATCGCTGTTATAGCCAAAACCTATCTTTCAGTAATCTGCATCCCAGGATCGTAATGGGTAGTGGAAAACGTGTTACTCCGACGTAAAATGAAGAGAGGGCTCGAATGTCGTAAGGAGAATTCAAATCAGATCATTCCTTCGTCAGAAAATCGCTATTAGAGCCAAAACCTATCTCTCAGTATTCTGGCTTCGAGGACCGTAATCGGGTGTGGAAACCGTGCTATTCCGACGTAAAACGACGAGAGGGATCGAATGCCGCAAGCAGAATTTAAATCAGAGCCTTCCTTCGTCAGAAAATCGCTATTAGAGCCAAAACCTATCTTGCAGTAATCTGGCTACCAGGATCGTAATGGGTAGTGGAAAACGCGCTATTCCGACGTAAAATGACGAGAGGGGTCGAATGCTGCAAGCAGAATTCAAACCAGAGCCTTCCTTCGTCTGAAAATCGCTGTAAGAGCCAAAACCTATCTCCCAGTATTCTGGCCTCCAGGACCGTAATCGCATGAGGAAACCGTGCTATTCCGACGTAAAATGATGAGAGGGATCGAATGCCGCAAGCAGAATTCAAATCAGATCCTTCCTTCGTCCGAAAATCGTTGTTATAGCCAAAACCTATCTTGCAGCAATCTGGCTCCCAGGATCGTAATTGGTAGTGGAAAACGCGCTATTCCGACGTAAAATGACGAGAGGAATCGAATGTCGTAAGGAGAATTCAAATCAGAGCCTTCCTTCGTCAGAAAATCGCTATTAGAGCCAAAACCTATCTCCCAGTATTCTGGCATCCAGGACCATAATCGTGTGTGGAAAACGTGCTATTCCGACGTAAAATGACGAGAGGGGTCGAATGCCGCAAGCAGAATTCAAATCAGATCCTTCCTTCGTCCGAAAATCGCTGTAAGAGCCAAAACCTATCTTCCAGTATTCTGGCTTCGAGGACCGTAATCCCGTGTGGAAAACATGCTATTCCGACGTAAAATGACGAGAGGGATCGAATGCCGCAAGCAGAATTGAAATCAGAGCCTGCGTTCGGCCGAAAATCGCTGTTATAGCCAAAACCTATCTTTCAGTAATCTGGATCCCAGGACCGTAATCGGGTGTGGAAACCGTGCTATTCCGACGTAAAATGACGAGAGAAATCGAATGGCGTAAGGAGAATTCAAATCAGAGCCTTCCTTCGTCAGAAAATCGCTATTAGAGCCAAAACCTATCTCTCAGTATTCTGGCCTTCAGGACCGTAATCGGGTGTGGAAACCGTGCTATTCCGACGTAAAATAACGAGAGGTATTGAATGCCGCAAGCAGAATTCAAATCAGATCCTTCCTTCGTCCGAAAATCGTTGTTATAGCCAAAACCTATCTTGCAGTAATCTGGCTACCAGGATCGTAATGGGTAGTGGAAAACGCGCTATTCCGACGTAAAATGACGAGAGGGGTCGAATGCTGCAAGCAGAATTCAAACCAGAGCCTTCCTTCGTCTGAAAATCGCTGTAAGAGCCAAAACCTATCTCCCAGTATTCTGGCCTCCAGGACCGTAATCGCATGCGGAAACCGTGCTATTCCGACGTAAAATGATGAGAGGGATCGAATGCCGCAAGCTGAATTCAAATCAGAGACTTGTTTCGTCAGAAAATCGCTATTCGAGCCAAAACCTATCTTGCAGTAATCTGGCTCCCAGGATCGTAATGGGTAGTGGAAAACGCGCTATTCCGACGTAAAATGACGAGAGGGATCGAATGCCGCAAGCGGAAGTCAAATCAGAGCCTTCCTTCGTCAGAAAATCGCTATTAGAGCCAAAACCTGTCTTGCAGTAATCTGGCTCCCAGGATCGTAATGGGTAGTGGAAAACGTGCTATTCCGAAGTAAAATGACGAGAGGGATCGAATGCCGCAAGCAGAATTGAAATCAGAGCCTGCGTTTGGCCGAAAATCGCTGTTATAGCCAAAACCTATCTTTCAGTAATCTGCATCCCAGGATCGTAATGGGTAGTGGAAAACGTGTTACTCCGACGTAAAATGAAGAGAGGGCTCGAATGTCGTAAGGAGAATTCAAATCAGATCATTCCTTCGTCCGAAAATCGCTGTAAGAGCCAAAACCTATCTTCCAGTATTCTGGCTTCGAGGACCGTAATCCCGTGTGGAAAACGCGCTATTCCGACGTAAAATGACGAGAGGAATCGAATGTCGTAAGGAGAATTCAAATCAGAGCCTTCCTTCGTCAGAAAATCGCTATTAGAGCCAAAACCTATCTCCCAGTATTCTGGCATCCAGGACCATAATCGTGTGTGGAAAACGTGCTATTCCGACGTAAAATGACGAGAGGGGTCGAATGCCGCAAGCAGAATTCAAATCAGATCCTTCCTTCGTCCGAAAATCGCTGTAAGAGCCAAAACCTATCTTCCAGTATTCTGGCTTCGAGGACCGTAATCCCGTGTGGAAAACATGCTATTCCGACGTAAAATGACGAGAGGGATCGAATGCCGCAAGCAGAATTGAAATCAGAGCCTGCGTTCGGCCGAAAATCGCTGTTATAGCCAAAACCTATCTTTCAGTAATCTGGATCCCAGGACCGTAATCGGGTGTGGAAACCGTGCTATTCCGACGTAAAATGACGAGAGAAATCGAATGGCGTAAGGAGAATTCAAATCAGAGCCTTCCTTCGTCAGAAAATCGCTATTAGAGCCAAAACCTATCTCTCAGTATTCTGGCCTTCAGGACCGTAATCGGGTGTGGAAACCGTGCTATTCCGACGTAAAATAACGAGAGGTATTGAATGCCGCAAGCAGAATTCAAATCAGATCCTTCCTTCGTCCGAAAATCGTTGTTATAGCCAAAACCTATCTTGCAGTAATCTGGCTACCAGGATCGTAATGGGTAGTGGAAAACGCGCTATTCCGACGTAAAATGACGAGAGGGGTCGAATGCTGCAAGCAGAATTCAAACCAGAGCCTTCCTTCGTCTGAAAATCGCTGTAAGAGCCAAAACCTATCTCCCAGTATTCTGGCCTCCAGGACCGTAATCGCATGCGGAAACCGTGCTATTCCGACGTAAAATGATGAGAGGGATCGAATGCCGCAAGCTGAATTCAAATCAGAGACATGTTTCGTCAGAAAATCGCTATTCGAGCCAAAACCTATCTTGCAGTAATCTGGCTCCCAGGATCGTAATGGGTAGTGGAAAACGCGCTATTCCGACGTAAAATGACGAGAGGGATCGAATGCCGCAAGCGGAAGTCAAATCAGAGCCTTCCTTCGTCAGAAAATCGCTATTAGAGCCAAAACCTGTCTTGCAGTAATCTGGCTCCCAGGATCGTAATGGGTAGTGGAAAACGTGCTATTCCGAAGTAAAATGACGAGAGGGATCGAATGCCGCAAGCAGAATTGAAATCAGAGCCTGCGTTTGGCCGAAAATCGCTGTTATAGCCAAAACCTATCTTTCAGTAATCTGCATCCCAGGATCGTAATGGGTAGTGGAAAACGTGTTACTCCGACGTAAAATGAAGAGAGGGCTCGAATGTCGTAAGGAGAATTCAAATCAGATCATTCCTTCGTCCGAAAATCGCTGTAAGAGCCAAAACCTATCTTCCAGTATTCTGGCTTCGAGGACCGTAATCCCGTGTGGAAAACATGCTATTCCGACGTAAAATGACGAGAGGGATCGAATGCCGCAAGCAGAATTGAAATCAGAGCCTGCGTTCGGCCGAAAATCGCTGTTATAGCCAAAACCTATCTTTCAGTAATCTGGATCCCAGGACCGTAATCGGGTGTGGAAACCGTGCTATTCCGACGTAAAATGACGAGAGAAATCGAATGTCGTAAGGAGAATTCAAATCAGAGCCTTCCTTCGTCAGAAAATCGCTATTAGAGCCAAAACCTATCTCTCAGTATTCTGGCTTCGAGGACCGTAATCGGGTGTGGAAACCGTGCTATTCCGACGTAAAATGACGAGAGGGATCGAATGCCGCAAGCAGAATTCAAATCAGAGCCTTCCTTCGTCAGAAAATCGCTATTAGAGCCAAAACCTATCTTGCAGTAATCTGGCTACCAGGATCGTAATGGGTAGTGGAAAACGCGCTATTCCGACGTAAAATGACGAGAGGGGTCGAATGCTGCAAGCAGAATTCAAACCAGAGCCTTCCTTCGTCTGAAAATCGCTGTAAGAGCCAAAACCTATCTCCCAGTATTCTGGCCTCCAGGACCGTAATCGCATGAGGAAACCGTGCTATTCCGACGTAAAATGATGAGAGGGATCGAATGCCGCAAGCAGAATTCAAATCAGATCCTTCCTTCGTCCGAAAATCGTTGTTATAGCCAAAACCTATCTTCCAGTATTCTGGCTTCGAGGACCGTAATCCCGAGTGGAAAACATGCTATTCCGACGTAAAATGACGAGAGGGATCGAATGCCGCAAGCAGAATTCAAATCAGAGCCTTCCTTCGTCAGAAAATCGCTATTAGAGCCAAAACATATCTTGCAGTAATCTGGCTACCAGGATCGTAATGGGTAGTGGAAAACGCGCTATTCCGACGTAAAATGCCGAGAGGGGTCGAATGCCGCAAGCAGAATTCAAACCAGAGCCTTCCTTCGTCTGAAAATCGCTGTAAGAGCCAAAACCTATCTCCCAGTATTCTGGCCTCCAGGACCGTAATCGCATGCGGAAACCGTGCTATTCCGACGTAAAATGATGAGAGGGATCGAATGCCGCAAGCTGAATTCAAATCAGAGACTTGTTTCGTCAGAAAATCGCTATTCGAGCCAAAACCTATCTTGCAGTAATCTGGCTCCCAGGATCGTAATGGGTAGTGGAAAACGCGCTATTCCGACGTAAAATGACGAGAGGGATCGAATGCCGCAAGCTGAATTCAAATCAGAGCCTTGTTTCGTCAGAAAATCGCTATTAGAGCCAAAACCTATCTTGCAGTAATATGGCTCCCAGGATCGTAATTGGTAGTGGAAAACGCGCTATTCCGACGTAAAATGACGAGAGGAATCGAATGTCGTAAGGAGAATTCAAATCAGAGCCTTCCTTCGTCAGAAAATCGCTATTAGAGCCAAAACCTATCTCCCAGTATTCTGGCATCCAGGACCATAATCGTGTGTGGAAAACGTGCTATTCCGACGTAAAATGACGAGAGGGATCGAATGCCGCAAGCAGAATTCAAATCAGAGCCTTCCTTCGTCTGAAAATCGCTGTTAGAGCCAAAACCAATCTCCCAGTATTCTGGCCTCCAGGACCGTAATCGCATTCGGAAACCGTGCTATTCCGACGTAAAATGATGAGAGGGATCGAATGCCGCAAGCTGAATTCAAATCAGAGACTTGTTTCGTCAGAAAATCGCTATTCGAGCCAAAACCTATATTGCAGTAATCTGGCTCCCAGGATCGTAATGGGTAGTGGAAAACGCGCTATTCCGACGTAAAATGACGAGAGGAATCGAATGTCGTAAGGAGAATTCAAATCAGAGTCTTCCTTCATCAGAAAATCGCTATTAGAGCCAAAACCTATCTCTCAGTATTCTGGCCTTCAGGACCGTAATCGGGTGTGGAAACCGTGCTATTCCGACGTAAAATAACGAGAGGTATTGAATGCCGCAAGCAGAATTCAAATCAGATCCTTCCTTCGTCCGAAAATCGTTGTTATAGCCAAAACCTATCTTGCAGTAATCTGGCTACCAGGATCGTAATGGGTAGTGGAAAACGCGCTATTCCGACGTAAAATGACGAGAGGGGTCGAATGCTGCAAGCAGAATTCAAACCAGAGCCTTCCTTCGTCTGAAAATCGCTGTAAGAGCCAAAACCTATCTCCCAGTATTCTGGCCTCCAGGACCGTAATCGCATGCGGAAACCGTGCTATTCCGACGTAAAATGATGAGAGGGATCGAATGCCGCAAGCTGAATTCAAATCAGAGACATGTTTCGTCAGAAAATCGCTATTCGAGCCAAAACCTATCTTGCAGTAATCTGGCTCCCAGGATCGTAATGGGTAGTGGAAAACGCGCTATTCCGACGTAAAATGACGAGAGGGATCGAATGCCGCAAGCGGAAGTCAAATCAGAGCCTTCCTTCGTCAGAAAATCGCTATTAGAGCCAAAACCTGTCTTGCAGTAATCTGGCTCCCAGGATCGTAATGGGTAGTGGAAAACGTGCTATTCCGAAGTAAAATGACGAGAGGGATCGAATGCCGCAAGCAGAATTGAAATCAGAGCCTGCGTTTGGCCGAAAATCGCTGTTATAGCCAAAACCTATCTTTCAGTAATCTGCATCCCAGGATCGTAATGGGTAGTGGAAAACGTGTTACTCCGACGTAAAATGAAGAGAGGGCTCGAATGTCGTAAGGAGAATTCAAATCAGATCATTCCTTCGTCCGAAAATCGCTGTAAGAGCCAAAACCTATCTTCCAGTATTCTGGCTTCGAGGACCGTAATCCCGTGTGGAAAACATGCTATTCCGACGTAAAATGACGAGAGGGATCGAATGCCGCAAGCAGAATTGAAATCAGAGCCTGCGTTCGGCCGAAAATCGCTGTTATAGCCAAAACCTATCTTTCAGTAATCTGGATCCCAGGACCGTAATCGGGTGTGGAAACCGTGCTATTCCGACGTAAAATGACGAGAGAAATCGAATGTCGTAAGGAGAATTCAAATCAGAGCCTTCCTTCGTCAGAAAATCGCTATTAGAGCCAAAACCTATCTCTCAGTATTCTGGCTTCGAGGACCGTAATCGGGTGTGGAAACCGTGCTATTCCGACGTAAAATGACGAGAGGGATCGAATGCCGCAAGCAGAATTCAAATCAGAGCCTTCCTTCGTCAGAAAATCGCTATTAGAGCCAAAACCTATCTTGCAGTAATCTGGCTACCAGGATCGTAATGGGTAGTGGAAAACGCGCTATTCCGACGTAAAATGACGAGAGGGGTCGAATGCTGCAAGCAGAATTCAAACCAGAGCCTTCCTTCGTCTGAAAATCGCTGTAAGAGCCAAAACCTATCTCCCAGTATTCTGGCCTCCAGGACCGTAATCGCATGAGGAAACCGTGCTATTCCGACGTAAAATGATGAGAGGGATCGAATGCCGCAAGCAGAATTCAAATCAGATCCTTCCTTCGTCCGAAAATCGTTGTTATAGCCAAAACCTATCTTCCAGTATTCTGGCTTCGAGGACCGTAATCCCGAGTGGAAAACATGCTATTCCGACGTAAAATGACGAGAGGGATCGAATGCCGCAAGCAGAATTCAAATCAGAGCCTTCCTTCGTCAGAAAATCGCTATTAGAGCCAAAACATATCTTGCAGTAATCTGGCTACCAGGATCGTAATGGGTAGTGGAAAACGCGCTATTCCGACGTAAAATGCCGAGAGGGGTCGAATGCCGCAAGCAGAATTCAAACCAGAGCCTTCCTTCGTCTGAAAATCGCTGTAAGAGCCAAAACCTATCTCCCAGTATTCTGGCCTCCAGGACCGTAATCGCATGCGGAAACCGTGCTATTCCGACGTAAAATGATGAGAGGGATCGAATGCCGCAAGCTGAATTCAAATCAGAGACTTGTTTCGTCAGAAAATCGCTATTCGAGCCAAAACCTATCTTGCAGTAATCTGGCTCCCAGGATCGTAATGGGTAGTGGAAAACGCGCTATTCCGACGTAAAATGACGAGAGGGATCGAATGCCGCAAGCTGAATTCAAATCAGAGCCTCGTTTCGTCAGAAAATCGCTATTAGAGCCAAAACCTATCTTGCAGTAATATGGCTCCCAGGATCGTAATTGGTAGTGGAAAACGCGCTATTCCGACGTAAAATGACGAGAGGAATCGAATGTCGTAAGGAGAATTCAAATCAGAGCCTTCCTTCGTCAGAAAATCGCTATTAGAGCCAAAACCTATCTCCCAGTATTCTGGCATCCAGGACCATAATCGTGTGTGGAAAACGTGCTATTCCGACGTAAAATGACGAGAGGGATCGAATGCCGCAAGCAGAATTCAAATCAGAGCCTTCCTTCGTCTGAAAATCGCTGTTAGAGCCAAAACCAATCTCCCAGTATTCTGGCCTCCAGGACCGTAATCGCATTCGGAAACCGTGCTATTCCGACGTAAAATGATGAGAGGGATCGAATGCCGCAAGCTGAATTCAAATCAGAGACTTGTTTCGTCAGAAAATCGCTATTCGAGCCAAAACCTATATTGCAGTAATCTGGCTCCCAGGATCGTAATGGGTAGTGGAAAACGCGCTATTCCGACGTAAAATGACGAGAGGAATCGAATGTCGTAAGGAGAATTCAAATCAGAGTCTTCCTTCATCAGAAAATCGCTATTAGAGCCAAAACCTATCTCCCAGTATTCTGGCCTCCAGGACCGTAATCGGGTGTGGAAACCGTGCTATTCCGACGTAAAATGACGAGAGGGATCGAATGCCGCAAGCAGAATTCAAACCAGAGTCTTCCTTCGTCAGAAAATCGCTATTAGAGCCAAAACTTATCTTGCAGTAATCTGGCTACCAGGATCGTAATGGGTAGTGGAAAACATGCTATTCCGACGTAAAATTACGAGAGGGAGCGAATGCCGCAACCAGAATTTAAATCAGAGCCTTCCTTCGTCAGAAAATCGCTATTAGAGCCAAAACTTATCTTGCAGTAATCTGGCTACCAGGATCGTAATGGGTAGTGGAAAACATGCTATTCCGACGTAAAATTACGAGAGGGATCGAATGCCGCAAGCAGAATTTAAATCAGAGTCTTCCTTCGTTAGAAAATCGCTATTAGAGCCAAAACCTATCTTGCAGTAATCTGGCTCCCAGGATCGAAATGGGTAGTGGAAATCGCGCTATTCCGACGTAAAATGACGAGAGGAATCGAATGTCGTAAGGAGAATTCAAATCAGATCCTTCCTTCGTCCGAAAATCGTTGTTATAGCCAAAACCTATCTTCCAGTATTCTGGCTTCGAGGACCGTAATCCCGTGTGGAAAACGCGCTATTCCGACGTAAAATGACGAGAGGGATCGAATGCCGCAAGCAGAATTCAAATCAGAGCCTTCCTTCGTCTGAAAATCGCTGTTAGAGCCAAAACCTATCTCCCAGTATTCTGGCCTCCAGGACCGTAATCGGGTGTGGAAACCGTGCTATTCCGACGTAAAATGACGAGAGGGATCGAATGCCGCAAGCTGAATTCAAATCAGAGCCTCGTTTCGTCAGAAAATCGCTATTAGAGCCAAAACCTATCTTGCAGTAATCTGGCTCCCAGGATCGTAATTGGTAGTGGAAAACGCGCTATTCCGACGTAAAATGACGAGAGGAATCGAATGTCGTAAGGAGAATTCAAATCAGAGCCTTCCTTCGTCAGAAAATCGCTATTAGAGCCAAAACCTATCTCCCAGTATTCTGGCATCCAGGACCATAATCGTGTGTGGAAAACGTGCTATTCCGACGTAAAATGACGAGAGGGATCGAATGCCGCAAGCAGAATTCAAATCAGAGCCTTCCTTCGTCTGAAAATCGCTGTTAGAGCCAAAACCTATCTCCCAGTATTCTGGCCTCCAGGACCGTAATCGGGTGTGGAAACCGTGCTAGTCCGACGTAAAATGAAGGGAGGGATCGAATGCCGCAAGCAGAAGTCAAATCAGAGCCTTCCTTCGTCAGAAAATCGCTATTAGAGCCAAAACCTATCTTGCAGTAATCTGGCTCCCAGGATCGTAATGGGTAGTGGAAAACGAGCTATTCCGACGTAAAATGACGAGAAGAATCGAATGTCGTAAGGAGAATTCAAATCAGAGCCTTCCTTCGTCAGAAAATCGGTGTTATTGCCAAAAACTATCTCCCAGTATTCTGGCTTCGAGGACCGTAATCCCGTGTGGAAAACATGCTATTCCGACGTAAAATTACGAGAGGGATCGAATGCCGCAAGCAGAATTTAAATCAGAGCCTTCCTTCGTCAGAAAATCGCTATTAGAGCCAAAACTTATCTTGCAGTAATCTGGCTACCAGGATCGTAATGGGTAGTGGAAAACATGCTATTCCGACGTAAAATTACGAGAGGGATCGAATGCCGCAAGCAGAATTTAAATCAGAGCCTTCCTTCGTCAGAAAATCGCTATTAGCGCCAAAACTTATCTTGCAGTAATCTGGCTACCAGGATCGTAATGGGTAGTGGAAAACGCGCTACTCCGACGTAAAATGACGAGAGGAATCGAATGTCGTAAGGAGAATTCAAATCAGAGCCTTCCTTCGACTGAAAATCGCTTTTAGAGCCAAAACCTATCTTCCAGTATCCTGGCCTTCAGGACCGTGATCACGTGTGGAAAACATGTTATTCCGCCGTAAAATGACAAGAGGCATCGAATGCCGCAAGCAGAATTCAAACCAGAGTCTTCCTTCGTTAGAAAATCGCTATTAGAGCCAAAACCTATCTTGCAGTAATCTGGCTCCCAGGATCGAAATGGGTAGTGGAAATCGCGCTATTCCGACGTAAAATGACGAGAGGGATCGAATGCCGCAAGCAGAATTCAAATCAGAGCCTTCCTTCGTCAGAAAATCGCTATTAGAGCCAAAACCTATCTCCCAGTATTCTGGCCTCCAGGACCGTAATTGCATGCGGAAACCGTGCTATTCCGACGTAAAATGATGAGAGGGATCGAATGCCGCAAGCAGAAGTCAAATCAGAGCCTTCCTTCGTCAGAAAACCGCTATTAGAGCCAAAACCTATCTTGCAGTAATCTGGCTCCCAGGATCGTAATGGGTAGTGGAAAACGCGCTATTCCGACGTAAAATGACGAGAGGGATCGAATGCCGCAAGCAGAATTCAAACCAGAGCCTTCCTTCGTCTGAAAATCGCTGTAAGTGCCAAAACCTATCTCCCAGTATTCTGGCTCCCAGGATCGTAATTGGTAGTGGAAAACGCGCTATTCCGACGTAAAATGACGAGAGGAATCGAATGTCGTAAGGAGAATTCAAATCAGAGCCTTCCTTCGTCAGAAAATCGCTATTAGAGCCAAAACCTATCTCCCAGTATTCTGGCATCCAGGACCATAATCGTGTGTGGAAAACGTGCTATTCCGACGTAAAATGACGAGAGGGATCGAATGCCGCAAGCAGAATTCAAATCAGAGCCTTCCTTCGTCTGAAAATCGCTGTTAGAGCCAAAACCTATCTCCCAGTATTCTGGCCTCCAGGACCGTAATCGGGTGTGGAAACCGTGCTAGTCCGACGTAAAATGAAGGGAGGGATCGAATGCCGCAAGCAGAAGTCAAATCAGAGCCTTCCTTCGTCAGAAAATCGCTATTAGAGCCAAAACCTATCTTGCAGTAATCTGGCTCCCAGGATCGTAATGGGTAGTGGAAAACGAGCTATTCCGACGTAAAATGACGAGAAGAATCGAATGTCGTAAGGAGAATTCAAATCAGAGCCTTCCTTCGTCAGAAAATCGGTGTTATTGCCAAAAACTATCTCCCAGTATTCTGGCCTTCAGGACCGTAATCGGGTGTGGAAACCGTGCTATTCCGACGTAAAATGACGAGAGGGATCGAATGCCGCAAGCAGAAGTCAAATCTGAGCCTTCCATCGTCAGGAAATCGCTGTTAGAGCCAAAACCTATTTTCCAGTATTCTGGCCTTGAGGACCGTAATCGGGTGTGGAAACCGCGCTATTCCGATGTAAAATGACGAGAGGAATCGAATGCAGCAAGCAGAATTCAAATCAGAGCCTTCCTTCGTCTGAAAATCGCTGTTAGAGCCAAAACCTATCTCCCAGTATTCTGGCCTCCAGGACCGTAATTGCATGCGGAAACCGTGCTATTCCGACGTAAAATGATGAGAGGGATCGAATGCCGCAAGCAGAAGTCAAATCAGAGCCTTCCTTCGTCAGAAAACCGCTATTAGAGCCAAAACCTATCTTGCAGTAATCTGGCTCCCAGGATCGTAATGGGTAGTGGAAAACGCGCTATTCCGACGTAAAATGACGAGAGGGATCGAATGCCGCAAGCAGAATTCAAACCAGAGCCTTCCTTCGTCTGAAAATCGCTGTAAGTGCCAAAACCTATCTCCCAGTATTCTGGCCTTCAGGACCGTTATCGGGTGTGGAAACCGTGCTATTCCGAAGTAAAATGACGAGAGGGATCGAATGCCGCAAGCAGAAGTCAAATCTGAGCCTTCCATCGTCAGGAAATCGCTGTTAGAGCCAAAACCTATTTTCCAGTATTCTGGCCTTGAGGACCGTAATCGGGTGTGGAAACCGCGCTATTCCGATGTAAAATGACGAGAGGAATCGAATGCAGCAAGCAGAATTCAAATCAGATCCTTCCTTCGTCAGAAAATCGGTGTTATTGCCAAAAACTATCTCCCAGTATTCTGGCCTTCAGGACCGTAATCGGGTGTGGAAACCGTGCTATTCCGACGTAAAATGAAGGGAGGGATCGAATGCCGCAAGCAGAAGTCAAATCAGAGCCTTCCTTCGTCAGAAAATCGCTATTAGAGCCAAAACCTATCTTGCAGTAATCTGGCTCCCAGGATCGTAATGGGTAGTGGAAAACGCGCTATTCCGACGTAAAATGACGAGAGGAATCGAATGTCGTAAGGAGAATTCAAATCAGAGCCTTCCTTCGTCAGAAAATCGGTGTTATTGCCAAAAACTATCTCCCAGTATTCTGGCCTTCAGGACCGTAATCGGGTGTGGAAACCGTGCTATTCCGACGTAAAATGACGAGAGGGATCGAATGCCGCAAGCAGAATTCAAACCAGAGCCTTCCTTCGTCAGAAAACCGCTATTAGAGCCAAAACTTATCTTGCAGTAATCTGGCTCCCAGGATCGTAATGGGTAGTGGAAAGCGCGCTATTCCGACGTAAAATGACGAGAGGGATCGAATGCCGCAAGCAGAATTGAAATCAGAGCCTGCGTTCGGCCGAAAATCGCTGTTATAGCCAAAACCTATCTTTCAGTAATCTGGATCCCAGGATCGTAATGGGTAGTGGAAAACGTGATACTCCGACGTAAAATGACGAGAGAAATCGAATGTCGTAAGGAGAATTCAAATCGGAGCCTTCCTTCGTCAGAAAATCGCTGTTTTGCCAAAACCTATCTCCCAGTATTCTGGCCTCGAGGACCGTAATCGGGTGTGGAAAACGTGCTATTCCGACGTAAAATGACGAGAGGGATCGAATGCCACAAGCAGAATCAAATCAGAGTCTTCCTTCGTCAGAAAATCGCTGTTTTTGCCAAAACCTATCTTCCAGTATTCAGGCTTCCAGGATCGTAATCAGGAGTGGAAAACATGCTATTCCGACGTAAATTGGCGCGAGAGATCGAATGTCGCAAGCAGAATTCAAATCAGAGCCTGCCTTCGTCCGAAAATCGCTGTTACTGCGTAAACCTATCTCCCAGTATTCTGGCCTCCAGGACCGTAATCCGGAGTGGAAAACATGCTATTCCGACGTAAAATGGAGCGAGGGATCGAATGTCGCAAGCAGAATTCAAATCAGAGCCCTCCTTCGTCTGAAAATCGCTGTTATTGCCAAAACCTATCTCCCAGTATTCTCGCCTCCAGGACCGTAATCGGGTGTGGAAAACGAGCTATTCCGACGTAAAATGACGAGAGGGATCGAATGCCGCCAGCATAATTCAAATCAGTGCCTGCCTTCGTCTGAAAATCGCTGTTATTGCCAAAACCTATCTCCCAGTATTCTGGCCTCCAGGACCCTAATCGGGTGTGGAAAACGTGCTATTCCGACGTAAAATGATGAGAGGAAACGAATGTCGCAAGCAGAATCAAATCAGAGCCTTCCTTCGTCAGAAAATCGCGCCTGTATCCAAAACGTATCTCCCAGTAATCTGGGTTCCATTACCGTAATCGGGTGTGGAAAACGTGCTATTCCGACGTAGAATGACGAGAGGGATCGAATGCCACAAGCAGAATTCAAATCAGAGCCTTCCTTCGTCAGAAAATCGCTGTTATAGCCAAGACCTATCTTCCAGTATTCTGGCCTCTAGGACCGTAATCGGGAGTGGAAAACATGCTATTCCGACGTAAAATGACGAGAGGAAACGAATGTCGCAAGCAGAATCAAATCAGAGCCTTCCTTCGTCAGAAAATCGCGCCTGTATCCAAAACGTATCTCCCAGTAATCTGGGTTCCAGGACCGTAATCGGGTGTGGAAAACGTGCTATTCCGACGTAGAATGACGAGAGGGATCGAATGCCGCTAACATAATTCAAATCAGTGCCTGCCTTCGTCCGAAAATCGCTGTTATAGCCCAAACCAATCTTCCAGTATTCAGGCTGCCAGGATCGTAATCGGGAGAGGAAAACATGCTATTCCGACGTAAAATGACGAGAGGAATCGAATTGCGCAAGCAGAATTCAAATGAAAGCCTGCCTTCGTCCGAAAATCGCTGTTATAGCCAAGACATATCTTCCAGTATTCAGGCTGCCAGGATAGTAATCGGGAGAGGAAAGCATCTTATTCCGACGTAAAATGAAGAGAGGGATCGAATGCGGCAAGCAGAATTCAAATCAGAGCCCTCCTTCGTTTGAAAATCGCTGTTAGAGCCAAAACATATCTCCCTGTATTCTGGCCTCCAGGACCGTAAACGGGAGTGGAAAACATGCTATTCCGACGTAAAATGAAGAGAGGGATCGAATGCCGCAAGCAGAATCAAATCAGAGCCTTCCTTCGTCAGAAAATCGAGCCTGTATCCAAAACGTATCTCCCAGTACTCTGGGTTCCAGGACCATAATCGGGTGTGGAAAACGTACTATTCCGACGTAAAATGACGAGATTAATCGAATGTAGCAAGCAGAATTCAAATCAGAGCCTTCCTCCGTCAGAAAATCGCTGTTATAGCCAAAACCTATCTCCCAGTATTCACGCTGCCAGGATCGTAATCGGGAGAGGAAAACGTGCCATTCCGACGTAAAATGACGAGAAGGATCGAATGCCACAAGCAGAATTCAAATCAGAGCCTTCCTTCGTCAGAAAATCGCTGTTATAGCCAAGACCTATCTTCCAGTATTCAGGCTGCCAGGATCGTTATCGGGAGTGGAAAACATGCTATTCCGACGTAAATTGGCGCGAGAGATCGAATGTCGCAAGCAGAATTCAAATCAGAGCCTGCCTTCGTCCGAAAATCGCTGTTACTGCGTAAACCTATCTCCCAGTATTCTGGCCTCCAGGACCGTAATCCGGAGTGGAAAACATGCTATTCCGACGTAAAATGGAGCGAGGGATCGAATGTCGCAAGCAGAATTCAAATCAGAGCCCTCCTTCGTCTGAAAATCGCTGTTATTGCCAAAACCTATCTCCCAGTATTCTCGCCTCCAGGACCGTAATCGGGTGTGGAAAACGAGCTATTCCGACGTAAAATGACGAGAGGGATCGAATGCCGCTAGCATAATTCAAATCAGTGCCTGCCTTCGTCTGAAAATCGCTGTTATTGCCAAAACCTATCTCCCAGTATTCTGGCATCCAGGACAATAATCGGGTGTGGAAAACGTGCTATTCCGACGTAATATGACGAGAGGGATCGAATGCCGCAAGCAGAAGTCAAATCTGAGCCTTCCATCGTCAGGAAATCGCTGTAAGAGCCAAAACCTATCTTGCAGTAATCTGGCTCCCAGGATCGTAATTGGTAGTGGAAAACGCGCTATTCCGACGTAAAATGACGAGAGGAATCGAATGCCGCAAGCAGAATTCAAATCAGAGGCTTCCTTCGTCAGAAAATCGATATTAGAGCCAAAACCTATCTTGCAGTAATCTGGCTCCCAGGATCGTAATGGGTAGTGGAAAACGCGCTATTCCGACGTAAAATGACGAGAGGGATCGAATGCCGCAAGCAGAATTTAAATCAGAGCCTTCCTTCGTCAGAAAATCGCTTTTAGAGCCAAAACCTATCTTCCAGTATTCTGGCCTTCAGGACCGTAATCGGGTGTGGAAACCGTGCTATTCCGACGTAAAATGACGAGAGGTATTGAATGCCGCAAGCAGAATTCAAATCAGAGCCTCGTTTCATCAGAAAATCGCTATTAGAGCCAAAACCTATCTCCCAGTATTCTGGCATCCAGGACCATAATCGTGTGTGGATAACGTGCTATTCCGACGTAAAATGACGAGAGGGATCGAATGCCGCAAGCAGTATTCAAATCAGAGCCCTCCTTCGTCTGAAAATCGCTGTTAGAGCCAAAACATATCTCCCTGTATTCTGGCCTCCAGGACCGTAAACGGGTGTGGAAAACATGCTATTCCGACGTAAAATGAAGAGAGGGATAGAATGCCGCAAGCAGAATCAAATCAGAGCCTTCCTTCGTCAGAAAATCGAGCCTGTATCCAAAACGTATCTCCCAGTACTCTGGGTTCCAGGACCATAATCGGGTGTGGAAAACGTACTATTCCGACGTAAAATGATGAGATTAATCGAATGTCGCAAGCAGAATTCAAATCAGAGCCTTCCTCCGTCAGAAAATCGCTGTTATAGCCAAAACCTATCTCCCAGTATTCACGCTGCCAGGATCGTAATCGGGAGAGGAAAACGTGCCATTCCGACGTAAAATGACGAGAAGGATCGAATGCCACAAGCAAAATTCAAATTAGAGCCTTCCTTCGTCAGAAAATCGCTGTTATTGCCAAAACCTATCTCCCAGTATTCTGGCCTCCAGGACCGTAATCGGGTGTGGAAAACGTGCTATTCCGACGTAAAATGATGAGAGGAATCGAATGTCGCAAGCAGAATCAAATCAGAGCCTTCCTTCGTCAGAAAATCGCGCCTGTATCCAAAACGTATCTCCCAGTACTCTGGGTTCCAGGACCGTAATCGGGTGTGGAAAACGTGCTATTCCGACGTAAAATGACGAGATTAATCGAATGTCGCAAGCAGAATTCAAATCAGAGCCTTCCTCCGTCAGAAAATCGCTGTTATAGCCAAAACATATCTCCCAGTATTCTGGCTTCCAGGACCGTAATCGGGTGTGGAAAACATGCTATTACGACGTAAAATGATGAGAGGAATCGAATGCCGCAAGCAGAATCCAAACCAGAGCCTTCCTTCGTCTGAAAATCACTGTAAGAGCCAAAACCTATCTCCCAGTATTCTGGCCTTCAGGACCGCAATCGGGTGTGGAAACCGTGCTATTCCGAAGTAAAATGACGAGAGGGATCGAATGCCGCAAGCAGAATTGAAATCAGAGCCTTCCTTCGGCCGAAAATCGCTGTTATAGCCAAAACCTATCTTTCAGTAATCGGGATCCCAGGATCGTAATGGGTAGTGGAAAACGTGCTACTCCGACGTAAAATGAAGAGAGGGATCGAATGCCGCAAGCAGAATTCAAATCAGAGCCTTCCTTCGTCTGAAAATCGCTGTAAGAGCCAAAACCTATCTTCCAGTATTCTGGCTTCGAGGACCGTAATCCCGAGTGGAAAACATGCTATTCCGACGTAAAATGACGAGAGGGATCGAATGCCGCAAGCAGAATTTAAATCAGAGCCTTCCTTCGTCAGAAAATCGCTATTAGAGCCAAAACCTATCTTGTAGTAATCTGGCTACCAGGACCGTAAACGGGTGTGGAAAACATGCTATTCCGACGTAAAATGAAGAGAGGGATAGAATGCCGCAAGCAGAATCAAATCAGAGCCTTCCTTCGTCAGAAAATCGAGCCTGTATCCAAAACGTATCTCCCAGTACTCTGGGTTCCAGGACCATAATCGGGTGTGGAAAACGTACTATTCCGACGTAAAATGATGAGATTAATCGAATGTCGCAAGCAGAATTCAAATCAGAGCCTTCCTCCGTCAGAAAATCGCTGTTATAGCCAAAACCTATCTCCCAGTATTCACGCTGCCAGGATCGTAATCGGGAGAGGAAAACGTGCCATTCCGACGTAAAATGACGAGAAGGATCGAATGCCACAAGCAAAATTCAAATTAGAGCCTTCCTTCGTCAGAAAATCGCTGTTATTGCCAAAACCTATCTCCCAGTATTCTGGCCTCCAGGACCGTAATCGGGTGTGGAAAACGTGCTATTCCGACGTAAAATGATGAGAGGAAACGAATGTCGCAAGCAGAATCAAATCAGAGCCTTCCTTCGTCAGAAAATCGCGCCTGTATCCAAAACGTATCTCCCAGTACTCTGGGTTCCAGGACCGTAATCGGGTGTGGAAAACGTGCTATTCCGACGTAAAATGACGAGATTAATCGAATGTCGCAAGCAGAATTCAAATCAGAGCCTTCCTCCGTCAGAAAATCGCTGTTATAGCCAAAACATATCTCCCAGTATTCTGGCTTCCAGGACCGTAATCGGGTGTGGAAAACATGCTATTACGACGTAAAATGATGAGAGGAATCGAATGCCGCAAGCAGAATCCAAACCAGAGCCTTCCTTCGTCTGAAAATCACTGTAAGAGCCAAAACCTATCTCCCAGTATTCTGGCCTTCAGGACCGCAATCGGGTGTGGAAACCGTGCTATTCCGAAGTAAAATGACGAGAGGGATCGAATGCCGCAAGCAGAATTGAAATCAGAGCCTTCCTTCGGCCGAAAATCGCTGTTATAGCCAAAACCTATCTTTCAGTAATCGGGATCCCAGGATCGTAATGGGTAGTGGAAAACGTGCTACTCCGACGTAAAATGAAGAGAGGGATCGAATGCCGCAAGCAGAATTCAAATCAGAGCCTTCCTTCGTCTGAAAATCGCTGTAAGAGCCAAAACCTATCTTCCAGTATTCTGGCTTCGAGGACCGTAATCCCGAGTGGAAAACATGCTATTCCGACGTAAAATGACGAGAGGGATCGAATGCCGCAAGCAGAATTTAAATCAGAGCCTTCCTTCGTCAGAAAATCGCTATTAGAGCCAAAACCTATCTTGTAGTAATCTGGCTACCAGGATCGTAATGGGTAGTGGAAAACGCGGTATTCCGACGTAAAATGACGAGAGGGGTCGAATGCTGCAAGCAGAATTCAAACCAGAGCCTTCCTTCGTCTGAAAATCGCTGTAAGAGCCAAAACCTATCTCCCAGTATTCTGGCCTCCAGGACCGTAATCGCATGCGGAAACCGTGCTATTCCGACGTAAAATGATGAGAGGGATCGAATGCCGGAAGCTGAATTCAAATCAGAGACTTGTTTCGTCAGAAAATCGCTATTCGAGCCAAAACCTGTCTTGCAGTAATCTGGCTCCCAGGATCGTAATGGGTAGTGGAAAACGTGCTATTCCGAAGTAAAATGACGAGAGGGATCGAATGCCGCAAGCAGAATTGAAATCAGAGCCTGCGTTTGGCCGAAAATCGCTGTTATAGCCAAAACCTATCTTTCAGTAATCTGCATCCCAGGATCGTAATGGGTAGTGGAAAACGTGTTACTCCGACGTAAAATGAAGAGAGGGATCGAATGTCGTAAGGAGAATTCAAATCAGAGCCTTCCTTCGTCAGAACATCGCTATTAGAACCAAAACCTATCTCCCAGTATTCTGGCCTCCAGGACCATAATCGGGTGTGGAAAACGTGCTATTCCGACGTAAAATGACGAGAGGGGTCGAATGCCGCAAGCAGAATTCAAATCAGAGCCTTCCTTCGTCTGAAAATCGATATTAGAGCCAAAACCTATCTCCCAGTATTCTGGCATCCAGGACCATAATCGGGTGTGGAAAACGTGCTATTCCGACGTAAAATGATGAGAGGGATCGAATGCCGCAAGCTGAATTCAAATCAGAGACTTGTTTCGTCAGAAAATCGCTATTCGAGCCAAAACCTATCTTGCAGTAATCTGGCTCCCAGGATCGTAATGGGTAGTGGAAAAAGCGCTATTCCGACGTAAAATGACGAGAGGGATCGAATGCCGCAAGCGGAAGTCAAATCAGAGCCTGCCTTCGTCTGAAAATCGCTGTTATTGCCAAAACCTATCTTTCAGTAATCTGCATCCCAGGATCGTAATGGGTAGTGGAAAACGTGTTACTCCGACGTAAAATGAAGAGAGGGATCGAATGTCGTAAGGAGAATTCAAATCAGAGCCTTCCTTCGTCAGAAAATCGCTATTAGAACCAAAACCTATCTCCCAGTATTCTGGCATCCAGGACCATAATCGGGTGTGGAAAAGTGCTATTCCGACGTAAAATGACGAGAGGGATCGAATGCCGCAAGCAGAATTCAAATCAGAGCCTTCCTTCGTCTGAAAATCGCTGTTAGAGCCAAAACCTATCTCCCAGTATTCTGGCCTCCAGGACCGTAATCGCGTGCGGAAACCGTGCTATTCCGACGTAAAATGACGAGAGGGATCGAATGCCGCAAGCAGAAGTCAAATCTGAGCCTTCCATCGTCAGGAAATCGCTGTAAGAGCCAAAACCTATCTTGCAGTAATCTGGCTCCCAGGATCGTAATTGGTAGTGGAAAACGCGCTATTCCGACGTAAAATGACGAGAGGAATCGAATGCCGCAAGCAGAATTCAAATCAGAGGCTTCCTTCGTCAGAAAATCGCTGTTAGAGCCAAAACCTATCTCCCAGTATTCTGGCCTCCAGGACCATAATCGGGTGTGGAAAACGTGCTATTCCGACGTAAAATGATGAGAGGGATCGAATGCCGCAAGCTGAATTCAAATCAGAGACTTGTTTCGTCAGAAAATCGCTATTCGAGCCAAAACCTATCTTGCAGTAATCTGGCTCCCAGGATCGTAATGGGTAGTGGAAAACGCGCTATTCCGACGTAAAATGACGAGAGGGATCGAATGCCGCAAGCGGAAGTCAAATCAGAGCCTGCCTTCGTCTGAAAATCGCTGTTATTGCCAAAACCTATCTTTCAGTAATCTGCATCCCAGGATCGTAATGGGTAGTGGAAAACGTGTTACTCCGACGTAAAATGAAGAGAGGGATCGAATGTCGTAAGGAGAATTCAAATCAGAGCCTTCCTTCGTCAGAAAATCGCTATTAGAACCAAAACCTATCTCCCAGTATTCTGGCCTCCAGGACCGTAATCGCATGCGGAAACCGTGCTATTCCGACGTAAAATGATGAGAGGGATCGAATGCCGGAAGCTGAATTCAAATCAGAGACTTGTTTCGTCAGAAAATCGCTATTCGAGCCAAAACCTGTCTTGCAGTAATCTGGCTCCCAGGATCGTAATGGGTAGTGGAAAACGTGCTATTCCGAAGTAAAATGACGAGAGGGATCGAATGCCGCAAGCAGAATTGAAATCAGAGCCTGCGTTTGGCCGAAAATCGCTGTTATAGCCAAAACCTATCTTTCAGTAATCTGCATCCCAGGATCGTAATGGGTAGTGGAAAACGTGTTACTCCGACGTAAAATGAAGAGAGGGATCGAATGTCGTAAGGAGAATTCAAATCAGAGCCTTCCTTCGTCAGAACATCGCTATTAGAACCAAAACCTATCTCCCAGTATTCTGGCATCCAGGACCATAATCGGGTGTGGAAAACGTGCTATTCCGACGTAAAATGACGAGAGGGGTCGAATGCCGCAAGCAGAATTCAAATCAGAGCCTTCCTTCGTCTGAAAATCGATATTAGAGCCAAAACCTATCTCCCAGTATTCTGGCATCCAGGACCATAATCGGGTGTGGAAAACGTGCTATTCCGACGTAAAATGATGAGAGGGATCGAATGCCGCAAGCTGAATTCAAATCAGAGACTTGTTTCGTCAGAAAATCGCTATTCGAGCCAAAACCTATCTTGCAGTAATCTGGCTCCCAGGATCGTAATGGGTAGTGGAAAAAGCGCTATTCCGACGTAAAATGACGAGAGGGATCGAATGCCGCAAGCGGAAGTCAAATCAGAGCCTGCCTTCGTCTGAAAATCGCTGTTATTGCCAAAACCTATCTTTCAGTAATCTGCATCCCAGGATCGTAATGGGTAGTGGAAAACGTGTTACTCCGACGTAAAATGAAGAGAGGGATCGAATGTCGTAAGGAGAATTCAAATCAGAGCCTTCCTTCGTCAGAAAATCGCTATTAGAACCAAAACCTATCTCCCAGTATTCTGGCATCCAGGACCATAATCGGGTGTGGAAAACGTGCTATTCCGACGTAAAATGACGAGAGGGATCGAATGCCGCAAGCAGAATTCAAATCAGAGCCTTCCTTCGTCTGAAAATCGCTGTTAGAGCCAAAACCTATCTCCCAGTATTCTGGCCTCCAGGACCGTAATCGCGTGCGGAAACCGTGCTATTCCGACGTAAAATGACGAGAGGGATCGAATGCCGCAAGCAGAAGTCAAATCTGAGCCTTCCATCGTCAGGAAATCGCTGTAAGAGCCAAAACCTATCTTGCAGTAAGCTGGCTCCCAGGATCGTAATTGGTAGTGGAAAACGCGCTATTCCGACGTAAAATGACGAGAGGAATCGAATGCCGCAAGCAGAATTCAAATCAGAGGCTTCCTTCGTCAGAAAATCGATATTAGAGCCAAAACCTATCTCCCAGTATTCTGGCATCCAGGACCATAATCGGGTGTGGAAAACGTGCTATTCCGACGTAAAATGATGAGAGGGATCGAATGCCGCAAGCTGAATTCAAATCAGAGACTTGTTTCGTCAGAAAATCGCTATTCGAGCCAAAACCTATCTTGCAGTAATCTGGCTCCCAGGATCGTAATGGGTAGTGGAAAACGCGCTATTCCGACGTAAAATGACGAGAGGGATCGAATGCCGCAAGCGGAAGTCAAATCAGAGCCTGCCTTCGTCTGAAAATCGCTGTTATTGCCAAAACCTATCTTTCAGTAATCTGCATCCCAGGATCGTAATGGGTAGTGGAAAACGTGTTACTCCGACGTAAAATGAAGAGAGGGATCGAATGTCGTAAGGAGAATTCAAATCAGAGCCTTCCTTCGTCAGAAAATCGCTATTAGAACCAAAACCTATCTCCCAGTATTCTGGCATCCAGGACCATAATCGGGTGTGGAAAACGTGCTATTCCGACGTAAAATGACGAGAGGGATCGAATGCCGCAAGCAGAATTCAAATCAGAGCCTTCCTTCGTCTGAAAATCGCTGTTAGAGCCAAAACCTATCTCTCAGTATTCTGGTCTCCAGGATCATAATCGGGTGTGGGAACCGTGCTATTCCGAAGTAAAATGACGAGAGGGATCGAATGCCGCAAGCAGAATTGAAATCAGAGCCTTCCTTCGTCAGAAAATCGCTATTAGAGCCAAAACCTATCTTGCAGTAATCTGGCTCCCAGGATCGTAATGGGTAGTGGAAAACGCGCTATTCCGAAGTAAAATGACGAGAGGGATCGAATGCCGCAAGCAGAAGTCAAATCTGAGCCTTCCTTCGTCAGAAAATCGCTATTAGAACCAAAACCTATCTCCCAGTATTCTGGCATCCAGGACCATAATCGGGTGTGGAAAACGTGCTATTCCGACGTAAAATGAAGGGAGGGATCGAATGCCGCAAGCAGAAGTCAAATCAGAGCCTTCCTTCGTCAGAAAATCGCTATTAGAGCCAAAACCTATCTTGCAGTAATCTGGCTCCCAGGATCGTAATGGGTAGTGGAAAACGCGCTATTCCGACGTAAAATGACGAGAGGAATCGAATGTCGTAAGGAGAATTCAAATCAGAGCCTTCCTTCGTCAGAAAATCGGTGTTATTGCCAAAAACTATCTCCCAGTATTCTGGCCTTCAGGACCGTAATCGGGTGTGGAAACCGTGCTATTCCGACGTAAAATGACGACAGGGATCGAATGCCGCAAGCAGAATTCAAATCTGAGCCTTCCATCGTCAGGAAATCGCTGTAAGAGCCAAAACCTATCTTGCAGTAATCTGGCTCCCAGGATCGTAATTGGTAGTGGAAAACGCGCTATTCCGACGTAAAATGACGAGAGGAATCGAATGCCGCAAGCAGAATTCAAATCAGAGGCTTCCTTCGTCAGAAAATCGATATTAGAGCCAAAACCTATCTCCCAGTATTCTGGCATCCAGGACCATAATCGGGTGTGGAAAACGTGCTATTCCGACGTAAAATGATGAGAGGGATCGAATGCCGCAAGCTGAATTCAAATCAGAGACTTGTTTCGTCAGAAAATCGCTATTCGAGCCAAAACCTATCTTGCAGTAATCTGGCTCCCAGGATCGTAATGGGTAGTGGAAAACGCGCTATTCCGACGGAAAATGACGAGAGGGATCGAATGCGGCAAGCGGAAGTCAAATCAGAGCCTGCCTTCGTCTGAAAATCGCTGTTATTGCCAAAATCTATCTTTCAGTAATCTGCATCCCAGGATCGTAATGGGTAGTGGAAAACGTGTTACTCCGACGTAAAATGAAGAGAGGGATCGAATGTCGTAAGGAGAATTCAAATCAGAGCCTTCCTTCGTCAGAAAATCGCTATTAGAACCAAAACCTATCTCCCAGTATTCTGGCATCCAGGACCATAATCGGGTGTGGAAAACGTGCTATTCCGACGTAAAATGACGAGAGGGATCGAATGCCGCAAGCAGAATTCAAATCAGAGCCTTCCTTCGTCTGAAAATCGCTGTTAGAGCCAAAACCTATCTCTCAGTATTCTGGTCTCCAGGACCATAATCGGGTGTGGGAACCGTGCTATTCCGAAGTAAAATGACGAGAGGGATCGAATGCCGCAAGCAGAATTAAAATCAGAGCCTTCCTTCGTCAGAAAATCGCTATTAGAGCCAAAACCTATCTTGCAGTAATCTGGCTCCCAGGATCGTAATGGGTAGTGGAAAACGCGCTATTCCGAAGTAAAATGACGAGAGGGATCGAATGCCGCAAGCAGAAGTCAAATCAGAGCCTTCCTTCGTCAGAAAATCGCTATTAGAACCAAAACCTATCTCCCAGTATTCTGGCATCCAGGACCATAATCGGGTGTGGAAAACGTGCTATTCCGACGTAAAATGAAGGGAGGGATCGAATGCCGCAAGCAGAAGTCAAATCAGAGCCTTCCTTCGTCAGAAAATCGCTATTAGAGCCAAAACCTATCTTGCAGTAATCTGGCTCCCAGGATCGTAATGGTAGTGGAAAACGCGCTATTCCGAAGTAAAATGACGAGAGGGATCGAATGCCGCAAGCAGAAGTCAAATCAGAGCCTTCCTTCGTCAGAAAATCGCTATTAGAACCAAAACCTATCTCCCAGTATTCTGGCATCCAGGACCATAATCGGGTGTGGAAAACGTGCTATTCCGACGTAAAATGAAGGGAGGGATCGAATGCCGCAAGCAGAAGTCAAATCAGAGCCTTCCTTCGTCAGAAAATCGCTATTAGAGCCAAAACCTATCTTGCAGTAATCTGGCTCCCAGGATCGTAATGGTAGTGGAAAACGCGCTATTCCGACGTAAAATGACGAGAGGAATCGAATGTCGTAAGGAGAATTCAAATCAGAGCCTTCCTTCGTCAGAAAATCGGTGTTATTGCCAAAAACTATCTCCCAGTATTCTGGCCTTCAGGACCGTAATCGGGTGTGGAAACCGTGCTATTCCGACGTAAAATGACGAGAGGGATCGAATGCCGCAAGCAGAATTCAAACCAGAGCCTTCCTTCGTCAGAAAACCGCTATTAGAGCCAAAACCTATCTTGCAGTAATCTGGCTCCCAGGATCGTAATGGGTAGTGGAAAGCGCGCTATTCCGACGTAAAATGACGAGAGGGATCGAATGCCGCAAGCAGAATTGAAATCAGAGCCTGCCTTCGTCCGAAAATCGCTGTTACTGCGTAAACCTATCTCCCAGTATTCTGGCCTCCAGGACCGTAATCCGGAGTGGAAAACATGCTATTCCGACGTAAAATGGAGCGAGGGATCGAATGTCGCAAGCAGAATTCAAATCAGAGCCCTCCTTCGTCTGAAAATCGCTGTTATTGCCAAAACCTATCTCCCAGTATTCTCGCCTCCAGGACCATAATCGGGTGTGGAAAACGAGCTATTCCGACGTAAAATGACGAGAGGGATCGAATGCCGCTAGCATAATTCAAATCAGTGCCTGCCTTCGTCTGAAAATCGCTGTTATTGCCAAAACCTATCTCCCAGGATTCTGGCCTCCAGGACCGTAATCGGGTGTGGAAAACGTGCTATTCCGACGTAAAATGATGAGAGGAAACGAATGTCGCAAGCAGAATCAAATCAGAGCCTTCCTTCGTCAGAAAATCGCGCCTGTATCCAAAACGTATCTCCCAGTAATCTGGGTTCCAGGACCGTAATCGGGTGTGGAAAACGTGCTATTCCGACGTAGAATGACGATAGGGATCGAATGCCACAAGCAGAATTCAAATCAGAGCTTCCTTCGTCAGAAAATCGCTGTTATAGCCAAGAGCTATCTTCCAGTATTCAGGCTGCCAGGATCGTAATCGGGAGTGGAAAACATGCTATTCCGACGTACATTGGCGCGAGAGATCGAATGTCGCAAGCAGAATTCAAATCAGAGCCTGCCTTCGTCCGAAAATCGCTGTTACTGCGTAAACCTATATCCCAGTATTCTGGCCTCCAGGACCGTAATCGGGAGTGGAAAACATGCTATTCCGACGTAAAATGACGAGAGGAAACGAATGTCGCAAGCAGAATCAAATCAGAGCCTTCCTTCGTCAGAAAATCGCGCCTGTATCCAAAACGTATCTCCCAGTAATCTGGGTTCCAGGACCGTAATCGGGTGTGGAAAACGTGCTATTCCGACGTAGAATGACGAGAGGGATCGAATGCCGCTAACATAATTCAAATCAGAGCCCTCCTTCGTCTGAAAATCGCTGTTAGAGCCAAAACATATCTCCCTGTATTCTGGCCTCCAGGACCGTAAACGGGTGTGGAAAACATGCTATTCCGACGTAAAATGAAGAGAGGGATCGAATGCCGCAAGCAGAATCAAATCAGAGCCTTCCTTCGTCAGAAAATCGAGCCTGTATCCAAAACGTATCTCCCAGTACTCTGGGTTCCAGGACCATAATCGGGTGTGGAAAACGTACTATTCCGACGTAAAATGACGAGAAGGATCGAATGCCACAAGCAGAATTCAAATCAGAGCCTTCCTTCGTCAGAAAATCGCTGTTATAGCCAAGACCTATCTTTCAGTATTCAGGCTGCCAGGATCGTTATCGGGAGTGGAAAACATGCTATTCCGACGTAAATTGGCGCGAGAGATCGAATATCGCAAGCAGAATTCAAATCAGAGCCTGCCTTCGTCCGAAAATCGCTGTTACTGCGTAAACCTATCTCCCAGTATTCTGGCCTCCAGGACCGTAATCCGGAGTGGAAAACATGCTATTCCGACGTAAAATGGAGCGAGGGATCGAATGTCGCAAGCAGAATTTAAATCAGAGCCCTCCTTCGTCTGAAAATCGCTGTTATTGCCAAAACCTATCTCCCAGTATTCTCGCCTCCAGGACCGTAATCGGGTGTGGAAAACGAGCTATTCCGACGTAAAATGACGAGAGGGATCGAATGCCGCTAGCATAATTCAAATCAGTGCCTGCCTTCGTCTGAAAATCGCTGTTATTGCCAAAACCTATCTCCCAGTATTCTGGCCTCCAGGACCGTAATCGGGAGTGGAAAACATGCTATTCCGACGTAAAATGACGAGAGGAAACGAATGTCGCAAGCAGAATCAAATCAGAGCCTTCCTTCGTCAGAAAATCGCGCCTGTATCCAAAACGTATCTCCCAGTAATCTGGGTTCCAGGACCGTAATCGGGTGTGGAAAACGTGCTATTCCGACGTAGAATGACGAGAGGGATCGAATGCCGCTAACATAATTCAAATCAGTGCCTGCCTTCGTCCGAAAATCGCTGTTATAGCCCAAACCTATCTTCCAGTATTCAGGCTGCCAGGATCGTAATCGGGAGAGGAAAACATGCTATTCCGACGTAAAATGACGAGAGGAATCGAATTGCGCAAGCAGAATTCAAATGAAAGCCTGCCTTCGTCCGAAAATCGCTGTTATAGCCAAGACATATCTTCCAGTATTCAGGCTGCCAGGATAGTAATCGGGAGAGGAAAGCATGTTATTCCGACGTAAAATGAAGAGAGGGATCGAATGCGGCAAGCAGAATTCAAATCAGAGCCCTCCTTCGTTTGAAAATCGCTGTTAGAGCCAAAACATATCTCCCTGTATTCTGGCCTCCAGGACCGTAAACGGGTGTGGAAAACATGCTATTCCGACGTAAAATGAAGAGAGGGATCGAATGCCGCAAGCAGAATCAAATCAGATCCTTCCTTCGTCAGAAAATCGAGCCTGTATCCAAAACGTATCTCCCAGTACTCTGGGTTCCAGGACCATAATCGGGTGTGGAAAACGTACTATTCCGACGTAAAATGACGAGATTAATCGAATGTCGAAAGCAGAATTCAAATCAGAGCCTTCCTCCGTCAGAAAATCGCTGTTATAGCCAAAACCTATCTCCCAGTATTCACGCTGCCAGGATCGTAATCGGGAGAAGAAAACGTGCCATTCCGACGTAAAATGACGAGAAGGATCGAATGCCACAAGCAGAATTCAAATCAGAGCCTTCCTTCGTCAGAAAATCGCTGTTATAGCCAAGACCTATCTTTCAGTATTCAGGCTGCCAGGATAGTAATCGGGAGAGGAAAGCATGTTATTCCGACGTAATATGAAGAGAGGGATCGAATGCGGCAAGCAGAATTCAAATCAGAGCCCTCCTTCGTCTGAAAATCGCTGTTAGAGCCAAAACATATCTCCCTGTATTCTGGCCTCCAGGACCGTAAACGGGTGTGGAAAACATGCTATTCCGACGTAAAATGAAGAGAGGGATAGAATGCCGCAAGCAGAATCAAATCAGAGCCTTCCTTCGTCTGAAAATCACTGTAAGAGCCAAAACCTATCTCCCAGTATTCTGGCCTTCAGGACCGCAATCGGGTGTGGAAACCGTGCTATTCCGAAGTAAAATGACGAGAGGGATCGAATGCCGCAAGCAGAATTGAAATCAGAGCCTTCCTTCGGCCGAAAATCGCTGTTATAGCCAAAACCTATCTTTCAGTAATCTGGATCCCAGGATCGTAATGGGTAGTGGAAAACGTGCTACTCCGACGTAAAATGAAGAGAGGGATCGAATGCCGCAAGCAGAATTCAAATCAGAGCCTTCCTTCGTCTGAAAATCGCTGTAAGAGCCAAAACCTATCTTCCAGTATTCTGGCTTCGAGGACCGTAATCCCGAGTGGAAAACATGCTATTCCGACGTAAAATGACGAGAGGGATCGAATGCCGCAAGCAGAATTTAAATCAGAGCCTTCCTTCGTCAGAAAATCGCTATTAGAGCCAAAACCTATCTTGTAGTAATCTGGCTACCAGGATCGTAATGGGTAGTGGAAAACGCGGTATTCCGACGTAAAATGACGAGAGGGGTCGAATGCTGCAAGCAGAATTCAAACCAGAGCCTTCCTTCGTCTGAAAATCGCTGTAAGAGCCAAAACCTATCTCCCAGTATTCTGGCCTCCAGGACTGTAATCGCATGCGGAAACCGTGCTATTCCGACGTAAAATGATGAGAGGGATCGAATGCCGGAAGCTGAATTCAAATCAGAGACTTGTTTCGTCAGAAAATCGCTATTCGAGCCAAAACTTGTCTTGCAGTAATCTGGCTCCCAGGATCGTAATGGGTAGTGGAAAACGTGCTATTCCGAAGTAAAATGACGAGAGGGATCGAATGCCGCAAGCAGAATTGAAATCAGAGCCTGCGTTTGGCCGAAAATCGCTGTTATAGCCAAAACCTATCTTTCAGTAATCTGCATCCCAGGATCGTAATGGGTAGTGGAAAACGTGTTACTCCGACGTAAAATGAAGAGAGGGATCGAATGTCGGAAGCAGAATTCAAATCAGAGCCTTCCTTCGTCTGAAAATCGCTGTTAGAGCCAAAACCTATCTCCCAGTATTCTGGCCTCCAGGACCGTAATCGCGTGCGGAAACCGTGCTATTCCGACGTAAAATGACGAGAGGGATCGAATGCCGCAAGCAGAAGTCAAATCTGAGCCTCGTTTCGTCAGAAAATCGCTGTAAGAGCCAAAACCTATCTTGCAGTAATCTGGCTCCCAGGATCGTAATTGGTAGTGGAAAACGCGCTATTCCGACGTAAAATGACGAGAGGAATCGAATGCCGCAAGCAGAATTCAAATCAGAGACTTGTTTCGTCAGAAAATCGCTATTCGAGCCAAAACTTGTCTTGCAGTAATCTGGCTCCCAGGATCGTAATGGGTAGTGGAAAACGTGCTATTCCGAAGTAAAATGACGAGAGGGATCGAATGCCGCAAGCAGAATTGAAATCAGAGCCTGCGTTTGGCCGAAAATCGCTGTTATAGCCAAAACCTATCTTTCAGTAATCTGCATCCCAGGATCGTAATGGGTAGTGGAAAACGTGTTACTCCGACGTAAAATGAAGAGAGGGATCGAATGTCGGAAGCAGAATTCAAATCAGAGCCATCCTTCGTCTGAAAATCGCTGTTAGAGCCAAAACCTATCTCCCAGTATTCTGGCCTCCAGGACCGTAATCGCGTGCGGAAACCGTGCTATTCCGACGTAAAATGACGAGAGGGATCGAATGCCGCAAGCAGAAGTCAAATCTGAGCCTCGTTTCGTCAGAAAATCGCTGTAAGAGCCAAAACCTATCTTGCAGTAATCTGGCTCCCAGGATCGTAATTGGTAGTGGAAAACGCGCTATTCCGACGTAAAATGACGAGAGGAATCGAATGCCGCAAGCAGAATTCAAATCAGAGGCTTCCTTCGTCAGAAAATCGATATTAGAGCCAAAACCTATCTCCCAGTATTCTGGCATCCAGGACCATAATCGTGTGTGGAAAACGTGCTATTCCGACGTAAAATGATGAGAGGGATCGAATGCCGCAAGCTGAATTCAAATCAGAGACTTGTTTCGTCAGAAAATCGCTATTCGAGCCAAAACCTATCTTGCAGTATTCTGGTCTCCAGGACCATAATCGGGTGTGGGAACCGTGCTATTCCGAAGTAAAATGACGAGAGGGATCGAATGCCGCAAGCAGAATTCAAATCAGAGCCTTCCTTCGTCTGAAAATCGCTGTTAGAGCCAAAACCTATCTCTCAGTATTCTGGTCTCCAGGACCATAATCGGGTGTGGGAACCGTGCTATTCCGAAGTAAAATGACGAGAGGGATCGAATGCCGCAAGCAGAATTGAAATCAGAGCCTTCCTTCGTCAGAAAATCGCTATTAGAGCCAAAACCTATCTTGCAGTAATCTGGCTCCCAGGATCGTAATTGGTAGTGGAAAACGCGCTATTCCGACGTAAAATGACGAGAGGAATCGAATGCCGCAAGCAGAATTCAAATCAGAGGCTTCCTTCGTCAGAAAATCGATATTAGAGCCAAAACCTATCTCCCAGTATTCTGGCATCCAGGACCATAATCGGGTGTGGAAAACGTGCTATTCCGACGTAAAATGATGAGAGGGATCGAATGCCGCAAGCTGAATTCAAATCAGAGACTTGTTTCGTCAGAAAATCGCTATTCGAGCCAAAACCTATCTTGCAGTAATCTGGCTCCCAGGATCGTAATGGGTAGTGGAAAACGCGCTATTCCGACGTAAAATGACGAGAGGGATCGAATGCCGCAAGCGGAAGTCAAATCAGAGCCTGCCTTCGTCTGAAAATCGCTGTTATTGCCAAAACCTATCTTTCAGTAATCTGCATCCCAGGATCGTAATGGGTAGTGGAAAACGTGTTACTCCGACGTAAAATGAAGAGAGGGATCGAATGTCGTAAGGAGAATTCAAATCAGAGCCTTCCTTCGTCAGAAAATCGCTATTAGAACCAAAACCTATCTCCCAGTATTCTGGCATCCAGGACCATAATCGGGTGTGGAAAACGTGCTATTCCGACGTAAAATGACGAGAGGGATCGAATGCCGCAAGCAGAATTCAAATCAGAGCCTTCCTTCGTCTGAAAATCGCTGATAGAGCCAAAACCTATCTCCCAGTATTCTGGCCTCCAGGACCGTAATCGGGTGTGGAAACCGTGCTATTCCGACGTAAAATGACGAGAGGGATCGAATGCCGCAAGCTGAATTCAAATCAGAGCCTCGTTTCGTCAGAAAATCGCTATTAGAGCCAAAACCTATCTTGCAGTAATCTGGCGCCCAGGATCGTAATTGGTAGTGGAAAACGCGCTATTCCGACGTAAAATGACGAGAGGAATCGAATGTCGTAAGGAGAATTCAAATCAGAGCCTTCCTTCGTCAGAAAATCGCTATTAGAGCCAAAACCTATCTCCCAGTATTCTGGCATCCAGGACCATAATCGTGTGTGGAAAACGTGCTATTCCGACGTAAAATGACGAGAGGGATCGAATGCCGCAAGCAGAATTCAAATCAGAGCCTTCCTTCGTCTGAAAATCGCTGTTAGAGCCAAAACCTATCTCTCAGTATTCTGGTCTCCAGGACCATAATCGGGTGTGGGAACCTTGCTATTCCGAAGTAAAATGACGAGAGGGATCGAATGCCGCAAGCAGAATTGAAATCAGAGCCTTCCTTCGTCAGAAAATCGCTATTAGAGCCAAAACCTATCTTGCAGTAATCTGGCTCCCAGGATCGTAATGGGTAGTGGAAAACGCGCTATTCCGAAGTAAAATGACGAGAGGGATCGAATGCCGCAAGCAGAAGTCAAATCTGAGCCTTCCTTCGTCAGAAAATCGCTATTAGAACCAAAACCTATCTCCCAGTATTCTGGCATCCAGGACCATAATCGGGTGTGGAAAATGCGCTATTCCGACGTAAAATGACGAGAGGAATCGAATGTCGTAAGGAGAATTCAAATCAGAGCCTTCCTTCGTCAGAAAATCGCTATTAGAGCCAAAACCTATCTCCCAGTATTCTGGCATCCAGGACCATAATCGTGTGTGGAAAACGTGCTATTCCGACGTAAAATGACGAGAGGGATCGAATGCCGCAAGCAGAATTCAAATCAGAGCCTTCCTTCGTCTGAAAATCGCTGTTAGAGCCAAAACCTATCTCTCAGTATTCTGGTCTCCAGGACCATAATCAGGTGTGGGAACCGTGCTATTCCGAAGTAAAATGACGAGAGGGATCGAATGCCGCAAGCAGAATTGAAATCAGAGCCTTCCTTCGTCAGAAAATCGCTATTAGAGCCAAAACCTATCTTGCAGTAATCTGGCTCCCATGATCGTAATGGGTAGTGGAAAACGCGCTACTCCGAAGTAAAATGACGAGAGGGATCGAATGCCGCAAGCAGAAGTCAAATCTGAGCCTTCCATCGTCAGGAAATCGCTGTAAGAGCCAAAACCTATCTCCCAGTATTCTGGCCTCCAGGACCGTAATCGGGTGTGGAAACCGTGCTATTCCGACGTAAAATGACGAGAGGTATTGAATGCCGCAAGCAGAATTCAAATCAGATCCTTCCTTCGTCCGAAAATCGTTGTTATAGCCAAAACCTATCTTCCAGTATTCTGGCTTCGAGGACCGTAATCTCGAGTGGAAAACATGCTATTCCGACGTAAAATGACGAGAGGGATCGAATGCCGCAAGCAGAATTTAAATCAGAGCCTTCCTTCGTCAGAAAATCGCTATTAGAGCCAAAACCTATCTTGCAGTAATCTGGCTACCAGGATCGTAATGGGTAGTGGAAAACGCGCTATTCCGACGTAAAATGACGAGAGGGGTCGAATGCTGCAAGCAGAATTCAAACCAGAGCCTTCCTTCGTCTGAAAATCGCTGTAAGAGCCAAAACCTATCTCCCAGTATTCTGGCCTCCAGGACCGTAATCGCATGCGGAAACCGTGCTATTCCGACGTAAAATGATGAGAGGGATCGAATACCGCAAGCTGAATTCAAATCAGAGACTTGTTTCGTCAGAAAATCGCTATTCGAGCCAAAACCTATCTTGCAGTAATCTGGCTCCCAGGATCGTAATGGGTAGTGGAAAACGCGCTATTCCGACGTAAAATGACGAGAGGGATCGAATGCCGCAAGCGGAAGTCAAATCAGAGCCTTCCTTCGTCAGAAAATCGCTATTAGAGCCAAAACCTGTCTTGCAGTAATCTGGCTCCCAGGATCGTAATGGGTAGTGGAAAACGTGCTATTCCGACGTAAAATGACGAGAGGGATCGAATGCCGCAAGCAGAATTCAAATCAGAGCCTTCCTTCGTCTGAAAATCGCTGTTAGAGCCAAAACCTATCTTGCAGTAATCTGGCTACCAGGATCGTAATGGGTAGTGGAAAACGCGCTATTCCGACGTAAAATGACGAGAGGGGTCGAATGCTGCAAGCAGAATTCAAACCAGAGCCTTCCTTCGTCTGAAAATCGCTGTAAGAGCCAAAACCTATCTCCCAGTATTCTGGCCTCCAGCACCGTAATCGCATGCGGAAACCGTGCTATTCCGACGTAAAATGATGAGAGGGATCGAATACCGCAAGCTGAATTCAAATCAGAGACTTGTTTCGTCAGAAAATCGCTATTCGAGCCAAAACCTATCTTGCAGTAATCTGGCTCCCAGGATCGTAATGGGTAGTGGAAAACGCGCTATTCCGACGTAAAATGACGAGAGGGATCGAATGCCGCAAGCGGAAGTCAAATCAGAGCCTTCCTTCGTCAGAAAATCGCTATTAGAGCCAAAACCTGTCTTGCAGTAATGTGGCTCCCAGGATCGTAATGGGTAGTGGAAAACGTGCTATTCCGAAGTAAAATGACGAGAGGGATCGAATGCCGCAAGCAGAATTGAAATCAGAGCCTGCGTTTGGCCGAAAATCGCTGTTATAGCCAAAACCTATCTTTCAGTAATCTGCATCCCAGGATCGTAATGGGTAGTGGAAAACGTGTTACTCCGACGTAAAATGAAGAGAGGGATCGAATGTCGTAAGGAGAATTCAAATCAGAGCCTTCCTTCGTCTGAAAATCGCTGTTAGAGCCAAAACCTATCTCCCAGTATTCTGGCCTCCAGGACCGTAATCGGGTGTGGGAACCGTGCTATTCCGAAGTAAAATGACGAGAGGGATCGAATGCCGCAAGCAGAATTGAAATCAGAGCCTTCCTTCGTCAGAAAATCGCTATTAGAGCCAAAACCTATCTTGCAGTAATCTGGCTCCCAGGATCGTAATGGGTAGTGGAAAACGCGCTATTCCGAAGTAAAATGACGAGAGGGATCGAATGCCGCAAGCAGAAGTCAAATCTGAGCCTTCCTTCGTCAGAATATCGCTATTAGAACCAAAACCTATCTCCCAGTATTCTGGCATCCAGGACCATAATCGGGTGTGGAAAACGTGCTATTCCGACGTAAAATGACGAGAGGGATCGAATGCCGCAAGCAGAATTCAAATCAGAGCCTTCCTTCGTCTGAAAATCGCTGTTAGAGCCAAAACCTATCTCTCAGTATTCTGGTCTCCAGGACCATAATCGGGTGTGGGAACCGTGCTATTCCGAAGTAAAATGACGAGAGGGATCGAATGCCGCAAGCAGAATTGAAATCAGATCCTTCCTTCGTCCGAAAATCGCTGTAAGAGCCAAAACCTATCTTCCAGTATTCTGGCTTCGAGGACCGTAATCCCGTGTGGAAAACATGCTATTCCGACGTAAAATGACGAGAGGGATCGAATGCCGCAAGCAGAATTGAAATCAGAGCCTGCGTTCGGCCGAAAATCGCTGTTATAGCCAAAACCTATCTTTCAGTAATCTGGATCCCAGGACCGTAATCGGGTGTGCAAACCGTGCTATTCCGACGTAAAATGACGAGAGAAATCGAATGTCGTAAGGAGAATTCAAATCAGAGCCTTCCTTCGTCAGAAAATCGCTATTAGAGCCAAAACCTATCTCTCAGTATTCTGGCCTTCAGGACCGTAATCGGGTGTGGAAACCGTGCTATTCCGACGTAAAATAACGAGAGGTATTGAATGCCGCAAGCAGAATTCAAATCAGATCCTTCCTTCGTCCGAAAATCGCTGTAAGAGCCAAAACCTATCTCCCAGTATTCTGGCCTCCAGGACCGAAATCGGGTGTGGAAACCGTGCTATTCCGACGTAAAATGACGAGAGGGATCGAATGCCGCAAGCTGAATTCAAATCAGAGCCTCGTTTCGTCAGAAAATCGCTATTAGATCCAAAACCTATCTTGCAGTAATCTGGCTCCCAGGATCGTAATTGGTAGTGGAAAACGCGCTATTCCGACGTAAAATGACGAGAGGAATCGAATGTCGTAAGGAGAATTCAAATCAGAGCCTTCCTTCGTCAGAAAATCGCTATTAGAGCCAAAACCTATCTCCCAGTATTCTGGCATCCAGGACCATAATCGTGTGTGGAAAACGTGCTATTCCGACGTAAAATGACGAGAGGTATTGAATGCCGCAAGCAGAATTCAAATCAGATCCTTCCTTCGTCCGAAAATCGCTGTAAGAGCCAAAACCTATCTTTCAGTAATCTGGATCCCAGGACCGTAATCGGGTGTGGAAACCGTGCTATTCCGACGTAAAATGACGAGAGGTATTGAATGCCGCAAGCAGAATTCAAATCAGATCCTTCCTTCGTCCGAAAATCGCTGTAAGAGCCAAAACCTATCTTCCAGTATTCTGGCTTCGAGGACCGTAATCCCGTGTGGAAAACATGCTATTCCGACGTAAAATGACGAGAGGGATCGAATGCCGCAAGCAGAATTGAAATCAGAGCCTGCGTTCGGCCGAAAATCGCTGTTATAGCCAAAACCTATCTTTCAGTAATCTGGATCCCAGGACCGTAATCGGGTGTGGAAACCGTGCTATTCCGACGTAAAATGACGAGAGAAATCGAATGTCGTAAGGAGAATTCAAATCAGAGCCTTCCTTCGTCAGAAAATCGCTATTAGAGCCAAAACCTATCTTGCAGTAATCTGGCTCCCAGGATCGTAATTGGTAGTGGAAAACGCGCTATTCCGACGTAAAATGACGAGAGGAATCGAATGCCGCAAGCAGAATTCAAATCAGCGGCTTCCTTCGTCAGAAAATCGATATTAGAGCCAAAACCTATCTCCCAGTATTCTGGCCTCCAGGACCGTAATCGCGTGCGGAAACCGTGCTATTCCGACGTAAAATGACGAGAGGGATCGAATGCCGCAAGCAGAAGTCAAATCAGAGCCTTCCTTCGTCAGAAAACCGCTATTAGAGCCAAAACCTATCTTGCAGTAATCTGGCTCCCAGGATCGTAATGGGTAGTGGAAAGCGCGCTATTCCGACGTAAAATGACGAGAGGGATCGAATGCCGCAAGCTGAATTCAAATCAGAGCCTCGTTTCGTCAGAAAATCGCTATTAGAGCCAAAACCTATCTTGCAGTAATCTGGCTCCCATGATCGTAATGGGTAGTGGAAAACGCGCTATTCCGAAGTAAAATGACGAGAGGGATCGAATGCCGCAAGCAGAAGTCAAATCTGAGCCTTCCATCGTCAGGAAATCGCTGTAAGAGCCAAAACCTATCTCCCAGTATTCTGGCCTCCAGGACCGTAATCGGGTGTGGAAACCGTGCTATTCCGACGTAAAATGACGAGAGGGATCGAATGCCGCAAGCAGAATTGAAATCAGATCCTTCCTTCGTCCGAAAATCGCTGTAAGAGCCAAAACCTATCTTCCAGTATTCTGGCTTCGAGGACCGTAATCCCGTGTGGAAAACATGCTATTCCGACGTAAAATGACGAGAGGGATCGAATGCCGCAAGCAGAATTGAAATCAGAGCCTGCGTTCGGCCGAAAATCGCTGTTATAGCCAAAACCTATCTTTCAGTAATCTGGATCCCAGGACCGTAATCGGGTGTGCAAACCGTGCTATTCCGACGTAAAATGACGAGAGAAATCGAATGTCGTAAGGAGAATTCAAATCAGAGCCTTCCTTCGTCAGAAAATCGCTATTAGAGCCAAAACCTATCTCTCAGTATTCTGGCCTTCAGGACCGTAATCGGGTGTGGAAACCGTGCTATTCCGACGTAAAATAACGAGAGGTATTGAATGCCGCAAGCAGAATTCAAATCAGATCCTTCCTTCGTCCGAAAATCGCTGTAAGAGCCAAAACCTATCTTCCAGTATTCTGGCTTCGAGGACCGTAATCCCGTGTGGAAAACATGCTATTCCGACGTAAAATGACGAGAGGGATCGAATGCCGCAAGCAGAATTGAAATCAGAGCCTGCGTTCGGCCGAAAATCGCTGTTATAGCCAAAACCTATCTTTCAGTAATCTGGATCCCAGGACCGTAATCGGGTGTGCAAACCGTGCTATTCCGACGTAAAATGACGAGAGAAATCGAATGTCGTAAGCAGAATTCAAATCAGCGGCTTCCTTCGTCAGAAAATCGATATTAGAGCCAAAACCTATCTCCCAGTATTCTGGCCTCCAGGACCGTAATCGCGTGCGGAAACCGTGCTATTCCGACGTAAAATGACGAGAGGGATCGAATGCCGCAAGCAGAAGTCAAATCAGAGCCTTCCTTCGTCAGAAAACCGCTATTAGAGCCAAAACCTATCTTGCAGTAATCTGGCTCCCAGGATCGTAATTGGTAGTGGAAAACGCGCTATTCCGACGTAAAATGACGAGAGGAATCGAATGCCGCAAGCAGAATTCAAATCAGAGGCTTCCTTCGTCAGAAAATCGATATTAGAGCCAAAATCTATCTCCCAGTATTCTGGCATCCAGGACCATAATCGGGTGTGGAAAACGTGCTATTCCGACGTAAAATGATGAGAGGGATCGAATGCCGCAAGCTGAATTCAAATCAGAGACTTGTTTCGTCAGAAAATCGCTATTCGAGCCAAAACCTATCTTGCAGTAATCTGGCTCCCAGGATCGTAATGGGTAGTGGAAAACACGCTATTCCGACGTAAAATGACGAGAGGGATCGAATGCGGCAAGCGGAAGTCAAATCAGAGCCTGCCTTCGTCTGAAAATCGCTGTTATTGCCAAAATCTATCTTTCAGTAATCTGCATCCCAGGATTGTAATGGGTAGTGGAAAACGTGTTACTCCGACGTAAAATGAAGAGAGGGATCGAATGTCGTAAGGAGAATTCAAATCAGAGCCTTCCTTCGTCAGAAAATCGCTATTAGAACCAAAACCTATCTCCCAGTATTCTGGCATCCAGGACCATAATCGGGTGTGGAAAACGTGCTATTCCGACGTAAAATGACGAGAGGGATCGAATGCCGCAAGCAGAATTCAAATCAGAGCCTTCCTTCGTCTGAAAATCGCTGTTAGAGCCAAAACCTATCTCTCAGTATTCTGGTCTCCAGGACCATAATCGGGTGTGGGAACCGTGCTATTCCGAAGTAAAATGACGAGAGGGATCGAATGCCGCAAGCAGAATTGAAATCAGAGCCTTCCTTCGTCAGAAAATCGCTATTAGAGCCAAAACCTATCTTGCAGTAATCTGGCTCCCAGGATCGTAATGGGTAGTGGAAAACGCGCTATTCCGAAGTAAAATGACGAGAGGGATCGAATGCCGCAAGCAGAATTCAAATCAGAGCCTTCCTTCGTCTGAAAATCGCTGTTAGAGCCAAAACCTATCTCTCAGTATTCTGGTCTCCAGGACCATAATCGGGTGTGGGAACCGTGCTATTCCGAAGTAAAATGACGAGAGGGATCGAATGCCGCAAGCAGAATTGAAATCAGAGCCTGCGTTCGGCCGAAAATCGCTGTTATAGCCAAAACCTATCTTTCAGTAATCTGGATCCCAGGACCGTAATCGGGTGTGCAAACCGTGCTATTCCGACGTAAAATGACGAGAGAAATCGAATGTCGTAAGCAGAATTCAAATCAGCGGCTTCCTTCGTCAGAAAATCGATATTAGAGCCAAAACCTATCTCCCAGTATTCTGGCCTCCAGGACCGTAATCGGGTGTGGAAACCGTGCTATTCCGACGTAAAATGACGAGAGGGATCGAATGCCGCAAGCAGAATTGAAATCAGATCCTTCCTTCGTCCGAAAATCGCTGTAAGAGCCAAAACCTATCTTCCAGTATTCTGGCTTCGAGGACCGTAATCCCGTGTGGAAAACATGCTATTCCGACGTAAAATGACGAGAGGGATCGAATGCCGCAAGCAGAATTGAAATCAGAGCCTGCGTTCGGCCGAAAATCGCTGTTATAGCCAAAACCTATCTTTCAGTAATCTGGATCCCAGGACCGTAATCGGGTGTGCAAACCGTGCTATTCCGACGTAAAATGACGAGAGAAATCGAATGTCGTAAGGAGAATTCAAATCAGAGCCTTCCTTCGTCAGAAAATCGCTATTAGAGCCAAAACCTATCTCTCAGTATTCTGGCCTTCAGGACCGTAATCGGGTGTGGAAACCGTGCTATTCCGACGTAAAATAACGAGAGGTATTGAATGCCGCAAGCAGAATTCAAATCAGATCCTTCCTTCGTCCGAAAATCGCTGTAAGAGCCAAAACCTATCTTCCAGTATTCTGGCTTCGAGGACCGTAATCCCGTGTGGAAAACATGCTATTCCGACGTAAAATGACGAGAGGGATCGAATGCCGCAAGCAGAATTGAAATCAGAGCCTGCGTTCGGCCGAAAATCGCTGTTATAGCCAAAACCTATCTTTCAGTAATCTGGATCCCAGGACCGTAATCGGGTGTGCAAACCGTGCTATTCCGACGTAAAATGACGAGAGAAATCGAATGTCGTAAGCAGAATTCAAATCAGCGGCTTCCTTCGTCAGAAAATCGATATTAGAGCCAAAACCTATCTCCCAGTATTCTGGCCTCCAGGACCGTAATCGCGTGCGGAAACCGTGCTATTCCGACGTAAAATGACGAGAGGGATCGAATGCCGCAAGCAGAAGTCAAATCAGAGCCTTCCTTCGTCAGAAAACCGCTATTAGAGCCAAAACCTATCTTGCAGTAATCTGGCTCCCAGGATCGTAATTGGTAGTGGAAAACGCGCTATTCCGACGTAAAATGACGAGAGGAATCGAATGCCGCAAGCAGAATTCAAATCAGAGGCTTCCTTCGTCAGAAAATCGATATTAGAGCCAAAATCTATCTCCCAGTATTCTGGCATCCAGGACCATAATCGGGTGTGGAAAACGTGCTATTCCGACGTAAAATGATGAGAGGGATCGAATGCCGCAAGCTGAATTCAAATCAGAGACTTGTTTCGTCAGAAAATCGCTATTCGAGCCAAAACCTATCTTGCAGTAATCTGGCTCCCAGGATCGTAATGGGTAGTGGAAAACACGCTATTCCGACGTAAAATGACGAGAGGGATCGAATGCGGCAAGCGGAAGTCAAATCAGAGCCTGCCTTCGTCTGAAAATCGCTGTTATTGCCAAAATCTATCTTTCAGTAATCTGCATCCCAGGATTGTAATGGGTAGTGGAAAACGTGTTACTCCGACGTAAAATGAAGAGAGGGATCGAATGTCGTAAGGAGAATTCAAATCAGAGCCTTCCTTCGTCAGAAAATCGCTATTAGAACCAAAACCTATCTCCCAGTATTCTGGCATCCAGGACCATAATCGGGTGTGGAAAACGTGCTATTCCGACGTAAAATGACGAGAGGGATCGAATGCCGCAAGCAGAATTCAAATCAGAGCCTTCCTTCGTCTGAAAATCGCTGTTAGAGCCAAAACCTATCTCTCAGTATTCTGGTCTCCAGGACCATAATCGGGTGTGGGAACCGTGCTATTCCGAAGTAAAATGACGAGAGGGATCGAATGCCGCAAGCAGAATTCAAATCAGAGCCTTCCTTCGTCAGAAAATCGCTATTAGAGCCAAAACCTATCTTGCAGTAATCTGGCTCCCAGGATCGTAATGGGTAGTGGAAAACGCGCTATTCCGAAGTAAAATGACGAGAGGGATCGAATGCCGCAAGCAGAAGTCAAATATGAGCCTTCCTTCGTCAGAAAATCGCTATTAGAACCAAAACCTATCTCCCAGTATTCTGGCATCCAGGACCATAATCGGGTGGGGAAAACGTGCTATTCCGACGTAAAATGACGAGAGGGATCGAATGCCGCAAGCAGAATTCAAATCAGAGCCTTCCTTCGTCTGAAAATCGCTGTTAGAGCCAAAACCTATCTCCCAGTATTCTGGCCTCCAGGACCGTAATCGGGTGTGGAAACCGTGCTATTCCGAAGTAAAATGACGAGAGGGATCGAATGCCGCAAGCTGAATTCAAATCAGAGCCTCGTTTCGTCAGAAAATCGCTATTAGAGCCAAAACCTATCTTGCAGTAATCTGGCTCCCAGGATCGTAATTGGTAGTGGAAAACGCGCTATTCCGACGTAAAATGACGAGAGGAATCGAATGCCGCAAGCAGAATTCAAATCAGAGCCTTCCTTCGTCTGAAAATCGCTGTTAGAGCCAAAACCTATCTCCCAGTATTCTGGCCTCCAGGACCATAATCGGGTGTGGGAACCGTGCTATTCCGAAGTAAAATGACGAGAGGGATCGAATGCCGCAAGCAGAATTGAAATCAGATCCTTCCTTCGTCCGAAAATCGCTGTTATAGCCAAAACCTATCTTTCAGTAATCTGGATCCCAGGACCGTAATCGGGTGTGCAAACCGTGCTATTCCGACGTAAAATGACGAGAGAAATCGAATGTCGTAAGGAGAATTCAAATCAGAGCCTTCCTTCGTCAGAAAATCGCTATTAGAGCCAAAACCTATCTCTCAGTATTCTGGCCTTCAGGACCGTAATCGGGTGTGGAAACCGTGCTATTCCGACGTAAAATGACGAGAGGGATCGAATGCCGCAAGCTGAATTCAAATCAGAGCCTCGTTTCGTCAGAAAATCGCTATTAGAGCCAAAACCTATCTTGCAGTAATCTGGCTCCCAGGATCGTAATGGGTAGTGGAAAACGCGCTATTCCGGCGTAAAATGACGAGAGGAATCGAATGTCGTAAGGAGAATTCAAATCAGAGCCTTCCTTCGTCAGAAAATCGCTATTAGAGCCAAAACCTATCTCCCAGTATTCTGGCATCCAGGACCATAATCGTGTGTGGAAAACGTGCTATTCCGACGTAAAATGACGAGAGGGATCGAATGCCGCAAGCAGAATTCAAATCAGAGCCTTCCTTCGTCTGAAAATCGCTGTTAGAGCCAAAACCAATCTCCCAGTATTCTGGCCTCCAGGACCGTAATCGCGTGCGGAAACCGTGCTATTCCGACGTAAAATGACGAGAGGGATCGAATGCCGCAAGCTGAATTCAAATCAGAGCCTCGTTTCGTCAGAAAATCGCTATTAGAGCCAAAACCTATCTTGCAGTAATCTGGCTCCCAGGATCGTAATGGGTAGTGGAAAACGCGCTATTCCGACGTAAAATGACGAGAGGGATCGAATGCCGCAAGCAGAATTGAAATCAGAGCCTGCGTTCGGCCGAAAATCGCTGTTATAGCCAAAACCTATCTTTCAGTAATCTGGATCCCAGGACCGTAATCGGGTGTGGAAACCGTGCTATTCCGACGTAAAATGACGAGAGAAATCGAATGTCGTAAGGAGAATTCAAATCAGAGCCTTCCTTCGTCAGAAAATCGCTATTAGAGCCAAAACCTATCTCTCAGTATTCTGGCCTCCAGGACCATAATCGGGTGTGGAAACCGTGCTATTCCGAAGTAAAATGACGAGAGGGATCGAATGCCGCAAGCAGAAGTCAAATCAGAGCCTTCCTTCGTCAGAAAACCGCTGTTATAGCCAAAACCTATCTTTCAGTAATCTGGATCCCAGGACCGTAATCGGGTGTGGAAACCGTGCTATTCCGACGTAAAATGACGAGAGGAATCGAATGTCGTAAGGAGAATTCAAATCAGAGCCTTCCTTCGACTGAAAATCGCTTTTAGAGCCAAAACCTATCTTCCAGTATCCTGGCCTTCAGGACCGTAATCACGTGTGGAAAACATGCTATTCCGCCGTAAAATGACAAGAGGCATCGAATGCCGCAAGCAGAATTCAAACCAGAGTCTTCCTTCGTTAGAAAATCGCTATTAGAGCCAAAACCTATCTTGCAGTAATCTGGCTCCCAGGATCGTAATGGGTAGTGGAAAACGCGCTATTCGGACGTAAAATGACGAGAGGGATCGAATGCCGCTAGCAGAATTGAAATCAGAGCCTGCGTTCGGCCGAAAATCGCTGTTATAGCCAAAACCTATCTTTCAGTAATCTGGATCCCAGGACCGTAATCGGGTGTGGAAACCGTGCTATTCCGACGTAAAATGACGAGAGAAATCGAATGTCGTAAGGAGAATTCAAATCAGAGCCTTCCTTCGTCAGAAAATCGCTATTAGAGCCAAAACCTATCTCTCAGTATTCTGGCCTCCAGGACCATAATCGGGTGTGGAAACCGTGCTATTCCGAAGTAAAATGACGAGAGGGATCGAATGCCGCAAGCAGAAGTCAAATCAGAGCCTTCCTTCGTCAGAAAACCGCTGTTATAGCCAAAACCTATCTTTCAGTAATCTGGATCCCAGGACCGTAATCGGGTGTGGAAACCGTGCTATTCCGACGTAAAATGACGAGAGGAATCGAATGTCGTAAGGAGAATTCAAATCTGAGCCTTCCATCGTCAGGAAATCGCTGTAAGAGCCAAAACCTATCTCCCAGTATTCTGGCCTCCAGGACCGTAATCGCATGCGGAAACCGTGCTATTCCGACGTAAAATGATGAGAGGGATCGAATGCCGCAAGCTGAATTCAAATCAGAGACTTGTTTCGTCAGAAAATCGCTATTCGAGCCAAAACCTATATTGCAGTAATCTGGCTCCCAGGATCGTAATGGGTAGTGGAAAACGCGCTATTCGGACGTAAAATGACGAGAGGGATCGAATGCCGCTAGCAGAATTCAAATCAGAGCCTTCCTTCGTCTGAAAATCGCTGTTTGAGCCAAAACCTATCTCCCAGTATTCTGGCCTCCAGGACCGTAATCCGGTGTGGAAACCGTGCTATTCCGACGTAAAATGACGAGAGGGATCGAATGCCGCAAGCAGAAGTCAAATCAGAGCCTTCCTTCGTCAGAAAACCGCTGTTATAGCCAAAACCTATCTTTCAGTAATCTGGATCCCAGGACCGTAATCGGGTGTGGAAACCGTGCTATTCCGACGTAAAATGACGAGAGGAATCGAATGTCGTAAGGAGAATTCAAATCAGAGCCTTCCTTCGACTGAAAATCGCTTTTAGAGCCAAAACCTATCTTCCAGTATCCTGGCCTTCAGGACCGTAATCACGTGTGGAAAACATGCTATTCCGCCGTAAAATGACAAGAGGCATCGAATGCCGCAAGCAGAATTCAAACCAGAGTCTTCCTTCGTTAGAAAATCGCTATTAGAGCCAAAACCTATCTTGCAGTAATCTGGCTCCCAGGATCGAAATGGGTAGTGGAAATCGCGCTATTCCGACGTAAAATGACGAGAGGAATCGAATGTCGTAAGGAGAATTCAAATCAGATCCTTCCTTCGTCCGAAAATCGTTGTTATAGCCAAAACCTATCTTCCAGTATTCTGGCTTCGAGGACCGTAATCCCGTGTGGAAAACGCGCTATTCCGACGTAAAATGACGAGAGGGATCGAATGCCGCAAGCAGAATTCAAATCAGAGCCTTCCTTCGTCAGAAAATCGCTATTAGAGCCAAAACCTATCTCCCAGTATTCTGGCCTCCAGGACCGTAATCGGGTGTGGAAACCGCGCTATTCCGATGTAAAATGACGAGAGGAATCGAATGCAGCAAGCAGAATTCAAATCAGAGCCTTCCTTCGTCAGAAAATCGGTGTTATTGCCAAAAACTATCTCCCAGTATTCTGGCCTTCAGGACCGTAATCGGGTGTGGAAACCGTGCTATTCCGACGTAAAATGAAGGGAGGGATCGAATGCCGCAAGCAGAAGTCAAATCAGAGCCTTCCTTCGTCAGAAAATCGCTATTAGAGCCAAAACCTATCTTGTAGTAATCTGGCTCCCAGGATCGTAATGGGTAGTGGAAAACGCACTATTCCGACGTAAAATGACGAGAGGAATCGAATGTCGTAAGGAGAATTCAAATCAGAGTCTTCCTTCTTCAGAAAATCGCTATTAGAGCCAAAACCTATCTTGTAGTATTCTGGCCTCCAGGATCGTAATGGGTAGTGGAAAGCGCGCTATTCCGACGTAAAATGACGAGAGGGATCGAATGCCGCAAGCAGAATTCAAACCAGAGCCTTCCTTCGTCAGAAAATCGGTGTTATTGCCAAAAACTATCTCCCAGTATTCTGGCCTTCAGGACCGTAATCGGGTGTGGAAACCGTGCTATTCCGACGTAAAATGAAGGGAGGGATCGAATGCCGCAAGCAGAAGTCAAATCAGAGCCTTCCTTCGTCAGAAAATCCCTATTAGAGCCAAAACCTATCTTGCAGTAATCTGGCTCCCAGGATCGTAATGGGTAGTGGAAAACGCACTATTCCGACGTAAAATGACGAGAGGAATCGAATGTCGTAAGGAGAATTCAAATCAGAGCCTTCCTTCGTCAGAAAATCGCTATTAGAGCCAAAACCTATCTTGTAGTAATCTGGCTCCCAGGATCGAAATGGGTAGTGGAAAATGCGCTATTCCGACGTAAAATGGCGAGAGGAATCGAATGCCGCAAGCAGAATTCAAATCAGAGCCTTCCTTCGTCTGAAAATCGCTGTAAGAGCCAAAACCTATCTCCCAGTATTCTGGCCTTCAGGACCGTAATCGGGTGTGGAAACCGTGCTATTCCGAAGTAAAATGACGAGAGGGATCGAATGCCGCAAGCAGAAGTCAAATCTGAGCCTTCCATCGTCAGGAAATCGCTGTTAGAGCCAAAACCTATTTTCCAGTATTCTGGCCTTGAGGACCGTAATCGGGTGTGGAAACCGCGCTATTCCGATGTAAAATGACGAGAGGAATCGAATGCAGCAAGCAGAATTCAAATCAGAGCCTTCCTTCGTCAGAAAATCGATGTTATTGCCAAAAACTATCTCCCAGTATTCTGGCCTTCAGGACCGTAATCGGGTGTGGAAACCGTGCTATTCCGACGTAAAATGAAGGGAGGGATCGAATGCCGCAAGCAGAAGTCAAATCAGAGCCTTCCTTCGTCAGAAAATCGCTATTAGAGCCAAAACCTATCTTGCAGTAATCTGGCTCCCAGGATCGTAATGGGTAGTGGAAAACGCGCTATTCCGACGTAAAATGACGAGAGGAATCGAATGTCGTAAGGAGAATTCAAATCAGAGCCTTCCTTCGTCAGAAAATCGGTGTTATTGCCAAAAACTATCTCCCAGTATTCTGGCCATCAGGACCGTAATCGGGTGTGGAAACCGTGCTATTCCGACGTAAAATGACGAGAGGGATCGAATGCCGCAAGCAGAATTCAAACCAGAGTCTTCCTTCGTCAGAAAATCGCTATTAGAGCCAAAACCTATCTTGTAGTAATCTGGCTCCCAGGATCGTAATGGGTAGTGGAAAACGCGCTATTCCGACGTAAAATGACGAGAGGAATCGAATGTCGTAAGGAGAATTCAAATCAGAGTCTTCCTTCGTCAGAAAATCGCTATTAGAGCCAAAACCTATCTCCCAGTATTCTGGCCTCCAGGACCGTAATCGGGTGTGGAAACCGTGCTATTCCGACGTAAAATGACGAGAGGGATCGAATGCCGCAAGCAGAATTCAAACCAGAGTCTTCCTTCGTCAGAAAATCGTTATTAGAGCCAAAACCTATCTTGTAGTAATCTGGCTCCCAGGATCGTAATGGGTAGTGGAAAACGCGCTATTCCGACGTAAAATGACGAGAGGAATCGAATGTCGTAAGGAGAATTCAAATCAGAGTCTTCCTTCGTCAGAAAATCGCTATTAGAGCCAAAACCTATCTTGTAGTAATCTGGCTCCCAGGATCGAAATGGGTAGTGGAAAATGCGCTATTCCGACGTAAAATGACGAGAGGAATCGAATGCCGCAAGCAGAATTCAAATCAGATCCTTCCTTCGTCAGAAAATCGCTATTAGAGCCAAAACTTATCTTGCAGTAATCTGGCTACCAGGATCGTAATGGGTAGTGGAAAACGCGCTACTCCGACGTAAAATGACGAGAGGAATCGAATGTCGTAAGGAGAATTCAAATCAGAGCCTTCCTTCGACTGAAAATCGCTTTTAGAGCCAAAACCTATCTCCCAGTATTCTGGCCTCCAGGACCGTAATCGCGTGCGGAAACCGTGCTATTCCGACGTAAAATGACGAGAGGGATCGAATGCCGCAAGCAGAAGTCAAATCAGAGCCTTCCTTCGTCAGAAAACCGCTGTTATAGCCAAAACCTATCTTTCAGTAATCTGGATCCCAGGACCGTAATCGGGTGTGGAAACCGTGCTATTCCGACGTAAAATGACGAGAGGAATCGAATGTCGTAAGGAGAATTCAAATCAGAGCCTTCCTTCGACTGAAAATCGCTTTTAGAGCCAAAACCTATCTTCCAGTATCCTGGCCTTCAGGACCGTAATCACGTGTGGAAAACATGCTATTCCGCCGTAAAATGACAAGAGGCATCGAATGCCGCAAGCAGAATTCAAACCAGAGTCTTCCTTCGTTAGAAAATCGCTATTAGAGCCAAAACCTATCTTGCAGTAATCTGGCTCCCAGGATCGAAATGGGTAGTGGAAATCGCGCTATTCCGACGTAAAATGACGAGAGGAATCGAATGTCGTAAGGAGAATTCAAATCAGATCCTTCCTTCGTCCGAAAATCGTTGTTATAGCCAAAACCTATCTTCCAGTATTCTGGCTTCGAGGACCGTAATCCCGTGTGGAAAACGCGCTATTCCGACGTAAAATGACGAGAGGGATCGAATGCCGCAAGGACAATTCAAATCAGAGCCTTCCTTCGTCAGAAAATCGCTATTAGAGCCAAAACCTATCTCCCAGTATTCTGGCCTCCAGGACCGTTATCGGGTGTGGAAACCGTGCTATTCCGAAGTAAAATGACGAGAGGGATCGAATGCCGCAAGCAGAAGTGAAATCAGAGCCTTCCTTCGTCTGAAAATCGCTGTTAGAGCCAAAACCTATCTCCCAGTATTCTGGCCTCCAGGACCGTAATCGGGTGTGGAAACCGTGCTATTCCGACGTAAAATGACGAGAGGGATCGAATGCCGCAAGCTGAATTCAAATCAGAGCCTCGTTTCGTCAGAAAATCGCTATTAGAGCCAAAACCTATCTTGCAGTAATCTGGCTCCCAGGATCGTAATTGGTAGTGGAAAACGCGCTATTCCGACGTAAAATGACGAGAGGAATCGAATGCCGTAAGGAGAATTCAAATCAGAGCCTTCCTTCGTCAGAAAATCGCTATTAGAGCCAAAACCTATCTCCCAGTATTCTGGCATCCAGGACCATAATCGTGTGTGGAAAACGTGCTATTCCGACGTAAAATGACGAGAGGGATCGAATGCCGCAAGCAGAATTCAAATCAGAGCCTTCCTTCGTCTGAAAATCGCTGTTAGAGCCAAAACCAATCTCCCAGTATTCTGGCCTCCAGGATCGTAATGGGTAGTGGAAAGCGCGCTATTCCGACGTAAAATGACGAGAGGGATCGAATGCCGCAAGCAGAATTCAAACCAGAGCCTTCCTTCGTCTGAAAATCGCTGTAAGAGCCAAAACCTATCTCCCAGTATTCTGGCCTTCAGGACCGTTATCGGGTGTGGAAACCGTGCTATTCCGAAGTAAAATGACGAGAGGGATCGAATGCCGCAAGCAGAATTCAAATCAGAGCCTTCCTTCGTCAGAAAATCGCTATTAGAGCCAAAATCTATCTTGCAGTAATCTGGCTCCCAGGATCGTAATGGGTAGTGGAAAACGCGCTATTCCGACGTAAAATGACGAGAGGGATCGAATGCCGCAAGCAGAAGTCAAATATGAGCCTTCCTTCGTCAGAAAATCGCTATTAGAACCAAAACCTATCTCCCAGTATTCTGGCATCCAGGACCATAATCGGGTGTGGAAAACGTGCTATTCCGACGTAAAATGACGAGAGGGATCGAATGCCGCAAGCAGAATTGAAATCAGAGCCTTCCTTCGTCAGAAAATCGCTGTTATTGCCAAAATCTATCTTTCAGTAATCTGCATCCCAGGATTGTAATGGGTAGTGGAAAACGTGTTACTCCGACGTAAAATGAAGAGAGGGATCGAATGTCGTAAGGAGAATTCAAATCAGAGCCTTCCTTCGTCAGAAAATCGCTATTAGAACCAAAACCTATCTCCCAGTATTCTGGCATCCAGGACCATAATCGGGTGTGGAAAACGTGCTATTCCGACGTAAAATGACGAGAGGGATCGAATGCCGCAAGCAGAATTCAAATCAGAGCCTTCCTTCGTCTGAAAATCGCTGTTAGAGCCAAAACCTATCTCTCAGTATTCTGGTCTCCAGGACCATAATCGGGTGTGGGAACCGTGCTATTCCGAAGTAAAATGACGAGAGGGATCGAATGCCGCAAGCAGAATTGAAATCAGAGCCTTCCTTCGTCAGAAAATCGCTATTAGAGCCAAAACCTATCTTGCAGTAATCTGGCTCCCAGGATCGTAATGGGTAGTGGAAAACGCGCTATTCCGAAGTAAAATGACGAGAGGGATCGAATGCCGCAAGCAGAAGTCAAATATGAGCCTTCCTTCGTCAGAAAATCGCTATTAGAACCAAAACCTATCTCCCAGTATTCTGGCATCCAGGACCATAATCGGGTGGGGAAAACGTGCTATTCCGACGTAAAATGACGAGAGGGATCGAATGCCGCAAGCAGAATTCAAATCAGAGCCTTCCTTCGTCTGAAAATCGCTGTTAGAGCCAAAACCTATCTCCCAGTATTCTGGCCTCCAGGACCGTAATCGGGTGTGGAAACCGTGCTATTCCGAAGTAAAATGACGAGAGGGATCGAATGCCGCAAGCTGAATTCAAATCAGAGCCTCGTTTCGTCAGAAAATCGCTATTAGAGCCAAAACCTATCTTGCAGTAATCTGGCTCCCAGGATCGTAATTGGTAGTGGAAAACGCGCTATTCCGACGTAAAATGACGAGAGGAATCGAATGCCGCAAGCAGAATTCAAATCAGAGCCTTCCTTCGTCTGAAAATCGCTGTTAGAGCCAAAACCTATCTCTCAGTATTCTGGCCTCCAGGACCATAATCGGGTGTGGGAACCGTGCTATTCCGAAGTAAAATGACGAGAGGGATCGAATGCCGCAAGCAGAATTGAAATCAGATCCTTCCTTCGTCCGAAAATCGCTGTTATAGCCAAAACCTATCTTTCAGTAATCTGGATCCCAGGACCGTAATCGGGTGTGCAAACCGTGCTATTCCGACGTAAAATGACGAGAGAAATCGAATGTCGTAAGGAGAATTCAAATCAGAGCCTTCCTTCGTCAGAAAATCGCTATTAGAGCCAAAACCTATCTCTCAGTATTCTGGCCTTCAGGACCGTAATCGGGTGTGGAAACCGTGCTATTCCGACGTAAAATGACGAGAGGGATCGAATGCCGCAAGCTGAATTCAAATCAGAGCCTCGTTTCGTCAGAAAATCGCTATTAGAGCCAAAACCTATCTTGCAGTAATCTGGCTCCCAGGATCGTAATGGGTAGTGGAAAACGCGCTATTCCGGCGTAAAATGACGAGAGGAATCGAATGTCGTAAGGAGAATTCAAATCAGAGCCTTCCTTCGTCAGAAAATCGCTATTAGAGCCAAAACCTATCTCCCAGTATTCTGGCATCCAGGACCATAATCGTGTGTGGAAAACGTGCTATTCCGACGTAAAATGACGAGAGGGATCGAATGCCGCAAGCAGAATTCAAATCAGAGCCTTCCTTCGTCTGAAAATCGCTGTTAGAGCCAAAACCAATCTCCCAGTATTCTGGCCTCCAGGACCGTAATCGCGTGCGGAAACCGTGCTATTCCGACGTAAAATGACGAGAGGGATCGAATGCCGCAAGCTGAATTCAAATCAGAGCCTCGTTTCGTCAGAAAATCGCTATTAGAGCCAAAACCTATCTTGCAGTAATCTGGCTCCCAGGATCGTAATGGGTAGTGGAAAACGCGCTATTCCGACGTAAAATGACGAGAGGGATCGAATGCCGCAAGCAGAATTGAAATCAGAGCCTGCGTTCGGCCGAAAATCGCTGTTATAGCCAAAACCTATCTTTCAGTAATCTGGATCCCAGGACCGTAATCGGGTGTGGAAACCGTGCTATTCCGACGTAAAATGACGAGAGAAATCGAATGTCGTAAGGAGAATTCAAATCAGAGCCTTCCTTCGTCAGAAAATCGCTATTAGAGCCAAAACCTATCTTGCAGTATTCTGGCCTCCAGGACCATAATCGGGTGTGGAAACCGTGCTATTCCGAAGTAAAATGACGAGAGGGATCGAATGCCGCAAGCAGAAGTCAAATCTGAGCCTTCCATCGTCAGGAAATCGCTGTAAGAGCCAAAACCTATCTCCCAGTATTCTGGCCTCCAGGACCGTAATCGCGTGCGGAAACCGTGCTATTCCGACGTAAAATGATGAGAGGGATCGAATGCCGCAAGCTGAATTCAAATCAGAGACTTGTTTCGTCAGAAAATCGCTATTCGAGCCAAAACCTATATTGCAGTAATCTGGCTCCCAGGATCGTAATGGGTAGTGGAAAACGCGCTATTCGGACGTAAAATGACGAGAGGGATCGAATGCCGCTAGCAGAATTCAAATCAGAGCCTTCCTTCGTCTGAAAATCGCTGTTTGAGCCAAAACCTATCTCCCAGTATTCTGGCCTCCAGGACCGTAATCCGGTGTGGAAACCGTGCTATTCCGACGTAAAATGACGAGAGGGATCGAATGCCGCAAGCAGAAGTCAAATCAGAGCCTTCCTTCGTCAGAAAACCGCTGTTATAGCCAAAACCTATCTTTCAGTAATCTGGATCCCAGGACCGTAATCGGGTGTGGAAACCGTGCTATTCCGACGTAAAATGACGAGAGGAATCGAATGTCGTAAGGAGAATTCAAATCAGAGCCTTCCTTCGACTGAAAATCGCTTTTAGAGCCAAAACCTATCTTCCAGTATCCTGGCCTTCAGGACCGTAATCACGTGTGGAAAACATGCTATTCCGCCGTAAAATGACAAGAGGCATCGAATGCCGCAAGCAGAATTCAAACCAGAGTCTTCCTTCGTTAGAAAATCGCTATTAGAGCCAAAACCTATCTTGCAGTAATCTGGCTCCCAGGATCGAAATGGGTAGTGGAAATCGCGCTATTCCGACGTAAAATGACGAGAGGAATCGAATGTCGTAAGGAGAATTCAAATCAGATCCTTCCTTCGTCCGAAAATCGTTGTTATAGCCAAAACCTATCTTCCAGTATTCTGGCTTCGAGGACCGTAATCCCGTGTGGAAAACGCGCTATTCCGACGTAAAATGACGAGAGGGATCGAATGCCGCAAGGAGAATTCAAATCAGAGCCTTCCTTCGTCAGAAAATCGCTATTAGAGCCAAAACCTATCTCCCAGTATTCTGGCCTCCAGGACCGTAATCGGGTGTGGAAACCGCGCTATTCCGATGTAAAATGACGAGAGGAATCGAATGCAGCAAGCAGAATTCAAATCAGAGCCTTCCTTCGTCAGAAAATCGGTGTTATTGCCAAAAACTATCTCCCAGTATTCTGGCCTTCAGGACCGTAATCGGGTGTGGAAACCGTGCTATTCCGACGTAAAATGAAGGGAGGGATCGAATGCCGCAAGCAGAAGTCAAATCAGAGCCTTCCTTCGTCAGAAAATCGCTATTAGAGCCAAAACCTATCTTGTAGTAATCTGGCTCCCAGGATCGTAATGGGTAGTGGAAAACGCACTATTCCGACGTAAAATGACGAGAGGAATCGAATGTCGTAAGGAGAATTCAAATCAGAGTCTTCCTTCTTCAGAAAATCGCTATTAGAGCCAAAACCTATCTTGTAGTATTCTGGCCTCCAGGATCGTAATGGGTAGTGGAAAGCGCGCTATTCCGACGTAAAATGACGAGAGGGATCGAATGCCGCAAGCAGAATTCAAACCAGAGCCTTCCTTCGTCAGAAAATCGGTGTTATTGCCAAAAACTATCTCCCAGTATTCTGGCCTTCAGGACCGTAATCGGGTGTGGAAACCGTGCTATTCCGACGTAAAATGAAGGGAGGGATCGAATGCCGCAAGCAGAAGTCAAATCAGAGCCTTCCTTCGTCAGAAAATCCCTATTAGAGCCAAAACCTATCTTGTAGTAATCTGGCTCCCAGGATCGTAATGGGTAGTGGAAAACGCACTATTCCGACGTAAAATGACGAGAGGAATCGAATGTCGTAAGGAGAATTCAAATCAGAGTCTTCCTTCGTCAGAAAATCGCTATTAGAGCCAAAACCTATCTTGTAGTAATCTGGCTCCCAGGATCGAAATGGGTAGTGGAAAATGCGCTATTCCGACGTAAAATGGCGAGAGGAATCGAATGCCGCAAGCAGAATTCAAATCAGAGCCTTCCTTCGTCTGAAAATCGCTGTAAGAGCCAAAACCTATCTCCCAGTATTCTGGCCTTCAGGACCGTAATCGGGTGTGGAAACCGTGCTATTCCGAAGTAAAATGACGAGAGGGATCGAATGCCGCAAGCAGAAGTCAAATCTGAGCCTTCCATCGTCAGGAAATCGCTGTTAGAGCCAAAACCTATTTTCCAGTATTCTGGCCTTGAGGACCGTAATCGGGTGTGGAAACCGCGCTATTCCGATGTAAAATGACGAGAGGAATCGAATGCAGCAAGCAGAATTCAAATCAGAGCCTTCCTTCGTCAGAAAATCGATGTTATTGCCAAAAACTATCTCCCAGTATTCTGGCCTTCAGGACCGTAATCGGGTGTGGAAACCGTGCTATTCCGACGTAAAATGAAGGGAGGGATCGAATGCCGCAAGCAGAAGTCAAATCAGAGCCTTCCTTCGTCAGAAAATCGCTATTAGAGCCAAAACCTATCTTGCAGTAATCTGGCTCCCAGGATCGTAATGGGTAGTGGAAAACGCGCTATTCCGACGTAAAATGACGAGAGGAATCGAATGTCGTAAGGAGAATTCAAATCAGAGCCTTCCTTCGTCAGAAAATCGGTGTTATTGCCAAAAACTATCTCCCAGTATTCTGGCCATCAGGACCGTAATCGGGTGTGGAAACCGTGCTATTCCGACGTAAAATGACGAGAGGGATCGAATGCCGCAAGCAGAATTCAAACCAGAGTCTTCCTTCGTCAGAAAATCGCTATTAGAGCCAAAACCTATCTTGTAGTAATCTGGCTCCCAGGATCGTAATGGGTAGTGGAAAACGCGCTATTCCGACGTAAAATGACGAGAGGAATCGAATGTCGTAAGGAGAATTCAAATCAGAGTCTTCCTTCGTCAGAAAATCGCTATTAGAGCCAAAACCTATCTCCCAGTATTCTGGCCTCCAGGACCGTAATCGGGTGTGGAAACCGTGCTATTCCGACGTAAAATGACGAGAGGGATCGAATGCCGCAAGCAGAATTCAAACCAGAGTCTTCCTTCGTCAGAAAATCGTTATTAGAGCCAAAACCTATCTTGTAGTAATCTGGCTCCCAGGATCGTAATGGGTAGTGGAAAACGCGCTATTCCGACGTAAAATGACGAGAGGAATCGAATGTCGTAAGGAGAATTCAAATCAGAGTCTTCCTTCGTCAGAAAATCGCTATTAGAGCCAAAACCTATCTTGTAGTAATCTGGCTCCCAGGATCGAAATGGGTAGTGGAAAATGCGCTATTCCGACGTAAAATGACGAGAGGAATCGAATGCCGCAAGCAGAATTCAAATCAGATCCTTCCTTCGTCAGAAAATCGCTATTAGAGCCAAAACTTATCTTGCAGTAATCTGGCTACCAGGATCGTAATGGGTAGTGGAAAACGCGCTACTCCGACGTAAAATGACGAGAGGAATCGAATGTCGTAAGGAGAATTCAAATCAGAGCCTTCCTTCGACTGAAAATCGCTTTTAGAGCCAAAACCTATCTCCCAGTATTCTGGCCTCCAGGACCGTAATCGCGTGCGGAAACCGTGCTATTCCGACGTAAAATGACGAGAGGGATCGAATGCCGCAAGCAGAATTCAAATCAGAGCCTTCCTTCGTCAGAAAATCGCTGTTATTGCCAAAAACTATCTCCCAGTATTCTGGCCTTCAGGACCGTTATCGGGTGTGGAAACCGTGCTATTCCGACGTAAAATGAAGGGAGGGATCGAATGCCGCAAGCAGAATTCAAATCAGATCCTTCCTTCGTCAGAAAATCGCTATTAGAGCCAAAACTTATCTTGCAGTAATCTGGCTACCAGGATCGTAATGGGTAGTGGAAAACGCGCTATTCCGACGTAAAATGACGAGAGGAATCGAATGTCGTAAGGAGAATTCAAATCAGAGCCTTCCTTCGTCTGAAAATCGCTGTTAGAGCCAAAACCAATTTTCCAGTATTCTGGCCTTGAGGACCGTAATCGGGTGTGGAAACCGCGCTATTCCGATGTAAAATGACGAGAGGAATCGAATGTCGTAAGGAGAATTCAAATCAGAGCCTTCCTTCGTCTGAAAATCGCTGATAGAGCCAAAACCTATCTTCCAGTATTCTGGCCTTCAGGACCGTAATCGGGTGTGGAAACCGTGGTATTCCGACGTAAAATGCCGAGAGGGGTCGAATGCCGCAAGCAGAATTCAAACCAGAGCCTTCCTTCGTCTGAAAATCACTGTAAGAGCCAAAACCTATCTCCCAGTATTCTGGCCTTCAGGACCGTAATCGGGTGTGGAAACCGTGCTATTCCGACGTAAAATGACGAGAGGGATCGAATGCCGCAAGCAGAATTCAAGCCAGAGCCTTCCTTCGTCTGAAAATCACTGTAAGAGCCAAAACCTATCTCCCAGTATTCTGGCCTTGAGGACCGTAATCGGGTGTGGAAACCGTGCTATTCCGACGTAAAATGACGAGAGGGATCGAATGCCGCAAGCTGAATTCAAATGAGAGCCTTGTTTCGTCAGAAAATCGCTATTAGAGCCAAAACCTATCTTGCAGTAATCTGGCTCCCAGGATCGTAATGGGTAGTGGAAAACGCGCTATTCCGACGTAAAATGACGAGAGGGATCGAATGCCGCAAGCAGAATTTAAATCAGAGCCTTCCTTCGTCAGAAAATCGCTGTTAGAGCCAAAACCTATCTCCCAGTAATCTGGCTCCCAGGATCGTAATGGGTAGTGGAAAACGCGCTATTCCGACGTAAAATGACGAGAGGAGTCGAATGTCGTAAGGAGAATTCAAATCAGAGCCTTCCTTCGTCTGAAAATCGCTGTTAGAGCCAACACCTATCTTCCAGTATTCTGGCCTTCAAGACCGTAATCGGGTGTGGAAACCGTGCTATTCCGAAGTAAAATGACGAGAGGCATCGAATGCCGCAAGCAGAATTCAAATCAGAGCCTTCCTTCGTCAGAAAATCGCTATTAGAGCCAAAACCTATCTTCCAGTATTCTGGCCTTCAGGACCGTAATCGGGTGTGGAAACCGTGCTATTCCGACGTAAAATGACGAGAGGGATCGAATGCCGCAAGCAGAAGTCAAATCAGAGCCTTCCTTCGTCAGAAAATCGCTATTAGAGCCAAAACCTATCTTGCAGTAATCTGGCTCCCAGGATCGTAATGGGTAGTGGAAAACGCGCTATTCCGACGTAAAATGCCGAGAGGGGTCGAATGCCGCACGCAGAATTCAAACCAGAGCCTTCCTTCGTCTGAAAATCACTGTAAGAGCCAAAACCTATCTCCCAGTATTCTGGCCTCCAGGATCGTAATGGCGTGCGGAAACCGTGCTATTCCGACGTAAAATGACGAGAGGGATCGAATGCCGCAAGCAGAATTCAAGCCAGAGCCTTCCTTCGTCTGAAAATCACTGTAAGAGCCAAAACCTATCTCCCAGTATTCTGGCTTCGAGGACCGTAATCGGGTGTGGAAACCGTGCTATTCCGACGTAAAATGACGAGAGGGATCGAATGCCGCAAGCAGAATTCAAACCAGAGTCTTCCTTCGTCAGAAAATCGCTATTAGAGCCAAAACCTATCTTGTAGTAATCTGGCTCCCAGGATCGTAATGGGTAGTGGAAAACGCGCTATTCCGACGTAAAATGACGAGAGGAATCGAATGTCGTAAGGAGAATTCAAATCAGAGCCTTCCTTCGTCTGAAAATCGCTGTTAGAGCCAAAACCTATCTTCCAGTATCCTGGCCTTCAGGACCGTAATTGGGTGTGGAAACCGTGCTATTCCGACGTAAAATGACGAGAGGGATCGAATGCCGCAAGCAGAATTCAAACCAGAGCCTTCCTTCGTCCGAAAATCGTTGTTATAGCCAAAACATATCTCCCAGTATTCTGGCTCCCAGGATCGTAATGGGTAGTGGAAAACGCGCTATTCCGAAGTAAAATGACGAGAGGGATCGAATGCCGCAAGCAGAATTTAAATCAGAGCCTTCCTTCGTCAGAAAATCGCTGTTAGAGCCAAAACCTATCTCCCAGTATTCTGGCTTCGAGGACCGTAATCGGGTGTGGAAACCGTGCTATTCCGACGTAAAATGACGAGAGGGATCGAATGCCGCAAGCAGAATTCAAACCAGAGTCTTCCTTCGTCAGAAAATCGCTATTAGAGCCAAAACCTATCTTGTAGTAATCTGGCTCCCAGGATCGTAATGGGTAGTGGAAAACGCGCTATTCCGACGTAAAATGACGAGAGGAATCGAATGTCGTAAGGAGAATTCAAATCAGAGTCTTCCTTCGTCAGAAAATCGCTATTAGAGCCAAAACCTATCTTGCAGTAATCTGGCTCCCAGGATCGAAATGGGTAGTGGAAAACGCGCTATTCCGACGTGAAATGACGAGAGGAATCGAATGCCGCAAGCAGAATTCAAATCAGATCCTTCCTTCGTCCGAAAATCGTTGTTATAGCCAAAACATATCTTCTAGTATTCTGGCCTTCAGGACCGTAATCACGTGTGGAAAACATGCTATTCCGCCGTAAAATGACAAGAGGGATCGAATGCCGCAAGCAGAATTCAAATCAGAGCCTTCCTTCGTCAGAAAATCGCTATTAGAGCCAAAACCTATCTTCCAGTATCCTGGCCTTCAGGACCGTAATCGGGTGTGGAAACCGTGCTATTCCGACGTAAAATGACGAGAGGGATCGAATGCCGCAAGCAGAAGTCAAATCTGAGCCTTCCATCGTCAGGAAATCTCTGTAAGAGCCAAAACCTATCTCCCAGTATTCTGGCCTCCAGGATCGTAATGGCGTGCGGAAACCGTGCTATTCCGACGTAAAATGACGAGAGGGATCGAATACCGCAAGCAGAATTCAAACCAGAGTCTTCCTTCGTCAGAAAATCGCTATTAGAGCCAAAACCTATCTTGCAGTAATCCGGGTCCCAGGATCGAAATGGGTAGTGGAAAACGCGCTATTCCGACGTAAAATGACGAGAGGAATCGAATGCCGCAAGCAGAATTCAAATCAGATCCTTCCTTCGTCCGAAAATCGTTGTTATAGCCAAAACCTATCTTCCAGTATTCTGGCTTCGAGGACCGTAATCTCGTGTGGAAAACATGCTAATCCGACGTAAAATGACGAGAGGGATCGAATGCCGCAAGCAGAATTTAAATCAGAGCCTTCCTTCGTCAGAAAATCGCTATTAGAGCCAAAACCTATCTTGCAGTAATCTGGCTCCCAGCATCGTAATGGGTAGTGGAAAACGTGCTACTCCGACGTAAAATGAAGAGAGGGATCGAATGCCGCAAGCAGAATTCAAATCAGAGCCTTCCTTCGTCTGAAAATCGCTGTTAGAGCCAAAACCTATCTTGCAGTAATCTGGTTCCCAGGATCGTAATGGGTAGTGGAAAACGCGCTATTCCGACGTAAAATGACGAGAGGAATCGAATGCCGCAAGCAGAATTCAAACCACAGTCTTCCTTCGTCAGAAAATCGCTATTAGAGTCAAAACCTATCTTGTAGTAATCTGGCTCCCAGGATCGTAATGGGTAGTGGAAAACGCGCTATTCCGACGTAAAATGACGAGAGGAATCGAATGTCGTAAGGAGAATTCAAATCAGAGCCTTCCATCGTCAGGAAATCTCTGTAAGAGCCAAAACCTATCTCCCAGTATTCTGGCCTCCAGGATCGTAATGGCGTGCGGAAACCGTGCTATTCCGACGTAAAATGACGAGAGGGATCGAATGCCGCAAGCAGAATTCAAACCAGAGTCTTCCTTCGTCAGAAAATCGCTATTAGAGCCAAAACCTATCTTGTAGTAATCTGGCTCCCAGGATCGTAATGGGTAGTGGAAAACGCGCTATTCCGACGTAAAATGACGAGAGGAATCGAATGTCGTAAGGAGAATTCAAATCAGAGCCTTCCTTCGTCTGAAAATCGCTGTTAGAGCCAAAACCTATCTTCCAGTATTCTGGCCTTCAAGACCGTAATCGGGTGTGAAAACCGTGCTATTCCGAAGTAAAATGGCGAGAGGCATCGAATGCCGCAAGCAGAATTCAAATCAGAGCCTTCCTTCGTCAGAAAATCGCTATTAGAGCCAAAACCTATCTTCCAGTATTCTGGCCTTCAGGACCGTAATCGGGTGTGGAAACCGTGCTATTCCGACGTAAAATGAAGAGAGGGATCGAATGCCGCAAGCAGAAGTCAAATCAGAGCCTTCCTTCGTCAGAAAATCGCTATTAGAGCCAAAACCTATCTTGCAGTAATCTGGCTCCCAGGATCGTAATGGGTAGTGGAAAACGCGCTATTCCGACGTAAAATGCCGAGAGGGGTCGAATGCCGCACGCAGAATTCAAACCAGAGCCTTCCTTCGTCTGAAAATCACTGTAAGAGCCAAAACCTATCTCCCAGTATTCTGGCCTCCAGGATCGTAATGGCGTGCGGAAACCGTGCTATTCCGACGTAAAATGACGAGAGGGATCGAATGCCGCAAGCAGAATTCAAGCCAGAGCCTTCCTTCGTCTGAAAATCACTGTAAGAGCCAAAACCTATCTCCCAGTATTCTGGCTTCGAGGACCGTAATCGGGTGTGGAAACCGTGCTATTCCGACGTAAAATGACGAGAGGGATCGAATGCCGCAAGCAGAATTCAAACCAGAGTCTTCCTTCGTCAGAAAATCGCTATTAGAGCCAAAACCTATCTTGTAGTAATCTGGCTCCCAGGATCGTAATGGGTAGTGGAAAACGCGCTATTCCGAAGTAAAATGACGAGAGGGATCGAATGCCGCAAGCAGAATTTAAATCAGAGCCTTCCTTCGTCAGAAAATCGCTGTTAGAGCCAAAACCTATCTCCCAGTATTCTGGCTTCGAGGACCGTAATCGGGTGTGGAAACCGTGCTATTCCGACGTAAAATGACGAGAGGAATCGAATGTCATAAGGTGAATTCAAATTAGAGCCTTCCTTCGTCAGAAAATCGCTATTAGAGAGAAAACAAATCTTGCAGTAATCTGGCTCCCAGCATCGTAATGGGTAGTGGAAAACGTGCTACTCCGACGTAAAATGAAGAGAGGGATCGAATGCCGCAAGCAGAATTTAAATCAGAGCCTTCCTTCGTCAGAAAATCGCTGTTAGAGCCAAAACCTATCTCCCAGTAATCTGGCTCCCAGGATCGTAATGGGTAGTGGAAAACGCGCTATTCCGACGTAAAATGACGAGAGGAGTCGAATGTCGTAAGGAGAATTCAAATCAGAGCCTTCCTTCGTCTGAAAATCGCTGTTAGAGCCAAAACCTATCTTCCAGTATTCTGGCCTTCAAGACCGTAATCGGGTGTGGAAACCGTGCTATTCCGAAGTAAAATGACGAGAGGCATCGAATGCCGCAAGCAGAATTCAAATCAGAGCCTTCCTTCGTCAGAAAATCGCTATTAGAGCCAAAACCTATCTTCCAGTATTCTGGCCTTCAGGACCGTAATCGGGTGTGGAAACCGTGCTATTCCGACGTAAAATGAAGAGAGGGATCGAATGCCGCAAGCAGAAGTCAAATCAGAGCCTTCCTTCGTCAGAAAATCGCTATTAGAGCCAAAACCTATCTTGCAGTAATCTGGCTCCCAGGATCGTAATGGGTAGTGGAAAACGCGCTATTCCGACGTAAAATGCCGAGAGGGGTCGAATGCCGCACGCAGAATTCAAACCAGAGCCTTCCTTCGTCTGAAAATCACTGTAAGAGCCAAAACCTATCTCCCAGTATTCTGGCCTCCAGGATCGTAATGGCGTGCGGAAACCGTGCTATTCCGACGTAAAATGACGAGAGGGATCGAATGCCGCAAGCAGAATTCAAGCCAGAGCCTTCCTTCGTCTGAAAATCACTGTAAGAGCCAAAACCTATCTCCCAGTATTCTGGCTTCGAGGACCGTAATCGGGTGTGGAAACCGTGCTATTCCGACGTAAAATGACGAGAGGGATCGAATGCCGCAAGCAGAATTCAAACCAGAGTCTTCCTTCGTCAGAAAATCGCTATTAGAGCCAAAACCTATCTTGCAGTAATCTGGCTCCCAGCATCGTAATGGGTAGTGGAAAACGTGCTACTCCGACGTAAAATGAAGAGAGGGATCGAATGCCGCAAGCAGAATTCAAATCAGAGCCTTCCTTCGTCTGAAAATCGCTGTTAGAGCCAAAACCTATCTTGCAGTAATCTGGTTCCCAGGATCGTAATGGGTAGTGGAAACCGTGCTATTCCGACGTAAAATGACGAGAGGGATCGAATGCCGCAAGCAGAATTCAAACCAGAGCCTTCCTTCGTCCGAAAATCGCTATTAGAGTCAAAACCTATCTCCCAGTATTCTGGCTCCCAGGATCGTAATGGGTAGTGGAAAACGCGCTATTCCGAAGTAAAATGACGAGAGGGATCGAATGCCGCAAGCAGAATTTAAATCAGAGCCTTCCTTCGTCAGAAAATCGCTGTTAGAGCCAAAACCTATCTCCCAGTATTCTGGCTTCGAGGACCGTAATCGGGTGTGGAAACCGTGCTATTCCGACGTAAAATGACGAGAGGGATCGAATGCCGCAAGCAGAATTCAAACCAGAGTCTTCCTTCGTCAGAAAATCGCTATTAGAGCCAAAACCTATCTTGCAGTAATCTGGCTCCCAGCATCGTAATGGGTAGTGGAAAACGTGCTACTCCGACGTAAAATGAAGAGAGGGATCGAATGCCGCAAGCAGAATTCAAATCAGAGCCTTCCTTCGTCTGAAAATCGCTGTTAGAGCCAAAACCTATCTTGCAGTAATCTGGTTCCCAGGATCGTAATGGGTAGTGGAAAACGCGCTATTCCGACGTAAAATGACGAGAGGAATCGAATGCCGCAAGCAGAATTCAAACCACAGTCTTCCTTCGTCAGAAAATCGCTATTAGAGTCAAAACCTATCTTGTAGTAATCTGGCTCCCAGGATCGTAATGGGTAGTGGAAAACGCGCTATTCCGACGTAAAATGACGAGAGGAATCGAATGTCGTAAGGAGAATTCAAATCAGAGCCTTCCATCGTCAGGAAATCTCTGTAAGAGCCAAAACCTATCTCCCAGTATTCTGGCCTCCAGGACCATAATCGGGTGTGGAAAACGTGCTATTCCGACGTAAAATGACGAGAGGGATCGAATGCCGTAAGCAGAATTCAAACCAGAGTCTTCCTTCGTTAGAAAATCGCTATTAGAGCCAAAACCTATCTTGCAGTAATCTGGCTCCCAGGATCGAAATGGGTAGTGGAAAACGCGCTATTCCGACGTAAAATGACGAGAGGAATCGAATGTCATAAGGTGAATTCAAATTAGAGCCTTCCTTCGTCAGAAAATCGCTATTAGAGCCAAAACAAATCTTGCAGTAATCTGGCTCCCAGCATCGTAATGGGTAGTGGAAAACGTGCTACTCCGACGTAAAATGAAGAGAGGGATCGAATGCCGCAAGCAGAATTCAAATCAGAGCCTTCCTTCGTCTGAAAATCGCTGTTAGAACCAAAACCTATCTTGCAGTAATCTGGCTCCCAGGATCGTAATGGGTAGTGGAAAACGCGCTATTCCGACGTAAAATGACGAGAGGAATCGAATGTCGTAAGGAGAATTCAAATCAGAGTCTTCCTTCGTCAGAAAATCTCTATTAGAGCCAAAACCTATCTTGTAGTAATCTGGCTCCCAGGATCGTAATGGGTAGTGGAAAACGCGCTATTCCGACGTAAAATGACGAGAGGAATCGAATGTCGTAAGGAGAATTCAAATCAGAGCCATTCGTCGTCTGAAAATCGCTATTAGGGCCAAAACATATCTCCCAGTATTCTGGCCTCCAGGACCGTAATCGCGTGCGGAAACCGTGCTATTCCGACGTAAAATGACGAGAGGGATCGAATGCCGCAAGCAGAATTCAAACCAGAGACTTCCATCGTCAGAAAATCGCTATTAGAGCCAAAACCTATCTTGCAGTAATCTGGCTCCCAGGATCGCAATGGGTAGTGGAAAACGCGCTATTCCGACGTAAAATGACGAGAGGAATCGAATGTCGTAAGGAGAATTCAAATCAGAGCCTTCCTTCGTCTGAAAATCGCTGTTAGAGCCAAAACCTATCTTGCAGTAATCTGGCCTTCAGGACCATAATCGGGTGTGGAAAGCGTGCTATTCCGACGTAAAATGACGAGAGGAATCGAATGTCGTAAGGAGAATTCAAATCAGAGCCTTCCTTCGTCTGAAAATCGCTGTTAGAGCCAAAACCTATCTCCCAGTATTCTGGCTTCGAGGACCGTAATCGGGTGTGGAAACCGTGCTATTCCGACGTAAAATGACAAGAGGGATCGAATGCCGCAAGCAGAATTCAAATCAGAGCCTTCCTTCGTCTGAAAATCGCTGTTAGAGCCAAAACCTATCTCCCAGTATTCTGGCCTCCAGGATCGTAATGGGTAGTGGAAAACGCGCTATTCCGACGTAAAATGACGAGAGGGATCGAATGTCGTAAGGAGAATTCAAATCAGAGCCTTCCTTCGTCTGAAAATCGCTGTTAGAGCCAAAACCTATCTTCCAGTATTCAGGCTGCCAGGATCGTAATCGGGAGAGGAAAACGTGCCATTCCGACGTAAAATGACGAGAAGGATCGAATGCCGCAAGCAGAATTCAAATCAGAGCCTTCCTTCGTCAGAAAATCGCTGTTATTGCCAAAACCTATCTCCCAGTATTCTGGCCTCCAGGACCGTAATCGGGTGTGGAAACCGTGCTATTCCGACGTAAAATGACGAGAGGGATCGAATGCCGCAAGCTGAATTCAAATCAGAGCCTTCCTTCGTCTGAAAATCGCTTTTAGAGCCAAAACCTATCTTGCAGTAATCTGGCTCCCAGGATCGTAATGGGTAGTGGAAAACGCGCTATTCCGACGTAAAATGACGAGAGGAATCGAATGCCGCAAGCAGAATTCAAACCAGAGCCTTCCTTCGTCAGAAAATCGCTATTAGAGCCAAAACCTATCTTGCAGTAATCTGGCTCCCAGGATCGTAATGGGTAGTGGAAAACGCGCTATTCCGACGTAAAATGACGAGAGGAATCGAATGTCGTAAGGAGAATTCAAATCAGAGCCTTCCATCGTCAGGAAATCGCTGTAAGAGCCAAAACCTATCTCCCAGTATTCTGGCCTCCAGGACCATAATCGGGTGTGGAAAACGTGCTATTCCGACGTAAAATGACAAGAGGGATCGAATGCCGCAAGCTGAATTCAAATCAGAGCCTTGTTTCGTCAGAAAATCGCTATTAGAGCCAAAACCTATCTTGCAGTAATCTGGCTCCCAGGATCGTAATGGGTAGTGGAAAACGCGCTATTCCGACGTAAAATGGCGAGAGGGATCGAATGCCGCAAGCAGAATTCAAACCAGAGCCTTCCTTCGTCCGAAAATCGTTGTTATAGCCAAAACCTATCTCCCAGTATTCTGGCTTCGAGGACCGTAATCGGGTGTGGAAACCGTGCTAATCCGACGTAAAATGACAAGAGGGATCGAATGCCGCAAGCAGAATTCAAATCAGAGCCTTCCTTCGTCTGAAAATCGCTGTTAGAGCCAAAACCTATCTCCCAGTATTCTGGCCTCCAGGATCGTAATGGGTAGTGGAAAACGCGCTATTCCGACGTAAAATGACGAGAGGAATCGAATGTCGTAAGGAGAATTCAAATCAGAGCCTTCCTTCGTCTGAAAATCGCTGTTAGAGCCAAAACCTATCTTCCAGTATTCACGCTGCCAGGATCGTAATCGGGAGAGGAAAACGTGCCATTCCGACGTAAAATGACGAGAAGGATCGAATGCCACAAGCAAAATTCAAATTAGAGCCTTCCTTCGTCAGAAAATCGCTGTTATTGCCAAAACCTATCTCCCAGTATTCTGGCCTCCAGGACCGTAATCGGGTGTGGAAACCGTGCTATTCCGACGTAAAATGACGAGAGTGATCGAATGCCGCAAGCTGAATTCAAATAAGAGCCTTGTTTCGTCAGAAAATCGCTATTAGAGCCAAAACCTATCTTGCAGTAATCTGGCTCCCAGGATCGTAATGGGTAGTGGAAAACGCGCTATTCCGACGTAAAATGACGAGAGGGATCGAATGCCGCAAGCAGAATTCAAGCCAGAGCCTTCCTTCGTCTGAAAATCGCTATTAGAACCAAAACCTATCTCCCAGTATTCTGGCCTCCAGGACCGTAATCGGGTGTGGAAACCGTGCTATTCCGACGTAAAATGACGAGAGTGATCGAATGCCGCAAGCAGAATTCAAACCAGAGTTTTCCTTCGTCAGAAAATCGCTATTAGAGCCAAAACCTATCTTGTAGTAATCTGGCTCCCAGGATCGTAATGGGTAGTGGAAAACGCGCTATTCCGACGTAAAATAACGAGAGGAATCGAGTGTCGTAAGGAGAATTCAAATCAGAGTCTTCCTTCGTCAGAAAATCGCTATTAGAGCCAAAGCCTATCTTGCAGTAATCTGGCTCCCAGGATCGAAATGGGTAGTGGAAAACGCGCTATTCCGACGTAAAATGACGAGAGGAATCGAATGCCGCAAGCAGAATTCAAATCAGATCCTTCCTTCGTCCGAAAATCGTTGTTATAGCCAAAACCTATCTTCCAGTATTCTGGCTTCGAGGACCGTAATCCCGTGTGGAAAACATGCTATTCCGACGTAAAATGACGAGAGGGATCGAATGCCGCAAGCAGAATTCAAATCAGAGCCTTCCTTCGTCTGAAAATCGCTGTTAGAGCCAAAACCTATCTTCCAGTATTCTGGACTTCAGGACCGTAATCGGGTGTGGAAACCGTGCTATTCCGACGTAAAATGACGAGAGGGATCGAATGCCGCAAGCAGAAGCCAAATCTGAGCATTTCTTCGTCTGAAAATCGCTGTTAGAGCCAAAACCTATCTTGCAGTAATCTGGCTCCCAGGATCGCAATGGGTAGTGGAAAACGAGCTATTCCGACGTAAAATGACGAGAGGGCTCGAATGCCGCAAGCAGAATTCAAATCAGAGCCTTCCTTCGTCTGAAAATCGCTGTTAGAGCCGAAACCTATCTGGCAGTAATCTGGCCTTCAGGACCATAATCGGGTGTGGAAAGCGTGCTATTCCGACGTAAAATGACGAGAGGAATCGAATGTCGTAAGGACAATTCAAATCAGAGCCTTCCTTCGTCTGAAAATCGCTGTTAGAGCCAAAACCTATCTTCCAGTATTCTGGCCTTCAGGACCGTAATCGGGTGTGGAAACAGTGCTATTCCGACGTAAAATGACGAGAGGGATCGAATGCCGCAAGCTGAATTCAAATCAGAGCCTTGTTTCGTCAGAAAATCGCTGTAAGAGCCAAAACCTATCTCCCAGTATTCTGGCCTCCAGGACCGTAATCGCGTGCGGAAACCGTGCTATTCCGACGTAAAATGACGAGAGGGATCGAATGCCGCAAGCAGAATTCAAACCAGAGCCTTCCTTCGTCAGAAAATAGCTATTAGAGCCAAAACCTATCTTGCAGTAATCTGGCTCCCAGGATCGTAATGGGTAGTGGAAAACGCGCTATTCCGACGTAAAATGACGAGAGGAATCGAATGTCGTAAGGAGAATTCAAATCAGAGCCTTCCTTCGTCTGAAAATCGCTGTTAGAGCCGTAACCTATCTTGCAGTAATCTGGCCTTCAGGACCATAATCGGGTGTGGAAAGCGTGCTATTCCGACGTAAAATGACGAGAGGATTCGAATGTCGTAAGGACAATTCAAATCAGAGCCTTCCTTCGTCTGAAAATCGCTGTTAGAGCCAAAACCTATCTTCCAGTATTCTGGCCTTCAGGACCGCAATCGGGTGTGGAAACCGTGCTATTCCGACGTAAAATGACGAGAGTGATCGAATGCCGCAAGCAGAATTCAAACCAGGGTTTTCCTTCGTCAGAAAATCGCTATTAGAGCCAAAACCTATCTTGTAGTAATCTGGCTCCCAGGATCGTAATGGGTAGTGGAAAACGCGCTATTCCGACGTAAAATAACGAGAGGAATCGAGTGTCGTAAGGAGAATTCAAATCAGAGTCTTCCTTCGTCAGAAAATCGCTATTAGAGCCAAAACCTATCTTGCAGTAATCTGGCTCCCAGGATCGAAATGGGTAGTGGAAAACGCGCTATTCCGACGTAAAATGACGAGAGGAATCGAATGCCGCAAGCAGAATTCAAATCAGATCCTTCCTTCGTCCGAAAATCGTTGTTATAGCCAAAACCTATCTTCCAGTATTCTGGCTTCGAGGACCGTAATCCCGTGTGGAAAACATGCTATTCCGACGTAAAATGACGAGAGGGATCGAATGCCGCAAGCAGAATTCAAATCAGAGCCTTCCTTCGTCTGAAAATCGCTGTTAGAGCCAAAACCTATCTTCCAGTATTCTGGCCTTCAGGACCGTAATCGGGTGTGGAAACCGTGCTATTCCGACGTAAAATGACGAGAGGGATCGAATGCCGCAAGCAGAAGCCAAATCTGAGCATTTCTTCGTCTGAAAATCGCTGTTAGAGCCAAAACCTATCTTCCAGTATTCTGGCCTCCAGGATCGTAATGGGTAGTGGAAAACATGGTATTCCGACGTAAAATGACGAGAGGGCTCGAATGCCGCAAGCAGAAGTCAAATCTGAGCCTTCCATCGTCAGAAAATCGCTATTAGAGCCAAAACCTATCTTGCAGTAATCTGGCTCCCAGGACCGTAATGGGTAGTGAAAAACGCGCTATTCCGACGTGAAATGACGAGAGGAATCGAATGTCGTAAGGAGAATTCAAATCAGAGCCTTCCTTCGTCAGAAAATCGCTATTAGAGCCAAAACCTATCTTGCAGTAATCTGGCTCCCAGGATCGTAATGGGTAGTGGAAAACGCGCTATTCCGACGTAAAATGACGAGAGGAATCGAATGTCGTAAGCAGAATTCAAATCAGAGCCTTCCTTCCTCAGAAAATCGCTATTAGAGCCAAAACCTATCTTGCAGTAATCTGGCTCCCAGGATCGTAATGGGTAGTCGAAAACGCGCTATTCCGACGTAAAATGACGAGAGGAATCGAATGTCGTAAGGAGAATTCAAATCAGAGCCTTCCTTCGTCTGAAAATCGCTATTAGAGCCAAAACCTATCTTGCAGTAATCTGGCTCCCAGGATCGCAATGGGTAGTGGAAAACGCGCTATTCCGACGTAAAATGACGAGAGGAATCGAATGTCGTAAGGAGAATTCAAATCAGAGCCTTCCTTCGTCTGAAAATCGCTGTTAGAGCCAAAACCTATCTTCCAGTATTCTGGCCTTCAGGACCGTAATCGGGTGTGGAAACCGTGCTATTCCGACGTAAAATGACGAGAGGGATCAAATGCCGCAAGCTGAATTCAAATCAGAGCCTTCCTTCGTCAGAAAATCGCTATTAGAGCCAAAACCTATCTTGCAGTAATCTGGCTCCCAGGATCGAAATGGGTAGTGGAAAACGCGCTATTCCGACGTAAAATGACGAGAGGAATCGAATGCCGCAAGCAGAATTCAAATCAGATCCTTCCTTCGTCCGAAAATCGTTGTTATAGCCAAAACCTATCTTCCAGTATTCTGGCTTCGAGGACCGTAATCCCGTGTGGAAAACATGCTATTCCGACGTAAAATGACGAGAGGGATCGAATGCCGCAAGCAGAATTCAAATCAGAGCCTTCCTTCGTCTGAAAATCGCTGTTAGAGCCAAAACCTATCTTCCAGTATTCTGGACTTCAGGACCGTAATCGGGTGTGGAAACCGTGCTATTCCGACGTAAAATGACGAGAGGGATCGAATGCCGCAAGCAGAAGCCAAATCTGAGCATTTCTTCGTCTGAAAATCGCTGTTAGAGCCAAAACCTATCTTCCAGTATTCTGGCCTCCAGGATCGTAATGGGTAGTGGAAAACATGGTATTCCGACGTAAAATGACGAGAGGGCTCGAATGCCGCAAGCAGAAGTCAAATCTGAGCCTTCCATCGTCAGAAAATCGCTATTAGAGCCAAAACCTATCTTGCAGTAATCTGGCTCCCAGGACCGTAATGGGTAGTGAAAAACGCGCTATTCCGACGTGAAATGACGAGAGGAATCGAATGTCGTAAGGAGAATTCAAATCAGAGCCTTCCTTCGTCAGAAAATCGCTATTAGAGCCAAAACCTATATTGCAGTAATCTGGCTACCAGGATCGTAATGGGTAATGGAAAACGCGCTATTCCGACGTAAAATGACGAGAGGCATTGAATGTCGTAAGCAGAATTCAAATCAGAGCCTTCCTTCCTCAGAAAATCGCTATTAGAGCCAAAACCTATCTTGCAGTAATCTGGCTCCCAGGATCGTAATGGGTAGTCGAAAACGCGCTATTCCGACGTAAAATGACGAGAGGAATCGAATGTCGTAAGGAGAATTCAAATCAGAGCCTTCATTCGTCTGAAAATCGCTATAAGAGCCAAAACGTATCTTGCAGTAATCTGGCTCCCAGGATCGCAATGGGTAGTGGAAAACGCGCTATTCCGACGTAAAATGACGAGAGGCATTGAATGTCGTAAGCAGAATTCAAATCAGAGCCTTCCTTCCTCAGAAAATCGCTATTAGAGCCAAAACCTATCTTGCAGTAATCTGGCTCCCAGGATCGTAATGGGTAGTCGAAAACGCGCTATTCCGACGTAAAATGACGAGAGGCATTGAATGTCGTAAGCAGAATTCAAATCAGAGCCTTCCTTCCTCAGAAAATCGCTATTAGAGCCAAAACCTATCTTGCAGTAATCTGGCTCCCAGGATCGTAATGGGTAGTCGAAAACGCGCTATTCCGACGTAAAATGACGAGAGGAATCGAATGTCGTAAGGAGAATTCAAATCAGAGCCTTCCTTCGTCTGAAAATCGCTGTTAGAGCCAAAACCTATCTTCCAGTATTCTGGACTTCAGGACCGTAATCGGGTGTGGAAACCGAGCTATTCCGACGTAAAATGACGAGAGGGATCGAATGCCGCAAGCAGAAGCCAAATCTGAGCATTTCTTCGTCTGAAAATCGCTGTTAGAGCCAAAACCTATCTTCCAGTATTCTGGCCTCCAGAATCGTAATGGGTAGTGGAAAACGAGCTATTCCGACGTAAAATGACGAGAGGGCTCGAATGCCGCAAGCAGAAGTCAAATCTGAGCCTTCCATCGTCAGAAAATCGCTATTAGAGCCAAAACCTATCTTGCAGTAATCTGGCTCCCAGGATCGCAATGGGTAGTGAAAAACGCGCTATTCCGACGTGAAATGACGAGAGGAATCGAATGTCGTAAGGAGAATTCAAATCAGAGCCTTCCTTCGTCAGAAAATCGCTATTAGAGCCAAAACCTATATTGCAGTAATCTGGCTACCAGGATCGTAATGGGTAATGGAAAACGCGCTATTCCGACGTAAAATGACGAGAGGCATTGAATGTCGTAAGCAGAATTCAAATCAGAGCCTTCCTTCCTCAGAAAATCGCTATTAGAGCCAAAACCTATCTTGCAGTAATCTGGCTCCCAGGATCGTAATGGGTAGTGGAAAACGCGCTATTCCGACGTAAAATGACGAGAGGAATCGAATGTCGTAAGGAGAATTCAAATCAGAGCCTTCATTCGTCTGAAAATCGCTATAAGAGCCAAAACGTATCTTGCAGTAATCTGGCTCCCAGGATCGCAATGGGTAGTGGAAAACGCGCTATTCCGACGTAAAATGACGAGAGGAATCGAATGTCGTAAGGAGAATTCAAATCAGAGCCTTCCTTCGTCTGAAAATCGCTGTTAGAGCCAAAACCTATCTTCCAGTATTCTGGCCTTCAGGACCATAATCGGGTGTGGAAACCGTGCTATTCCGACGTAAAATGACGAGAGGGATCAAATGCCGCAAGCAGAATTCAAATCAGAGCCTTCCTTCGTCAGAAAATCGCTATTAGAGCCAAAACCTATCTTGCAGTAATCTGGCTCCCAGGATCGAAATGGGTAGTGGAAAACGCGCTATTCCGACGTAAAATGACGAGAGGAATCGAATGCCGCAAGCAGAATTCAAATCAGATCCTTCCTTCGTCCGAAAATCGTTGTTATAGCCAAAACCTATCTTCCAGTATTCTGGCTTCGAGGACCGTAATCCCGTGTGGAAAACATGCTATTCCGACGTAAAATGACGAGAGGGATCGAATGCCGCAAGCAGAATTCAAATCAGAGCCTTCCTTCGTCTGAAAATCGCTGTTAGAGCCAAAACCTATCTTCCAGTATTCTGGACTTCAGGACCGTAATCGGGTGTGGAAACCGAGCTATTCCGACGTAAAATGGCGAGAGGGATCGAATGCCGCAAGCAGAAGCCAAATCTGAGCATTTCTTCGTCTGAAAATCGCTGTTAGAGCCAAAACCTATCTTCCAGTATTCTGGCCTCCAGAATCGTAATGGGTAGTGGAAAACGAGCTATTCCGACGTAAAATGACGAGAGGGCTCGAATGCCGCAAGCAGAAGTCAAATCTGAGCCTTCCATCGTCAGAAAATCGCTATTAGAGCCAAAACCTATCTTGCAGTAATCTGGCTCCCAGGATCGCAATGGGTAGTGAAAAACGCGCTATTCCGACGTGAAATGACGAGAGGAATCGAATGTCGTAAGGAGAATTCAAATCAGAGCCTTCCTTCGTCAGAAAATCGCTATTAGAGCCAAAACCTATATTGCAGCAATCTGGCTACCAGGATCGTAATGGGTAATGGAAAACGCGCTATTCCGACGTAAAATGACGAGAGGCATTGAATGTCGTAAGCAGAATTCAAATCAGAGCCTTCCTTCCTCAGAAAATCGCTATTAGAGCCAAAACCTATCTTGCAGTAATCTGGCTCCCAGGATCGTAATGGGTAGTCGAAAACGCGCTATTCCGACGTAAAATGACGAGAGGAATCGAATGTCGTAAGGAGAATTCAAATCAGAGCCTTCATTCGTCTGAAAATCGCTATAAGAGCCAAAACGTATCTTGCAGTAATCTGGCTCCCAGGATCGCAATGGGTAGTGGAAAACGCGCTATTCCGACGTAAAATGACGAGAGGCATTGAATGTCGTAAGCAGAATTCAAATCAGAGCCTTCCTTCCTCAGAAAATCGCTATTAGAGCCAAAACCTATCTTGCAGTAATCTGGCTCCCAGGATCGTAATGGGTAGTCGAAAACGCGCTATTCCGACGTAAAATGACGAGAGGAATCGAATGTCGTAAGGAGAATTCAAATCAGAGTCTTCCTTCGTCAGAAAATCTCTATTAGAGCCAAAACCTATCTTGTAGTAATCTGGCTCCCAGGATCGTAATGGGTAGTGGAAAACGCGCTATTCCGACGTAAAATGACGAGAGGAATCGAATGTCGTAAGGAGAATTCAAATCAGAGCCATTCGTCGTCTGAAAATCGCTATTAGGGCCAAAACATATCTCCCAGTATTCTGGCCTCCAGGACCGTAATCGCGTGCGGAAACCGTGCTATTCCGACGTAAAATGACGAGAGGGATCGAATGCCGCAAGCAGAATTCAAACCAGAGACTTCCATCGTCAGAAAATCGCTATTAGAGCCAAAACCTATCTTGCAGTAATCTGGCTCCCAGGATCGCAATGGGTAGTGGAAAACGCGCTATTCCGACGTAAAATGACGAGAGGAATCGAATGTCGTAAGGAGAATTCAAATCAGAGCCTTCCTTCGTCTGAAAATCGCTGTTAGAGCCGTAACCTATCTTGCAGTAATCTGGCCTTCAGGACCATAATCGGGTGTGGAAAGCGTGCTATTCCGACGTAAAATGACGAGAGGAATCGAATGTCGTAAGGAGAATTCAAATCAGAGCCTTCCTTCGTCTGAAAATCGCTGTTAGAGCCAAAACCTATCTCCCAGTATTCTGGCTTCGAGGACCGTAATCGGGTGTGGAAACCGTGCTATTCCGACGTAAAATGACGAGAGGGATCGAATGCCGCAAGCAGAATTCAAATCAGAGCCTTCCTTCGTCTGAAAATCGCTGTTAGAGCCAAAACCTATCTCCCAGTATTCTGGCCTCCAGGATCGAAATGGGTAGTGGAAAACGCGCTATTCCGACGTAAAATGACGAGAGGAATCGAATGTCGTAAGGAGAATTCAAATCAGAGCCTTCCTTCGTCTGAAAATCGCTGTTAGAGCCAAAACCTATCTTCCAGTATTCACGCTGCCAGGATCGTAATCGGGAGAGGAAAACGTGCCATTCCGACGTAAAATGACGAGAAGGATCGAATGCCACAAGCAAAATTCAAATTAGAGCCTTCCTTCGTCAGAAAATCGCTGTTATTGCCAAAACCTATCTCCCAGTATTCTGGCCTCCAGGACCGTAATCGGGTGTGGAAACCGTGCTATTCCGACGTAAAATGACGAGAGGGATCGAATGCCGCAAGCTGAATTCAAATAAGAGCCTTCCTTCGTCTGAAAATCGCTTTTAGAGCCAAAACCTATCTTGCAGTAATCTGGCTCCCAGGATCGTAATGGGTAGTGGAAAACGCGCTATTCCGACGTAAAATGACGAGAGGAATCGAATGCCGCAAGCAGAATTCAAACCAGAGCCTTCCTTCGTCAGAAAATCGCTATTAGAGCCAAAACCTATCTTGTAGTAATCTGGCTCCCAGGATCGTAATGGGTAGTGGAAAACGCGCTATTCCGACGTAAAATGACGAGAGGAATCGAATGTCGTAAGGAGAATTCAAATCAGAGCCTTCCATCGTCAGGAAATCGCTGTAAGAGCCAAAACCTATCTCCCAGTATTCTGGCCTCCAGGACCATAATCGGGTGTGGAAAACGTGCTATTCCGACGTAAAATGACAAGAGGGATCGAATGCCGCAAGCTGAATTCAAATAAGAGCCTTGTTTCGTCAGAAAATCGCTATTAGAGCCAAAACCTATCTTGCAGTAATCTGGCTCCCAGGATCGTTATGGGTAGTGGAAAACGCGCTATTCCGACGTAAAATGGCGAGAGGGATCGAATGCCGCAAGCAGAATTCAAACCAGAGACTTCCATCGTCAGAAAATCGCTATTAGAGCCAAAACCTATCTTGCAGTAATCTGGCTCCCAGGATCGCAATGGGTAGTGGAAAACGCGCTATTCCGACGTAAAATGACGAGAGGAATCGAATGTCGTAAGGAGAATTCAAATCAGAGCCTTCCTTCGTCTGAAAATCGCTGTTAGAGCCGTAACCTATCTTGCAGTAATCTGGCCTTCAGGACCATAATCGGGTGTGGAAAGCGTGCTATTCCGACGTAAAATGACGAGAGGATTCGAATGTCGTAAGGACAATTCAAATCAGAGCCTTCCTTCGTCTGAAAATCGCTGTTAGAGCCAAAACCTATCTCCCAGTATTCTGGCTTCGAGGACCGTAATCGGGTGTGGAAACCGTGCTATTCCGACGTAAAATGACAAGAGGGATCGAATGCCGCAAGCAGAATTCAAATCAGAGCCTTCCTTCGTCTGAAAATCGCTGTTAGAGCCAAAACCTATCTCCCAGTATTCTGGCCTCCAGGATCGAAATGGGTAGTGGAAAACGCGCTATTCCGACGTAAAATGACGAGAGGAATCGAATGTCGTAAGGAGAATTCAAATCAGAGCCTTCCTTCGTCTGAAAATCGCTGTTAGAGCCAAAACCTATCTTCCAGTATTCAGGCTGCCAGGATCGTAATCGGGAGAGGAAAACGTGCTATTCCGACGTAAAATGACGAGAAGGATCGAATGCCACAAGCAAAATTCAAATCAGAGCCTTCCTTCGTCAGAAAATCGCTGTTATTGCCAAAACCTATCTCCCAGTATTCTGGCCTCCAGGACCGTAATCGGGTGTGGAAACCGTGCTATTCCGACGTAAAATGACGAGAGGGATCGAATGCCGCAAGCTGAATTCAAATCAGAGCCTTCCTTCGTCTGAAAATCGCTTTTAGAGCCAAAACCTATCTTGCAGTAATCTGGCTCCCAGGATCGTAATGGGTAGTGGAAAACGCGCTATTCCGACGTAAAATGACGAGAGGAATCGAATGCCGCAAGCAGAATTCAAACCAGAGCCTTCCTTCGTCAGAAAATCGCTATTAGAGCCAAAACCTATCTTGCAGTAATCTGGCTCCCAGGATCGTAATGGGTAGTGGAAAACGCGCTATTCCGACGTAAAATGACGAGAGGAATCGAATGTCGTAAGGAGAATTCAAATCAGAGCCTTCCATCGTCAGGAAATCGCTGTAAGAGCCAAAACCTATCTCCCAGTATTCTGGCCTCCAGGACCATAATCGGGTGTGGAAAACGTGCTATTCCGACGTAAAATGACAAGAGGGATCGAATGCCGCAAGCTGAATTCAAATAAGAGCCTTGTTTCGTCAGAAAATCGCTATTAGAGCCAAAACCTATCTTGCAGTAATCTGGCTCCCAGGATCGTTATGGGTAGTGGAAAACGCGCTATTCCGACGTAAAATGGCGAGAGGGATCGAATGCCGCAAGCAGAATTCAAACCAGAGCCTTCCTTCGTCCGAAAATCGTTGTTATAGCCAAAACCTATCTCCCAGTATTCTGGCTTCGAGGACCGTAATCGGGTGTGGAAACCGTGCTAATCCGACGTAAAATGACAAGAGGGATCGAATGCCGCAAGCAGAATTCAAATCAGAGCCTTCCTTCGTCTGAAAATCGCTGTTAGAGCCAAAACCTATCTCCCAGTATTCTGGCCTCCAGGATCGAAATGGGTAGTGGAAAACGCGCTATTCCGACGTAAAATGACGAGAGGAATCGAATGTCGTAAGGAGAATTCAAATCAGAGCCTTCCTTCGTCTGAAAATCGCTGTTAGAGCCAAAACCTATCTTCCAGTATTCACGCTGCCAGGATCGTAATCGGGAGAGGAAAACGTGCCATTCCGACGTAAAATGACGAGAAGGATCGAATGCCACAAGCAAAATTCAAATTAGAGCCTTCCTTCGTCAGAAAATCGCTGTTATTGCCAAAACCTATCTCCCAGTATTCTGGCCTCCAGGACCGTAATCGGGTGTGGAAACCGTGCTATTCCGACGTAAAATGACGAGAGTGATCGAATGCCGCAAGCTGAATTCAAATAAGAGCCTTGTTTCGTCAGAAAATCGCTATTAGAGCCAAAACCTATCTTGCAGTAATCTGGCTCCCAGGATCGTAATGGGTAGTGGAAAACGCGCTATTCCGACGTAAAATGACGAGAGGGATCGAATGCCGCAAGCAGAATTCAAGCCAGAGCCTTCCTTCGTCTGAAAATCGCTATTAGAACCAAAACCTATCTCCCAGTATTCTGGCCTCCAGGACCGTAATCGGGTGTGGAAACCGTGCTATTCCGACGTAAAATGACGAGAGTGATCGAATGCCGCAAGCAGAATTCAAACCAGAGTTTTCCTTCGTCAGAAAATCGCTATTAGAGCCAAAACCTATCTTGTAGTAATCTGGCTCCCAGGATCGTAATGGGTAGTGGAAAACGCGCTATTCCGACGTAAAATAACGAGAGGAATCGAGTGTCGTAAGGAGAATTCAAATCAGAGTCTTCCTTCGTCAGAAAATCGCTATTAGAGCCAAAGCCTATCTTGCAGTAATCTGGCTCCCAGGATCGAAATGGGTAGTGGAAAACGCGCTATTCCGACGTAAAATGACGAGAGGAATCGAATGCCGCAAGCAGAATTCAAATCAGATCCTTCCTTCGTCCGAAAATCGTTGTTATAGCCAAAACCTATCTTCCAGTATTCTGGCTTCGAGGACCGTAATCCCGTGTGGAAAACATGCTATTCCGACGTAAAATGACGAGAGGGATCGAATGCCGCAAGCAGAATTCAAATCAGAGCCTTCCTTCGTCTGAAAATCGCTGTTAGAGCCAAAACCTATCTTCCAGTATTCTGGACTTCAGGACCGTAATCGGGTGTGGAAACCGAGCTATTCCGACGTAAAATGACGAGAGGGATCGAATGCCGCAAGCAGAAGCCAAATCTGAGCATTTCTTCGTCTGAAAATCGCTGTTAGAGCCAAAACCTATCTTGCAGTAATCTGGCTCCCAGGATCGCAATGGGTAGTGGAAAACGAGCTATTCCGACGTAAAATGACGAGAGGGCTCGAATGCCGCAAGCAGAATTCAAATCAGAGCCTTCCTTCGTCTGAAAATCGCTGTTAGAGCCGAAACCTATCTGGCAGTAATCTGGCCTTCAGGACCATAATCGGGTGTGGAAAGCGTGCTATTCCGACGTAAAATGACGAGAGGAATCGAATGTCGTAAGGACAATTCAAATCAGAGCCTTCCTTCGTCTGAAAATCGCTGTTAGAGCCAAAACCTATCTTCCAGTATTCTGGCCTTCAGGACCGTAATCGGGTGTGGAAACCGTGCTATTCCGACGTAAAATGACGAGAGGGATCGAATGCCGCAAGCTGAATTCAAATCAGAGCCTTGTTTCGTCAGAAAATCGCTGTAAGAGCCAAAACCTATCTCCCAGTATTCTGGCCTCCAGGACCGTAATCGCGTGCGGAAACCGTGCTATTCCGACGTAAAATGACGAGAGGGATCGAATGCCGCAAGCAGAATTCAAACCAGAGCCTTCCATCGTCAGAAAATAGCTATTAGAGCCAAAACCTATCTTGCAGTAATCTGGCTCCCAGGATCGCAATGGGTAGTGGAAAACGCGCTATTCCGACGTAAAATGACGAGAGGAATCGAATGTCGTAAGGAGAATTCAAATCAGAGCCTTCCTTCGTCTGAAAATCGCTGTTAGAGCCGTAACCTATCTTGCAGTAATCTGGCCTTCAGGACCATAATCGGGTGTGGAAAGCGTGCTATTCCGACGTAAAATGACGAGAGGATTCGAATGTCGTAAGGACAATTCAAATCAGAGCCTTCCTTCGTCTGAAAATCGCTGTTAGAGCCAAAACCTATCTTCCAGTATTCTGGCCTTCAGGACCGCAATCGGGTGTGGAAACCGTGCTATTCCGACGTAAAATGACGAGAGTGATCGAATGCCGCAAGCAGAATTCAAACCAGGGTTTTCCTTCGTCAGAAAATCGCTATTAGAGCCAAAACCTATCTTGTAGTAATCTGGCTCCCAGGATCGTAATGGGTAGTGGAAAACGCGCTATTCCGACGTAAAATAACGAGAGGAATCGAGTGTCGTAAGGAGAATTCAAATCAGAGTCTTCCTTCGTCAGAAAATCGCTATTAGAGCCAAAGCCTATCTTGCAGTAATCTGGCTCCCAGGATCGAAATGGGTAGTGGAAAACGCGCTATTCCGACGTAAAATGACGAGAGGAATCGAATGCCGCAAGCAGAATTCAAATCAGATCCTTCCTTCGTCCGAAAATCGTTGTTATAGCCAAAACCTATCTTCCAGTATTCTGGCTTCGAGGACCGTAATCCCGTGTGGAAAACATGCTATTCCGACGTAAAATGACGAGAGGGATCGAATGCCGCAAGCAGAATTCAAATCAGAGCCTTCCTTCGTCTGAAAATCGCTGTTAGAGCCAAAACCTATCTTCCAGTATTCTGGACTTCAGGACCGTAATCGGGTGTGGAAAACGAGCTATTCCGACGTAAAATGACGAGAGGGCTCGAATGCCGCAAGCAGAAGTCAAATCTGAGCCTTCCATCGTCAGAAAATCGCTATTAGAGCCAAAACCTATCTTGCAGTAATCTGGCTCCCAGGATCGCAATGGGTAGTGAAAAACGCGCTATTCCGACGTGAAATGACGAGAGGAATCGAATGTCGTAAGGAGAATTCAAATCAGAGCCTTCCTTCGTCAGAAAATCGCTATTAGAGCCAAAACCTATATTGCAGTAATCTGGCTACCAGGATCGTAATGGGTAATGGAAAACGCGCTATTCCGACGTAAAATGACGAGAGGCATTGAATGTCGTAAGCAGAATTCAAATCAGAGCCTTCCTTCCTCAGAAAATCGCTATTAGAGCCAAAACCTATCTTGCAGTAATCTGGCTCCCAGGATCGTAATGGGTAGTCGAAAACGCGCTATTCCGACGTAAAATGACGAGAGGAATCGAATGTCGTAAGGAGAATTCAAATCAGAGCCTTCATTCGTCTGAAAATCGCTATAAGAGCCAAAACGTATCTTGCAGTAATCTGGCTCCCAGGATCGCAATGGGTAGTGGAAAACGCGCTATTCCGACGTAAAATGACGAGAGGAATCGAATGTCGTAAGGACAATTCAAATCAGAGCCTTCCTTCGTCTGAAAATCGCTGTTAGAGCCAAAACCTATCTTCCAGTATTCTGGCCTTCAGGACCGTAATCGGGTGTGGAAACCGTGCTATTCCGACGTAAAATGACGAGAGGGATCGAATGCCGCAAGCAGAATTCAAATCAGAGCCTTCCTTCGTCAGAAAATCGCTATTAGAGCCAAAACCTATCTTGCAGTAATCTGGCTCCCAGGATCGAAATGGGTAGTGGAAAACGCGCTATTCCGACGTAAAATGACGAGAGGAATCGAATGCCGCAAGCAGAATTCAAATCAGATCCTTCCTTCGTCCGAAAATCGTTGTTATAGCCAAAACCTATCTTCCAGTATTCTGGCTTCGAGGACCGTAATCCCGTGTGGAAAACATGCTATTCCGACGTAAAATGACGAGAGGGATCGAATGCCGCAAGCAGAATTCAAATCAGAGCCTTCCTTCGTCTGAAAATCGCTGTTAGAGCCAAAACCTATCTTCCAGTATTCTGGCCTTCAGGACCGTAATCGGGTGTGGAAACCGTGCTATTCCGACGTAAAATGACGAGAGGGATCGAATGCCGCAAGCAGAAGCCAAATCTGAGCATTTCTTCGTCTGAAAATCGCTGTTAGAGCCAAAACCTATCTTCCAGTATTCTGGCCTCCAGGATCGTAATGGGTAGTGGAAAACATGGTATTCCGACGTAAAATGACGAGAGGGATCGAATGCCGCAAGCAGAAGTCAAATCTGAGCCTTCCATCGTCAGAAAATCGCTATTAGAGCCAAAACCTATCTTGCAGTAATCTGGCTCCCAGGATCGCAATGGGTAGTGAAAAACGCGCTATTCCGACGTGAAATGACGAGAGGAATCGAATGTCGTAAGGAGAATTCAAATCAGAGCCTTCCTTCGTCAGAAAATCGCTATTAGAGCCAAAACCTATATTGCAGTAATCTGGCTCCCAGGATCGTAATGGGTAGTGGAAAACGCGCTATTCCGACGTAAAATGACGAGAGGCATTGAATGTCGTAAGCAGAATTCAAATCAGAGCCTTCCTTCCTCAGAAAATCGCTATTAGAGCCAAAACCTATCTTGCAGTAATCTGGCTCCCAGGATCGTAATGGGTAGTGGAAAACGCGCTATTCCGACGTAAAATGACGAGAGGAATCGAATGTCGTAAGGAGAATTCAAATCAGAGCCTTCATTCGTCTGAAAATCGCTATAAGAGCCAAAACGTATCTTGCAGTAATCTGGCTCCCAGGATCGCAATGGGTAGTGGAAAACGCGCTATTCCGACGTAAAATGACGAGAGGCATTGAATGTCGTAAGCAGAATTCAAATCAGAGCCTTCCTTCCTCAGAAAATCGCTATTAGAGCCAAAACCTATCTTGCAGTAATCTGGCTCCCAGGATCGTAATGGGTAGTCGAAAACGCGCTATTCCGACGTAAAATGACGAGAGGAATCGAATGTCGTAAGGAGAATTCAAATCAGAGCCTTCATTCGTCTGAAAATCGCTATAAGAGCCAAAACGTATCTTGCAGTAATCTGGCTCCCAGGATCGCAATGGGTAGTGGAAAACGCGCTATTCCGACGTAAAATGACGAGAGGAATCGAATGTCGTAAGGACAATTCAAATCAGAGCCTTCCTTCGTCTGAAAATCGCTGTTAGAGCCAAAACCTATCTTCCAGTATTCTGGCCTTCAGGACCGCAATCGGGTGTGGAAACCGTGCTATTCCGACGTAAAATGACGAGAGGGGTCGAATGCCGCAAGCTGAATTCAAATCAGAGCCTTCCTTCGTCAGAAAATCGCTATTAGAGCCAAAACCTATCTTGCAGTAATCTGGCTCCCAGGATCGCAATGGGTAGTGGAAAACGCGCTATTCCGACGTAAAATGACGAGAGGAATCGAATGTCGTAAGGAGAATTCAAATCAGAGCCTTCCTTCGTCTGAAAATCGCTGTTAGAGCCAAAACCTATCTTGCAGTAATCTGGCCTTCAGGACCATAATCGGGTGTGGAAAGCGTGCTATTCCGACGTAAAATGACGAGAGGAATCGAATGTCGTAAGGACAATTCAAATCAGAGCCTTCCTTCGTCTGAAAATCGCTGTTAGAGCCAAAACCTATCTTCCAGTATTCTGGCCTTCAGGACCGTAATCGGGTGTGGAAACAGTGCTAATCCGACGTAAAATGACGAGAGGGATCGAATGCCGCAAGCTGAATTCAAATCAGAGCCTTGTTTCGTCAGAAAATCGCTGTAAGAGCCAAAACCTATCTCCCAGTATTCTGGCCTCCAGGACCGTAATCGCGTGCGGAAACCGTGCTATTCCGACGTAAAATGACGAGAGGGATCGAATGCCGCAAGCAGAATTCAAACCAGAGTCTTCCATCGTCAGAAAATCGCTATTAGAGCCAAAACCTATCTTGCAGTAATCTGGCTCCCAGGATCGCAATGGGTAGTGGAAAACGCGCTATTCCGACGTAAAATGACGAGAGGAATCGAATGTCGTAAGGAGAATTCAAATCAGAGCCTTCCTTCGTCTGAAAATCGCTGTTAGAGCCGTAACCTATCTTGCAGTAATCTGGCCTTCAGGACCATAATCGGGTGTGGAAAGCGTGCTATTCCGACGTAAAATGACGAGAGGATTCGAATGTCGTAAGGACAATTCAAATCAGAGCCTTCCTTCGTCTGAAAATCGCTGTTAGAGCCAAAACCTATCTTCCAGTATTCTGGCCTTCAGGACCGTAATCGCGTGCGGAAACCGTGCTATTCCGACGTAAAATGACGAGAGGGATCGAATGCCGCAAGCAGAATTCAAACCAGGGTTTTCCTTCGTCAGAAAATCGCTATTAGAGCCAAAACCTATCTTGTAGTAATCTGGCTCCCAGGATCGTAATGGGTAGTGGAAAACGCGCTATTCCGACGTAAAATAACGAGAGGAATCGAGTGTCGTAAGGAGAATTCAAATCAGAGTCTTCCTTCGTCAGAAAATCGCTATTAGAGCCAAAGCCTATCTTGCAGTAATCTGGCTCCCAGGATCGAAATGGGTAGTGGAAAACGCGCTATTCCGACGTAAAATGACGAGAGGAATCGAATGCCGCAAGCAGAATTCAAATCAGATCCTTCCTTCGTCCGAAAATCGTTGTTATAGCCAAAACCTATCTTCCAGTATTCTGGCTTCGAGGACCGTAATCCCGTGTGGAAAACATGCTATTCCGACGTAAAATGACGAGAGGGATCGAATGCCGCAAGCAGAATTCAAATCAGAGCCTTCCTTCGTCTGAAAATCGCTGTTAGAGCCAAAACCTATCTTCCAGTATTCTGGACTTCAGGACCGTAATCGGGTGTGGAAACCGAGCTATTCCGACGTAAAATGACGAGAGGGATCGAATGCCGCAAGCAGAAGCCAAATCTGAGCATTTCTTCGTCTGAAAATCGCTGTTAGAGCCAAAACCTATCTTCCAGTATTCTGGCCTCCAGAATCGTAATGGGTAGTGGAAAACGAGCTATTCCGACGTAAAATGACGAGAGGGCTCGAATGCCGCAAGCAGAAGTCAAATCTGAGCCTTCCATCGTCAGAAAATCGCTATTAGAGCCAAAACCTATCTTGCAGTAATCTGGCTCCCAGGATCGCAATGGGTAGTGAAAAACGCGCTATTCCGACGTGAAATGACGAGAGGAATCGAATGTCGTAAGGAGAATTCAAATCACAGCCTTCCTTCGTCAGAAAATCGCTATTAGAGCCAAAACCTATATTGCAGTAATCTGGCTACCAGGATCGTAATGGGTAATGGAAAACGCGCTATTCCGACGTAAAATGACGAGAGGCATTGAATGTCGTAAGCAGAATTCAAATCAGAGCCTTCCTTCCTCAGAAAATCGCTATTAGAGCCAAAACCTATCTTGCAGTAATCTGGCTCCCAGGATCGTAATGGGTAGTCGAAAACGCGCTATTCCGACGTAAAATGACGAGAGGAATCGAATGTCGTAAGGAGAATTCAAATCAGAGCCTTCATTCGTCTGAAAATCGCTATAAGAGCCAAAACGTATCTTGCAGTAATCTGGCTCCCAGGATCGCAATGGGTAGTGGAAAACGCGCTATTCCGACGTAAAATGACGAGAGGAATCGAATGTCGTAAAGACAATTCAAATCAGAGCCTTCCTTCGTCTGAAAATCGCTGTTAGAGCCAAAACCTATCTTCCAGTATTCTGGCCTTCAGGACCGCAATCGGGTGTGGAAACCGTGCTATTCCGACGTAAAATGACGAGAGGGATCAAATGCCGCAAGCTGAATTCAAATCAGAGCCTTCCTTCGTCAGAAAATCGCTATTAGAGCCAAAACCTATCTTGCAGTAATCTGGCTCCCAGGATCGCAATGGGTAGTGGAAAACGCGCTATTCCGACGTAAAATGACGAGAGGAATCGAATGTCGTAAGGAGAATTCAAATCAGAGCCTTCCTTCGTCTGAAAATCGCTGTTAGAGCCGAAACCTATCTTGCAGTAATCTGGCCTTCAGGACCATAATCGGGTGTGGAAAGCGTGCTATTCCGACGTAAAATGACGAGAGGAATCGAATGTCGTAAGGACAATTCAAATCAGAGCCTTCCTTCGTCTGAAAATCGCTGTTAGAGCCAAAACCTATCTTCCAGTATTCTGGCCTTCAGGACCGTAATCGGGTGTGGAAACAGTGCTAATCCGACGTAAAATGACGAGAGGGATCGAATGCCGCAAGCTGAATTCAAATCAGAGCCTTGTTTCGTCAGAAAATCGCTGTAAGAGCCAAAACCTATCTCCCAGTATTCTGGCCTCCAGGACCGTAATCGCGTGCGGAAACCGTGCTATTCCGACGTAAAATGACGAGAGGGATCGAATGCCGCAAGCAGAATTCAAACCAGAGACTTCCATCGTCAGAAAATCGCTATTAGAGCCAAAACCTATCTTGCAGTAATCTGGCTCCCAGGATCGCAATGGGTAGTGGAAAACGCGCTATTCCGACGTAAAATGACGAGAGGAATCGAATGTCGTAAGGAGAATTCAAATCAGAGCCTTCCTTCGTCTGAAAATCGCTGTTAGAGCCGAAACCTATCTTGCAGTAATCTGGCCTTCAGGACCATAATCGGGTGTGGAAAGCGTGCTATTCCGACGTAAAATGACGAGAGGAATCGAATGTCGTAAGGAGAATTCAAATCAGAGCCTTCCTTCGTCTGAAAATCGCTGTTAGAGCCAAAACCTATCTTCCAGTATTCTGGCCTTCAGGACCGTAATCGGGTGTGGAAACCGTGCTATTCCGAAGTAAAATGACGAGAGGGATCGAATGCCGCAAGCAGAAGTCAAATCTGAGCCTTCCATCGTCAGGAAATCGCTATTAGAGCCAAAACCTATCTTCCAGTATTCTGGCCTTCAGGACCGTAATCGGGTGTGGAAACCGTGCTATTCCGACGTAAAATGACGAGAGGGATCGAATGCCGCAAGCAGAATTCAAATCAGAGCCTTCCTTCGTCAGAAAATCGCTGTTAGAGCCAAAACCTATCTCCCAGTATTCTGGCCTTCAGGACCGTAATCGGGTGTGGAAACCGTGCTATTCCGACGTAAAATGACGAGAGGGATCGAATGCCGCAAGCTGAATTCAAATCAGAGCCTTCCTTCGTCAGAAAATCGCTATTAGAGCCAAAACCTATCTCCCAGTATTCTGGCCTTCAGGGCCGTAATCGGGTGTGGAAAACGTGCTATTCCGACGTAAAATGACGAGAGGGATCGAATGCAGCAAGCAGAAGTCAAATCAGAGCCTTCCTTCGTCAGAAAATCGTTGTTATAGCCAAAACCTATCTCCCAGTATTCTGGCTTCGAGGACCGTAATCGGGTGTGGAAACCGTGCTATTCCGACGTAAAATGACGAGAGGGATCGAATGCCGCAAGCTGAATTCAAATCAGAGCCTTCCTTCGTCAGAAAATCGCTATTAGAGCCAAAACCTATCTTCCAGTATTCTGGCCTTCAGGACCGTAATCGGGTGTGGAAACCGTGCTATTCCGACGTAAAATGACGAGAGGGATCGAATGCCGCAAGCTGAATTCAAATCAGAGCCTTCCTTCGTCAGAAAATCGCTATTAGAGCCAAAACCTATCTTGCAGTAATCTGGCTCCCAGGATCGCAATGGGTAGTGGAAAACGCGCTATTCCGACGTAAAATGACGAGAGGAATCGAATGTCGTAAGGAGAATTCAAATCAGAGCCTTCCTTCGTCTGAAAATCGCTGTTGGAGCCGAAACCTATCTTGCAGTAATCTGGCCTTCAGGACCATAATCGGGTGTGGAAAGCGTGCTATTCCGACGTAAAATGACGAGAGGAATCGAATGTCGTAAGGACAATTCAAATCAGAGCCTTCCTTCGTCTGAAAATCGCTGTTAGAGCCAAAACCTATCTTCCAGTATTCTGGCCTTCAGGACCGTAATCGGGTGTGGAAACCGTGCTATTCCGACGTAAAATGACGAGAGGGATCGAATGCCGCAAGCTGAATTCAAATCAGAGCCTTGTTTCGTCAGAAAATCGCTGTAAGAGCCAAAACCTATCTCCCAGTATTCTGGCCTCCAGGACCGTAATCGCGTGCGGAAACCGTGCTATTCCGACGTAAAATGACGAGAGGGATCGAATGCCGCAAGCAGAATTCAAACCAGAGCCTTCCATCGTCAGAAAATCGCTATTAGAGCCAAAACCTATCTTGCAGTAATCTGGCTCCCAGGATCGCAATGGGTAGTGGAAAACGCGCTATTCCGACGTAAAATGACGAGAGGAATCGAATGTCGTAAGGAGAATTCAAATCAGAGCCTTCCTTCGTCTGAAAATCGCTGTTAGAGCCGTAACCTATCTTGCAGTAATCTGGCCTTCAGGACCATAATCGGGTGTGGAAAGCGTGCTATTCCGACGTAAAATGACGAGAGGATTCGAATGTCGTAAGGACAATTCAAATCAGAGCCTTCCTTCGTCTGAAAATCGCTGTTAGAGCCAAAACCTATCTTCCAGTATTCTGGCCTTCAGGACCGTAATCGGGTGTGGAAACCGTGCTATTCCGAAGTAAAATGACGAGAGGAATCGAATGCCGCAAGCAGAAGTCAAATCTGAGCCTTCCATCGTCAGAAAATCGCTGTTAGAGCCAAAACCTATCTCCCAGTATTCTGGCCTTCAGGACCGTAATCGGGTGTGGAAACCGTGCTATTCCGACGTAAAATGACGAGAGGGATCGAATGCCGCAAGCTGAATTCAAATCAGAGCCTTCCTTCGTCAGAAAATCGCTATTAGAGCCAAAACCTATCTTGCAGTAATCTGGCCTTCAGGACCGTAATCGGGTGTGGAAAACGTGCTATTCCGAAGTAAAATGACGAGAGGGATCGAATGCAGCAAGCAGAAGTCAAATCAGAGCCTTCCTTCGTCAGAAAATCGTTGTTATAGCCAAAACCTATCTCCCAGTATTCTGGCTTCGAGGACCGTAATCGGGTGTGGAAACCGTGCTAATCCGACGTAAAATGACGAGAGGGATCGAATGCCGCAAGCTGAATTCAAATCAGAGCCTTGTTTCGTCAGAAAATCGCTGTAAGAGCCAAAACCTATCTCCCAGTATTCTGGCCTCCAGGACCGTAATCGCGTGCGGAAACCGTGCTATTCCGACGTAAAATGACGAGAGGGATCGAATGCCGCAAGCTGAATTCAAATCAGAGCCTTGTTTCGTCAGAAAATCGCTATTAGAGCCAAAACCTATCTTGCAGTAATCTGGCTCCCAGGATCGTAATGGGTAGTGGAAAACGCGCTATTCCGACGTAAAATGACGAGAGAAATCGAATGTCGTAAGGAGAATTCAAATCAGAGCCTTCCTTCGTCAGAAAATCGCTATTAGAGCCAAAACCTATCTCCCAGTATTCTGGCCTCCAGGACCGTAATCGGGTGTGGAAACCGTGCTATTCCGAAGTAAAATGACGAGAGGGATCGAATGCCGCAAGCAGAATTCAAATGAGAGCCTTCCTTCGTCCGAAAATCACTGTTATTGCCAAAACCTATCTCCCAGTATTCTGGCTTTCAGGACAGTAATCGCGTGTGGAAACCGTGCTATTCCGACGTAAAATGACGATAGGAATCGAATGCCGCAAGCAGAATTCAAATCAGAGCCTTCCATCGTAAGGAAATCTCTGTAAGAGCCAAAACCTATCTCCCAATATTCTGGCCTTCAGGACCGTAATCGCGTGTGGAAACCGTGCTATTCCGACGTAAAATGACGATAGGAATCGAATGCCGCAAGCAGAATTCAAATCAGAGCCTTCCTTCGTCTGAAAATCGCTGTTAGAGCCAAAACGTATCTCCCAGTATTCTGGCTTCGAGGACCGTAATCACGTGTGGAAAACATGCTATTCCGATGTAAAATGACGAGAGGAATCGAATGACGTAAGGAGAATTCAAATCAGAGCCTTCCTTCTTCTGAAAATCGCTGTTAGAGCCAAAACGTATCTCCCAGTATTTTGGCTTCCAGGACCGTAATCGGGTGTGGAACACATGCTATTCCGACGTAAAATGACGAGAGGAATCGAATGTCGTAAGGAGAATTCAAATCAGAGTCTTCCTTCGTCAGAAAATCGCTATTAGAGCCAAAACCTATCTTGCAGTAATCTGGCTCCCAGCATCGTAATCGGGTGTGGAAACCGTGCTATTCCGACGTAAGATGACGAGAGGTATTGAATGCCTCAAGCAGAATTCAAATCAGAGCCTTCCTTCGTCAGAAAATCGCTGTTATTGCCAAAACCTATCTCCCAGGATTCTGGCTTCGAGGACCGTAATCACGTGTGGAAAACATGCTATTCCGACTTAAAATGACGAGAGGGGTCGGATGCCGCAAGCAGAATTCAAATGAAAGCCTTCCTTCGTCAGAAAATCGCTGTTATTGCCAAAACCTATCTCCCAGTATTCTGGCTTCGAGGACCGTAATCACGTGTGGAAAACATGCTATTCCGACGTAAAATGACGAGAGGGATCGAATGCCGCAAGCAGAATTCAAATCAGAGCCTTCCTTCGTCAGAAAATCGCTATTAGAGCCAAAACCTATCTTGCAGTAATCTGGCTACCAGGATCGTAATAGGTAGTGGAAAACGCGCTATTCCGACGTAAAATGACGAGAGGAATCGAATGTCGTAAGGAGAATTCAAATCAGAGCCTTCCTTCGTCAGAAAATCGCTATTAGAGCCAAAACCTATCTCCCAGTATTCTGGCCTCCAGGACCGTAATCGGGTGTGGAAACCGTGCTATTCCGACGTAAAATGACGAGAGGGATCGAATGCCGCAAGCAGAATTCAAATCAGAGCCTTCCTTCGTCAGAAAAACGCTATTAGAGCCAAAACCTATCTCCCAGTATTCTGACTCCCAGGATCGTAATGGGTAGTGGAAAACGCGCTATTCCGACGTGAAATGACGAGAGGAATCGAATGTCGTAAGGAGAATTCAAATCGGAGCCTTCCTTCGTCTGAAAATCGCTGTTAGAGCCAAAACCTATCTTCCAGTATTCTGGCCTTCACGATCGTAATCGGGTGTGGAAACCGTGCTATTCCGACGTAAAATGACGAGAGGAATCGAATGTCGTAAGGAGAAGTCAAATCTGAGCCTTCCATCGTCAGGAAATCGCTGTAAGAGCCAAAACCTATCTTCCAGTAATCTGGCTCCCAGGATCGTAATGGGTAGTGGAAAACGCGCTATTCCGACGTAAAATGACGAGAGGAATCGAATGTCGTAAGGAGAAGTCAAATCTGAGCCTTCCATCGCCAGGAAATCACTGTAAGAGCCAAAACCTATCTTCCAGTAATCTGGCTCCCAGGATCGTAATGGGTAGTGGAAAACGCGCTATTCCGACGTAAAATGACGAGGCGAATCGAATGTCGTAAGGAGAATTCAAATCGGAGCCTTCCTTCGTCAGGAAATCTCTGTAAGAGCCAAAACCTATCTCCCAGTATTCTGGCCTCCAGGATCGTAATGGGTAGTGGAAAACGCGCTATTCCGACGTAAAATGACGAGAAGGATCGAATGCCGCAAGCAGAATTCAAATCAGAGCCTTCCTTCATCAGAAAATCCCTATTAGAGCCAAAACCTATCTCCCAGTATTCTGACTCCCAGGATCGTAATGGGTAGTGGAAAACGCGCTATTCCGATGTAAAATGACGAGAAGGATCGAATGCCGCAAGCAGAATTCAAATCAGAGCCTTCCTTCATCAGAAAATCGCTATTAGAGCCAAAACCTATCTCCCAGTATTCTGACTCCCAGGATCGTAATGGGTAGTGGAAAACGCGCTATTCCGACGTAAAATGACGAGAGGAATCGAATGTCGTAAGCAGAAGCCAAATCCGAGTCTTCCTTCGTCAGAAAATCGCTATTATTGCCAAAACCTATCTCCCAGTATTCTGGCCTCCAGGACCGTAATCGCGTGTGGAAACCGAGCTATTCCGACGTAAAATGACGAGAGGAATCGAATGTCGTAAGGAGAATTCAAATCAGAGCCTTCCATCGTAAGGAAATCTCTGTAAGAGCCAAAACCTATCTCCCAGTATTCTGGCCTTCAGGACCGTAATCGCGTGTGGAAACCGTGCTATTCCGACGTAAAATGACGAGAAGGATCGAATGCCGCAAGCAGAATTCAAATCAGAGCCTTCCTTCGTCTGGAAATCGCTGTTAGAGCCAAAACCTATCTCCCAGTATTCTGGCCTTCACGATCGTAATCGGGTGTGTAAACCGTGCTATTGCGACGTAAAATGACGAGAGGGATCGAATGCCGCAAGCTGAATTCAAATCAGAGCCTTCCTTCGTCAGAAAATCCCTATTAGAGCCAAAACCTATCTCCCAGTATTCTGGCCTCCAGGATCGTAATGGGTAGTGGAAAACGCGCTATTCCGACGTAAAATGACGAGAGGAATCGAATGTCGTAAGGAGAAGTCAAATCTGAGCCTTCCATCGTCAGGAAATCGCTGTTAGAGCCAAAACCTATCTCCCAATATTCTGGCCTTCAGGACCGTAATCGCGTGTGGAAACCGTGCTATTCCGACGTAAAGTGACGATAGGAATCGAATGCCGCAAGCAGAATTCAAATGAGAGCCTTCCTTCGTCCGAAAATCACTGTTATTGCCAAAACCTATCTCCCAGTATTCTGGCTTTCAGGACAGTAATCGCGTGTGGAACCCGAGCTATTCCGACGTAAAATGACGATAGGAATCGAATGCCGCAAGCAGAATTCAAATCAGAGCCTTCCATCGTAAGGAAATCTCTGTAAGAGCCAAAACCTATCTCCCAATATTCTGGCCTTCAGGACCGTAATCGCGTGTGGAAAACATGCTATTCCGACGTAAAATGAAGAGAGGGATCGAATGCCGCAAGCTGAATTCAAATCAGAGCCTTCCTTCGTCAGAAAATCCCTATTAGAGCCAAAACCTATCTCCCAGTATTCTGGCCTCCAGGATCGTAATGGGTAGTGGAAAACGCGCTATTCCGACGTAAAATGACGAGAGGAATCGAATGACGTAAGGAGAATTCAAATCAGAGCCTTCCTTCTTCTGAAAATCGCTGTTAGAGCCAAAACGTATCTCCCAGTATTTTGGCTTCCAGGACCGTAATCGGGTGTGGAACACATGCTATTCCGACGTAAAATGACGAGAGGAATCGAATGTCGTAAGGAGAATTCAAATCAGAGCCTTCCTTCGTCAGAAAATCGCTATTAGAGCCAAAACCTATCTTGCAGTAATCTGGCTCCCAGCATCGTAATCGGGTGTGGAAACCGTGCTATTCCGACGTAAGATGACGAGAGGTATTGAATGCCTCTAGCAGAATTCAAATCAGAGCCTTCCTTCGTCAGAAAATCGCTGTTATTGCCAAAACCTATCTCCCAGGATTCTGGCTTCGAGGACCGTAATCACGTGTGGAAAACATGCTATTCCGACGTAAAATGACGAGAGGGATCGAATGCCGCAAGCAGAATTCAAATGAGAGCCTTCCTTCGTCAGAAAATCGCTGTTATTGCCAAAACCTATCTCCCAGTATTCTGGCTTCGAGGACCGTAATCACGTGTGGAAAACATGCTATTCCGACGTAAAATGACGAGAGGGATCGAATGCCGCAAGCAGAATTCAAATCAGAGCCTTCCTTCGTCAGAAAATCGCTATTAGAGCCAAAACCTATCTTGCAGTAATCTGGCTACCAGGATCGTAATAGGTAGTGGAAAACGCGCTATTCCGACGTAAAATGACGAGAGGAATCGAATGTCGTAAGGAGAATTCAAATCAGAGCCTTCCTTCGTCAGAAAATCGCTATTAGAACCAAAACCTATCTCCCAGTATTCTGGCCTCCAGGACCGTAATCGGGTGTGGAAACCGTGCTATTCCGACGTAAAATGACGAGAGGGATCGAATGCCGCAAGCAGAATTCAAATCAGAGCCTTCCTTCGTCAGAAAAACGCTATTAGAGCCAAAACCTATCTCCCAGTATTCTGACTCCCAGGATCGTAATGGGTAGTGGAAAACGCGCTATTCCGACGTGAAATGACGAGAGGAATCGAATGTCGTAAGGAGAATTCAAATCGGAGCCTTCCTTCGTCTGAAAATCGCTGTTAGAGCCAAAACCTATCTTCCAGTATTCTGGCCTTCACGATCGTAATCGGGTGTGTAAACCGTGCTATTCCGACGTAAAATGACGAGAGGAATCGAATGTCGTAAGGAGAAGTCAAATCTGAGCCTTCCATCGTCAGGAAATCGCTGTAAGAGCCAAAACCTATCTTCCAGTAATCTGGCTCCCAGGATCGTAATGGGTAGTGGAAAACGCGCTATTCCGACGTAAAATGACGAGAGGAATCGAATGTCGTAAGGAGAAGTCAAATCTGAGCCTTCCATCGCCAGGAAATCGCTGTAAGAGCCAAAACCTATCTTCCAGTAATCTGGCTCCCAGGATCGTAATGGGTAGTGGAAAACGCGCTATTCCGACGTAAAATGACGAGGCGAATCGAATGTCGTAAGGAGAATTCAAATCGGAGCCTTCCTTCGTCAGGAAATCTCTGTAAGAGCCAAAACCTATCTCCCAGTATTCTGGCCTCCAAGATCGTAATGGGTAGTGGAAAACGCGCTATTCCGACGTAAAATGACGAGAAGGATCGAATGCCGCAAGCAGAATTCAAATCAGAGCCTTCCTTCATCAGAAAATCCCTATTAGAGCCAAAACCTATCTCCCAGTATTCTGACTCCCAGGATCGTAATGGGTAGTGGTAAACGCGCTATTCCGACGTAAAATGACGAGAGGAATCGAATGTCGTAAGGAGAATTCAAATCGGAGCCTTCCTTCGTCTGAAAATCGCTGTTAGAGCCAAAACCTATCTTCCAGTATTCTGGCCTTCACGATCGTAATCGGGTGTGTAAACCGTGCTATTGCGACGTAAAATGACGAGAGGGATCGAATGCCGCAAGCTGAATTCAAATCAGAGCCTTCCTTCGTCAGAAAATCCCTATTAGAGCCAAAACCTATCTCCCAGTATTCTGGCCTCCAGGATCGTAATGGGTAGTGGAAAACGCGCTATTCCGACGTAAAATGACGAGAGGAATCGAATGTCGTAAGGAGAAGTCAAATCTGAGCCTTCCATCGTCAGGAAATCGCTGTTAGAGCCAAAACCTATCTTGCAGTAATCTGGCTCCCAGGATCGTAATGGGTAGTGGAAAACGCGCTATGCCGACGTAAAATGACGAGAGGAATCGAATGTCGTAAGGAGAATTCAAATCAGAGCCTTCCATCGTAAGGAAATCTCTGTAAGAGCCAAAACCTATCTCCCAGTATTCTCGCCTCCAGGACCGTAATCGCGTGTGGAAACCGTGCTATTCCGACGTAAAATGACGAGAGGAATCGAATGCCGCAAGCAGAATTCAAATGAGAGCCTTCCTTCGTCCGAAAATCACTGTTATTGCCAAAACCTATCTCCCAGTATTCTGGCTTTCAGGACAGTAATCGCGTGTGGAAACCGTGCTATTCCGACGTAAAATGACGATAGGAATCGAATGCCGCAAGCAGAATTCAAATCAGAGCCTTCCTTCGTCTGAAAATCGCTGTTAGAGCCAAAACCTATCTCCCAGTATTCTGGCCTTCAGGACCGTAATCGGGTGTGGAAACCGTGCTATTCCGACGTAAAATGACGAGAGGAATCGAATGTCGTAAGGAGAAGTCAAATCTGAGCCTTCCATCGTCAGGAAATCGCTGTTAGAGCCAAAACCTATCTTGCAGTAATCTGGCTCCCAGGATCGTAATGGGTAGTGGAAAACGCGCTATTCCGACGTAAAATGACGAGAGGAATCGAATGTCGTAAGCAGAAGCCAAATCCGAGCCTTCCTTCGTCAGAAAATCCCTATTAGAGCCAAAACCTATCTCCCAGTATTCTGGCCTCCAGGATCGTAATGGGTAGTGGAAAACGCGCTATTCCGATGTAAAATGACGAGAAGGATCGAATGCCGCAAGCAGAATTCAAATCAGAGCCTTCCTTCGTCAGAAAAACGCTATTAGAGCCAAAACCTATCTCCCCCTATTCTGACTCCCAGGATCGTAATGGGTAGTTGAAAACGCGCTATTCCGATGTAAAATGACGAGAAGGATCGAATGCCGCAAGCAGAATTCATATCAGAGCCTTCCTTCATCAGAAAATCGCTATTAGAGCCAAAACCTATCTCCCACTATTCTGACTCCCAGGATCGTAATGGGTAGTTGAAAACGCGCTATTCCGATGTAAAATGACGAGAAGGATCGAATGCCGCAAGCAGAATTCAAATCAGAGCCTTCCTTCGTCAGAAAATCGTTGTTATTGCCAAAACCTATCTTCCAGTATTCTGGCCTTCAGAACCGTAATCGGGTGTGGAAACCGTGCTATTCCGACGTAAAATGACGAGAGGGATCGAATGCCGCAAGCTGAATTCAAATCAGAGCCTTCCTTCGTCAGAAAATCCCTATTAGAGCCAAAACCTATCTCCCAGTATTCTGGCCGCCAGGATCGTAATGGGTAGTGGAAAACGCGCTATTCCGATGTAAAATGACGAGAGGAATCGAATGACGTAAGGAGAATTCAAATCAGAGCCTTCCTTCGTCAGAAAAACGCTATTAGAGCCAAAACCTATCTCCCAGTATTCTGGCCTCCAGGATCGTAATGGGTAGTGGAAAACGCGCTATTCCGATGTAAAATGACGAGAGGAATCGAATGACGTAAGGAGAATTCAAATCAGAGCCTTCCTTCTTCTGAAAATCGCTGTTAGAGCCAAAACCTATCTTCCAGTATTCTGGCCTTCAGGACCGTAATCGGGTGTGGAAACAGTGCTAATCCGACGTAAAATGACGAGAGGGATCGAATGCCGCAAGCTGAATTCAAATCAGAGCCTTGTTTCGTCAGAAAATCGCTGTAAGAGCCAAAACCTATCTCCCAGTATTCTGGCCTCCAGGACCGTAATCGCGTGCGGAAACCGTGCTATTCCGACGTAAAATGACGAGAGGGATCGAATGCCGCAAGCAGAATTCAAACCAGAGACTTCCATCGTCAGAAAATCGCTATTAGAGCCAAAACCTATCTTGCAGTAATCTGGCTCCCAGGATCGCAATGGGTAGTGGAAAACGCGCTATTCCGACGTAAAATGACGAGAGGAATCGAATGTCGTAAGGAGAATTCAAATCAGAGCCTTCCTTCGTCTGAAAATCGCTGTTAGAGCCGTAACCTATCTTGCAGTAATCTGGCCTTCAGGACCATAATCGGGTGTGGAAAGCGTGCTATTCCGACGTAAAATGACGAGAGGATTCGAATGTCGTAAGGACAATTCAAATCAGAGCCTTCCTTCGTCTGAAAATCGCTGTTAGAGCCAAAACCTATCTTCCAGTATTCTGGCCTTCAGGACCGTAATCGGGTGTGGAAACCGTGCTATTCCGAAGTAAAATGACGAGAGGGGTCGAATGCCGCAAGCAGAAGTCAAATCTGAGCCTTCCATCGTCAGGAAATCGCTTTAAGAGCCAAAACCTATCTTCCCGTATTCTGGCCTTCAGGACCGTAATCAGGGTGGGGAAACAGTGCTATTCCGACGTAAAATGACGAGAGGGATCGAATGCCGCAAGCAGAATTCAAATCAGAGCCTTCCTTCGTCAGAAAATCGCTGTTAGAGCCAAAACCTATCTCCCAGTATTCTGGCCTTCAGGACCGCAATCGGGTGTGGAAACCGTGCTATTCCGACGTAAAATGACGAGAGGGATCGAATGCCGCAAGCTGAATTCAAATCAGAGCCTTCCTTCGTCAGAAAAACGCTATTAGAGCCAAAACCTATCTCCCAGTATTCTGGCCTCCAGGATCGTAATGGGTAGTGGAAAACGCGCTATTCCGATGTAAAATGACGAGAGGAATCGAATGACGTAAGGAGAATTCAAATCAGAGCCTTCCTTCTTCTGAAAATCGCTGTTAGAGCCAAAACCTATCTTCCAGTATTCTGGCCTTCAGGACCGTAATCGGGTGTGGAAACAGTGCTAATCCGACGTAAAATGACGAGAGGGATCGAATGCCGCAAGCTGAATTCAAATCAGAGCCTTGTTTCGTCAGAAAATCGCTGTAAGAGCCAAAACCTATCTCCCAGTATTCTGGCCTCCAGGACCGTAATCGCGTGCGGAAACCGTGCTATTCCGACGTAAAATGACGAGAGGGATCGAATGCCGCAAGCAGAATTCAAACCAGAGACTTCCATCGTCAGAAAATCGCTATTAGAGCCAAAACCTATCTTGCAGTAATCTGGCTCCCAGGATCGCAATGGGTAGTGGAAAACGCGCTATTCCGACGTAAAATGACGAGAGGAATCGAATGTCGTAAGGAGAATTCAAATCAGAGCCTTCCTTCGTCAGAAAATCGCTGTTAGAGCCGTAACCTATCTTGCAGTAATCTGGCCTTCAGGACCATAATCGGGTGTGGAAAGCGTGCTATTCCGACGTAAAATGACGAGAGGATTCGAATGTCGTAAGGACAATTCAAATCAGAGCCTTCCTTCGTCTGAAAATCGCTGTTAGAGCCAAAACCTATCTTCCAGTATTCTGGCCTTCAGGACCGTAATCGGGTGTGGAAACCGTGCTATTCCGAAGTAAAATGACGAGAGGGGTCGAATGCCGCAAGCAGAAGTCAAATCTGAGCCTTCCATCGTCAGGAAATCGCTATTAGAGCCAAAACCTATCTTCCCGTATTCTGGCCTTCAGGACCGTAATCGGGTGGGGAAACAGTGCTATTCCGACGTAAAATGACGAGAGGGATCGAATGCCGCAAGCAGAATTCAAATCAGAGCCTTCCTTCGTCAGAAAATCGCTGTTAGAGCCAAAACCTATCTCCCAGTATTCTGGCCTTCAGGACCGTAATCGGGTGTGGAAACCGTGCTATTCCGACGTAAAATGACGAGAGGGATCGAATGCCGCAAGCTGAATTCAAATCAGAGCCTTCCTTCGTCAGAAAATCGCTATTAGAGCCAAAACCTATCTTCCTGTATTCTGGCCTTCAGGGCCGTAATCGGGTGTGGAAAACGTGCTATTCCGAAGTAAAATGACGAGAGGGATCGAATGCAGCAAGCAGAAGTCAAATCAGAGCCTTCCTTCGTCAGAAAATCGTTGTTATAGCCAAAACCTATCTCCCAGTATTCTGGCTTCGAGGACCGTAATCGGGTGTGGAAACCGTGCTATTCCGACGTAAAATGACGAGAGGGATCGAATGCCGCAAGCTGAATTCAAATCAGAGCCTTCCTTCGTCAGAAAATCGCTATTAGAGCCAAAACCTATCTTCCAGTATTCTGGCCTTCAGGACCGTAATCGGGTGTGGAAACCGTGCTATTCCGACGTAAAATGACGAGAGGGATCGAATGCCGCAAGCTGAATTCAAATCAGAGCCTTCCTTCGTCAGAAAATCGCTATTAGAGCCAAAACCTATCTTGCAGTAATCTGGCTCCCAGGATCGCAATGGGTAGTGGAAAACGCGCTATTCCGACGTAAAATGACGAGAGGAATCGAATGTCGTAAGGAGAATTCAAATCAGAGCCTTCCTTCGTCTGAAAATCGCTGTTGGAGCCGAAACCTATCTTGCAGTAATCTGGCCTTCAGGACCATAATCGGGTGTGGAAAGCGTGCTATTCCGACGTAAAATGACGAGAGGAATCGAATGTCGTAAGGACAATTCAAATCAGAGCCTTCCTTCGTCTGAAAATCGCTGTTAGAGCCAAAACCTATCTTCCAGTATTCTGGCCTTCAGGACCGTAATCGGGTGTGGAAACAGTGCTATTCCGACGTAAAATGACGAGAGGGATCGAATGCCGCAAGCTGAATTCAAATCAGAGCCTTGTTTCGTCAGAAAATCGCTGTAAGAGCCAAAACCTATCTCCCAGTATTCTGGCCTCCAGGACCGTAATCGCGTGCGGAAACCGTGCTATTCCGACGTAAAATGACGAGAGGGATCGAATGCCGCAAGCAGAATTCAAACCTGAGCCTTCCATCGTCAGAAAATCGCTATTAGAGCCAAAACCTATCTTGCAGTAATCTGGCTCCCAGGATCGCAATGGGTAGTGGAAAACGCGCTATTCCGACGTAAAATGACGAGAGGAATCGAATGTCGTAAGGAGAATTCAAATCAGAGCCTTCCTTCGTCTGAAAATCGCTGTTAGAGCCGTAACCTATCTTGCAGTAATCTGGCCTTCAGGACCATAATCGGGTGTGGAAAGCGTGCTATTCCGACGTAAAATGACGAGAGGATTCGAATGTCGTAAGGACAATTCAAATCAGAGCCTTCCTTCGTCTGAAAATCGCTGTTAGAGCCAAAACCTATCTTCCAGTATTCTGGCCTTCAGGACCGTAATCGGGTGTGGAAACCGTGCTATTCCGAAGTAAAATGACGAGAGGAATCGAATGCCGCAAGCAGAAGTCAAATCTGAGCCTTCCATCGTCAGAAAATCGCTGTTAGAGCCAAAACCTATCTCCCAGTATTCTGGCCTTCAGGACCGTAATCGGGTGTGGAAACCGTGCTATTCCGACGTAAAATGACGAGAGGGATCGAATGCCGCAAGCTGAATTCAAATCAGAGCCTTCCTTCGTCAGAAAATCGCTATTAGAGCCAAAACCTATCTTCCAGTATTCTGGCCTTCAGGACCGTAATCGGGTGTGGAAAACGTGCTATTCCGAAGTAAAATGACGAGAGGGATCGAATGCAGCAAGCAGAAGTCAAATCAGAGCCTTCCTTCGTCAGAAAATCGTTGTTATAGCCAAAACCTATCTCCCAGTATTCTGGCTTCGAGGACCGTAATCGGGTGTGGAAACCGTGCTAATCCGACGTAAAATGACGAGAGGGATCGAATGCCGCAAGCTGAATTCAAATCAGAGCCTTGTTTCGTCAGAAAATCGCTGTAAGAGCCAAAACCTATCTCCCAGTATTCTGGCCTCCAGGACCGTAATCGCGTGCGGAAACCGTGCTATTCCGACGTAAAATGACGAGAGGGATCGAATGCCGCAAGCTGAATTCAAATAAGAGCCTTGTTTCGTCAGAAAATCGCTATTAGAGCCAAAACCTATCTTGCAGTAATCTGGCTCCCAGGATCGTAATGGGTAGTGGAAAACGCGCTATTCCGACGTAAAATGACGAGAGAAATCGAATGTCGTAAGGAGAATTCAAATCAGAGTCTTCCTTCGTCAGAAAATCGCTATTAGAACCAAAACCTATCTCCCAGTATTCTGGCCTCCAGGACCGTAATCGGGTGTGGAAACCGTGCTATTCCGAAGTAAAATGACGAGAGGGATCGAATGCCGCAAGCAGAATTCAAATGAGAGCCTTCCTTCGTCCGAAAATCACTGTTATTGCCAAAACCTATCTCCCAGTATTCTGGCTTTCAGGACAGTAATCGCGTGTGGAAACCGTGCTATTCCGACGTAAAATGACGATAGGAATCGAATGCCGCAAGCAGAATTCAAATCAGAGCCTTCCATCGTAAGGAAATCTCTGTAAGAGCCAAAACCTATCTCCCAATATTCTGGCCTTCAGGACCGTAATCGCGTGTGGAAACCGTGCTATTCCGACGTAAAATGACGATAGGAATCGAATGCCGCAAGCAGAATTCAAATCAGAGCCTTCCTTCGTCTGAAAATCGCTGTTAGAGCCAAAACCTATCTCCCAGTATTCTGGCTTCGAGGACCGTAATCACGTGTGGAAAACATGCTATTCCGACGTAAAATGAAGAGAGGGATCGAATGCCGCAAGCTGAATTCAAATCAGAGCCTTCCTTCGTCAGAAAATCCCTATTAGAGCCAAAACCTATCTCCCAGTATTCTGGCCTCCAGGATCGTAATGGGTAGTGGAAAACGCGCTATTCCGATGTAAAATGACGAGAGGAATCGAATGACGTAAGGAGAATTCAAATCAGAGCCTTCCTTCTTCTGAAAATCGCTGTTAGAGCCAAAACGTATCTCCCAGTATTTTGGCTTCCAGGACCGTAATCGGGTGTGGAACACATGCTATTCCGACGTAAAATGACGAGAGGAATCGAATGTCGTAAGGAGAATTCAAATCAGAGTCTTCCTTCGTCAGAAAATCGCTATTAGAGCCAAAACCTATCTTGCAGTAATCTGGCTCCCAGCATCGTAATCGGGTGTGGAAACCGTGCTATTCCGACGTAAGATGACGAGAGGTATTGAATGCCTCAAGCAGAATTCAAATCAGAGCCTTCCTTCGTCAGAAAATCGCTGTTATTGCCAAAACCTATCTCCCAGGATTCTGGCTTCGAGGACCGTAATCACGTGTGGAAAACATGCTATTCCGACTTAAAATGACGAGAGGGGTCGGATGCCGCAAGCAGAATTCAAATGAAAGCCTTCCTTCGTCAGAAAATCGCTGTTATTGCCAAAACCTATCTCCCAGTATTCTGGCTTCGAGGACCGTAATCACGTGTGGAAAACATGCTATTCCGACGTAAAATGACGAGAGGGATCGAATGCCGCAAGCAGAATTCAAATCAGAGCCTTCCTTCGTCAGAAAATCGCTATTAGAGCCAAAACCTATCTTGCAGTAATCTGGCTACCAGGATCGTAATGGGTAGTGGAAAACGCGCTATTCCGACGTAAAATGACGAGAGGAATCGAATGTCGTAAGGAGAATTCAAATCAGAGCCTTCCTTCGTCAGAAAATCGCTATTAGAACCAAAACCTATCTCCCAGTATTCTGGCCTCCAGGACCGTAATCGGGTGTGGAAACCGTGCTATTCCGACGTAAAATGACGAGAGGGATCGAATGCCGCAAGCAGAATTCAAATCAGAGCCTTCCTTCGTCAGAAAAACGCTATTAGAGCCAAAACCTATCTCCCAGTATTCTGACTCCCAGGATCGTAATGGGTAGTGGAAAACGCGCTATTCCGACGTGAAATGACGAGAGGAATCGAATGTCGTAAGGAGAATTCAAATCGGAGCCTTCCTTCGTCTGAAAATCGCTGTTAGAGCCAAAACCTATCTTCCAGTATTCTGGCCTTCACGATCGTAATCGGGTGTGGAAACCGTGCTATTCCGACGTAAAATGACGAGAGGAATCGAATGTCGTAAGGAGAAGTCAAATCTGAGCCTTCCATCGTCAGGAAATCGCTGTAAGAGCCAAAACCTATCTTCCAGTAATCTGGCTCCCAGGATCGTAATGGGTAGTGGAAAACGCGCTATTCCGACGTAAAATGACGAGAGGAATCGAATGTCGTAAGGAGAAGTCAAATCTGAGCCTTCCATCGCCAGGAAATCACTGTAAGAGCCAAAACCTATCTTCCAGTAATCTGGCTCCCAGGATCGTAATGGGTAGTGGAAAACGCGCTATTCCGACGTAAAATGACGAGGCGAATCGAATGTCGTAAGGAGAATTCAAATCGGAGCCTTCCTTCGTCAGGAAATCTCTGTAAGAGCCAAAACCTATCTCCCAGTATTCTGGCCTCCAAGATCGTAATGGGTAGTGGAAAACGCGCTATTCCGACGTAAAATGACGAGAAGGATCGAATGCCGCAAGCAGAATTCAAATCAGAGCCTTCCTTCATCAGAAAATCCCTATTAGAGCCAAAACCTATCTCCCAGTATTCTGACTCCCAGGATCGTAATGGGTAGTGGAAAACGCGCTATTCCGATGTAAAATGACGAGAAGGATCGAATGCCGCAAGCAGAATTCAAATCAGAGCCTTCCTTCATCAGAAAATCGCTATTAGAGCCAAAACCTATCTCCCAGTATTCTGACTCCCAGGATCGTAATGGGTAGTGGAAAACGCGCTATTCCGACGTAAAATGACGAGAGGAATCGAATGTCGTAAGCAGAAGCCAAATCCGAGTCTTCCTTCGTCAGAAAATCGCTATTATTGCCAAAACCTATCTCCCAGTATTCTGGCCTCCAGGACCGTAATCGCGTGTGGAAACCGAGCTATTCCGACGTAAAATGACGAGAGGAATCGAATGTCGTAAGGAGAATTCAAATCAGAGCCTTCCATCGTAAGGAAATCTCTGTAAGAGCCAAAACCTATCTCCCAGTATTCTGGCCTTCAGGACCGTAATCGCGTGTGGAAACCGTGCTATTCCGACGTAAAATGACGAGAAGGATCGAATGCCGCAAGCAGAATTCAAATCAGAGCCTTCCTTCGTCTGGAAATCGCTGTTAGAGCCAAAACCTATCTACCAGTATTCTGGCCTTCACGATCGTAATCGGGTGTGTAAACCGTGCTATTGCGACGTAAAATGACGAGAGGGATCGAATGCCGCAAGCTGAATTCAAATCAGAGCCTTCCTTCGTCAGAAAATCCCTATTAGAGCCAAAACCTATCTCCCAGTATTCTGGCCTCCAGGATCGTAATGGGTAGTGGAAAACGCGCTATTCCGACGTAAAATGACGAGAGGAATCGAATGACGTAAGGAGAAGTCAAATCTGAGCCTTCCATCGTCAGGAAATCGCTGTTAGAGCCAAAACCTATCTCCCAATATTCTGGCCTTCAGGACCGTAATCGCGTGTGGAAACCGTGCTATTCCGACGTAAAGTGACGATAGGAATCGAATGCCGCAAGCAGAATTCAAATGAGAGCCTTCCTTCGTCCGAAAATCACTGTTATTGCCAAAACCTATCTCCCAGTATTCTGGCTTTCAGGACAGTAATCGCGTGTGGAAACCGTGCTATTCCGACGTAAAATGACGATAGGAATCGAATGCCGCAAGCAGAATTCAAATCAGAGCCTTCCATCGTAAGGAAATCTCTGTAAGAGCCAAAACCTATCTCCCAATATTCTGGCCTTCAGGACCGTAATCGCGTGTGGAAACCGTGCTATTCCGACGTAAAATGACGATAGGAATCGAATGCCGCAAGCAGAATTCAAATCAGAGCCTTCCTTCGTCTGAAAATCGCTGTTAGAGCCAAAACGTATCTCCCAGTATTCTGGCTTCGAGGACCGTAATCACGTGTGGAAAACATGCTATTCCGACGTAAAATGACGAGAGGGATCGAATGCCGCAAGCTGAATTCAAATCAGAGCCTTCCTTCGTCAGAAAATCCCTATTAGAGCCAAAACCTATCTCCCAGTATTCTGGCCTCCAGGATCGTAATGGGTAGTGGAAAACGCGCTATTCCGACGTAAAATGACGAGAGGAATCGAATGACGTAAGGAGAATTCAAATCAGAGCCTTCCTTCTTCTGAAAATCGCTGTTAGAGCCAAAACGTATCTCCCAGTATTTTGGCTTCCAGGACCGTAATCGGGTGTGGAACACATGCTATTCCGACGTAAAATGACGAGAGGAATCGAATGTCGTAAGGAGAATTCAAATCAGAGCCTTCCTTCGTCAGAAAATCGCTATTAGAGCCAAAACCTATCTTGCAGTAATCTGGCTCCCAGCATCGTAATCGGGTGTGGAAACCGTGCTATTCCGACGTAAGATGACGAGAGGTATTGAATGCCTCTAGCAGAATTCAAATCAGAGCCTTCCTTCGTCAGAAAATCGCTGTTATTGCCAAAACCTATCTCCCAGGATTCTGGCTTCGAGGACCGTAATCACGTGTGGAAAACATGCTATTCCGACTTAAAATGACGAGAGGGGTCGGATGCCGCAAGCAGAATTCAAATGAGAGCCTTCCTTCGTCAGAAAATCGCTGTTATTGCCAAAACCTATCTCCCAGTATTCTGGCTTCGAGGACCGTAATCACGTGTGGAAAACATGCTATTCCGACGTAAAATGACGAGAGGGATCGAATGCCGCAAGCAGAATTCAAATCAGAGCCTTCCTTCGTCAGAAAATCGCTATTAGAGCCAAAACCTATCTTGCAGTAATCTGGCTACCAGGATCGTAATAGGTAGTGGAAAACGCGCTATTCCGACGTAAAATGACGAGAGGAATCGAATGTCGTAAGGAGAATTCAAATCAGAGTCTTCCTTCGTCAGAAAATCGCTATTAGAACCAAAACCTATCTCCCAGTATTCTGGCCTCCAGGACCGTAATCGGGTGTGGAAACCGTGCTATTCCGACGTAAAATGACGAGAGGGATCGAATGCCGCAAGCAGAATTCAAATCAGAGCCTTCCTTCGTCAGAAAAACGCTATTAGAGCCAAAACCTATCTCCCAGTATTCTGACTCCCAGGATCGTAATGGGTAGTGGAAAACGCGCTATTCCGACGTGAAATGACGAGAGGAATCGAATGTCGTAAGGAGAATTCAAATCGGAGCCTTCCTTCGTCTGAAAATCGCTGTTAGAGCCAAAACCTATCTTCCAGTATTCTGGCCTTCACGATCGTAATCGGGTGTGGAAACCGTGCTATTCCGACGTAAAATGACGAGAGGAATCGAATGTCGTAAGGAGAAGTCAAATCTGAGCCTTCCATCGCCAGGAAATCGCTGTAAGAGCCAAAACCTATCTTCCAGTAATCTGGCTCCCAGGATCGTAATGGGTAGTGGAAAACGCGCTATTCCGACGTAAAATGACGAGAGGAATCGAATGTCGTAAGGAGAAGTCAAATCTGAGCCTTCCATCGCCAGGAAATCACTGTAAGAGCCAAAACCTATCTTCCAGTAATCTGGCTCCCAGGATCGTAATGGGTAGTGGAAAACGCGCTATTCCGACGTAAAATGACGAGGCGAATCGAATGTCGTAAGGAGAATTCAAATCGGAGCCTTCCTTCGTCAGGAAATCTCTGTAAGAGCCAAAACCTATCTCCCAGTATTCTGGCCTCCAAGATCGTAATGGGTAGTGGAAAACGCGCTATTCCGACGTAAAATGACGAGAAGGATCGAATGCCGCAAGCAGAATTCAAATCAGAGCCTTCCTTCATCAGAAAATCCCTATTAGAGCCAAAACCTATCTCCCAGTATTCTGACTCCCAGGATCGTAATGGGTAGTGGTAAACGCGCTATTCCGACGTAAAATGACGAGAGGAATCGAATGTCGTAAGGAGAATTCAAATCGGAGCCTTCCTTCGTCTGAAAATCGCTGTTAGAGCCAAAACCTATCTACCAGTATTCTGGCCTTCACGATCGTAATCGGGTGTGTAAACCGTGCTATTGCGACGTAAAATGACGAGAGGGATCGAATGCCGCAAGCTGAATTCAAATCAGAGCCTTCCTTCGTCAGAAAATCCCTATTAGAGCCAAAACCTATCTCCCAGTATTCTGGCCTCCAGGATCGTAATGGGTAGTGGAAAACGCGCTATTCCGACGTAAAATGACGAGAGGAATCGAATGTCGTAAGGAGAAGTCAAATCTGAGCCTTCCATCGTCAGGAAATCGCTGTTAGAGCCAAAACCTATCTTGCAGTAATCTGGCTCCCAGGATCGTAATGGGTAGTGTAAAACGCGCAATGCCGACGTAAAATGACGAGAGGAATCGAATGTCGTAAGGAGAATTCAAATCAGAGCCTTCCATCGTAAGGAAATCTCTGTAAGAGCCAAAACCTATCTCCCAGTATTCTCGCCTCCAGGACCGTAATCGCGTGTGGAAACCGAGCTATTCCGACGTAAAATGACGAGAGGAATCGAATGCCGCAAGCAGAATTCAAATGAGAGCCTTCCTTCGTCCGAAAATCACTGTTATTGCCAAAACCTATCTCCCAGTATTCTGGCTTTCAGGACAGTAATCGCGTGTGGAAACCGTGCTATTCCGACGTAAAATGACGATAGGAATCGAATGCCGCAAGCAGAATTCAAATCAGAGCCTTCCTTCGTCTGAAAATCGCTGTTAGAGCCAAAACCTATCTCCCAGTATTCTGGCCTTCAGGACCGTAATCGGGTGTGGAAACCGTGCTATTCCGACGTAAAATGACGAGAGGAATCGAATGTCGTAAGGAGAAGTCAAATCTGAGCCTTCCATCGTCAGGAAATCGCTGTTAGAGCCAAAACCTATCTTGCAGTAATCTGGCTCCCAGGATCGTAATGGGTAGTGGAAAACGCGCTATGCCGACGTAAAATGACGAGAGGAATCGAATGTCGTAAGCAGAAGCCAAATCCGAGCCTTCCTTCGTCAGAAAATCCCTATTAGAGCCAAAACCTATCTCCCAGTATTCTGGCCTCCAGGATCGTAATGGGTAGTGGAAAACGCGCTATTCCGATGTAAAATGACGAGAAGGATCGAATGCCGCAAGCAGAATTCAAATCAGAGCCTTCCTTCGTCAGAAAAACGCTATTAGAGCCAAAACCTATCTCCCCCTATTCTGACTCCCAGGATCGTAATGGGTAGTTGAAAACGCGCTATTCCGATGTAAAATGACGAGAAGGATCGAATGCCGCAAGCAGAATTCATATCAGAGCCTTCCTTCATCAGAAAATCGCTATTAGAGCCAAAACCTATCTCCCACTATTCTGACTCCCAGGATCGTAATGGGTAGTTGAAAACGCGCTATTCCGATGTAAAATGACGAGAAGGATCGAATGCCGCAAGCAGAATTCAAATCAGAGCCTTCCTTCGTCAGAAAATCGTTGTTATTGCCAAAACCTATCTTCCAGTATTCTGGCCTTCAGAACCGTAATCGGGTGTGGAAACCGTGCTATTCCGACGTAAAATGACGAGAGGGATCGAATGCCGCAAGCTGAATTCAAATCAGAGCCTTCCTTCGTCAGAAAATCCCTATTAGAGCCAAAACCTATCTCCCAGTATTCTGGCCGCCAGGATCGTAATGGGTAGTGGAAAACGCGCTATTCCGATGTAAAATGACGAGAGGAATCGAATGACGTAAGGAGAATTCAAATCAGAGCCTTCCTTCGTCAGAAAAACGCTATTAGAGCCAAAACCTATCTCCCAGTATTCTGGCCTCCAGGATCGTAATGGGTAGTGGAAAACGCGCTATTCCGATGTAAAATGACGAGAGGAATCGAATGACGTAAGGAGAATTCAAATCAGAGCCTTCCTTCTTCTGAAAATCGCTGTTAGAGCCAAAACCTATCTTCCAGTATTCTGGCCTTCAGAACCGTAATCGGGTGTGGAAACCGTGCTATTCCGACGTGAAATGACGAGAGGGATCGAATGCCGCAAGCTGAATTCAAATCAGAGCCTTCCTTCGTCAGAAAATCCCTATTAGAGCCAAAACCTATCTCCCAGTATTCTGGCCTCCAGGATCGTAATGGGTAGTGGAAAACGCGCTATTCCGATGTAAAATGACGAGAAGGATCGAATGCCGCAAGCAGAATTCAAATCAGAGCCTTCCTTCGTCAGAAAAACGCTATTAGAGCCAAAACCTATCTCCCACTATTCTGACTCCCAGGATCGTAATGGGTAGTTGAAAACGCGCTATTCCGATGTAAAATGACGAGAAGGATCGAATGCCGCAAGCAGAATTCAAATCAAAACCTTCCTTCATCAGAAAATCGCTATTAGAGCCAAAACCTATCTTGCAGTAATCCGGCTACCAGGATCGTAATGGGTAGTGGTAAACGCGCTATTCCGACGTAAAATGACGAGAGGGATCGAATGCCGCAAGCAGAATTCAAATCAGAGCCTTCCTTCATCAGAAAATCGCTATTAGAGCCAAAACCTATCTTGCAGTAATCTGGCTACCAGGATCGTAATGGGTAGTGGTAAACGCGCTATTCCGACGTAAAATGACGAGAGGGATCGAATGCCGCAAGCAGAATTCAAATCAGAGCCTTCCTTCATCAGAAAATCGCTATTAGAGCCAAAACCTATCTCCCACTATTCTGACTCCCAGGATCGTAATGGGTAGTTGAAAACGCGCTATTCCGATGTAAAATGACGAGAAGGATCGAATGCCGCAAGCAGAATTCAAATCAGAGCCTTCCTTCATCAGAAAATCGCTATTAGAGCCAAAACCTATCTCCCAGTATTCTGGCCTCCAGGATCGTAATGGGTAGTGGAAAACGCGCTATTCCGACGTAAAATGACGAGAGGAATCGAATGACGTAAGGAGAATTTAAATCAGAGCCTTCCTTCTTCTGAAAATCGCTGTTAGAGCCAAAACCTATCCTCCAGTATTCTGGCCTTCAGAACCGTAATCGGGTGTGGAAACCGTGCTATTCCGACGTAAAATGACGAGAAGGATCGAATGCCGCAAGCAGAATTCAAATCAGAGCCTTCCTTCTTCTGAAAATCGCTGTTAGAGCCAAATCCTATCTTCCAGTATTCTGGCCTTCAGGACCGTAATCGGGTGTGGAACACATGCTATTCCGACGTAAAATGACGAGAAGGATCGAATGCCGCAAGCAGAATTCAAATCAGAGCCTTCCTTCGTCAGAAAATCGCTGTTAGAGCCAAAACCTATCTTCCAGTATTCTGGCCTTCAGAACCGTAATCGGGTGTGGAAACCGTGCTATTCCGACGTAAAATGACGAGAGGGATCGAATGCCGCAAGCTGAATTCAAATCAGAGCCTTCCTTCGTCAGAAAATCCCTATTAGAGCCAAAACCTATCTCCCAGTATTCTGGCCTCCAGGATCGTAATGGGTAGTGGAAAACGCGCTATTCCGATGTAAAATGACGAGAAGGATCGAATGCCGCAAGCAGAATTCAAATCAGAGCCTTCCTTCATCAGAAAATCGCTATTAGAGCCAAAACCTATCTTGCAGTAATCTGGCTACCAGGATCGTAATGGGTAGTGGTAAACGCGCTATTCCGACGTAAAATGACGATAGAAATCGAATGCCGCAAGCTGAATTCAAATCAGAGCCATCCTTCGTCTGAAAATCGTTGTTATTGCCAAAACCTATCTTCCAGTATTCTGGCCTTCAGAACCGTAATCGGGTGTGGAAACCGTGCTATTCCGACGTAAAATGACGAGAGGGATCGAATGCCGCAAGCTGAATTCAAATCAGAGCCTTCCTTCGTCAGAAAATCCCTATTAGAGCCAAAACCTATCTCCCAGTATTCTGGCCGCCAGGATCGTAATGGGTAGTGGAAAACGCGCTATTCCGATGTAAAATGACGAGAGGAATCGAATGACGTAAGGAGAATTCAAATCAGAGCCTTCCTTCGTCAGAAAAACGCTATTAGAGCCAAAACCTATCTCCCAGTATTCTGACTCCCAGGATCCTAATGGGTAGTTGAAAACGCGCTATTCCGATGTAAAATGACGAGAAGGATCGAATGCCGCAAGCAGAATTCAAATCAGAGCCTTCCTTCTTCTGAAAATCGCTGTTAGAGCCAAAACCTATCTTCCAGTATTCTGGCCTTCAGAACCGTAATCGGGTGTGGAAACCGTGCTATTCCGACGTAAAATGACGAGAGGGATCGAATGCCGCAAGCTGAATTCAAATCAGAGCCTTCCTTCGTCAGAAAATCCCTATTAGAGCCAAAACCTATCTCCCAGTATTCTGGCCTCCAGGATCGTAATGGGTAGTGGAAAACGCGCTATTCCGATGTAAAATGACGAGAAGGATCGAATGCCGCAAGCAGAATTCAAATCAGAGCCTTCCTTCGTCAGAAAAACGCTATTAGAGCCAAAACCTATCTCCCACTATTCTGACTCCCAGGATCGTAATGGGTAGTTGAAAACGCGCTATTCCGATGTAAAATGACGAGAAGGATCGAATGCCGCAAGCAGAATTCAAATCAAAGCCTTCCTTCATCAGAAAATCGCTATTAGAGCCAAAACCTATCTTGCAGTAATCCGGCTACCAGGATCGTAATGGGTAGTGGTAAACGCGCTATTCCGACGTAAAATGACGAGAGAAATCGAATGCCGCAAGCAGAATTCAAATCAGAGCCTTCCTTCATCAGAAAATCGCTATTAGAGCCAAAACCTATCTCCCACTATTCTGACTCCCAGGATCGTAATGGGTAGTTGAAAACGCGCTATTCCGATTTAAATGACGAGAAGGATCGAATGCCGCAAGCAGAATTCAAATCAGAGCCTTCCTTCATCAGAAAATCGCTATTAGAGCCAAAACCTATCTCCCAGTATTCTGGCCTCCAGGATCGTAATGGGTAGTGGAAAACGCGCTATTCCGATGTAAAATGACGAGAGGAATCGAATGACGTAAGGAGAATTCAAATCAGAGCCTTCCTTCTTCTGAAAATCGCTGTTAGAGCCAAAACCTATCCTCCAGTATTCTGGCCTTCAGAACCGTAATCGGGTGTGGAAACCGTGCTATTCCGACGTAAAATGACGAGAAGGATCGAATGCCGCAAGCAGAATTCAAATCAGGGCCTTCCTTCTTCTGAAAATCGCTGTTAGAGCCAAATCCTATCTCCCAATATTCTGGCCTTCAGGACCGTAATCGGGTGTGGAACACATGCTATTCCGACGTAAAATGACGAGAAGGATCGAATGCCGCAAGCAGAATTCAAATCAGAGCCTTCCTTCGTCTAAAAATCGCTGTTAGAGCCAAAACCTATCTTCCAGTATTCTGGCCTTCAGAACCGTAATCGGGTGTGGAAACCGTGCTATTCCGACGTGAAATGACGAGAGGGATCGAATGCCGCAAGCTGAATTCAAATCAGAGCCTTCCTTCGTCAGAAAATCCCTATTAGAGCCAAAACCTATCTCCCAGTATTCTGACTCCCAGGATCCTAATGGGTAGTTGAAAACGCGCTATTCCGATGTAAAATGACGAGAAGGATCGAATGACGTAAGGAGAATTCAAATCAGAGCCTTCCTTCTTCTGAAAATCGCTGTTAGAGCCAAAACCTATCTTCCAGTATTCTGGCCTTCAGAACCGTAATCGGGTGTGGAAACCGTGCTATTCCGACGTGAAATGACGAGAGGGATCGAATGCCGCAAGCTGAATTCAAATCAGAGCCTTCCTTCGTCAGAAAATCCCTATTAGAGCCAAAACCTATCTCCCAGTATTCTGGCCTCCAGGATCGTAATGGGTAGTGGAAAACGCGCTATTCCGATGTAAAATGACGAGAAGGATCGAATGCCGCAAGCAGAATTCAAATCAGAGCCTTCCTTCGTCAGAAAAACGCTATTAGAGCCAAAACCTATCTCCCACTATTCTGACTCCCAGGATCGTAATGGGTAGTTGAAAACGCGCTATTCCGATGTAAAATGACGAGAAGGATCGAATGCCGCAAGCAGAATTCAAATCAAAACCTTCCTTCATCAGAAAATCGCTATTAGAGCCAAAACCTATCTTGCAGTAATCCGGCTACCAGGATCGTAATGGGTAGTGGTAAACGCGCTATTCCGACGTAAAATGACGAGAGAAATCGAATGCCGCAAGCAGAATTCAAATCAGAGCCTTCCTTCATCAGAAAATCGCTATTAGAGCCAAAACCTATCTCCCACTATTCTGACTCCCAGGATCGTAATGGGTAGTTGAAAACGCGCTATTCCGATTTAAATGACGAGAAGGATCGAATGCCGCAAGCAGAATTCAAATCAGAGCCTTCCTTCATCAGAAAATCGCTATTAGAGCCAAAACCTATCTCCCAGTATTCTGGCCTCCAGGATCGTAATGGGTAGTGGAAAACGCGCTATTCCGACGTAAAATGACGAGAGGAATCGAATGACGTAAGGAGAATTCAAATCAGAGCCTTCCTTCTTCTGAAAATCGCTGTTAGAGCCAAAACCTATCTTCCAGTATTCTGGCCTTCAGAACCGTAATCGGGTGTGGAAACCGTGCTATTCCGACGTAAAATGACGAGAAGGATCGAATGCCGCAAGCAGAATTCAAATCAGAGCCTTCCTTCTTCTGAAAATCGCTGTTAGAGCCAAATCCTATCTCCCAGTATTCTGGCCTTCAGGACCGTAATCGGGTGTGGAAGACATGCTATTCCGACGTAAAATGACGAGAAGGATCGAATGCCGCAAGCAGAATTCAAATCAGAGCCTTCCTTCTTCTGAAAATCGCTGTTAGAGCCAAAACCTATCTTCCAGTATTCTGGCCTTCAGAACCGTAATCGGGTGTGGAAACCGTGCTATTCCGACGTAAAATGACGAGAGGGATCGAATGCCGCAAGCTGAATTCAAATCAGAGCCTTCCTTCGTCAGAAAATCCCTATTAGAGCCAAAACCTATCTCCCAGTATTCTGGCCTCCAGGATCGTAATGGGTAGTGGAAAACGCGCTATTCCGATGTAAAATGACGAGAAGGATCGAATGCCGCAAGCAGAATTCAAATCAGAGCCTTCCTTCGTCAGAAAATCGTTGTTATTGCCAAAACCTATCTTCCAGTATTCTGGCCTTCAGAACCGTAATCGGGTGTGGAAACCGTGCTATTCCGACGTAAAATGACGAGAGGGATCGAATGCCGCAAGCTGAATTCAAATCAGAGCCTTCCTTCGTCAGAAAATCCCTATTAGAGTCAAAACCTATCTCCCAGTATTCTGGCCGCCAGGATCGTAATGGGTAGTGGAAAACGCGCTATTCCGATGTAAAATGACGAGAGGAATCGAATGACGTAAGGAGAATTCAAATCAGAGCCTTCCTTCGTCAGAAAAACGCTATTAGAGCCAAAACCTATCTCCCAGTATTCTGACTCCCAGGATCCTAATGGGTAGTTGAAAACGCGCTATTCCGATGTAAAATGACGAGAAGGATCGAATGACGTAAGGAGAATTCAAATCAGAGCCTTCCTTCTTCTGAAAATCGCTGTTAGAGCCAAAACCTATCTTCCAGTATTCTGGCCTTCAGAACCGTAATCGGGTGTGGAAACCGTGCTATTCCGACGTAAAATGACGAGAGGGATCGAATGCCGCAAGCTGAATTCAAATCAGAGCCTTCCTTCGTCAGAAAATCCCTATTAGAGCCAAAACCTATCTCCCAGTATTCTGGCCTCCAGGATCGTAATGGGTAGTGGAAAACGCGCTATTCCGATGTAAAATGACGAGAAGGATCGAATGCCGCAAGCAGAATTCAAATCAGAGCCTTCCTTCGTCAGAAAAACGCTATTAGAGCCAAAACCTATCTCCCACTATTCTGACTCCCAGGATCGTAATGGGTAGTTGAAAACGCGCTATTCCGATGTAAAATGACGAGAAGGATCGAATGCCGCAAGCAGAATTCAAATCAAAACCTTCCTTCATCAGAAAATCGCTATTAGAGCCAAAACCTATCTTGCAGTAATCCGGCTACCAGGATCGTAATGGGTAGTGGTAAACGCGCTATTCCGACGTAAAATGACGAGAGGAATCGAATGCCGCAAGCAGAATTCAAATCAGAGCCTTCCTTCATCAGAAAATCGCTATTAGAGCCAAAACCTATCTTGCAGTAATCTGGCTACCAGGATCGTAATGGGTAGTGGTAAACGCGCTATTCCGACGTAAAATGACGAGAGGGATCGAATGCCGCAAGCAGAATTCAAATCAGAGCCTTCCTTCATCAGAAAATCGCTATTAGAGCCAAAACCTATCTCCCACTATTCTGACTCCCAGGATCGTAATGGGTAGTTGAAAACGCGCTATTCCGATGTAAAATGACGAGAAGGATCGAATGCCGCAAGCAGAATTCAAATCAGAGCCTTCCTTCATCAGAAAATCGCTATTAGAGCCAAAACCTATCTCCCAGTATTCTGGCCTCCAGGATCGTAATGGGTAGTGGAAAACGCGCTATTCCGATGTAAAATGACGAGAGGAATCGAATGACGTAAGGAGAATTTAAATCAGAGCCTTCCTTCTTCTGAAAATCGCTGTTAGAGCCAAAACCTATCCTCCAGTATTCTGGCCTTCAGAACCGTAATCGGGTGTGGAAACCGTGCTATTCCGACGTAAAATGACGAGAAGGATCGAATGCCGCAAGCAGAATTCAAATCAGAGCCTTCCTTCTTCTGAAAATCGCTGTTAGAGCCAAATCCTATCTCCCAGTATTCTGGCCTTCAGGACCGTAATCGGGTGTGGAAGACATGCTATTCCGACGTAAAATGACGAGAAGGATCGAATGCCGCAAGCAGAATTCAAATCAGAGCCTTCCTTCTTCTGAAAATCGCTGTTAGAGCCAAAACCTATCTTCCAGTATTCTGGCCTTCAGAACCGTAATCGGGTGTGGAAACCGTGCTATTCCGACGTAAAATGACGAGAGGGATCGAATGCCGCAAGCTGAATTCAAATCAGAGCCTTCCTTCGTCAGAAAATCCCTATTAGAGCCAAAACCTATCTCCCAGTATTCTGGCCTCCAGGATCGTAATGGGTAGTGGAAAACGCGCTATTCCGATGTAAAATGACGAGAAGGATCGAATGCCGCAAGCAGAATTCAAATCAGAGCCTTCCTTCATCAGAAAATCGCTATTAGAGCCAAAACCTATCTTGCAGTAATCTGGCTACCAGGATCGTAATGGGTAGTGGTAAACGCGCTATTCCGACGTAAAATGACGATAGAAATCGAATGCCGCAAGCTGAATTCAAATCAGAGCCATCCTTCGTCTGAAAATCGTTGTTATTGCCAAAACCTATCTTCCAGTATTCTGGCCTTCAGAACCGTAATCGGGTGTGGAAACCGTGCTATTCCGACGTAAAATGACGAGAGGGATCGAATGCCGCAAGCTGAATTCAAATCAGAGCCTTCCTTCGTCAGAAAATCCCTATTAGAGCCAAAACCTATCTCCCAGTATTCTGGCCGCCAGGATCGTAATGGGTAGTGGAAAACGCGCTATTCCGATGTAAAATGACGAGAGGAATCGAATGACGTAAGGAGAATTCAAATCAGAGCCTTCCTTCGTCAGAAAAACGCTATTAGAGCCAAAACCTATCTCCCAGTATTCTGACTCCCAGGATCCTAATGGGTAGTTGAAAACGCGCTATTCCGATGTAAAATGACGAGAAGGATCGAATGACGTAAGGAGAATTCAAATCAGAGCCTTCCTTCTTCTGAAAATCGCTGTTAGAGCCAAAACCTATCTTCCAGTATTCTGGCCTTCAGAACCGTAATCGGGTGTGGAAACCGTGCTATTCCGACGTAAAATGACGAGAGGGATCGAATGCCGCAAGCTGAATTCAAATCAGAGCCTTCCTTCGTCAGAAAATCCCTATTAGAGCCAAAACCTATCTCCCAGTATTCTGGCCTCCAGGATCGTAATGGGTAGTGGAAAACGCGCTATTCCGATGTAAAATGACGAGAAGGATCGAATGCCGCAAGCAGAATTCAAATCAGAGCCTTCCTTCGTCAGAAAAACGCTATTAGAGCCAAAACCTATCTCCCACTATTCTGACTCCCAGGATCGTAATGGGTAGTTGAAAACGCGCTATTCCGATGTAAAATGACGAGAAGGATCGAATGCCGCAAGCAGAATTCAAATCAAAACCTTCCTTCATCAGAAAATCGCTATTAGAGCCAAAACCTATCTTGCAGTAATCCGGCTACCAGGATCGTAATGGGTAGTGGTAAACGCGCTATTCCGACGTAAAATGACGAGAGAAATCGAATGCCGCAAGCAGAATTCAAATCAGAGCCTTCCTTCATCAGAAAATCGCTATTAGAGCCAAAACCTATCTTGCAGTAATCTGGCTACCAGGATCGTAATGGGTAGTTGAAAACGCGCTATTCCGATGTAAAATGACGAGAAGGATCGAATGCCGCAAGCAGAATTCAAATCAGAGCCTTCCTTCATCAGAAAATCGCTATTAGAGCCAAAACCTATCTCCCAGTATTCTGGCCTCCAGGATCGTAATGGGTAGTGGAAAACGCGCTATTCCGATGTAAAATGACGAGAGGAATCGAATGACGTAAGGAGAATTCAAATCAGAGCCTTCCTTCTTCTGAAAATCGCTGTTAGAGCCAAAACCTATCCTCCAGTATTCTGGCCTTCAGAACCGTAATCGGGTGTGGAAACCGTGCTATTCCGACGTAAAATGACGAGAAGGATCGAATGCCGCAAGCAGAATTCAAATCAGGGCCTTCCTTCTTCTGAAAATCGCTGTTAGAGCCAAATCCTATCTCCCAATATTCTGGCCTTCAGGACCGTAATCGGGTGTGGAACACATGCTATTCCGACGTAAAATGATGAGAAGGATCGAATGCCGCAAGCAGAATTCAAATCAGAGCCTTCCTTCGTCTAAAAATCGCTGTTAGAGCCAAAACCTATCTTCCAGTATTCTGGCCTTCAGAACCGTAATCGGGTGTGGAAACCGTGCTATTCCGACGTGAAATGACGAGAGGGATCGAATGCCGCAAGCTGAATTCAAATCAGAGCCTTCCTTCGTCAGAAAATCCCTATTAGAGCCAAAACTTATCTCCCAGTATTCTGGCCTCCAGGATCGTAATGGGTAGTGGAAAACGCGCTATTCCGATGTAAAATGACGAGAAGGATCGAATGCCGCAAGCAGAATTCAAATCAGAGCCTTCCTTCGTCAGAAAATCGTTGTTATTGCCAAAACCTATCTTCCAGTATTCTGGCCTTCAGAACCGTAATCGGGTGTGGAAACCGTGCTATTCCGACGTGAAATGACGAGAGGGATCGAATGCCGCAAGCTGAATTCAAATCAGAGCCTTCCTTCGTCAGAAAATCCCTATTAGAGTCAAAACCTATCTCCCAGTATTCTGGCCGCCAGGATCGTAATGGGTAGTGGAAAACGCGCTATTCCGATGTAAAATGACGAGAGGAATCGAATGACGTAAGGAGAATTCAAATCAGAGCCTTCCTTCGTCAGAAAAACGCTATTAGAGCCAAAACCTATCTCCCAGTATTCTGACTCCCAGGATCCTAATGGGTAGTTGAAAACGCGCTATTCCGATGTAAAATGACGAGAAGGATCGAATGACGTAAGGAGAATTCAAATCAGAGCCTTCCTTCTTCTGAAAATCGCTGTTAGAGCCAAAACCTATCTTCCAGTATTCTGGCCTTCAGAACCGTAATCGGGTGTGGAAACCGTGCTATTCCGACGTAAAATGACGAGAGGGATCGAATGCCGCAAGCTGAATTCAAATCAGAGCCTTCCTTCGTCAGAAAATCCCTATTAGAGCCAAAACCTATCTCCCAGTATTCTGGCCTCCAGGATCGTAATGGGTAGTGGAAAACGCGCTATTCCGATGTAAAATGACGAGAAGGATCGAATGCCGCAAGCAGAATTCAAATCAGAGCCTTCCTTCGTCAGAAAATCGCTATTAGAGCCAAAACCTATCTCCCACTATTCTGACTCCCAGGATCGTAATGGGTAGTTGAAAACGCGCTATTCCGATGTAAAATGACGAGAAGGATCGAATGCCGCAAGCAGAATTCAAATCAAAACCTTCCTTCATCAGAAAATCGCTATTAGAGCCAAAACCTATCTTGCAGTAATCCGGCTACCAGGATCGTAATGGGTAGTGGTAAACGCGCTATTCCGACGTAAAATGACGAGAGGAATCGAATGCCGCAAGCAGAATTCAAATCAGAGCCTTCCTTCATCAGAAAATCGCTATTAGAGCCAAAACCTATCTTGCAGTAATCTGGCTACCAGGATCGTAATGGGTAGTGGTAAACGCGCTATTCCGACGTAAAATGACGAGAGGGATCGAATGCCGCAAGCAGAATTCAAATCAGAGCCTTCCTTCATCAGAAAATCGCTATTAGAGCCAAAACCTATCTCCCACTATTCTGACTCCCAGGATCGTAATGGGTAGTTGAAAACGCGCTATTCCGATGTAAAATGACGAGAAGGATCGAATGCCGCAAGCAGAATTCAAATCAGAGCCTTCCTTCATCAGAAAATCGCTATTAGAGCCAAAACCTATCTCCCAGTATTCTGGCCTCCAGGATCGTAATGGGTAGTGGAAAACGCGCTATTCCGATGTAAAATGACGAGAGGAATCGAATGACGTAAGGAGAATTCAAATCAGAGCCTTCCTTCTTCTGAAAATCGCTGTTAGAGCCAAAACCTATCCTCCAGTATTCTGGCCTTCAGAACCGTAATCGGGTGTGGAAACCGTGCTATTCCGACGTAAAATGACGAGAAGGATCGAATGCCGCAAGCAGAATTCAAATCAGAGCCTTCCTTCTTCTGAAAATCGCTGTTAGAGCCAAATCCTATCTCCCAGTATTCTGGCCTTCAGGACCGTAATCGGGTGTGGAACACATGCTATTCCGACGTAAAATGACGAGAAGGATCGAATGCCGCAAGCAGAATTCAAATCAGAGCCTTCCTTCGTCTAAAAATCGCTGTTAGAGCCAAAACCTATCTTCCAGTATTCTGGCCTTCAGAACCGTAATCGGGTGTGGAAACCGTGCTATTCCGACGTGAAATGACGAGAGGGATCGAATGCCGCAAGCTGAATTCAAATCAGAGCCTTCCTTCGTCAGAAAATCCCTATTAGAGCCAAAACTTATCTCCCAGTATTCTGGCCTCCAGGATCGTAATGGGTAGTGGAAAACGCGCTATTCCGATGTAAAATGACGAGAAGGATCGAATGCCGCAAGCAGAATTCAAATCAGAGCCTTCCTTCGTCAGAAAAACGCTATTAGAGCCAAAACCTATCTCCCAGTATTCTGACTCCCAGGATCGTAATGGGTAGTTGAAAACGCGCTATTCCGATGTAAAATGACGAGAAGGATCGAATGCCGCAAGCAGAATTCAAATCAGAGCCTTCCTTCATCAGAAAATCGCTATTAGAGCCAAAACCTATCTTGCAGTAATCTGGCTACCAGGATCGTAATGGGTAGTGGTAAACGCGCTATTCCGACGTAAAATGACGATAGAAATCGAATGCCGCAAGCTGAATTCAAATCAGAGCCATCCTTCGTCTGAAAATCGTTGTTATTGCCAAAACCTATCTCCCAGTATTCTGGCCGCCAGGATCGTAATGGGTAGTGGAAAACGCGCTATTCCGATGTAAAATGACGAGAGGAATCGAATGACGTAAGGAGAATTCAAATCAGAGCCTTCCTTCGTCAGAAAAACGCTATTAGAGCCAAAACCTATCTCCCAGTATTCTGACTCCCAGGATCCTAATGGTTAGTTGAAAACGCGCTATTCCGACGTAAAATGACGAGAGGAATCGAATGTCGTAAGGAGAATTCAAATCAGAGACTTCCTTTGTCTGAAAATCGCTGTTAGAGCCAAAACCTATCTTCCAGTATTCTGGCCTTCAGAACCGTAATCGGGTGTGGAAACCGTGCTATTCCGACGTAAAATGACGAGAGGGATCGAATACCGCAAGCTGAATTCAAATCAGAGCCTTCCTTCGTCAGAAAATCCCTATTAGAGCCAAAACCTATCTCCCAGTATTCTGGCCTCCAGGATCGTAATGGGTAGTGGAAAACGCGCTATTCCGACGTAAAATGACGAGAGGAATCGAATGACGTAAGGAGAATTCAAATCAGAGCCTTCCTTCTACTGAAAATCGCTGTTAGAGCCAAAACCTATCTTCCAGTATTCTGGCCGTCAGAACCGTAATCGGGTGTGGAAACCGTGCTATTCCGACGTAAAATGACGAGAGGGATCGAATACCGCAAGCTGAATTCAAATCGGAGCCATCCTTCGTCTGAAAATCGTTGTTATTGCCAAAACCTATCTCCCAGTATTTTGGCTTCCAGGACCGTAATCGGGTGTGGAAGACATGCTATTCCGACCGAAAATGACGAGAAGGATCGAATGTCGTAAGCAGAAGTCATATCCGAGCCTTCCTTCTTCTGAAAATCGCTGTTAGAGCCAAAACCTATCTTCCAGTATTCTGGCCTTCAGAACCGTAATCGGGTGTGGAAACCGTGCTATTCCGACGTAAAATGACGAGAGGGATCGAATACCGCAAGCTGAATTCAAATCAGAGCCTTCCTTCGTCAGAAAAACGCTATTAGAATTCAAAACTTATCTCCCAGTATTCTGACTCCCAGGATCGTAATGGGTAGTGGAAAACGCGCTATTCCGATGTAAAATGACGAGAAGGATCGAATGCCGCAAGCAGAATTCAAATCAGAGCCTTCCTTCATCAGAAAATCGCTATTAGAGCCAAAACCTATCTTGCAGTAATCTGGCTACCAGGATCGTAATGGGTAGTGGTAAACGCGCTATTCCGACGTAAAATGACGAGAGGAATCGAATGTCGTAAGGAGAATTCAAATCAGAGCCTTCCTTCTTCTGAAAATCGCTGTTAGAGCCAAATCCTATCTCCCAGTATTCTGGCCTCCAGGACCGTAATCGCGTGTGGAAAACGTGCTATTCCGACGTAAAATGACGAGAGGGATCGAATGCCGCAAGCAGAATTCAAATCAGAGCCTTCCTTCGTCAGAAAATCGCTGTTATTGCCAAAACCTGTCTCCCAGTATTCTGACTTCGAGGACCGTAATCACGTGTGGAAAACATGCTATTCCGACGTAAAATGACGAGAGGGATCGAATGCCGCAAGCAGAAGTCAAATCTGAGCCTTCCTTCGTCAGAAAAACGCTATTAGAGCCAAAACCTATCTCCCAGTATTCTGACTCCCAGGATCGTAATGGGTAGTGGAAACCGTGCTATTCCGACGTAAAATGACGAGAGGGATCGAATGCCGCAAGCAGAAGTCAAATCTGAGCCTTCCTTCGTCAGAAAAACGCTATTAGAGCCAAAACCTATCTCCCAGTATTCTGACTCCCAGGATCGTAATGGGTAGTGGAAAACGCGCTATTCCGACGTAAAATGACGAGAGGAATCGAATGTCGTAAGCAGAAGTCGAATCTGAGCCTTCCATCGTCAGGAAATCGCTGTAAGAGCCAAAACTATCTCCCAGTATTCTGGCTTCGAGGACCGTAATCACGTGTGGAAAACATGCTATTCCGACGTAAAATGGCGAGAGGGATCGAATGCCACAAGCAGAAGTCAAATCTGAGCCTTCCTTCGTCAGAAAAACGCTATTAGAGCCAAAACCTATCTCCCAGTATTCTGACTCCCAGGATCGTAATGGGTAGTTGAAAACGCGCTATTCCGATGTAAAATGACGAGAAGGATCGAATGCCGCAAGCAGAATTCAAATCAGAGCCTTCCTTCATCAGAAAATCGCTATTAGAGCCAAAACCTATCTTGCAGTAATCTGGCTACCAGGATCGTAATGGGTAGTGGTAAACGCGCTATTCCGACGTAAAATGACGATAGAAATCGAATGCCGCAAGCTGAATTCAAATCAGAGCCATCCTTCGTCTGAAAATCGTTGTTATTGCCAAAACCTATCTCCCAGTATTCTGGCCGCCAGGATCGTAATGGGTAGTGGAAAACGCGCTATTCCGATGTAAAATGACGAGAGGAATCGAATGACGTAAGGAGAATTCAAATCAGAGCCTTCCTTCGTCAGAAAAACGCTATTAGAGCCAAAACCTATCTCCCAGTATTCTGACTCCCAGGATCCTAATGGTTAGTTGAAAACGCGCTATTCCGACGTAAAATGACGAGAGGAATCGAATGTCGTAAGGAGAATTCAAATCAGAGACTTCCTTTGTCTGAAAATCGCTGTTAGAGCCAAAACCTATCTTCCAGTATTCTGGCCTTCAGAACCGTAATCGGGTGTGGAAACCGTGCTATTCCGACGTAAAATGACGAGAGGGATCGAATACCGCAAGCTGAATTCAAATCAGAGCCTTCCTTCGTCAGAAAATCCCTATTAGAGCCAAAACCTATCTCCCAGTATTCTGGCCTCCAGGATCGTAATGGGTAGTGGAAAACGCGCTATTCCGACGTAAAATGACGAGAGGAATCGAATGACGTAAGGAGAATTCAAATCAGAGCCTTCCTTCTACTGAAAATCGCTGTTAGAGCCAAAACCTATCTTCCAGTATTCTGGCCGTCAGAACCGTAATCGGGTGTGGAAACCGTGCTATTCCGACGTAAAATGACGAGAGGGATCGAATACCGCAAGCTGAATTCAAATCGGAGCCATCCTTCGTCTGAAAATCGTTGTTATTGCCAAAACCTATCTCCCAGTATTTTGGCTTCCAGGACCGTAATCGGGTGTGGAAGACATGCTATTCCGACCGAAAATGACGAGAAGGATCGAATGTCGTAAGCAGAAGTCATATCCGAGCCTTCCTTCTTCTGAAAATCGCTGTTAGAGCCAAAACCTATCTTCCAGTATTCTGGCCTTCAGAACCGTAATCGGGTGTGGAAACCGTGCTATTCCGACGTAAAATGACGAGAGGGATCGAATACCGCAAGCTGAATTCAAATCAGAGCCTTCCTTCGTCAGAAAAACGCTATTAGAATTCAAAACTTATCTCCCAGTATTCTGACTCCCAGGATCGTAATGGGTAGTGGAAAACGCGCTATTCCGATGTAAAATGACGAGAAGGATCGAATGCCGCAAGCAGAATTCAAATCAGAGCCTTCCTTCATCAGAAAATCGCTATTAGAGCCAAAACCTATCTTGCAGTAATCTGGCTACCAGGATCGTAATGGGTAGTGGTAAACGCGCTATTCCGACGTAAAATGACGAGAGGAATCGAATGTCGTAAGGAGAATTCAAATCAGAGCCTTCCTTCTTCTGAAAATCGCTGTTAGAGCCAAATCCTATCTCCCAGTATTCTGGCCTCCAGGACCGTAATCGCGTGTGGAAAACGTGCTATTCCGACGTAAAATGACGAGAAGAATCGAATGCCGCAAGCAGAATTCAAATCAGAGCCTTCCTTCGTCGGAAAATCGCTGTTATTGCCAAAACCTGTCTCCCAGTATTCTGACTTCGAGGACCGTAATCACGTGTGGAAAACATGCTATTCCGACGTAAAATGACGAGAGGGATCGAATGCCACAAGCAGAAGTCAAATCTGAGCCTTCCTTCGTCAGAAAAACGCTATTAGAGCCAAAACCTATCTCCCAGTATTCTGACTCCCAGGATCGTAATGGGTAGTGGAAACCGTGCTATTCCGACGTAAAATGACGAGAGGGATCGAATGCCGCAAGCAGAAGTCAAATCTGAGCCTTCCTTCGTCAGAAAAACGCTATTAGAGCCAAAACCTATCTCCCAGTATTCTGACTCCCAGGATCGTAATGGGTAGTGGAAAACGCGCTATTCCGACGTAAAATGACGAGAGGAATCGAATGTCGTAAGCAGAAGTCGAATCTGAGCCTTCCATCGTCAGGAAATCGCTGTAAGAGCCAAAACTATCTCCCAGTATTCTGGCTTCGAGGACCGTAATCACGTGTGGAAAACATGCTATTCCGACGTAAAATGGCGAGAGGGATCGAATGCCACAAGCAGAAGTCAAATCTGAGCCTTCCTTCGTCAGAAAAACGCTATTAGAGCCAAAACCTATCTCCCAGTATTCTGACTCCCAGGATCGTAATGGGTAGTGGAAAACGCGCTATTCTGACGTAAAATGACGAGAGGAATCGAATGTCGTAAGGAGAATTCAAATCAGAGCCTTCCTTCGTCCGAAAATCGCTGTTAGAGCCAAAACCTATCTTCCAGTATTCTGGCCTTCACAACCGTAATCGGGTGTGGAAACCGTGCTATTCCGACGTAAAATGACGAGAAGGATCGAATGCCGCAAGCAGAAGTCAAATCTGAGTCTTCCATCGTCAGGAAATCTCTGTATGAGCCAAAACCTATCTCCCAGTATTCTGGCCTCCAGGATCGTAATGGGTAGTGGAAAACGCGCTATTCCGACGTAAAATGACGAGAAGAATCGAATACCGCAAGCAGAATTCAAATCAGAGCCTTTCTTCGTCGGAAAATCGCTGTTATTGCCAAAACCTGTCTCCCAGTATTCTGACTTCGAGGACCCTAATCACGTGTGGAAAACATGCTATTCCGACGTAAAATGACGAGAGGGATCGAATGCCGTAAGCAGAATTCAAATCAGAGCCTTCCTTCGTCTGAAAATCGCTGTTAGAGCCAAAACCTATCTCCCAGTATTCTGGCCTCCAGGACCGTAATCGCGTGTGGAAACCGTGCTATTCCGACGTAAAATGACGACAGGAATCGAATGCCGAAAGCAGAATTCAAATCAGAGCCTTCCTTCGTCCGAAAAACGCTATTAGAGCCAAAACCTATCTCCCAGGATCGTAATGGGTAGTGGTAAGCGCGCTATTCCGACGTAAAATGACGAGAGGAATCGAATGTCGTAAGCAGAAGTCATATCCGAGCCTTCCTTCTTCTGAAATAGGGAGATAGGTTTTGGCTCTTACAGCGATTTCCTGACGCTGGAAGGCTCAGATTCGACTTCTGCTTGCGGCATTCGATTCCTCTCGTCATTCTGCGTCGGAATAGCGCGTTTTCCACTACCCATTACGATCCCGGGAGTCAGAATACTGGGAGATAGGTTTTGGCTCTAATAGCGTTTTTCTGACGAAGGAAGGCTCTGATTTGAATTCTGCTTGCGGTATTCGATCCCTCTCGTCATTTTACGTCGGAATAGCACGGTTTCCACACCCGATTACGGTTCTGAAGGCCAGAATACTGGAAGATTGGTTTTGGCTCTAACAGCGATTTTCAGACGAAGGAAGGCTCTGATTTGAATTCTGCTTACGGCATTCGATCCCTCTCGTCATTTTACGTCGGAATAGCATGTTTTCCATACGTTATTACGGTCCTCGAAGCCAGAATACTGGGAGATAGTTTTTGGCAATAACAGCGATTTTCTGACGATGGAAGGCTCAGATTTGACTTCTGCTTGTGGCATTCGATCCCTCTCGTCATTTTACGTCGGAATAGCACGGTTTCCACACCCGATTACGATCCTGGAGGCCAGAATACTGGGAGATAGTTTTGGCTCTTACAGCGATTTCCTGACGATGGAAGGCTCAGATTCGACTTCTGCTTACGGCATTCGATCCCTCTCGTCATTTTACGTCGGAATAGCATGTTTTCCACACGTGATTACGGTCCTCGAAGCCAGAATACTGGGAGATAGTTTTTGGCAATAACAGCGATTTTCTGACGATGGAAGGCTCAGATTTGACTTCTGCTTGTGCCATGCGATTCCTCTCGTCATTTTACGTCGGAATAGCACGGTTTCCACACCCGATTACGGTTGTGAAGGCCAGAATACTGGAAGATAGGTTTTGGCTCTCACAGCGATTTTCAGACGAAGGAAGGCTCTGATTTGAATTCTCCTTACGACATTCGATTCCTCTCGTCATTTTACGTCGGAATAGCGCGTTTTCCACTACCCATTACGATCCTGGAGGCCAGAATACTGGGAGATAGGTTTTGGCTCTAATAGCGATTTTCTGACGAAGGAGGGCTCTGATTTGAATTCAGCTTGCGGCATTCGATCCCTCTCGTCATTTTACGTCGGAAAAGCACGTTTTCAACACCCGATTATGGTCCTGGAGGCCAGAATACTGGGAGATAGGTTTTGGCTATAACAACGATTTTCGGACGAAGGAAGGCTCTGATTTGAATTCTGCTTGCGGCATTCGATCCCTCTCATCATTTTACGTCGGAATAGTGCGTTTTCCACTACCCATTACGATCCTAGAGGCCAGAATACTGGGAGATTGGTTATGGCAATAACAGCGATTTTCTGACGAAGGAAGGCTCTGATTTGAATTCTCCTTACGACATTCGATTCCTCTCGTCATTTTACGTCGGAATAGCGCGTTTTCCACTACCCATTACGATCCTGGGAGTCAGAATACTGGGAGATAGGTTTTGGCTATAACAACGATTTTCGGACGAAGGAAGGCTCTGATTTGAATTCTGCTTGCGGCATTCGATTCCTCTCGTCATTTTACGTCAGAATAGCGCGTTTACCACTACCCATTACGATCCTGGTAGCCAGATTACTGCAAGATAGGTTTTGGCTCTAATAGCGATTTTCTGATGAAGGAAGGCTCTGATTTGAATTCTGCTTGCGGCATTCGATCCCTCTCGTCATTTTACGTCGGAATAGCACGGTTTCCACACCCGATTACGGTCCTGAAGGCCAGAATACTGGAAGATAGGTTTTGGCTCTAACAGCGATTTTCAGACGAAGGAAGGCTCTGATTTGAATTCTCCTTACGACACTCGATTCCTCTCGTCATTTTACGTCGGAATAGCACGGTTTCCACACCCGATTACGGTTGTGAAGGCCAGAATACTGGAAGATAGGTTTTGGCTCTCACAGCGATTTTCAGACGAAGGAAGGCTCTGATTTGAATTCTCCTTACGACATTCGATTCCTCTCGTCATTTTACGTCGGAATAGCGCGTTTTCCACTACCCATTACGATCCTGGAGGCCAGAATACTGGGAGATAGGTTTTGGCTCTAATAGCGATTTTCTGACGAAGGAGGGCTCTGATTTGAATTCAGCTTGCGGCATTCGATCCCTCTCGTCATTTTACGTCGGAAAAGCACGTTTTCAACACCCGATTATGGTCCTGGAGGCCAGAATACTGGGAGATAGGTTTTGGCTATAACAACGATTTTCGGACGAAGGAAGGCTCTGATTTGAATTCTGCTTGCGGCATTCGATCCCTCTCGTCATTTTACGTCGGAATAGTGCGTTTTCCACTACCCATTACGATCCTAGAGGCCAGAATACTGGGAGATTGGTTATGGCAATAACAGCGATTTTCTGACGAAGGAAGGCTCTGATTTGAATTCTCCTTACGACATTCGATTCCTCTCGTCATTTTACGTCGGAATAGCGCGTTTTCCACTACCCATTACGATCCTGGGAGTCAGAATACTGGGAGATAGGTTTTGGCTATAACAACGATTTTCGGACGAAGGAAGGCTCTGATTTGAATTCTGCTTGCGGCATTCGATTCCTCTCGTCATTTTACGTCAGAATAGCGCGTTTACCACTACCCATTACGATCCTGGTAGCCAGATTACTGCAAGATAGGTTTTGGCTCTAATAGCGATTTTCTGATGAAGGAAGGCTCTGATTTGAATTCTGCTTGCGGCATTCGATCCCTCTCGTCATTTTACGTCGGAATAGCACGGTTTCCACACCCGATTACGGTCCTGAAGGCCAGAATACTGGAAGATAGGTTTTGGCTCTAACAGCGATTTTCAGACGAAGGAAGGCTCTGATTTGAATTCTCCTTACGACATTCGATTCCTCTCGTCATTTTACGTCGGAATAGCGCGTTTTCCACACCCGATTACGGTCCTGAAGGCCAGAATACTGGAAGATAGGTTTTGGCTCTAACAGCGATTTTCAGACGAAGGAAGGCTCTGATTTGAATTCTGCTTGCGGCATTCGATTCCTCTCGTCATTTTACGTCGGAATAGCGCGTTTACCACTACCCATTACGATCCTGGGAGTCAGAATACTGGGAGATAGGTTTTGGCTCTAATAGCGTTTTTCTGACGAAGGAAGGCTCTGATTTGAATTCTGCTTGCGGTATTCGATCCCTCTCGTCATTTTACGTCGGAATAGCACGGTTTCCACACCCGATTACGGTCCTGAAGGCCAGAATACTGGAAGATAGGTTTTGGCTCTAACAGCGATTTTCAGACGAAGGAAGGCTCTGATTTGAATTCTGCTTGCGGCATTCGATTCCTCTCGTCATTTTACGTCGGAATAGCGCGTTTTCCACACCCGATTACGGTCCTGAAGGCCAGAATACTGGAAGATAGGTTTTGGCTCTAACAGCGATTTTCAGACGAAGGAAGGCTCTGATTTGAATTCTCCTTACGACATTCGATTCCTCTCGTCATTTTACGTCGGAATAGCGCGTTTTCCACTACCCATTACGATCCTGGAGGCCAGAATACTGGAAGATAGGTTTTGGCTCTAACAGCGATTTTCAGAAGAAGGAAGGCTCTGATTTGAATTCTGCTTACGGCATTCGATCCCTCTCGTCATTTTACGTCGGAATAGCATGTTTTCCACACGTGATTACGGTCCTCGAAGCCAGAATACTGGGAGATAGTTTTTGGCAATAACAGCGATTTTCTGACGATGGAAGGCTCAGATTTGACTTCTGCTTGTGCCATGCGATCCCTCTCGTCATTTTACGTCGGAATAGCACGGTTTCCACACCCGATTACGGTTGTGAAGGCCAGAATACTGGAAGATACGTTTTGGCTCTAACAGCGATTTTCAGACGAAGGAAGGCTCTGATTTGAATTCTCCTTACGACATTCGATTCCTCTCGTCATTTTACGTCGGAATAGCGCGTTTTCCACTACCCATTACGATCCTGGAGGCCAGAATACTGGAAGATAGGTTTTGGCTCTAACAGCGATTTTCAGAAGAAGGAAGGCTCTGATTTGAATTCTGCTTACGGCATTCGATCCCTCTCGTCATTTTACGTCGGAATAGCATGTTTTCCACACGTGATTACGGTCCTCGAAGCCAGAATACTGGGAGATAGTTTTTGGCAATAACAGCGATTTTCTGACGATGGAAGGCTCAGATTTGACTTCTGCTTGTGCCATGCGATTCCTCTCGTCATTTTACGTCGGAATAGCACGGTTTCCACACCCGATTACGGTTGTGAAGGCCAGAATACTGGAAGATAGGTTTTGGCTCTAACAGCGATTTTCAGACGAAGGAAGGCTCTGATTTGAATTCTGCTTGCGGCATTCGATTCCTCTCGTCATTTTACGTCGGAATAGCGCGTTTTCCACTACCCATTACGATCCTGGTAGCCAGATTACTGCAAGATAGGTTTTGGCTCTAATAGCGATTTTCTGATGAAGGAAGGCTCTGATTTGAATTCTGCTTGCGGCATTCGATCCCTCTCGTCATTTTACGTCGGAATAGCACGGTTTCCACACCCGATTACGGTCCTGAAGGCCAGAATACTGGAAGATAGGTTTTGGCTCTAACAGCGATTTTCAGACGAAGGAAGGCTCTGATTTGAATTCTCCTTACGACATTCGATTCCTCTCGTCATTTTACGTCGGAATAGCGCGTTTTCCACACCCGATTACGGTCCTGAAGGCCAGAATACTGGAAGATAGGTTTTGGCTCTAACAGCGATTTTCAGACGAAGGAAGGCTCTGATTTGAATTCTGCTTGCGGCATTCGATTCCTCTCGTCATTTTACGTCGGAATAGCGCGTTTTCCACTACCCATTACGATCCTGGGAGTCAGAATACTGGGAGATAGGTTTTGGCTCTAATAGCGATTTTCTGACGAAGGAAGGCTCTGATTTGAATTCTGCTTGCGGCATTCGACCCCTCTCGTCATTTTACGTCGGAATAGCACGGTTTCCACACCCGATTACGGTCCTGAAGGCCAGAATACTGGAAGATAGGTTTTGGCTCTAACAGCGATTTTCAGACGAAGGAAGGCTCTGATTTGAATTCTGCTTGCGGCATTCGATTCCTCTCGTCATTTTACGTCGGAATAGCGCGTTTTCCACACCCGATTACGGTCCTGAAGGCCAGAATACTGGAAGATAGGTTTTGGCTCTAACAGCGATTTTCAGACGAAGGAAGGCTCTGATTTGAATTCTCCTTACGACATTCGATTCCTCTCGTCATTTTACGTCGGAATAGCGCGTTTTCCACTACCCATTACGATCCTGGAGGCCAGAATACTGGAAGATAGGTTTTGGCTCTAACAGCGATTTTCAGCCGAAGGAAGGCTCTGATTTGAATTCTGCTTACGGCATTCGATCCCTCTCGTCATTTTACGTCGGAATAGCATGTTTTCCACACGTGATTACGGTCCTCGAAGCCAGAATACTGGGAGATAGTTTTTGGCAATAACAGCGATTTTCTGACGATGGAAGGCTCAGATTTGACTTCTGCTTGTGCCATGCGATTCCTCTCGTCATTTTACGTCGGAATAGCACGGTTTCCACACCCGATTACGGTTGTGAAGGCCAGAATACTGGAAGATACGTTTTGGCTCTAACAGCGATTTTCAGACGAAGGAAGGCTCTGATTTGAATTCTCCTTACGACATTCGATTCCTCTCGTCATTTTACGTCGGAATAGCGCGTTTTCCACTACCCATTACGATCCTGGAGGCCAGAATACTGGAAGATAGGTTTTGGCTCTAACAGCGATTTTCAGAAGAAGGAAGGCTCTGATTTGAATTCTCCTTACGACATTCGATTCCTCTCGTCATTTTACGTCGGAATAGCGCGTTTTCCACTACCCATTACGATCCTGGAGGCCAGAATACTGGAAGATAGGTTTTGGCTCTAACAGCGATTTTCTGACGAAGGAAGGCTCTGATTTGAATTCTGCTTACGGCATTCGATCCCTCTCGTCATTTTACGTCGGAATAGCATGTTTTCCACACGTGATTACGGTCCTCGAAGCCAGAATACTGGGAGATAGTTTTTGGCAATAACAGCGATTTTCTGACGATGGAAGGCTCAGATTTGACTTCTGCTTGTGCCATGCGATTCCTCTCGTCATTTTACGTCGGAATAGCACGGTTTCCACACCCGATTACGGTTGTGAAGGCCAGAATACTGGAAGATAGGTTTTGGCTCTAACAGCGATTTTCAGACGAAGGAAGGCTCTGATTTGAATTCTCCTTACGCCATTCGATTCCTCTCGTCATTTTACGTCGGAATAGCGCGTTCTCCACTACCCATTACGATCCTGGGAGTCAGAATACTGGAAGATAGGTTTTGGCTCTAACAGCGATTTTCAGACGAAGGAAGGCTCTGATTTGAATTCTGCTTGCGGCATTCGATTCCTCTCGTCATTTTACGTCGGAATAGCGCGTTCTCCACTACCCATTACGATCCTGGGAGTCAGAATACTGGGAGATAGGTTTTGGCTCTAATAGCGATTTTCTGACGAAGGAGGGCTCTGATTTGAATTCAGCTTGCGGCATTCGATCCCTCTCGTCATTTTACGTCGGAAAAGCACGTTTTCAACACCCGATTATGGTCCTGGAGGCCAGAATACTGGGAGATAGGTTTTGGCTATAACAACGATTTTCGGACGAAGGAAGGCTCTGATTTGAATTCTGCTTGCGGCATTCGATTCCTCTCGTCATTTTACGTCGGAATAGCGCGTTTTCCACTACCCATTACGATCCTGGAGGCCAGAATACTGGAAGATAGGTTTTGGCTCTAACAGCGATTTTCAGAAGAAGGAAGGCTCTGATTTGAATTCTGCTTACGGCATTCGATCCCTCTCGTCATTTTACGTCGGAATAGCATGTTTTCCACACGTGATTACGGTCCTCGAAGCCAGAATACTGGGAGATAGTTTTTGGCAATAACAGCGATTTTCTGACGATGGAAGGCTCAGATTTGACTTCTGCTTGTGCCATGCGATTCCTCTCGTCATTTTACGTCGGAACAGCACGGTTTCCACACCCGATTACGGTTGTGAAGGCCAGAATACTGGAAGATACGTTTTGGCTCTAAAAGCGATTTTCAGACGAAGGAAGGCTCTGATTTGAATTCTCCTTACGACATTCGATTCCTCTCGTCATTTTACGTCGGAATAGCGCGTTTTCCACTACCCATTACGATCCTGGAGGCCAGAATACTGGAAGATAGGTTTTGGCTCTAACAGCGATTTTCTAACGAAGGAAGGCTCTGATTTGAATTCTGCTTACGGCATTCGATCCCTCTCGTCATTTTACGTCGGAATAGCATGTTTTCCACACGTGATTACGGTCCTCGAAGCCAGAATACTGGGAGATAGTTTTTGGCAATAACAGCGATTTTCTGACGATGGAAGGCTCAGATTTGACTTCTGCTTGTGCCATGCGATCCCTCTCGTCATTTTACGTCGGAATAGCACGGTTTCCACACCCGATTACGGTTGTGAAGGCCAGAATACTGGAAGATAGGTTTTGGCTCTAACAGCGATTTTCAGACGAAGGAAGGCTCTGATTTGAATTCTGCTTGCGGCATTCGATTCCTCTCGTCATTTTACGTCAGAATAGCGCGTTTACCACTACCCATTACGATCCTGGTAGCCAGATTACTGCAAGATAGGTTTTGGCTCTAATAGCGATTTTCTGATGAAGGAAGGCTCTGATTTGAATTCTGCTTGCGGCATTCGATCCCTCTCGTCATTTTACGTCGGAATAGCACGGTTTCCACACCCGATTACGGTCCTGAAGGCCAGAATACTGGAAGATAGGTTTTGGCTCTAACAGCGATTTTCAGACGAAGGAAGGCTCTGATTTGAATTCTCCTTACGACATTCGATTCCTCTCGTCATTTTACGTCGGAATAGCGCGTTTTCCACACCCGATTACGGTCCTGAAGGCCAGAATACTGGGAGATAGGTTTTGGCTCTAACAGCGATTTTCAGACGAAGGAAGGCTCTGATTTGAATTCTGCTTGCGGCATTCGATTCCTCTCGTCATTTTACGTCGGAATAGCGCGTTTTCCACTACCCATTACGATCCTGGGAGTCAGAATACTGGGAGATAGGTTTTGGCTCTAATAGCGATTTTCTGACGAAGGAAGGCTCTGATTTGAATTCTGCTTGCGGCATTCGACCCCTCTCGTCATTTTACGTCGGAATAGCACGGTTTCCACACCCGATTACGGTCCTGAAGGCCAGAATACTGGAAGATAGGTTTTGGCTCTAACAGCGATTTTCAGACGAAGGAAGGCTCTGATTTGAATTCTGCTTGCGGCATTCGATTCCTCTCGTCATTTTACGTCGGAATAGCGCGTTTTCCACACCCGATTACGGTCCTGAAGGCCAGAATACTGGAAGATAGGTTTTGGCTCTAACAGCGATTTTCAGACGAAGGAAGGCTCTGATTTGAATTCTCCTTACGACATTCGATTCCTCTCGTCATTTTACGTCGGAATAGCGCGTTTTCCACTACCCATTACGATCCTGGAGGCCAGAATACTGGAAGATAGGTTTTGGCTCTAACAGCGATTTTCTAACGAAGGAAGGCTCTGATTTGAATTCTGCTTACGGCATTCGATCCCTCTCGTCATTTTACGTCGGAATAGCATGTTTTCCACACGTGATTACGGTCCTCGAAGCCAGAATACTGGGAGATAGTTTTTGGCAATAACAGCGATTTTCTGACGATGGAAGGCTCAGATTTGACTTCTGCTTGTGCCATGCGATTCCTCTCGTCATTTTACGTCGGAATAGCACGGTTTCCACACCCGATTACGGTTGTGAAGGCCAGAATACTGGAAGATACGTTTTGGCTCTAACAGCGATTTTCAGACGAAGGAAGGCTCTGATTTGAATTCTCCTTACGACATTCGATTCCTCTCGTCATTTTACGTCGGAATAGCGCGTTTTCCACTACCCATTACGATCCTGGAGGCCAGAATACTGGAAGATAGGTTTTGGCTCTAACAGCGATTTTCAGAAGAAGGAAGGCTCTGATTTGAATTCTCCTTACGACATTCGATTCCTCTCGTCATTTTACGTCGGAATAGCGCGTTTTCCACTACCCATTACGATCCTGGAGGCCAGAATACTGGAAGATAGGTTTTGGCTCTAACAGCGATTTTCTAACGAAGGAAGGCTCTGATTTGAATTCTGCTTACGGCATTCGATCCCTCTCGTCATTTTACGTCGGAATAGCATGTTTTCCACACGTGATTACGGTCCTCGAAGCCAGAATACTGGGAGATAGTTTTTGGCAATAACAGCGATTTTCTGACGATGGAAGGCTCAGATTTGACTTCTGCTTGTGCCATGCGATTCCTCTCGTCATTTTACGTCGGAATAGCACGGTTTCCACACCCGATTACGGTTGTGAAGGCCAGAATACTGGAAGATAGGTTTTGGCTCTCACAGCGATTTTCAGACGAAGGAAGGCTCTGATTTGAATTCTCCTTACGCCATTCGATTCCTCTCGTCATTTTACGTCGGAATAGCGCGTTCTCCACTACCCATTACGATCCTGGGAGTCAGAATACTGGAAGATAGGTTTTGGCTCTAACAGCGATTTTCAGACGAAGGAAGGCTCTGATTTGAATTCTGCTTGCGGCATTCGATTCCTCTCGTCATTTTACGTCGGAATAGCGCGTTCTCCACTACCCATTACGATCCTGGGAGTCAGAATACTGGGAGATAGGTTTTGGCTCTAATAGCGATTTTCTGACGAAGGAGGGCTCTGATTTGAATTCAGCTTGCGGCATTCGATCCCTCTCGTCATTTTACGTCGGAAAAGCACGTTTTCAACACCCGATTATGGTCCTGGAGGCCAGAATACTGGGAGATAGGTTTTGGCTATAACAACGATTTTCGGACGAAGGAAGGCTCTGATTTGAATTCTGCTTGCGGCATTCGATCCCTCTCATCATTTTACGTCGGAATAGTGCGTTTTCCACTACCCATTACGATCCTGGAGGCCAGAATACTGGGAGATTGGTTATGGCAATAACAGCGATTTTCTGACGAAGGAAGGCTCTGATTTGAATTCTCCTTACGACATTCGATTCCTCTCGTCATTTTACGTCGGAATAGCGCGTTTTCCACTACCCATTACGATCCTGGGAGTCAGAATACTGGGAGATAGGTTTTGGCTATAACAACGATTTTCGGACGAAGGAAGGCTCTGATTTGAATTCTGCTTGCGGCATTCGATTCCTCTCGTCATTTTACGTCGGAATAGCGCGTTTACCACTACCCATTACGATCCTGGGAGCCAGAATACTGGAAGATAGGTTTTGGCTCTTACAGCAATTTCCTGACGATGGAAGGCTCTGATTTGAATTCTCCTTACGACACTCGATTCCTCTCGTCATTTTACGTCGGAATAGCGCGTTTTCCACTACCCATTACGATCCTGGGAGCCAGAATACTGGAAGATAGGTTTTGGCTCTTACAGCAATTTCCTGACGATGGAAGACTCAGATTTGACTTCTGCTTGCGGCATTCGATCCCTCTCGTCATTTTACTTCGGAATAGCATGTTTTCCACACGTGATTACGGTCCTCGAAGCCAGAATACTGGGAGATAGGTTTTGGCAATAACAGCGATTTTATGACGAAGGAAGGCTCTGATTTGAATTCTGCTTGCGGCATTCGATCCTTCTCGTCATTTTACATCGGAATAGCGCGTTTTCCACTACCCATTACGATCCTGGGAGTCAGAATACTGGGAGATAGGTTTTGGCTATAACAACGATTTTCGGACGAAGGAAGGCTCTGATTTGAATTCTGCTTGCGGCATTCGATTCCTCTCGTCATTTTACGTCGGAATAGCGCGTTTACCACTACCCATTACGATCCTGGTAGCCAGATTACTGCAGGATAGGTTTTGTCTCTAATAGCGATTTTCTGATGAAGGAAGGCTCTGATTTGAATTCTGCTTGCGGCATTCGATCCCTCTCGTCATTTTACATCGGAATAGCGCGTTTTCCACTACCCATTACGATCCTGGGAGTCAGAATACTGGGAGATAGGTTTTGGCTCTAATAGCGTTTTTCTGACGAAGGAAGGCTCTGATTTGAATTCTGCTTGCGGTATTCGATCCCTCTCGTCATTTTACGTCGGAATAGCACGGTTTCCACACCCGATTACGGTCCTGGAGGCCAGAATACTGGGAGATAGGTTTTGGCTCTAATAGCGATTTTCTGACGAAGGAGGGCTCTGATTTGAGTTCAGCTTACGGCATTCGATCCCTCTCGTCATTTTACGTCGGAAAAGCACGTTTTCAACACCCGATTATGGTCCTGGAGGACAGAATACTGGGAGATAGGTTTTGGCTAAAACAACGATTTTCGGACGAAGGAAGGCTCTGATTTGAATTCTGCTTGCGGCATTCGATCCTTCTCGTCATTTTACATCGGAATAGCGCGTTTTCCACTACCCATTACGATCCTGGAGGCCAGAATACTGGGAGATAGGTTTTGGCTCTTACAGCAATTTCCTGACGATGGAAGACTCAGATTTGACTTCTGCTTGCGGCATTCGATCCCTCTCGTCATTTTACTTCGGAATAGCATGTTTTCCACACGTGATTACGGTCCTCGAAGCCAGAATACTGGGAGAAAGGTTTTGGCAATAACAGCGATTTTATGACGAAGGAAGGCTCTGATTTGAATTCTGCTTGCGGCATTCGATCCCTCTCATCATTTTACGTCGGAATAGTGCATTTTCCACTACCCATTACGATCCTGGAGGCCAGAATACTGGGAGATAGGTTTTGGCTATAACAACGATTTTCGGACGAAGGAAGGCTCTGATTTGAATTCTGCTTGCGGCATTCGATCCTTCTCGTCATCTTACATCGGAACAGCGCGTTTTCCACTACCCATTACGATCCTGGGAGTCAGAATACTGGGAGATAGGTTTTGGCTATAACAACGATTTTCGGACGAAGGAAGGCTCTGATTTGAATTCTGCTTGCGGCATTCGATTCCTCTCGTCATTTTACGTCGGAATAGCGCGTTTACCACTACCCATTACGATCCTGGTAGCCAGATTACTGCAAGATAGGTTTTGTCTCTAATAGCGATTTTCTGATGAAGGAAGGCTCTGATTTGAATTCTGCTTGCGGCATTCGATCCTTCTCGTCATTTTACATCGGAATAGCGCGTTTTCCACTACCCATTACGATCCTGGGAGTCAGAATACTGGGAGATAGGTTTTGGCTCTAATAGCGTTTTTCTGACGAAGGAAGGCTCTGATTTGAATTCTGCTTGCGGTATTCGATCCCTCTCATCATTTCACGTCGGAAAAGCACATTTTCAACACGTGATTACGGTCCTCGAAGCCAGAATACTGGGAGATACGTTTTGGCTCTTACAGAGATTTCCTGACCATGGAAGGCTCAGATTTGACTTCTGCTTGCGGCATTCGATCCCTCTTGTTATTTTACGTCGGAATAGCATGTTTTCCACACGTGATTACGATCCTGGAGGCCAGAATACTGGGAGATAGGTTTTGGCTCTTACAGCAATTTCCTGACGATGGAAGACTCAGATTTGACTTCTGCTTGCGGCATTCGATCCCTCTCGTCATTTTACTTCGGAATAGCATGTTTTCCACACGTGATTACGGTCCTCGAAGCCAGAATACTGGGAGATAGGTTTTGGCAATAACAGCGATTTTATGACGAAGGAAGGCTCTGATTTGAATTCTGCTTGCGGCATTCGATTCCTCTCGTCATTTTACGTCGGAATAGCGCGTTTACCACTACCCATTACGATCCTGGTAGCCAGATTACTGCAAGATAGGTTTTGTCTCTAATAGCGATTTTCTGATGAAGGAAGGCTCTGATTTGAATTCTGCTTGCGGCATTCGATCCTTCTCGTCATTTTACATCGGAATAGCGCGTTTTCCACTACCCATTACGATCCTGGGAGTCAGAATACTGGGAGATAGGTTTTGGCTCTAATAGCGTTTTTCTGACGAAGGAAGGCTCTGATTTGAATTCTGCTTGCGGCATTCGATTCCTCTCGTCATTTTACGTCGGAATAGCGCGTTTACCACTACCCATTACGATCCTGGTAGCCAGATTACTGCAAGATAGGTTTTGTCTCTAATAGCGATTTTCTGATGAAGGAAGGCTCTGATTTGAATTCTGCTTGCGGCATTCGATCCTTCTCGTCATTTTACATCGGAATAGCGCGTTTTCCACTACCCATTACGATCCTGGGAGTCAGAATACTGGGAGATAGGTTTTGGCTTTAATAGCGTTTTTCTGACGAAGGAAGGCTCTGATTTGAATTCTGCTTGCGGTATTCGATCCCTCTCATCATTTCACGTCGGAAAAGCACATTTTCAACACGTGATTACGGTCCTCGAAGCCAGAATACTGGGAGATACGTTTTGGCTCTTACAGAGATTTCCTGACCATGGAAGGCTCAGATTTGACTTCTGCTTGCGGCATTCGATCCCTCTTGTTATTTTACGTCGGAATAGCATGTTTTCCACACGTGATTACGGTCCTCGAAGCCAGAATACTGGGAGATAGGTTTTGGCAATAACAGCGATTTTCTGACGAAGGAAGGCTCTGATTTGAATTCTCCTTACGACATTCGATTCCTCTCGTCATTTTACGTCGGAATAGCGCGTTTTCCACTACCCATTACGATCCTGGAGGCCAGAATACTGGGAGATAGGTTTTGGCTATTACAGCGATTTTCGGACGAAGGAAGGCTCTGATTTGAATTCTCCTTACGACATTCGATTCCTCTCGTCATTTTACGTCGGAATAGCGCGTTTTCCACTACCCATTACGATCCTGGGAGTCAGAATACTGGGAGATAGGTTTTGGCTATTACAGCGATTTTCGGACGAAGGAAGGCTCTGATTTGAATTCTGCTTGCGGTATTCGATCCCTCTCGTCATTTTACGTCGGAAAAGCACGTTTACCACTACCCATTACGTTCCTGGTAGCCAGATTACTGCAAGATAGGTTTTGGCTCTAATAGCGATTTTCTGATGAAGGAAGGCTCTGATTTGAATTCTGCTTGCGGTATTCGATCCCTCTCGTCATTTTACGTCGGAATAGCACGGTTTCCACACCCGATTACGGTCCTGAAGGCCAGAATACTGGAAGATAGGTTTTGGCTCTAACAGCGATTTTCAGACGAAGGAAGGCTCTGATTTGAATTCTCCTTACGACACTCGATTCCTCTCGTCATTTTACGTCGGAATAGCGCGGTTTCCACACCCGATTACGGTCCTGAAGGCCAGAATACTGGAAGATAGGTTTTGGCTCTAACAGCGATTTTCAGACGAAGGAAGGCTCTGATTTGAATTCTCCTTACGACACTCGATTCCTCTCGTCATTTTCCGTCGGAATAGCGCGTTTTCCACTACCCATTACGATCCTGGGAGCCAGAATACTGGAAGATAGGTTTTGGCTCTAACAGCGATTTTCAGACGAAGGAAGGCTCTGATTTGAATTCTGCTTGCGGTATTCGATCCCTCTCGTCATTTTACGTCGGAATAGCGCGTTTTCCACTACCCATTACGATCCTGGGAGTCAGAATACTGGGAGATAGGTTTTGGCTCTAATAGCGATTTTCAGACGAAGGAAGGCTCTGATTTGAATTCTGCTTGCGGCATTCGATCCTTCTCGTCATTTTACATCGGAATAGCGCGTTTTCCACTACCCATTACGATCCTGGGAGTCAGAATACTGGGAGATAGGTTTTGGCTCTAATAGCGATTTTCTGATGAAGGAAGGCTCTGATTTGAATTCTGCTTGCGGCATTCGATCCCTCTCGTCATTTTACGTCGGAATAGCACGGTTTCCACACCCGATTACGGTCCTGAAGGCCAGAATACTGGAAGATAGGTTTTGGCTCTAACAGCGATTTTCAGACGAAGGAAGGCTCTGATTTGAATTCTCCTTACGACACTCGATTCCTCTCGTCATTTTACGTCGGAATAGCGCGGTTTCCACACCCGATTACGGTCCTGAAGGCCAGAATACTGGAAGATAGGTTTTGGCTCTAACAGCGATTTTCAGACGAAGGAAGGCTCTGATTTGAATTCTCCTTACGACATTCGATTCCTCTCGTCATTTTACGTCGGAATAGCGCGTTTCCACTACCCATTACGATCCTGGGAGCCAGAATACTGGAAGATAGGTTTTGGCTCTAACAGCGATTTTCAGACGAAGGAAGGCTCTGATTTGAATTCTGCTTGCGGTATTCGATCCCTCTCGTCATTTTACGTCGGAATAGCGCGTTTTCCACTACCCATTACGATCCTGGGAGTCAGAATACTGGGAGATAGGTTTTGGCTCTAATAGCGATTTTCAGACGAAGGAAGGCTCTGATTTGAATTCTGCTTGCGGCATTCGATCCTTCTCGTCATTTTACATCGGAATAGCGCGTTTTCCACTACCCATTACGATCCTGGGAGTCAGAATACTGGGAGATAGGTTTTGGCAATAACAGCGATTTTATGACGAAGGAAGGCTCTGATTTGAATTCTGCTTGCGGCATTCGATCCCTCTCATCATTTTACGTCGGAATAGTGCGTTTTCCACTACCCATTACGATCCTGGAGGCCAGAATACTGGGAGATAGGTTTTGGCAATAACAGCGATTTTCTGACGAAGGAAGGCTCTGATTTGAATTCTCCTTACGACATTCGATTCCTCTCGTCATTTTACGTCGGAATAGCGCGTTTTCCACTACCCATTACGATCCTGGGAGTCAGAATACTGGGAGATAGGTTTTGGTTATTACAGCGATTTTCGGACGAAGGAAGGCTCTGATTTGAATTCTGCTTGCGGTATTCGATCCCTCTCGTCATTTTACGTCGGAAAAGCACGTTTACCACTACCCATTACGTTCCTGGTAGCCAGATTACTGCAAGATAGGTTTTGGCTCTAATAGCGATTTTCTGATGAAGGAAGGCTCTGATTTGAATTCTGCTTGCGGTATTCGATCCCTCTCGTCATTTTACGTCGGAATAGCACGGTTTCCACACCCGATTACGGTCCTGAAGGCCAGAATACTGGAAGATAGGTTTTGGCTCTAACAGCGATTTTCAGACGAAGGAAGGCTCTGATTTGAATTCTCCTTACGACACTCGATTCCTCTCGTCATTTTACGTCGGAATAGCGCGGTTTCCACACCCGATTACGGTCCTGAAGGCCAGAATACTGGAAGATAGGTTTTGGCTCTAACAGCGATTTTCAGACGAAGGAAGGCTCTGATTTGAATTCTCCTTACGACACTCGATTCCTCTCGTCATTTTCCGTCGGAATAGCGCGTTTTCCACTACCCATTACGATCCTGGGAGCCAGAATACTGGAAGATAGGTTTTGGCTCTAACAGCGATTTTCAGACGAAGGAAGGCTCTGATTTGAATTCTGCTTGCGGTATTCGATCCCTCTCGTCATTTTACGTCGGAATAGCGCGTTTTCCACTACCCATTACGATCCTGGGAGTCAGAATACTGGGAGATAGGTTTTGGCTCTAATAGCGATTTTCAGACGAAGGAAGGCTCTGATTTGAATTCTGCTTGCGGCATTCGATCCTTCTCGTCATTTTACATCGGAATAGCGCGTTTTCCACTACCCATTACGATCCTGGGAGTCAGAATACTGGGAGACAGGTTTTGGCTCTAATAGCGATTTTCTGATGAAGGAAGGCTCTGATTTGAATTCTGCTTGCGGTATTCGATCCCTCTCGTCATTTTACGTCGGAATAGCACGGTTTCCACACCCGATTACGGTCCTGAAGGCCAGAATACTGGAAGATAGGTTTTGGCTCTAACAGCGATTTTCAGACGAAGGAAGGCTCTGATTTGAATTCTCCTTACGACATTCGATTCCTCTCGTCATTTTACGTCGGAATAGCGCGTTTTCCACTACCCATTACGATCCTGGGAGCCAGAATACTGGAAGATAGGTTTTGGCTCTAACAGCGATTTTCAGACGAAGGAAGGCTCTGATTTGAATTCTGCTTGCGGTATTCGATCCCTCTCGTCATTTTACGTCGGAATAGCGCGTTTTCCACTACCCATTACGATCCTGGGAGTCAGAATACTGGGAGATAGGTTTTGGCTCTAATAGCGATTTTCAGACGAAGGAAGGCTCTGATTTGAATTCTGCTTGCGGCATTCGATCCTTCTCGTCATTTTACATCGGAATAGCGCGTTTTCCACTACCCATTACGATCCTGGGAGTCAGAATACTGGGAGATAGGTTTTGGCTCTAATAGCGTTTTTCTGACGAAGGAAGGCTCTGATTTGAATTCTGCTTGCGGTATTCGATCCCTCTCGTCATTTTACGTCGGAATAGCACGGTTTCCACACCCGATTACGGTCCTGAAGGCCAGAATACTGGAAGATAGGTTTTGGCTCTAACAGCGATTTTCAGACGAAGGAAGGCTCTGATTTGAATTCTCCTTACGACACTCGATTCCTCTCGTCATTTTACGTCGGAATAGCGCGGTTTCCACACCCGATTACGGTCCTGAAGGCCAGAATACTGGAAGATAGGTTTTGGCTCTAACAGCGATTTTCAGACGAAGGAAGGCTCTGATTTGAATTCTCCTTACGACACTCGATTCCTCTCGTCATTTTACGTCGGAATAGCGCGTTTTCCACTACCCATTACGATCCTGGGAGCCAGAATACTGGAAGATAGGTTTTGGCTCTAACAGCGATTTTCAGACGAAGGAAGGCTCTGATTTGAATTCTGCTTGCGGCATTCGATCCCTCTCGTCATTTTACGTCGGAATAGCACGGTTTCCACACCCGATTACGGTTCTGAAGGCCAGAATACTGGAAGATAGGTTTTGGCTCTAATAGCGATTTTCTGACGAAGGAGGGCTCTGATTTGAGTTCAGCTTGCGGCATTCGATCCCTCTCGTCATTTTACGTCGGAAAAGCACGTTTTCAACACCCGATTATGGTCCTGGAGGCCAGAATACTGGGAGATAGGTTTTGGCTATAACAACGATTTTCGGACGAAGGAAGGCTCTGATTTGAATTCTGCTTGCGGCATTCGATCCTTCTCGTCATTTTACATCGGAATAGCGCGTTTTCCACTACCCATTACGATCCTGGAGGCCAGAATACTGGGAGATAGGTTTTGGCTCTTACAGCAATTTCCTGACGATGGAAGACTCAGATTTGACTTCTGCTTGCGGCATTCGATCCCTCTCGTCATTTTACTTCGGAATAGCATGTTTTCCACACGTGATTACGGTCCTCGAAGCCAGAATACTGGGAGATAGGTTTTGGCAATAACAGCGATTTTATGACGAAGGAAGGCTCTGATTTGAATTCTGCTTGCGGCATTCGATCCCTCTCGTCATTTTACGTCGGAATAGTGCGTTTTCCACTACCCATTACGATCCTGGAGGCCAGAATACTGGGAGATAGGTTTTGGCTATAACAACGATTTTCGGACGAAGGAAGGCTCTGATTTGAATTCTGCTTGCGGCATTCGATCCTTCTCGTCATTTTACATCGGAATAGCGCGTTTTCCACTACCCATTACGATCCTGGGAGTCAGAATACTGGGAGATAGGTTTTGGCTATAACAACGATTTTCGGACGAAGGAAGGCTCTGATTTGAATTCTGCTTGCGGCATTCGATTCCTCTCGTCATTTTACGTCGGAATAGCGCGTTTACCACTACCCATTACGATCCTGGTAGCCAGATTACTGCAAGATAGGTTTTGTCTCTAATAGCGATTTTCTGATGAAGGAAGGCTCTGATTTGAATTCTGCTTGCGGCATTCGATCCTTCTCGTCATTTTACATCGGAATAGCGCGTTTTCCACTACCCATTACGATCCTGGGAGTCAGAATACTGGGAGATAGGTTTTGGCTCTAATAGCGTTTTTCTGACGAAGGAAGGCTCTGATTTGAATTCTGCTTGCGGTATTCGATCCCTCTCATCATTTCACGTCGGAAAAGCACATTTTCAACACGTGATTACGGTCCTCGAAGCCAGAATACTGGGAGATACGTTTTGGCTCTTACAGAGATTTCCTGACCATGGAAGGCTCAGATTTGACTTCTGCTTGCGGCATTCGATCCCTCTCGTTATTTTACGTCGGAATAGCATGTTTTCCACACGTGATTACGGTCCTCGAAGCCAGAATACTGGGAGATAGGTTTTGGCAATAACAGCGATTTTATGACGAAGGAAGGCTCTGATTTGAATTCTCCTTACGACATTCGATTCCTCTCGTCATTTCACGTCGGAATAGCACGGTTTCCACTCCCGATTACGGTCCTGAAGGCCAGAATACTGGAAGATAGGTTTTGGCTCTAACAGCGATTTTCAGCCGAAGGAAGGCTCTGATTTGAATTCTCCTTACGACATTCGATTCCTCTCGTCATTTTACGTCGGAATAGCGCGTTTTCCACTACCCATTACGATCCTGGAGGCCAGAATACTGGGAGATAGGTTTTGGCTCTTACAGCGATTTCCTGACGATGGAAGTCTCAGATTTGACTTCTGCTTGCGCAGTTCGATCCCTCTCGTCATTTTACGTCGGAATAGCACGTTTTCCACACCCGATTATGGTCCTGGAGGCCAGAATACTGGAAGATAGGTTTTGGCTCTAACAGCGATTTTCAGCCGAAGGAAGGCTCTGATTTGACTTCTGCTTGCGGCATTCGATCCCTCTCGTCATTTTACGTCGGAATGGCATGTTTTCCACACGGGATTACGGTCCTCGAAGCCAGAATACTGGGAGATAGGTTTTGGCTCTAACAGCGATTTTCAGACGATGGAAGGCTCTGATTTGAATTCTCCTTACGACATTCGATTCCTCTCGTCATTTTACGTCGGAATAGCACGGTTTCCACTCCCGATTACGGTCCTGAAGGCCAGAATACTGGAAGATAGGTTTTGGCTCTAACAGCGATTTTCAGCCGAAGGAAGGCTCTGATTTGAATTCTCCTTACGACATTCGATTCCTCTCGTCATTTTACGTCGGAATAGCGCGTTTTCCACTACCCATTACGATCCTGGAGGCCAGAATACTGGGAGATAGGTTTTGGCTCTTACAGCGATTTCCTGACGATGGAAGTCTCAGATTTGACTTCTGCTTGCGCAATTCGATCCCTCTTGTCATTTTACGTCGGAATAGCACGTTTTCCACACCCGATTATGGTCCTGGAGGCCAGAATACTGGAAGATAGGTTTTGGCTCTAACAGCGATTTTCAGCCGAAGGAAGGCTCTGATTTGACTTCTGCTTGCGGCATTCGATCCCTCTCGTCATTTTACGTCGGAATGGCATGTTTTCCACACGGGATTACGGTCCTCGAAGCCAGAATACTGGGAGATAGGTTTTGGCTCTAACAGCGATTTTCAGACGATGGAAGGCTCTGATTTGAATTCTCCTTACGACATTCGATTCCTCTCGTCATTTTACGTCGGAATAGCACGGTTTCCACTCCCGATTACGGTCCTGAATGCCAGAATACTGGAAGATAGGTTTTGGCTCTAACAGCGATTTTCAGACGAAGGAAGGCTCTGATTTGAATTCTCCTTACGACACTCGATTCCTCTCGTCATTTTACGTCGGAATAGCGCGATTTCCACTACCCATTACGATCCTGGGAGCCAGATTACTGGAAGATAGGTTTTGGCTCTTACAGCGATTTCCTGACGATAGAAGGCTCAGATTTGACTTCTCCTTACGACATTCGATTCCTCTCGTCATTTTACGTCGGAATAGCGCGTTTTCCACTACCCATTACGATCCTGGGAGCCAGATTACTGCAAGATAGGTTTTGGCTTTAACAGCGATTTTCAGACGAAGGAAGGCTCTGATTTGAATTCTGCTTGCGGCATTCGATCCCTCTCGTCATTTTACGTCGGAACAGCACGGTTTCCACACCCGATTACGGTTGTGAAGGCCAGAATACTGGAAGATACGTTTTGGCTCTAACAGCGATTTTCAGACGAAGGAAGGCTCTGATTTGAATTCTCCTTACGACATTCGATTCCTCTCGTCATTTTACGTCGGAATAGCACGGTTTCCACACCCGATTACGGTTCTGAAGGCCAGAATACTGGAAGATAGGTTTTGGCTCTAACAGCGATTTTCAGAAGAAGGAAGGCTCTGATTTGAATTCTCCTTACGACATTCGATTCCTCTCGTCATTTTACGTCGGAATAGCGCGGTTTCCACACCCGATTACGGTCCTGAAGGCCAGAATACTGGAAGATAGGTTTTGGCTCTAACAGCGATTTTCAGACGAAGGAAGGCTCTGATTTGAATTCTCCTTACGACACTCGATTCCTCTCGTCATTTTCCGTCGGAATAGCGCGTTTTCCACTACCCATTACGATCCTGGGAGCCAGAATACTGGAAGATAGGTTTTGGCTCTAACAGCGATTTTCAGACGAAGAAAGGCTCTGATTTGAATTCTGCTTGCGGTATTCGATCCCTCTCGTCATTTTACGTCGGAATAGCGCGTTTTCCACTACCCATTACGATCCTGGGAGTCAGAATACTGGGAGATAGGTTTTGGCTCTAATAGCGATTTTCAGACGAAGGAAGGCTCTGATTTGAATTCTGCTTGCGGCATTCGATCCTTCTCGTCATTTTACATCGGAATAGCGCGTTTTCCACTACCCATTACGATCCTGGGAGTCAGAATACTGGGAGACAGGTTTTGGCTCTAATAGCGATTTTCTGATGAAGGAAGGCTCTGATTTGAATTCTGCTTGCGGTATTCGATCCCTCTCGTCATTTTACGTCGGAATAGCACGGTTTCCACACCCGATTACGGTCCTGAAGGCCAGAATACTGGAAGATAGGTTTTGGCTCTAACAGCGATTTTCAGACGAAGGAAGGCTCTGATTTGAATTCTCCTTACGACACTCGATTCCTCTCGTCATTTTACGTCGGAATAGCGCGGTTTCCACACCCGATTACGGTCCTGAAGGCCAGAATACTGGAAGATAGGTTTTGGCTCTAACAGCGATTTTCAGACGAAGGAAGGCTCTGATTTGAATTCTCCTTACGACACTCGATTCCTCTCGTCATTTTACGTCGGAATAGCGCGTTTTCCACTACCCATTACGATCCTGGGAGCCAGAATACTGGAAGATAGGTTTTGGCTCTAACAGCGATTTTCAGACGAAGGAAGGCTCTGATTTGAATTCTGCTTGCGGTATTCGATCCCTCTCGTCATTTTACGTCGGAATAGCGCGTTTTCCACTACCCATTACGATCCTGGGAGTCAGAATACTGGGAGATAGGTTTTGGCTCTAATAGCGATTTTCAGACGAAGGAAGGCTCTGATTTGAATTCTGCTTGCGGCATTCGATCCTTCTCGTCATTTTACATCGGAATAGCGCGTTTTCCACTACCCATTACGATCCTGGGAGTCAGAATACTGGGAGATAGGTTTTGGCTCTAATAGCGTTTTTCTGACGAAGGAAGGCTCTGATTTGAATTCTGCTTGCGGCATTCGATCCCTCTCGTCATTTTACGTCGGAATAGCACGGTTTCCACACCCGATTACGGTCCTGAAGGCCAGAATACTGGAAGATAGGTTTTGGCTCTAACAGCGATTTTCAGACGAAGGAAGGCTCTGATTTGAATTCTCCTTAGGACACTCGATTCCTCTCGTCATTTTACGTCGGAATAGCGCGTTTTCCACTACCCATTACGATCCTGGGAGCCAGAATACTGGAAGATAGGTTTTGGCTCTAACAGCGATTTTCAGACGAAGGAAGGCTCTGATTTGAATTCTGCTTGCGGCATTCGATCCCTCTCGTCATTTTACGTCGGAATAGCACGGTTTCCACACCCGATTACGGTTCTGAAGGCCAGAATACTGGAAGATAGGTTTTGGCTCTAATAGCGATTTTCTGACGAAGGAGGGCTCTGATTTGAGTTCAGCTTGCGGCATTCGATCCCTCTCGTCATTTTACGTCGGAAAAGCACGTTTTCAACACCCGATTATGGTCCTGGAGGCCAGAATACTGGGAGATAGGTTTTGGCTATAACAACGATTTTCGGACGAAGGAAGGCTCTGATTTGAATTCTGCTTGCGGCATTCGATCCTTCTCGTCATTTTACATCGGAATAGCGCGTTTTCCACTACCCATTACGATCCTGGAGGCCAGAATACTGGGAGATAGGTTTTGGCTCTTACAGCAATTTCCTGACGATGGAAGACTCAGATTTGACTTCTGCTTGCGGCATTCGATCCCTCTCGTCATTTTACTTCGGAATAGCATGTTTTCCACACGTGATTACGGTCCTCGAAGCCAGAATACTGGGAGATAGGTTTTGGCAATAACAGCGATTTTATGACGAAGGAAGGCTCTGATTTGAATTCTGCTTGCGGCATTCGATCCCTCTCGTCATTTTACGTCGGAATAGTGCGTTTTCCACTACCCATTACGATCCTGGAGGCCAGAATACTGGGAGATAGGTTTTGGCTATAACAACGATTTTCGGACGAAGGAAGGCTCTGATTTGAATTCTGCTTGCGGCATTCGATCCTTCTCGTCATTTTACATCGGAATAGCGCGTTTTCCACTACCCATTACGATCCTGGGAGTCAGAATACTGGGAGATAGGTTTTGGCTATAACAACGATTTTCGGACGAAGGAAGGCTCTGATTTGAATTCTGCTTGCGGCATTCGATTCCTCTCGTCATTTTACGTCGGAATAGCGCGTTTACCACTACCCATTACGATCCTGGTAGCCAGATTACTGCAAGATAGGTTTTGTCTCTAATAGCGATTTTCTGATGAAGGAAGGCTCTGATTTGAATTCTGCTTGCGGCATTCGATCCTTCTCGTCATTTTACATCGGAATAGCGCGTTTTCCACTACCCATTACGATCCTGGGAGTCAGAATACTGGGAGATAGGTTTTGGCTCTAATAGCGTTTTTCTGACGAAGGAAGGCTCTGATTTGAATTCTGCTTGCGGTATTCGATCCCTCTCATCATTTCACGTCGGAAAAGCACATTTTCAACACGTGATTACGGTCCTCGAAGCCAGAATACTGGGAGATACGTTTTGGCTCTTACAGAGATTTCCTGACCATGGAAGGCTCAGATTTGACTTCTGCTTGCGGCATTCGATCCCTCTTGTTATTTTACGTCGGAATAGCATGTTTTCCACACGTGATTACGGTCCTCGAAGCCAGAATACTGGGAGATAGGTTTTGGCAATAACAGCGATTTTATGACGAAGGAAGGCTCTGATTTGAATTCTCCTTACGACATTCGATTCCTCTCGTCATTTCACGTCGGAATAGCACGGTTTCCACTCCCGATTACGGTCCTGAAGGCCAGAATACTGGAAGATAGGTTTTGGCTCTAACAGCGATTTTCAGCCGAAGGAAGGCTCTGATTTGAATTCTCCTTACGACATTCGATTCCTCTCGTCATTTTACGTCGGAATAGCGCGTTTTCCACTACCCATTACGATCCTGGAGGCCAGAATACTGGGAGATAGGTTTTGGCTCTTACAGCGATTTCCTGACGATGGAAGTCTCAGATTTGACTTCTGCTTGCGCAGTTCGATCCCTCTCGTCATTTTACGTCGGAATAGCACGTTTTCCACACCCGATTATGGTCCTGGAGGCCAGAATACTGGAAGATAGGTTTTGGCTCTAACAGCGATTTTCAGCCGAAGGAAGGCTCTGATTTGACTTCTGCTTGCGGCATTCGATCCCTCTCGTCATTTTACGTCGGAATGGCATGTTTTCCACACGGGATTACGGTCCTCGAAGCCAGAATACTGGGAGATAGGTTTTGGCTCTAACAGCGATTTTCAGACGATGGAAGGCTCTGATTTGAATTCTCCTTACGACATTCGATTCCTCTCGTCATTTTACGTCGGAATAGCACGGTTTCCACTCCCGATTACGGTCCTGAAGGCCAGAATACTGGAAGATATGTTTTGGCTCTAACAGCGATTTTCAGCCGAAGGAAGGCTCTGATTTGAATTCTCCTTACGACATTCGATTCCTCTCGTCATTTTACGTCGGAATAGCGCGTTTTCCACTACCCATTACGATCCTGGAGGCCAGAATACTGGGAGATAGGTTTTGGCTCTTACAGCGATTTCCTGACGATGGAAGTCTCAGATTTGACTTCTGCTTGCGCAATTCGATCCCTCTTGTCATTTTACGTCGGAATAGCACGTTTTCCACACCCGATTATGGTCCTGGAGGCCAGAATACTGGAAGATAGGTTTTGGCTCTAACAGCGATTTTCAGCCGAAGGAAGGCTCTGATTTGACTTCTGCTTGCGGCATTCGATCCCTCTCGTCATTTTACGCCGGAATGGCATGTTTTCCACACGGGATTACGGTCCTCGAAGCCAGAATACTGGGAGATAGGTTTTGGCTCTAACAGCGATTTTCAGACGATGGAAGGCTCTGATTTGAATTCTGCTTGCGGCATTCGATCCCTCTCGTCATTTTACGTCGGAACAGCACGGTTTCCACACCCGATTACGGTTGTGAAGGCCAGAATACTGGAAGATAGGTTTTGGCTCTAACAGCGATTTTCAGACGAAGGAAGGCTCTGATTTGAATTCTCCTTACGACATTCGATTCCTCTCGTCATTTTACGTCGGAATAGCACGGTTTCCACACCCGATTACGGTTCTGAAGGCCAGAATACTGGAAGATAGGTTTTGGCTCTAACAGCGATTTTCAGAAGAAGGAAGGCTCTGATTTGAATTCTCCTTACGACATTCGATTCCTCTCGTCATTTTACGTCGGAATAGCGCGGTTTCCACACCCGATTACGGTCCTGAAGGCCAGAATACTGGAAGATAGGTTTTGGCTCTAACAGCGATTTTCAGACGAAGGAAGGCTCTGATTTGAATTCTCCTTACGACACTCGATTCCTCTCGTCATTTTCCGTCGGAATAGCGCGTTTTCCACTACCCATTACGATCCTGGGAGCCAGAATACTGGAAGATAGGTTTTGGCTCTAACAGCGATTTTCAGACGAAGAAAGGCTCTGATTTGAATTCTGCTTGCGGCATTCGATCCCTCTCGTCATTTTACGTCGGAATAGCGCGTTTTCCACTACCCATTACGATCCTGGGAGTCAGAATACTGGGATAGGTTTTGGCTCTAATAGCGATTTTCTGACGAAGGAGGCTCTGATTTGAATTCTGCTTGCGGCATTCGATCCTTCTCGTCATTTTACATCGGAATAGCGCGTTTTCCACTACCCATTACGATCCTGGGAGTCAGAATACTGGGAGATAGGTTTTGGCTCTAATAGCGATTTTCTGATGAAGGAAGGCTCTGATTTGAATTCTGCTTGCGGTATTCGATCCCTCTCGTCATTTTACGTCGGAATAGCACGGTTTCCACACCCGATTACGGTCCTGAAGGCCAGAATACTGGAAGATAGGTTTTGGCTCTAACAGCGATTTTCAGACGAAGGAAGGCTCTGATTTGAATTCTCCTTACGACACTCGATTCCTCTCGTCATTTTACGTCGGAATAGCGCGGTTTCCACACCCGATTACGGTCCTGAAGGCCAGAATACTGGAAGATAGGTTTTGGCTCTAACAGCGATTTTCAGACGAAGGAAGGCTCTGATTTGAATTCTCCTTACGACACTCGATTCCTCTCGTCATTTTACGTCGGAATAGCGCGTTTTCCACTACCCATTACGATCCTGGGAGCCAGAATACTGGAAGATAGGTTTTGGCTCTAACAGCGATTTTCAGACGAAGGAAGGCTCTGATTTGAATTCTGCTTGCGGTATTCGATCCCTCTCGTCATTTTACGTCGGAATAGCGCGTTTTCCACTACCCATTACGATCCTGGGAGTCAGAATACTGGGAGATAGGTTTTGGCTCTAATAGCGATTTTCTGACGAAGGAAGGCTCTGATTTGAATTCTGCTTGCGGCATTCGATCCTTCTCGTCATTTTACATCGGAATAGCGCGTTTTCCACTACCCATTACGATCCTGGGAGTCAGAATACTGGGAGATAGGTTTTGGCTCTAATAGCGTTTTTCTGACGAAGGAAGGCTCTGATTTGAATTCTGCTTGCGGTATTCGATCCCTCTCGTCATTTTACGTCGGAATAGCACGGTTTCCACACCCGATTACGGTCCTGAAGGCCAGAATACTGGAAGATAGGTTTTGGCTCTAACAGCGATTTTCAGACGAAGGAAGGCTCTGATTTGAATTCTCCTTACGACACTCGATTCCTCTCGTCATTTTACGTCGGAATAGCGCGGTTTCCACACCCGATTACGGTCCTGAAGGCCAGAATACTGGAAGATAGGTTTTGGCTCTAACAGCGATTTTCAGACGAAGGAAGGCTCTGATTTGAATTCTCCTTAGGACACTCGATTCCTCTCGTCATTTTACGTCGGAATAGCGCGTTTTCCACTACCCATTACGATCCTGGGAGCCAGAATACTGGAAGATAGGTTTTGGCTCTAACAGCGATTTTCAGACGAAGGAAGGCTCTGATTTGAATTCTGCTTGCGGCATTCGATCCCTCTCGTCATTTTACGTCGGAATAGCACGGTTTCCACACCCGATTACGGTTCTGAAGGCCAGAATACTGGAAGATAGGTTTTGGCTCTAATAGCGATTTTCTGACGAAGGAGGGCTCTGATTTGAGTTCAGCTTACGGCATTCGATCCCTCTCGTCATTTTACGTCGGAAAAGCACGTTTTCAACACCCGATTATGGTCCTGGAGGCCAGAATACTGGGAGATAGGTTTTGGCTATAACAACGATTTTCGGACGAAGGAAGGCTCTGATTTGAATTCTGCTTGCGGCATTCGATCCTTCTCGTCATTTTACATCGGAATAGCGCGTTTTCCACTACCCATTACGATCCTGGAGGCCAGAATACTGGGAGATAGGTTTTGGCTCTTACAGCAATTTCCTGACGATGGAAGACTCAGATTTGACTTCTGCTTGCGGCATTCGATCCCTCTCGTCATTTTACTTCGGAATAGCATGTTTTCCACACGTGATTACGGTCCTCGAAGCCAGAATACTGGGAGATAGGTTTTGGCAATAACAGCGATTTTATGACGAAGGAAGGCTCTGATTTGAATTCTGCTTGCGGCATTCGATCCCTCTCGTCATTTTACGTCGGAATAGTGCGTTTTCCACTACCCATTACGATCCTGGAGGCCAGAATACTGGGAGATAGGTTTTGGCTATAACAACGATTTTCGGACGAAGGAAGGCTCTGATTTGAATTCTGCTTGCGGCATTCGATCCTTCTCGTCATTTTACATCGGAATAGCGCGTTTTCCACTACCCATTACGATCCTGGGAGTCAGAATACTGGGAGATAGGTTTTGGCTATAACAACGATTTTCGGACGAAGGAAGGCTCTGATTTGAATTCTGCTTGCGGCATTCGATTCCTCTCGTCATTTTACGTCGGAATAGCGCGTTTACCACTACCCATTACGATCCTGGTAGCCAGATTACTGCAAGATAGGTTTTGTCTCTAATAGCGATTTTCTGATGAAGGAAGGCTCTGATTTGAATTCTGCTTGCGGCATTCGATCCTTCTCGTCATTTTACATCGGAATAGCGCGTTTTCCACTACCCATTACGATCCTGGGAGTCAGAATACTGGGAGATAGGTTTTGGCTCTAATAGCGTTTTTCTGACGAAGGAAGGCTCTGATTTGAATTCTGCTTGCGGTATTCGATCCCTCTCATCATTTCACGTCGGAAAAGCACATTTTCAACACGTGATTACGGTCCTCGAAGCCAGAATACTGGGAGATACGTTTTGGCTCTTACAGAGATTTCCTGACCATGGAAGGCTCAGATTTGACTTCTGCTTGCGGCATTCGATCCCTCTTGTTATTTTACGTCGGAATAGCATGTTTTCCACACGTGATTACGGTCCTCGAAGCCAGAATACTGGGAGATAGGTTTTGGCAATAACAGCGATTTTATGACGAAGGAAGGCTCTGATTTGAATTCCCCTTACGACATTCGATTCCTCTCGTCATTTCACGTCGGAATAGCACGGTTTCCACTCCCGATTACGGTCCTGAAGGCCAGAATACTGGAAGATAGGTTTTGGCTCTAACAGCGATTTTCAGCCGAAGGAAGGCTCTGATTTGAATTCTCCTTACGACATTCGATTCCTCTCGTCATTTTACGTCGGAATAGCGCGTTTTCCACTACCCATTACGATCCTGGAGGCCAGAATACTGGGAGATAGGTTTTGGCTCTTACAGCGATTTCCTGACGATGGAAGTCTCAGATTTGACTTCTGCTTGCGCAATTCGATCCCTCTCGTCATTTTACGTCGGAATAGCACGTTTTCCACACCCGATTATGGTCCTGGAGGCCAGAATACTGGAAGATAGGTTTTGGCTCTAACAGCGATTTTCAGCCGAAGGAAGGCTCTGATTTGACTTCTGCTTGCGGCATTCGATCCCTCTCGTCATTTTACGCCGGAATGGCATGTTTTCCACACGGGATTACGGTCCTCGAAGCCAGAATACTGGGAGATAGGTTTTGGCTCTAACAGCGATTTTCAGACGATGGAAGGCTCTGATTTGAATTCTCCTTACGACATTCGATTCCTCTCGTCATTTCACGTCGGAATAGCACGGTTTCCACTCCCGATTACGGTCCTGAAGGCCAGAATACTGGAAGATATGTTTTGGCTCTAACAGCGATTTTCAGCCGAAGGAAGGCTCTGATTTGAATTCTCCTTACGACATTCGATTCCTCTCGTCATTTTACGTCGGAATAGCGCGTTTTCCACTACCCATTACGATCCTGGAGGCCAGAATACTGGGAGATAGGTTTTGGCTCTTACAGCGATTTCCTGACGATGGAAGTCTCAGATTTGACTTCTGCTTGCGCAATTCGATCCCTCTTGTCATTTTACGTCGGAATAGCACGTTTTCCACACCCGATTATGGTCCTGGAGGCCAGAATACTGGAAGATAGGTTTTGGCTCTAACAGCGATTTTCAGCCGAAGGAAGGCTCTGATTTGACTTCTGCTTGCGGCATTCGATCCCTCTCGTCATTTTACGCCGGAATGGCATGTTTTCCACACGGGATTACGGTCCTCGAAGCCAGAATACTGGGAGATAGGTTTTGGCTCTAACAGCGATTTTCAGACGATGGAAGGCTCTGATTTGAATTCTCCTTACGACATTCGATTCCTCTCGTCATTTTACGACGGAATAGCACGGTTTCCACTCCCGATTACGGTCCTGAATGCCAGAATACTGGAAGATAGGTTTTGGCTCTAACAGCGATTTTCAGACGAAGGAAGGCTCTGATTTGAATTCTCCTTACGACACTCGATTCCTCTCGTCATTTTACGTCGGAATAGCGCGATTTCCACTACCCATTACGATCCTGGGAGCCAGATTACTGGAAGATAGGTTTTGGCTCTTACAGCGATTTCCTGACGATAGAAGGCTCAGATTTGACTTCTCCTTACGACATTCGATTCCTCTCGTCATTTTACGTCGGAATAGCGCGTTTTCCACTACCCATTACGATCCTGGGAGCCAGATTACTGCAAGATAGGTTTTGGCTTTAACAGCGATTCTCAGACGAAGGGAGGCTCTGATTTGAATTCTGCTTGCGGCATTCGATCCCTCTCGTCATTTTACGTCGGAACAGCACGGTTTCCACACCCGATTACGGTTGTGAAGGCCAGAATACTGGAAGATAGGTTTTGGCTCTAACAGCGATTTTCAGACGAAGGAAGGCTCTGATTTGAATTCTCCTTACGACATTCGATTCCTCTCGTCATTTTACGTCGGAATAGCACGGTTTCCACACCCGATTACGGTTCTGAAGGCCAGAATACTGGAAGATAGGTTTTGGCTCTAACAGCGATTTTCAGAAGAAGGAAGGCTCTGATTTGAATTCTCCTTACGACATTCGATTCCTCTCGTCATTTTACGACGGAATAGCGCGTTTTCCACTACCCATTACGATCCTGGAGGCCAGAATATTTGGAGATAGGTTTTGGCTCTAATAGCGATTTTCTGACGAAGGAGGGCTCTGATTTGAATTCTCCTTACGACACTCGATTCCTCTCGTCATTTTACGTCGGAATAGCGCGATTTCCACTACCCATTACGATCCTGGGAGCCAGATTACTGGAAGATAGGTTTTGGCTCTTACAGCGATTTCCTGACGATAGAAGGCTCAGATTTGACTTCTCCTTACGACATTCGATTCCTCTCGTCATTTTACGTCGGAATAGCGCGTTTTCAACTACCCATTACGATCCTGGGAGCCAGATTACTGCAAGATAGGTTTTGGCTTTAACAGCGATTCTCAGACGAAGGGAGGCTCTGATTTGAATTCTGCTTGCGGCATTCGATCCCTCTCGTCATTTTACGTCGGAATAGCATGTTTTCCACACGTGATTACGGTCCTCGAAGCCAGAATACTGGGAGATAGGTTTTGGCAATAACAGCGATTTTCTGACGAAGGAAGGCTCTGATTTGAATTCTGCTTGCGGCATTCGATCCCTCTCATCATTTTACGTCGGAATAGTGCGTTTTCCACTACCCATTACGATCCTGGAGGCCAGAATACTGCAAGATAGGTTTTGGCTTTAACAGCGATTCTAAGACGAAGGGAGGCTCTGATTTGAATTCTGCTTGCGGCATTCGATCCCTCTCGTCATTCTACGTCGGAACAGCACGGTTTCCACTACCCATTACGATCCTGGGAGTCAGAATACTGGGAGATAGGTTTTGGCTCTAATAGCGTTTTTCTGACGAAGGAAGGCTCTGATTTGAATTCTGCTTGCGGTATTCGATCCCTCTCATCATTTCACGTCGGAAAAGCACATTTTCAACACGTGATTACGGTCCTCGAAGCCAGAATACTGGGAGATACGTTTTGGCTCTTACAGAGATTTCCTGACCATGGAAGGCTCAGATTTGACTTCTGCTTGCGGCATTCGATCCCTCTTGTTATTTTACGTCGGAATAGCATGTTTTCCACACGTGATTACGGTCCTCGAAGCCAGAATACTGGGAGATAGGTTTTGGCAATAACAGCGATTTTATGACGAAGGAAGGCTCTGATTTGAATTCTGCTTGCGGCATTCGATCCCTCTCATCATTTTACGTCGGAATAGTGCGTTTTCCACTACCCATTACGATCCTGGAGGCCAGAATACTGGGAGATAGGTTTTGGCAATAACAGCGATTTTCTGACGAAGGAAGGCTCTGATTTGAATTCTCCTTACGACATTCGATTCCTCTCGTCATTTTACGTCGGAATAGCGCGTTTTCCACTACCCATTACGATCCTGGGAGTCAGAATACTGGGAGATAGGTTTTGGCTATTACAGCGATTTTCGGACGAAGGAAGGCTCTGATTTGAATTCTGCTTGCGGCATTCGATTCCTCTCGTCATTTTACGTCGGAATAGCGCGTTTACCACTACCCATTACGTTCCTGGTAGCCAGATTACTGCAAGATAGGTTTTGGCTCTAATAGCGATTTTCTGATGAAGGAAGGCTCTGATTTGAATTCTGCTTGCGGCATTCGATCCCTCTCGTCATTTTACGTCGGAACAGCACGGTTTCCACACCCGATTACGGTTGTGAACGCCAGAATACTGGAAGATAGGTTTTGGCTCTAACAGCGATTTTCAGACGAAGGAAGGCTCTGATTTGAATTCTCCTTACGACATTCGATTCCTCTCGTCATTTTACGTCGGAATAGCACGGTTTCCACACCCGATTACGGTTCTGAAGGCCAGAATACTGGAAGATAGGTTTTGGCTCTAACAGCGATTTTCAGAAGAAGGAAGGCTCTGATTTGAATTCTCCTTACGACATTCGATTCCTCTCGTCATTTTACGACGGAATAGCGCGTTTTCCACTACCCATTACGATCCTGGAGGCCAGAATATTTGGAGATAGGTTTTGGCTCTAATAGCGATTTTCTGACGAAGGAGGGCTCTGATTTGAATTCAGCTTGCGGCATTCGATCCCTCTCGTCATTTTACGTCGGAAAAGCACGTTTTCAACACCCGATTATGGTCCTGGAGGCCAGAATACTGGGAGATAGGTTTTGGCTATAACAACGATTTTCGGACGAAGGAAGGCTCTGATTTGGATTCTGCTTGCGGCATTCGATTCCTCTCGTCATTTTACGTCGGAATAGCGCGTTTACCACTACCCATTACGATCCTGGTAGCCAGATTACTGCAAGATAGGTTTTGTCTCTAAAAGCGATTTTCTGATGAAGGAAGGCTCTGATTTGAATTCTGCTTGCGGCATTCAATCCCTCTCATCATTTTACGTCGGAATAGTGCGTTTTCCACTACCCATTACGATCCTGGAGGCCAGAATACTGGGAGATAGGTTTTGGCAATAACAGCGATTTTCTGACGAAGGAAGGCTCTGATTTGAATTCTCCTTACGACATTCGATTGCTTTCGTCATTTTACGTCGGAATAGCGCGTTTTCCACTACCCATTACGATCCTGGGAGTCAGAATACTGGGAGATAGGTTTTGGCTATAACAACGATTTTCGGACGAAGGAAGGCTCTGATTTGAATTCTGCTTGCGGCATTCGATTCGTCTCGTCATTTTACGTCGGAATAGCATGTTTTCCACACGTGATTACGGTCCTCGAAGCCAGAATACTGGGAGATAGGTTTTGGCTCTTACAGCGATTTCCTGACGATAGAAGGCTCAGATTTGACTTCTCCTTACGACATTCGATTCCTCTCGTCATTTTACGTCGGAATAGCGCGTTTTCCACTACCCATTATGATCCTGGGAGCCAGATTACTGGAAGATAGGTTTTGGCTTTAACAGCGATTTTCAGACGAAGGAAGGCTCTGATTTGAATTCTCCTTACGACACTCGATTCCTCTCGTCATTTTACGTCGGAATAGCGCGGTTTCCACACCCGATTACGGTCCTGAAGGCCAGAATACTGGAAGATAGGTTTTGGCTCTAACAGCGATTTTCAGACGAAGGAAGGCTCTGATTTGAATTCTCCTTATGACACTCGATTCCTCTCGTCATTTTACGTCGGAATAGCGCGTTTTCCACTACCCATTACGATCCTGGGAGTCAGAATACTGGGAGATAGGTTTTGGCTCTAATAGCGTTTTTTTGACGAAGGAAGGCTCTGATTTGAATTCTGCTTGCGGTATTCGATCCCTCTCATCATTTCACGTCGGAAAAGCACATTTTCAACACGTGATTACGGTCCTCGAAACCAGAATACTGGGAGATACGTTTTGGCTCTTACAGAGATTTCCTGACCATGGAAGGCTCAGATTTGACTTCTGCTTGCGGCATTCGATCCCTCTCGTCATTTTACGTCGGAATAGCATGTTTTCCACACGTGATTACGGTCCTCGAAGCCAGAATACTGGGAGATAGGTTTTGGCAATAACAGCGATTTTATGACGAAGGAAGGCTCTGATTTGAATTCTGCTTGCGGCATTCGATCCCTCTCATCATTTTACGTCGGAATAGTGCGTTTTCCACTACCCATTACGATCCTGGAGGCCAGAATACTGGGAGATAGGTTTTGGCAATAACAGCGATTTTCTGACGAAGGAAGGCTCTGATTTGACTTCTCCTTACGACATTCGATTCCTCTCGTCATTTTACGTCGGAATAGCGCGTTTTCCACTACCCATTACGATCCTGGGAGTCAGAATACTGGGAGATAGGTTTTGGCTATTACAGCGATTTTCGGACGAAGGAAGGCTCTGATTTGAATTCTGCTTGCGGCATTCGATTCCTCTCGTCATTTTACGTCGGAATAGCGCGTTTACCACTACCCATTACGTTCCTGGTAGCCAGATTACTGCAAGATAGGTTTTGGCTCTAATAGCGATTTTCTGACGAAGGAGGGCTCTGATTTGAATTCAGCTTGCGGCATTCGATCCCTCTCGTCATTTTACGTCGGAAAAGCACGTTTTCAACACCCGATTATGGTCCTGGAGGCCAGAATACTGGGAGATAGGTTTTGGCTCTAGCAGCGATTTTCAGACGAAGGAAGGCTCTGATTTGAATTCTCCTTACGACATTCGATTCCTCTCGTCATTTCACGTCGGAATAGCACGGTTTCCACTACCCATTACGATCCTGGAGGCCAGAATACTGGGAGATAGGTTTTGGCAATAACAGCGATTTTCTGACGAAGGAAGGCTCTGATTTGACTTCTCCTTACGACATTCGATTCCTCTCGTCATTTTACGTCGGAATAGCGCGTTTTCCACTACCCATTACGATCCTGGGAGTCAGAATACTGGGAGATAGGTTTTGGCTATAACAACGATTTTCGGACGAAGGAAGGCTCTGATTTGAATTCTGCTTGCGGCATTCGATTCCTCTCGTCATTTTACGTCGGAAAAGCACGTTTTCAACACCCGATTATGGTCCTGGAGGCCAGAATACTGGGAGATAGGTTTTGGCTCTAGCAGCGATTTTCAGCCGAAGGAAGGCTCTGATTTGAATTCTCCTTACGACATTCGATTCCTCTCGTCATTTTACGTCGGAATAGCGCGTTTTCCACTACCCATTACGATCCTGGAGGCCAGAATACTGGGAGATAGGTTTTGGCTCTTACAGCGATTTCCTGACGATGGAAGTCTCAGATTTGACTTCTGCTTGCGCAATTCGATCCCTCTCGTCATTTTACGTCGGAATAGTGCGTTTTCCACTACCCATTACGATCCTGGAGGCCAGAATACTGGGAGATAGGTTTTGGCAATAACAGCGATTTTCTGACGAAGGAAGGCTCTGATTTGACTTCTCCTTACGACATTCGATTCCTCTCGTCATTTTACGTCGGAATAGCGCGTTTTCCACTACCCATTACGATCCTGGGAGTCAGAATACTGGGAGATAGGTTTTGGCTATTACAGCGATTTTCGGACGAAGGAAGGCTCTGATTTGAATTCTGCTTGCGGCATTCGATTCCTCTCGTCATTTTACGTCGGAATAGCGCGTTTACCACTACCCATTACGTTCCTGGTAGCCAGATTACTGCAAGATAGGTTTTGGCTCTAATAGCGATTTTCTGACGAAGGAGGGCTCTGATTTGAATTCAGCTTGCGGCATTCGATCCCTCTCGTCATTTTACGTCGGAAAAGCACGTTTTCAACACCCGATTATGGTCCTGGAGGCCAGAATACTGGGAGATAGGTTTTGGCTCTAGCAGCGATTTTCAGACGAAGGAAGGCTCTGATTTGAATTCTCCTTACGACATTCGATTCCTCTCGTCATTTCACGTCGGAATAGCACGGTTTCCACTACCCATTACGATCCTGGAGGCCAGAATACTGGGAGATAGGTTTTGGCAATAACAGCGATTTTCTGACGAAGGAAGGCTCTGATTTGACTTCTCCTTACGACATTCGATTCCTCTCGTCATTTTACGTCGGAATAGCGCGTTTTCCACTACCCATTACGATCCTGGGAGTCAGAATACTGGGAGATAGGTTTTGGCTATTACAGCGATTTTCGGACGAAGGAAGGCTCTGATTTGAATTCTGCTTGCGGCATTCGATTCCTCTCGTCATTTTACGTCGGAATAGCGCGTTTACCACTACCCATTACGTTCCTGGTAGCCAGATTACTGCAAGATAGGTTTTGGCTCTAATAGCGATTTTCTGACGAAGGAGGGCTCTGATTTGAATTCAGCTTGCGGCATTCGATCCCTCTCGTCATTTTACGTCGGAAAAGCACGTTTTCAACACCCGATTATGGTCCTGGAGGCCAGAATACTGGGAGATAGGTTTTGGCTCTAGCAGCGATTTTCAGACGAAGGAAGGCTCTGATTTGAATTCTCTTTACGACATTCGATTCCTCTCGTCATTTCACGTCGGAATAGCACGGTTTCCACTCCCGATTACGGTCCTGAAGGCCAGAATACTGGAAGATAGGTTTTGGCTCTAACAGCGATTTTGAGACGAAGGAAGGGTCTGATTTGAATTCTGCTCGCGGCATTCGATTCCTCTCGTCATTTTACGTCGGAATAGCGCGTTTTCCACTACCCATTAGGATCCTGGAGGCCAGAATACTGGGAGATAGGTTTTGGCTCTTACAGCAATTTCCTGACGATGGAAGACTCAGATTTGACTTCTGCTTGCGGCATTCGATCCCTCTCGTCATTTTACGTCGGAATAGCACGGTTTCCACACCCGATTACGGTTCTGAAGGCCAGAATACTGGAAGATAGGTTTTGGCTCTAATAGCGTTTTTCTGACGAAGGAAGGCTCAGATTTGACTTCTGCTTGTGGCATTCGATCCCTCTCGTCATTTTACGTCGGAATAGCGCGTTTTCCACTACCCATTACGATCCTGGAGGCCAGAATACTGGGAGATAGGTTTTGGTTCTAATAGCGATTTTCTGACGAAGGAGGGCTCTGATTTGAATTCAGATTGCGGCATTCGATCCCTCTCGTCATTTTACGTCGGAAAAGCACGTTTTCAACACCCGATTATGGACCTGGAGGCCAGAATACTTGGAGATAGGTTTTGGCTATAACATCGATTTTCGGACGAAGGAAGGCTCTGATTTGAATTCTGCTTGCGGCATTCGACTCCTCTCGTCATTCTACGTCGGAATAGCGCGTTTACCACTACCCATTACGATCCTGGTAGCCAGATTACTGCAGGATAGGTTTTATCTCTAATAGCGATTTTCTGATGAAGGAAGGCTCTGATTTGAATTCTGCTTGCGGCATTCGATCCTTCTCGTCATTTTACATCGGAATAGCGCGTTTTCCACTACCCATTACGATCCTGGGAGTCAGAATACTGGGAGATAGGTTTTGGCTCTAATAGCGATTTTCTGACGAAGGAGGGCTCTGATTTGAGTTCAGCTTGCGGCATTCGATCCCTCTCGTCATTTTACGTCGGAAAAGCACGTTTTCAACACCCGATTATGGTCCTGGAGGCCAGAATACTGGGAGATAGGTTTTGGCTATAACAACGATTTTCGGACGAAGGAAGGCTCTGATTTGAATTCTGCTTGCGGCATTCGACTCCTCTCGTCATTCTACGTCGGAATAGCGCGTTTACCACTACCCATTACGATCCTGGTAGCCAGATTACTGCAGGATAGGTTTTGTCTCTAATAGCGATTTTCTGATGAAGGAAGGCTCTGATTTGAATTCTGCTTGCGGCATTCGATCCTTCTCGTCATTTTACGTCGGAATAGCGCGTTTTCCACTACCCATTACGATCCTGGGAGCCAGATTACTGGAAGATAGGTTTTGGCTCTTACAGCGATTTCCTGACGATAGAAGGCTCAGATTTGACTTCTCCTTACGTAATTCGATTCCTCTCGTCATTTTACGTCGGAATAGCGCGTTTTCCACTACCCATTACGATCCTGGGAGCCAGATTACTGCAAGATAGGTTTTGGCTTTAACAGCGATTTTCAGACGAAGGAAGGCTCTGATTTGAATTCTCCTTACGACACTCGATTCCTCTCGTCATTTTACGTCGGAATAGCGCGTTTTCCACTACCCATTACGATCCTGGGAGCCAGAATACTGGAAGATAGGTTTTGGCTCTAACAGCGATTTTCAGACGAAGGAAGGCTCTGATTTGAATTCTGCTTGCGGCATTCGATCCCTCTCGTCATTTTACGTCGGAATAGCACGGTTTCCACACCCGATTACGGTTCTGAAGGCCAGAATACGGGAAGATAGGTTTTGGCTCTAACAGCGATTTTCAGAAGAAGGAAGGCTCTGATTTGAATTCTCCTTAAGACATTCGATTCCTCTCGTTATTTTACGTCGGAATAGCACGGTTTCCACACCCGATTACGGTCCTGAAGGCCAGCATACTGGAAGATAGATTTTGGCTCTAACAGCGATTTTCAGACGAAGGAAGGCTCTGATTTGAATTCTGCTCGCGGCATTCGATTCCTCTCGTCATTTTACGTCGGAATAGCGCGTTTTCCACTACCCATTAGGATCCTGGAGGCCAGAATACTGGGAGATAGGTTTTGGCTCTTACAGCAATTTCCTGACGATGGAAGACTCAGATTTGACTTCTGCTTGCGGCATTCGATCCCTCTCGTCATTTTACGTCGGAATAGCACGGTTTCCACACCCGATTACGGTTCTGAAGGCCAGAATACTGGAAGATAGGTTTTGGCTCTAACAGCGATTTTCAGAAGAAGGAAGGCTCTGATTTGAATTCTCCTTACGACATTCGATTCCTCTCGTCATTTTACGTCGGAATAGCGCGTTTTCCACTACCCATTACGATCCTGGAGGCCAGAATACTGGAAGATAGGTTTTGGCTCTAACAGCGATTTTCAGAAGAAGGAAGGCTCTGATTTGAATTCTCCTTACGCCATTCGATTCCTCTCGTCATTTTACGTCGGAATAGCACGGTTTCCACACCCGATTACGGTTGTGAAGGCCAGAATACTGGAAGATAGGTTTTGGCTCTCACAGCGATTTTCAGACGAAGGAAGGCTTTGATTTGAATTCTCCTTACGACATTCGATTCCTCTCGTCATTTTACGTCGGAATAGCGCGTTTTCCACTACCCATTACGATCCTGGAGGCCAGAATACTGGGAGATAGGTTTTGGTTCTAATAGCGATTTTCTGACGAAGGAGGGCTCTGATTTGAATTCAGATTGCGGCATTCGATCCCTCTCGTCATTTTACGTCGGAAAAGCACGTTTTCAACACCCGATTATGGTCCTGGAGGCCAGAATACTGGGAGATAGGTTTTGGCTATAACATCGATTTTCGGACGAAGGAAGGCTCTGATTTGAATTCTGCTTGCGGCATTCGACTCCTCTCGTCATTCTACGTCGGAATAGCGCGTTTACCACTACCCATTACGATCCTGGTAGCCAGATTACTGCAGGATAGTTTTGTCTCGAATAGCGATTTTCTGATGAAGGAAGGCTCTGATTTGAATTCTGCTTGCGGCATTCGATCCTTCTCGTCATTTTACATCGGAATAGCGCGTTTTCCACTACCCATTACGATCCTGGGAGTCAGAATACTGGGAGATAGGTTTTGGCTCTAATAGCGATTTTCTGACGAAGGAGGGCTCTGATTTGAGTTCAGCTTGCGGCATTCGATCCCTCTCGTCATTTTACGTCGGAAAAGCACGTTTTCAACACCCGATTATGGTCCTGGAGGCCAGAATACTGGGAGATAGGTTTTGGCTATAACAACGATTTTCGGACGAAGGAAGGCTCTGATTTGAATTCTCCTTACGACACTCGATTCCTCTCGTCATTTTACGTCGGAATAGCGCGTTTTCCACTACCCATTACGATCCTGGGAGCCAGATTACTGGAAGATAGGTTTTGGCTCTTACAGCGATTTCCTGACGATAGAAGGCTCAGATTTGACTTCTCCTTACGACATTCGATTCCTCTCGTCATTTTACGTCGGAATAGCGCGTTTTCCACTACCCATTACGATCCTGGGAGCCAGATTACTGCAAGATAGGTTTTGGCTTTAACAGCGATTTTCAGACGAAGGAAGGCTCTGATTTGAATTCTGCTTGCGGCATTCGACTCCTCTCGTCATTCTACGTCGGAATAGCGCGTTTACCACTACCCATTACGATCCTGGTAGCCAGATTACTGCAGGATAGGTTTTGTCTCTAATAGCGATTTTCTGATGAAGGAAGGCTCTGATTTGAATTCTGCTTGCGGCATTCGATCCTTCTCGTCATGTTACGTCGGAATAGCACGGTTTCCACACCCGATTACGGTCCTGAAGGCCAGAATACTGGAAGACAGGTTTTGGCTCTAACAGCGATTTTCAGACGAAGGAAGGCTCTGATTTGAATTCTGCTTGCGGCATTCGATCCCTCTCGTCATTTTACGTCGGAATAGCACGGTTTCCACACCCGATTACGGTTCTGAAGGCCAGAATACTGGAAGCTAGGTTTCGGCTCTAACAGCGATTTTCAGAAGAAGGAAGGCTCTGATTTGAATTCTCCTTAAGACATTCGATTCCTCTCGTCATTTTACGTCGGAATAGCGCGTTTTCCACACCCGATTACGGTTCTGAAGGCCAGAATACTGGAAGATAGGTTTTGGCTCTAACAGCGATTTTCAGAAGAAGGAAGGCTCTGATTTGAATTCTCCTTACGACATTCGATTCCTCTCGTCATTTTACGTCGGAATAGCGCGTTTTCCACTACCCATTTCGATCCTGGAGGCCAGAATACTGGGAGATAGGTTTTGGCTCTAATAGCGATTTTCTGACGAAGGAGGGCTCTGATTTGAGTTCAGCTTGCGGCATTCGATCCCTCTCGTCATTTTACGTCGGAAAAGCACGTTTTCAACACCCGATTATGGTCCTGGAGGCCAGAATACTGGGAGATAGGTTTTGGCTATAACAACGATTTTCGGACGAAGGAAGGCTCTGATTTGAATTCTGCTTGCGGCATTCGATTCCTCTCGTCATTCTACGTCGGAATAGCTCGTTTACCACTACCCATTACGATCCTGGTAGCCAGATTACTGCAGGATAGGTTTTGTCTCTAATAGCGATTTTCTGATGAAGGAAGGCTCTGATTTGAATTCTCCTTACGACATTCGATTCCTCTCGTCATTTTACGTCGGAATAGCGCGTTTTCCACTACCCATTACGATCCTGGAGGCCAGAATACTGGGAGATAGGTTTTGGCTATAACAACGATTTTCGGACGAAGGAAGGCTCTGATTTGAATTCTGCTTGCGGCATTCGATTCCTCTCGTCATTCTACGTCGGAATAGCGCGTTTTCCACTACCCATTACGATCCTGGAGGCCAGAATACTGGGAGATAGGTTTTGGCTCTTACAGCGATTTCCTGACGATGGAAGTCTCAGATTTGACTTCTGCTTGCGACATTCGATCCCTCTCGTCATTTTACGTCGGAATAGCATGTTTTCCACACGGGATTACGGTCCTCGAAGCCAGAATACTGGGAGATAGGTTTTGGCTCTTACAGCGATTTCCTGACGATGGAAGTCTCAGATTTGACTTCTGCTTGCGACATTCGATCCCTCTCGTCATTTTACGTCGGAATAGCGCGGTTTCCACACCCGATTACGGTCCTGAAGGCCAGAATACTGGAAGATAGGTTTTGGCTCTAACAGCGATTTTCAGACGAAGGAAGGCTCTGATTTGAATTCTCCTTACGACACTCGATTCCTCTCGTCATTTTACGTCGGAATAGCGCGTTTTCCACTACCCATTACGATCCTGGGAGCCAGATTACTGGAAGATAGGTTTTGGCTCTAACAGCGATTTTCAGACGAAGGAAGGCTCTGATTTGAATTCTCCTTACGACATTCGATCCTTCTCGTCATTTTACATCGGAATAGCGCGTTTTCCACTACCCATTACGATCCTGGGAGTCAGAATACTGGGAGATAGGTTTTGGCTCTAATAGCGTTTTTCTGACGAAGGAAGGCTCTGATTTGAATTCTGCTTGCGGTATTCGATCCCTCTCATCATTTCACGTCGGAAAAGCACATTTTCAACACGTGATTACGGTCCTCGAAGCCAGAATACTGGGAGATACGTTTTGGCTCTTACAGAGATTTCCTGACCATGGAAGGCTCAGATTTGACTTCTGCTTGCGGCATTCGATCCCTCTCGTCATTTTACGTCGGAATAGCATGTTTTCCACACGTGATTACGGTCCTCGAAGCCAGAATACTGGGAGATAGGTTTTGGCAATAACAGCGATTTTATGACGAAGGAAGGCTCTTATTTGAATTCTGCTTGCGGCATTCGATCCCTCTCATCATTTTACGTCGGAATAGTGCGTTTTCCACTACCCATTACGATCCTGGAGGCCAGAATACTGGGAGATAGGTTTTGGCAATAACAGCGATTTTCTGACGAAGGAAGGCTCTGATTTGACTTCTCCTTACGACATTCGATTCCTCTCGTCATTTTACGTCGGAATAGCGCGTTTACCACTACCCATTACGATCCTGGTAGCCAGATTACTGCAGGATAGGTTTTGGCTCTAACAGCGATTTTCAGCCGAAGGAAGGCTCTGATTTGACTTCTGCTTGCGGCATTCGATGCCTCTCGTCATTTTACGTCGGAATGGCATGTTTTCCACACGGGATTACGGTCCTCGAAGCCAGAATACTGGGAGATAGGTTTTGGCTCTTACAGCGATTTCCTGACGATGGAAGTCTCAGATTTGACTTCTGCTTGCGACATTCGATCCCTCTCGTCATTTTACGTCGGAATAGCACGTTTTCCACACCCGATTATGGTCCTGTAGGCCAGAATACTGGAAGATAGGTTTTGGCTCTAACAGCGATTTTCAGCCGAAGGAAGGCTCTGATTTGACTTCTGCTTGCGGCATTCGATCCCTCTCGTCATTTTACGTCGTAATGGCATGTTTTCCACACGGGATTACGGTCCTCGAAGCCAGAATACTGGGAGATAGGTTTTGGCTCTAACAGCGATTTTCAGCCGAAGGAAGGCTCTGATTTGAATTCTCCTTACGACATTCGATTCCTCTCGTCATTTTACGTCGGAATAGCGCGTTTTCCACTACCCATTACGATCCTGGAGGCCAGAATACTGGGAGATAGGTTTTGGCTATAACAGCGATTTTCGGACGAAGGAAGGCTCTGATTTGAATTCTCCTTACGACATTCGATTCCTCTCGTCATTTTACGTCGGAATAGCGCGTTTACCACTACCCATTACGATCCTGGTAGCCAGATTACTGCAAGATAGGTTTTGTCTCTAATAGCGATTTTCTGATGAAGGAAGGCTCTGATTTGAATTCTGCTTGCGGCATTCGATCCTTCTCGTCATTTTACATCGGAATAGCGCGTTTTCCACTACCCATTACGATCCTGGGGGCCAGAATACTGGGAGATAGGTTTTGGCTCTTACAGCAATTTCCTGACGATGGAAGACTCAGATTTGACTTCTGCTTGCGGCATTCGATCCCTCTCGTCATTTTACGTCGGAATAGCACGGTTTCCACACCCGATTACGGTTCTGAATGCCAGAATACTGGAAGATAGGTTTTGGCTCTAACAGCGATTTTCAGAAGAAGGAAGGCTCTGATTTGAATTCTCCTTACGACATTCGATTCCTCTCGTCATTTTACGTCGGAATAGCGCGTTTTCCACTACCCATTACGATCCTGGAGGCCAGAATACTGGGAGATAGGTTTTGGCTATAACAACGATTTTCGGACGAAGGAAGGCTCTGATTTGAATTCTGCTTGCGGCATTCGATTCCTCTCGTCATTCTACGTCGGAATAGCGCGTTTACCACTACCCATTACGATCCTGGTAGCCAGATTACTGCAGGATAGGTTTTGGCTCTAACAGCGATTTTCAGCCGAAGGAAGGCTCTGATTTGACTTCTGCTTGCGGCATTCGATCCCTCTCGTCATTTTACGTCGGAATGGCATGTTTTCCACACGGGATTACGGTCCTCGAAGCCAGAATACTGGGAGATAGGTTTTGGCTCTTACAGCGATTTCCTGACGATGGAAGTCTCAGATTTGACTTCTGCTTGCGACATTCGATCCCTCTCGTCATTTTACGTCGGAATAGCACGTTTTCCACACCCGATTATGGTCCTGTAGGCCAGAATACTGGAAGATAGGTTTTGGCTCTAACAGCGATTTTCAGCCGAAGGAAGGCTCTGATTTGACTTCTGCTTGCGGCATTCGATCCCTCTCGTCATTTTACGTCGGAATGGCATGTTTTCCACACGGGATTACGGTCCTCGAAGCCAGAATACTGGGAGATAGGTTTTGGCTCTAACAGCGATTTTCAGCCGAAGGAAGGCTCTCATTTGAATTCTCCTTACGACATTCGATTCCTCTCATCATTTTACGTCGAAATAGCACGGTTTCCACTCCCGATTACGGTCCTGAAGGCCAGAATACTGGAAGATAGGTTTTGGCTCTAACAGCGATTTTCAGCCGAAGGAAGGCTCTGATTTGAATTCTCCTTACGACATTCGATTCCTCTCGTCATTTTACGTCGGAATAGCGCGTTTTCCACTACCCATTACGATCCTGGAGGCCAGAATACTGGGAGATAGGTTTTGGCTATAACAACGATTTTCGGACGAAGGAAGGCTCTGATTTGAATTCTGCTTGCGGCATTCGATTCCTCTCGTCATTCTACGTCGGAATAGCGCGTTTACCACTACCCATTAGGATCCTGGTAGCCAGATTACTGCAGGATAGGTTTTGGCTCTAACAGCGATTTTCAGCCGAAGGAAGGCTCTGATTTGACTTCTGCTTGCGGCATTCGATCCCTCTCGTCATTTTACGTCGGAATAGCACGGTTTCCACTCCCGATTATGGTCCTGTAGGCCAGAATACTGGAAGATAGGTTTTGGCTCTAACAGCGATTTTCAGCCGAAGGAAGGCTCTGATTTGACTTCTGCTTGCGGCATTCGATCCCTCTCGTCATTTTACGTCGGAATGGCATGTTTTCCACACGGGATTACGGTCCTCGAAGCCAGAATACTGGGAGATAGGTTTTGGCTCTAACAGCGATTTTCAGCCGAAGGAAGGCTCTGATTTGAATTCTCCTTACGACATTCGATTCCTCTCGTCATTTTACGTCGGAATAGCACGGTTTCCACTCCCGATTACGGTCCTGAAGGCCAGAATACTGGAAGATAGGTTTTGGCTCTAACAGCGATTTTCAGCCGAAGGAAGGCTCTGATTTGAATTCTCCTTACGACATTCGATTCCTCTCGTCATTTTACGTCGGAATAGCGCGTTTTACACTACCCATTACGATCCTGGAGGCCAGAATACTGGGAGATAGGTTTTGGCTCTTACAGCGATTTCCTGACGATGGAAGTCTCAGATTTGACTTCTGCTTGCGCAATTCGATCCCTCTCGTCATTTTACGTCGGAATAGCACGTTTTCCACACCCGATTATGGTCCTGGAGGCCAGAATACTGGAAGATAGGTTTTGGCTCTAACAGCGATTTTCAGCCGAAGGAAGGCTCTGATTTGACTTCTGCTTGCGGCATTCGATCCCTCTCGTCATTTTACGCCGGAATGGCATGTTTTCCACACGGGATTACGGTCCTCGAAGCCAGAATACTGGGAGATAGGTTTTGGCTCTAACAGCGATTTTCAGACGATGGAAGGCTCTGATTTGAATTCTCCTTACGACATTCGATTCCTCTCGTCATTTTACGACGGAATAGCACGGTTTCCACTCCCGATTACGGTCCTGAATGCCAGAATACTGGAAGATAGGTTTTGGCTCTAACAGCGATTTTCAGACGAAGGAAGGCTCTGATTTGAATTCTCCTTACGACATTCGATTCCTCTCGTCATTTTACGTCGGAATAGCGCGTTTACCACTACCCATTACGATCCTGGTAGCCAGATTACTGCAAGATAGGTTTTGTCTCTAATAGCGATTTTCTGATGAAGGAAGGCTCTGATTTGAATTCTGCTTGCGGCATTCGATCCTTCTCGTCATTTTACATCGGAATAGCGCGTTTTCCACTACCCATTACGATCCTGGGGGCCAGAATACTGGGAGATAGGTTTTGGCTCTTACAGCAATTTCCTGACGATGGAAGACTCAGATTTGAATTCTCCTTACGACATTCGATTCCTCTCGTCATTTTACGTCGGAATAGCGCGTTTTCCACTACCCATTACGATCCTGGAGGCCAGAATACTGGGAGATAGGTTTTGGCTATAACAACGATTTTCGGACGAAGGAAGGCTCTGATTTGAATTCTGCTTGCGGCATTCGATTCCTCTCGTCATTCTACGTCGGAATAGTGCGTTTACCACTACCCATTACGATCCTGGTAGCCAGATTACTGCAGGATAGGTTTTGGCTCTAACAGCGATTTTCAGCCGAAGGAAGGCTCTGATTTGACTTCTGCTTGCGGCATTCGATCCCTCTCGTCATTTTACGTCGGAATGGCATGTTTTCCACACGGGATTACGGTCCTCGAAGCCAGAATACTGGGAGATAGGTTTTGGCTCTTACAGCGATTTCCTGACGATGGAAGTCTCAGATTTGACTTCTGCTTGCGACATTCGATCCCTCTCGTCATTTTACGTCGGAATAGCACGTTTTCCACACCCGATTATGGTCCTGTAGGCCAGAATACTGGAAGATAGGTTTTGGCTCTAACAGCGATTTTCAGCCGAAGGAAGGCTCTGATTTGACTTCTGCTTGCGGCATTCGATCCCTCTCGTCATTTTACGTCGGAATGGCATGTTTTCCACACGGGATTACGGTCCTCGAAGCCAGAATACTGGGAGATAGGTTTTGGCTCTAACAGCGATTTTCAGCCGAAGGAAGGCTCTCATTTGAATTCTCCTTACGACATTCGATTCCTCTCATCATTTTACGTCGGAATAGCACGGTTTCCACTCCCGATTACGGTCCTGAAGGCCAGAATACTGGAAGATAGGTTTTGGCTCTAACAGCGATTTTCAGCCGAAGGAAGGCTCTGATTTGAATTCTCCTTACGACATTCGATTCCTCTCGTCATTTTACGTCGGAATAGCGCGTTTTCCACTACCCATTACGATCCTGGAGGCCAGAATACTGGGAGATAGGTTTTGGCTATAACAACGATTTTCGGACGAAGGAAGGCTCTGATTTGAATTCTGCTTGCGGCATTCGATTCCTCTCGTCATTCTACGTCGGAATAGCGCGTTTACCACTACCCATTACGATCCTGGTAGCCAGATTACTGCAGGATAGGTTTTGGCTCTAACAGCGATTTTCAGCCGAAGGAAGGCTCTGATTTGACTTCTGCTTGCGGCATTCGATCCCTCTCGTCATTTTACGTCGGAATGGCATGTTTTCCACACGGGATTACGGTCCTCGAAGCCAGAATACTGGGAGATAGGTTTTGGCTCTTACAGCGATTTCCTGACGATGGAAGTCTCAGATTTGACTTCTGCTTGCGGCATTCGATCCCTCTCGTCATTTTACGTCGGAATAGCACGTTTTCCACACCCGATTATGGTCCTGGAGGCCAGAATACTGGGAGAGAGGTTTTGGCTCTAGCAGCGATTTTCAGACGAAGGAAGGCTCTGATTTGAATTCTCCTTACGACATTCGATTCCTCTCGTCATTTTACGTCGGAATAGCGCGTTTTCCACTACCCATTACGATCCTGGAGGCCAGAATACTGGGAGATAGGTTTTGGCTCTTACAGCGATTTCCTGACGATGGAAGTCTCAGATTTGACTTCTGCTTGCGACATTCGATCCCTCTCGTCATTTTACGTCGGAATAGCATGTTTTCCACACGGGATTACGGTCCTCGAAGCCAGAATACTGGGAGATAGGTTTTGGCTCTTACAGCGATTTCCTGAGCATGAAAGGCTCAGATTTGACTTCTGCTTGCGGCATTCGATCCCTCTCGTCATTTTACGTCGGAATAGCACGTTTTCCACACCCGATTATGGTCCTGGAGGCCAGAATACTGGGAGAGAGGTTTTGGCTCTAGCAGTGATTTTCAGACGAAGGAAGGCTCTGATTTGAATTCTCCTTACGACATTCGATTCCTCTCGTCATTTTACGTCGGAATAGCGCGTTTTCCACTACCCATTACGATCCTGGAGGCCAGAATACTGGGAGATAGGTTTTGGCTCTTACAGCGATTTCCTGACGATGGAAGTCTCAGATTTGACTTCTGCTTGCGACATTCGATCCCTCTCGTCATTTTACGTCGGAATAGCATGTTTTCCACACGGGATTACGGTCCTCGAAGCCAGAATACTGGGAGATAGGTTTTGGCTCTTACAGCGATTTCCTGACGATGGAAGTCTCAGATTTGACTTCTGCTTGCGACATTCGATCCCTCTCGTCATTTTACGTCGGAATAGCACGTTTTCCACACCCGATTATGGTCCTGGAGGCCAGAATACTGGGAGATAGGTTTTGGCTCTAGCAGCGATTTTCAGACGAAGGAAGGCTCTGATTTGAATTCTCCTTACGACATTCGATTCCTCTCGTCATTTTACGTCGGAATAGCACGGTTTCCACTCCCGATTATGGTCCTGTAGGCCAGAATACTGGAAGATAGGTTTTGGCTCTAACAGCGATTTTCAGCCGAAGGAAGGCTCTGATTTGACTTCTGCTTGCGGCATTCGATCCCTCTCGTCATTTTACGTCGGAATGGCATGTTTTCCACACGGGATTACGGTCCTCGAAGCCAGAATACTGGGAGATAGGTTTTGGCTCTAACAGCGATTTTCAGCCGAAGGAAGGCTCTGATTTGAATTCTCCTTACGACATTCGATTCCTCTCGTCATTTTACGTCGGAATAGCACGGTTTCCACTCCCGATTACGGTCCTGAAGGCCAGAATACTGGAAGATAGGTTTTGGCTCTAACAGCGATTTTCAGCCGAAGGAAGGCTCTGATTTGAATTCTCCTTACGACATTCGATTCCTCTCGTCATTTTACGTCGGAATAGCGCGTTTTACACTACCCATTACGATCCTGGAGGCCAGAATACTGGGAGATAGGTTTTGGCTCTTACAGCGATTTCCTGACGATGGAAGTCTCAGATTTGACTTCTGCTTGCGCAATTCGATCCCTCTCGTCATTTTACGTCGGAATAGCACGTTTTCCACACCCGATTATGGTCCTGGAGGCCAGAATACTGGAAGATAGGTTTTGGCTCTAACAGCGATTTTCAGCCGAAGGAAGGCTCTGATTTGACTTCTGCTTGCGGCATTCGATCCCTCTCGTCATTTTACGTCGGAATGGCATGTTTTCCACACGGCATTACGGTCCACGAAGCCAGAATACTGGGAGATAGGTTTTGGCTCTAACAGCGATTTTCAGCCGAAGGAAGGCTCTGATTTGAATTCTCCTTACGACATTCGATTCCTCTCGTCATTTTACGTCGGAATAGCACGGTTTCCACTCCCGATTACGGTCCTGAAGGCCAGAATACTGGAAGATAGGTTTTGGCTCTAACAGCGATTTTCAGCCGAAGGAAGGCTCTGATTTGAATTCTCCTTACGACATTCGATTCCTCTCGTCATTTTACGTCGGAATAGCGCGTTTTACACTACCCATTACGATCCTGGAGGCCAGAATACTGGGAGATAGGTTTTGGCTCTAGCAGCGATTTTCAGACGAAGGAAGGCTCTGATTTGAATTCTCCTTACGACATTCGATTCCTCTCGTCATTTTACGTCGGAATAGCACGGTTTCCACTCCCGATTACGGTCCTGAATGCCAGAATACTGGAAGATAGGTTTTGGCTCTAACAGCGATTTTCAGACGAAGGAAGGCTCTGATTTGAATTCTCCTTACGACATTCGATTCCTCTCGTCATTTTACGTCGGAATAGCGCGTTTTCCACTACCCATTACGATCCTGGAGGCCAGAATACTGGAAGATAGGTTTTGGCTCTAACAGCGATTTTCAGCCGAAGGAAGGCTCTGATTTGACTTCTGCTTGCGGCATTCGATCCCTCTCGTCATTTTACGTCGGAATGGCATGTTTTCCACACGGGATTACGGTACTCGAAGCCAGAATACTGCGAGATAGGTTTTGGCTCTTACAGCGATTTCCTGACGATGGAAGGCTCAGATTTGACTTCTGCTTGCGACATTCGATCCCTCTCGTCATTTTACGTCGGAATAGCACTTTTCCACTCCCGATTACGGTCCTGAAGGCCAGAATACTGGAAGATAGGTTTTGGCTCTAACAGCGATTTTCAGCCGAAGGAAGGCTCTGATTTGAATTCTCCTTACGACATTCGATTCCTCTCGTCATTTTACGTCGGAATAGCGCGTTTTCCACTACCCATTACGATCCTGGAGGCCAGAATACTGGGAGATAGGTTTTGGCTCTTACAGCGATTTCCTGACGATGGAAGTCTCAGATTTGACTTCTGCTTGCGACATTCGATCCCTCTCGTCATTTTACGTCGGAATAGCATGTTTTCCACACGGGATTACGGTCCTCGAAGCCAGAATACTGGGAGATAGGTTTTGGCTCTTACAGCGATTTCCTGACGATGGAAGTCTCAGATTTGACTTCTGCTTGCGACATTCGATCCCTCTCGTCATTTTACGTCGGAATAGCACGTTTTCCACACCCGATTATGGTCCTGGAGGCCAGAATACTGGGAGAGAGGTTTTGGCTCTAGCAGCGATTTTCAGACGAAGGAAGGCTCTGATTTGAATTCTCCTTACGACATTCGATTCCTCTCGTCATTTTACGTCGGAATAGCACGGTTTCCACTCCCGATTATGGTCCTGTAGGCCAGAATACTGGAAGATAGGTTTTGGCTCTAACAGCGATTTTCAGCCGAAGGAAGGCTCTGATTTGACTTCTGCTTGCGGCATTCGATCCCTCTCGTCATTTTACGTCGGAATGGCATGTTTTCCACACGGGATTACGGTCCTCGAAGCCAGAATACTGGGAGATAGGTTTTGGCTCTAACAGCGATTTTCAGCCGAAGGAAGGCTCTGATTTGAATTCTCCTTACGACATTCGATTCCTCTCGTCATTTTACGTCGGAATAGCACGGTTTCCACTCCCGATTACGGTCCTGAAGGCCAGAATACTGGAAGATAGGTTTTGGCTCTAACAGCGATTTTCAGCCGAAGGAAGGCTCTGATTTGAATTCTCCTTACGACATTCGATTCCTCTCGTCATTTTACGTCGGAATAGCGCGTTTTCCACTACCCATTACGATCCTGGAGGCCAGAATACTGGGAGATAGGTTTTGGCTCTTACAGCGATTTCCTGACGATGGAAGGCTCAGATTTGACTTCTGCTTGCGACATTCAATCCCTCTCGTCATTTTACGTCGGAATAGCACGTTTTCCACACCCGATTATGGTCCTGGAGGCCAGAATACTGGGAGATAGGTTTTGGCTCTAGCAGCGATTTTCAGACGAAGGAAGGCTCTGATTTGAATTCTCCTTACGACATTCGATTCCTCTCGTCATTTCACGTCGGAATAGCACGGTTTCCACTCCCGATTACGGTCCTGAAGGCCAGAATACTGGAAGATAGGTTTTGGCTCTAACAGTGATTTTCAGCCGAAGGAAGGCTCTGATTTGAATTCTCCTTACGACATTCGATTCCTCTCGTCATTTTACGTCGGAATAGCGCGTTTTACACTACCCATTACGATCCTGGAGGCCAGAATACTGGGAGATAGGTTTTGGCTCTTACAGCGATTTCCTGACGATGGAAGTCTCAGATTTGACTTCTGCTTGCGCAATTCGATCCCTCTCGTCATTTTACGTCGGAATAGCACGTTTTCCACACCCGATTATGGTCCTGGAGGCCAGAATACTGGAAGATAGGTTTTGGCTCTAACAGCGATTTTCAGCCGAAGGAAGGCTCTGATTTGACTTCTGCTTGCGGCATTCGATCCCTCTCGTCATTTTACGCCGGAATGGCATGTTTTCCACACGGGATTACGGTCCTCGAAGCCAGAATACTGGGAGATAGGTTTTGGCTCTAACAGCGATTTTCAGACGATGGAAGGCTCTGATTTGAATTCTCCTTACGACATTCGATTCCTCTCGTCATTTTACGACGGAATAGCACGGTTTCCACTCCCGATTACGGTCCTGAATGCCAGAATACTGGAAGATAGGTTTTGGCTCTAACAGCGATTTTCAGACGAAGGAAGGCTCTGATTTGAATTCTCCTTACGACATTCGATTCCTCTCGTCATTTTACGTCGGAATAGCGCGTTTTCCACTACCCATTACGATCCTGGAGGCCAGAATACTGGGAGATAGGTTTTGGCTCTAGCAGCGATTTTCAGACGAAGGAAGGCTCTGATTTGAATTCTCCTTACGACATTCGATCCCTCTCGTCATTTTACGTCGGAATAGCATGTTTTCCACACGGGATTACGGTCCTCGAAGCCAGAATACTGGGAGATAGGTTTTGGCTCTTACAGCGATTTCCTGACGATGGAAGTCTCAGATTTGACTTCTGCTTGCGACATTCGATCCCTCTCGTCATTTTACGTCGGAATAGCACGTTTTCCACACCCGATTATGGTCCTGGAGGCCAGAATACTGGGAGAGAGGTTTTGGCTCTAGCAGCGATTTTCAGACGAAGGAAGGCTCTGATTTGAATTCTCCTTACGACATTCGATTCCTCTCGTCATTTTACGTCGGAATAGCACGGTTTCCACTCCCGATTATGGTCCTGTAGGCCAGAATACTGGAAGATAGGTTTTGGCTCTAACAGCGATTTTCAGCCGAAGGAAGGCTCTGATTTGACTTCTGCTTGCGGCATTCGATCCCTCTCGTCATTTTACGTCGGAATGGCATGTTTTCCACACGGGATTACGGTCCTCGAAGCCAGAATACTGGGAGATAGGTTTTGGCTCTAACAGCGATTTTCAGCCGAAGGAAGGCTCTGATTTGAATTCTCCTTACGACATTCGATTCCTCTCGTCATTTTACGTCGGAATAGCACGGTTTCCACTCCCGATTACGGTCCTGAAGGCCAGAATACTGGAAGATAGGTTTTGGCTCTAACAGCGATTTTCAGCCGAAGGAAGGCTCTGATTTGAATTCTCCTTACGACATTCGATTCCTCTCGTCATTTTACGTCGGAATAGCGCGTTTTCCACTACCCATTACGATCCTGGAGGCCAGAATACTGGGAGATAGGTTTTGGCTCTTACAGCGATTTCCTGACGATGGAAGGCTCAGATTTGACTTCTGCTTGCGACATTCAATCCCTCTCGTCATTTTACGTCGGAATAGCACGTTTTCCACACCCGATTATGGTCCTGGAGGCCAGAATACTGGGAGATAGGTTTTGGCTCTAGCAGCGATTTTCAGACGAAGGAAGGCTCTGATTTGAATTCTCCTTACGACATTCGATTCCTCTCGTCATTTCACGTCGGAATAGCACGGTTTCCACTCCCTATTACGGTCCTGAAGGCCAGAATACTGGAAGATAGGTTTTGGCTCTAACAGCGATTTTCAGCCGAAGGAAGGCTCTGATTTGAATTCTCCTTACGACATTCGATTCCTCTCGTCATTTTACGTCGGAATAGCGCGTTTTACACTACCCATTACGATCCTGGAGGCCAGAATACTGGGAGATAGGTTTTGGCTCTTACAGCGATTTCCTGACGATGGAAGTCTCAGATTTGACTTCTGCTTGCGCAATTCGATCCCTCTCGTCATTTTACGTCGGAATAGCACGTTTTCCACACCCGATTATGGTCCTGGAGGCCAGAATACTGGAAGATAGGTTTTGGCTCTAACAGCGATTTTCAGCCGAAGGAAGGCTCTGATTTGACTTCTGCTTGCGGCATTCGATCCCTCTCGTCATTTTACGCCGGAATGGCATGTTTTCCACACGGGATTACGGTCCTCGAAGCCAGAATACTGGGAGATAGGTTTTGGCTCTAACAGCGATTTTCAGACGATGGAAGGCTCTGATTTGAATTCTTCCTACGACATTCGATTCCTCTCGTCATTTTACGACGGAATAGCACGGTTTCCACTCCCGATTACGGTCCTGAATGCCAGAATACTGGAAGATAGGTTTTGGCTCTAACAGCGATTTTCAGACGAAGGAAGGCTCTGATTTGAATTCTCCTTACGACATTCGATTCCTCTCGTCATTTTACGTCGGAATAGCGCGTTTTCCACTACCCATTACGATCCTGGAGGCCAGAATACTGGGAGATAGGTTTTGGCTCTAGCAGCGATTTTCAGACGAAGGAAGGCTCTGATTTGAATTCTCCTTACGACATTCGATTCCTCTCGTCATTTTACGTCGGAATAGCACGGTTTCCACTCCCGATTACGGTCCTGAATGCCAGAATACTGGAAGATAGGTTTTGGCTCTAACAGCGATTTTCAGACGAAGGAAGGCTCTGATTTGAATTCTCCTTACGACATTCGATTCCTCTCGTCATTTTACGTCGGAATAGCGCGTTTTCCACTACCCATTACGATCCTGGAGGCCAGAATACTGGAAGATAGGTTTTGGCTCTAACAGCGATTTTCAGCCGAAGGAAGGCTCTGATTTGACTTCTGCTTGCGGCATTCGATCCCTCTCGTCATTTTACGTCGGAATGGCATGTTTTCCACACGGGATTACGGTACTCGAAGCCAGAATACTGCGAGATAGGTTTTGGCTCTTACAGCGATTTCCTGACGATGGAAGGCTCAGATTTGACTTCTGCTTGCGACATTCGATCCCTCTCGTCATTTTACGTCGGAATAGCACTTTTCCACACCCGATTGTGGTCCTGGAGGCCAGAATACTGGGAGATAGGTTTTGGCTCTAGCAGCGATTTTCAGACGAAGGAAGGCTCTGATTTGAATTCTCCTTACGACATTCGATTCCTCTCGTCATTTTACGTCGGAATAGCACGGTTTCCACTCCCGATTACGGTCCTGAAGGCCAGAATACTGGAAGATAGGTTTTGGATCTAACAGCGATTTTCAGACGAAGGAAGGCTCAGATTTGACTTCTGCTTGCGGCATTCGATCCCTCTCGTCATTTTACTTCGGAATAGCACGGTATCCACACCCGATTACGGTCCTGAAGGCCAGAATACTGGGAGGATAGTTTTTGGATCTAACAGCGATTTTCAGACGAAGGAATGCTCGGATTTGACTTCTGCTTACGACATTCGATTCCTCTCTTCATTTTACGTCGGAGTAGCACGTTTTCCACTACCCATTACGATCCTGGGAGCCAGATTACTGCAAGATAGGTTTTGGCTCTAATAGCGATTTTCTGATGAAACAAGGCTCTGATTTGAATTCAGCTTGCGGCATTCGATCCCTCTCGACATTTTACGTCGGAATAGCACGTTTTCCACACCCGATTACGGTCCTGGAGGCCAGAATACTGGGAGATAGGTTTTGGCAATAACAGCGATTTTCAGACGAAGGAATGCTCGGATTTGACTTCTGCTTACGACATTCGATTCCTCTGTTCATTTTACGTCGGAGTAGCACGTTTTCCACTACCCATTACGATCCTGGAGGCCAGAATACTAAGAGATAGGTTTTGGCTCTAATAGCGATTTTCTGATGAAACAAGGCTCTGATTTGAATTCAGCTTGCGGCATTCGATCCCTCTCGACATTTTACGTCGGAATAGCACGTTTTCCACACCCGATTACGGTCCTGGAGGCCAGAATACTGGGAGATAGGTTTTGGCAATAACAGCGATTTTCTGACGAAGGAAGGCTCTGATTTTAATTCTGCTTGCGGCATTCGACCCCTCTCGTCATTTTACGTCGGAATAGCATGTTTTCCACACGTGATTACGGTCCTCGAAGCCAGAATACTGGGAGATAGGTTTTGGCAATAACAGCGATTTTCTGACGAAGGAAGGCTCTGGGTTGAATTCTGCTTGCGGCATTCGATCCCTCTCGTCATTTTACGTCGGAATAGCGCATTTTCCACTACCCATTACGATCCTGGGAGCCAGATTACTGCAAGATAGGTTTTGGCTCTAATAGCGATTTTCTGATGAAACAAGGCTCTGATTTGAATTCAGCTTGCGGCATTCGATCCCTCTCGACATTTTACGTCGGAATAGCACGTTTTCCACACCCGATTACGGTCCTGGAGGCCAGAATACTGGGAGATAGGTTTTGGCAATAACAGCGATTTTCAGACGAAGGAATGCTCGGATTTGACTTCTGCTTACGACATTCGATTCCTCTGTTCATTTTACGTCGGAGTAGCACGTTTTCCACTACCCATTACGATCCTGGAGGCCAGAATACTGGGAGATAGGTTTTGGCTATAACAACGATTTTCGGACGAAGGAAGGCTCTGATTTTAATTCTGCTTGCGGCATTCGATCCCTCTCGTCATTTTACGTCGGAATAGCACGGTTTCCACACCCGATTACGGTCCTGAAGGCCAGAATACTGGGAGATAGGTTTTGGCTCTTACAGCGATTTTCAGACGAAGGAAGGTTCTGGTTTGAATTCTGCTTGCGGCATTCGATCCCTCTCGTCATTTTACGTCGGAATAGCATGTTTTCCAAACGTGATTACGGTCCTCGAAGCCAGAATACTGGGAGATAGGTTTTGGCTCTAATAGCGATTTTCTGACGAAACAAGGCTCTGGTTTGAATACAGCTTGCGGCATTCGATCCCTCTCGTCATTTTACGTCGGAATAGCACGATTTCCACACCCGATTACGGTCCTGGAGGCCAGAATACTGGGAGATAGGTTTTGGCTCTTACAGCGATTTTCAGACGAAGGAAGGCTCTGGTTTGAATTCTGCTTGCGGCATTCGATCCCTCTCGTCATTTTACGTCGGAATAGCACGGTTTCCACTACCCATTACGATCCTGGTAGCCAGATTACTGCAAGATAGGTTTTGGCTCTAATAGCGATTTTCTGACGAAGGAAGGCTCTGATTTGAATTCTGCTTGCGACATTCGATCCCTCTCGTCATCTTACGTCGGAATAGCACGGTTTCCACACCCGATTACGGTCCTGAAGGCCAGAATACTGGGAGATAGGTTTTGGCTCTTACAGCGATTTTCAGACGAAGGAAGGCTCTGGTTTGAATTCTGCTTGCGGCATTCGATCCCTCTCGTCATTTTACGTCGGAATAGCGCGTATTTCACTACCCATTACGATCCTGGAGGCCAGAATACTGAGAGAAAGGTTTTGGCTCTAATAGCGATTTTCTGACGAAACAAGGCTCTGGTTTGAATACAGCTTGCGGCATTCGATCCCTCTCGTCATTTTACGTCGGAATAGCACGATTTCCACACCCGATTACGGTCCTGGAGGCCAGAATACTGGGAGATAGGTTTTGGCTATAACAACGATTTTCGGACGAAGGAAGGCTCTGGTTTGAATTCTGCTTGCGGCATTCGATCCCTCTCGTCATTTTACTTCGGAATAGCACGGTTTCCACACCCGATTACGGTCCTGAAGGCCAGAATATTGCAAGATAGGTTTTGGCTCTAATAGCGATTTTCTGACGAAGGAAGGCTCTGATTTGACTTCTGCTTGCGGCATTCGATCCCTCTCGTCATTTTACGTCGGAATAGAGCGTTTTCCACTACCCATTACGATCCTGGTAGCCAGATTACTGCAAGATAGGTTTTGGCTCTAATAGCGATTTTCTGACTAAGGAAGGCTCTGATTTGAATTCTGCTTGCGGCATTCGATCCCTCTCGTCATTTTACGTCGGAATAGCACGGTTTCCACACCCGATTACGGTCCTCGAAGCCAGAATACTGGGAGATAGGTTTTGGCTATAACAACGATTTTCGGACGAAGGAAGGCTCTGATTTGAATTCTGCTTGCGGCATTCGATCCCTCTCGTCATTTTACGTCGGAATAGCGCGTATTTCACTACCCATTACGATCCTGGAGGCCAGAATACTGAGAGAAAGGTTTTGGCTCTAATAGCGATTTTCTGACGAAACAAGGCTCTGGTTTGAATACAGCTTGCGGCATTCGATCCCTCTCGTCATTTTACGTCGGAATAGCACGATTTCCACACCCGATTACGGTCCTGGAGGCCAGAATACTGGGAGATAGGTTTTGGCTCTTACAGCGATTTTCAGACGAAGGAAGGCTCTGGTTTGAATTCTGCTTGCGGCATTCGATTCCTCTCTTCATTTTACGTCGGAGTAGCACGTTTTCCACTACCCATTACGATCCTGGGAGCCAGATTACTGCAAGATAGGTTTTGGCTCTAATAGCGATTTTCTGACGAAACAAGGCTCTGGTTTGAATACAGCTTGCGGCATTCGATCCCTCTCGTCATTTTACGTCGGAATAGCACGATTTCCACACCCGATTACGGTCCTGGAGGCCAGAATACTGGGAGATAGGTTTTGGCTCTTACAGCGATTTTCAGACGAAGGAAGGCTCTGGTTTGAATTCTGCTTGCGGCATTCGATCCCTCTCGTCATTTTACGTCGGAATAGCACGGTTTCCACACCCGATTACGGTCCTCGAAGCCAGAATACTGGGAGATAGGTTTTGGCTATAACAACGATTTTCGGACGAAGGAAGGCTCTGGTTTGAATTCTGCTTGCGGCATTCGATCCCTCTCGTCATTTTACTTCGGAATAGCACGGTTTCCACACCCGATTACGGTCCTGAAGGCCAGAATATTGCAAGATAGGTTTTGGCTCTAATAGCGATTTTCTGACGAAGGAAGGCTCTGATTTGACTTCTGCTTGCGGCATTCGATCCCTCTCGTCATTTTACGTCGGAATAGCGCGTTTTCCACTACCCATTACGATCCTGGTAGCCAGATTACTGCAAGATAGGTTTTGGCTCTAATAGCGATTTTCTGACTAAGGAAGGCTCTGATTTGAATTCTGCTTGCGGCATTCGATCCCTCTCGTCATTTTACGTCGGAATAGCACGGTTTCCACACCCGATTACGGTCCTCGAAGCCAGAATACTGGGAGATAGGTTTTGGCTATAACAACGATTTTCGGACGAAGGAAGGCTCTGATTTGAATTCTGCTTGCGGCATTTGATACCTCTCATCATTTTACGTCGGAATAGCACTGTTTCCACACGCGATTACCGTCCGGGAGGCCAGAATACTGGGAGATAGGTTTTGGCTCTAACAGCGATTTTCAGACGAAGGAATGCTCAGATTTGACTTCTGCTTGCGGCATTCGATCCCTCTCGTCATTTTACTTCGGAATAACACGGTATCCACACCCGATTACGGTCCTGAAGGCCAGAATACTGGGAGGATAGGTTTTGGATCTAACAGCGATTTTCAGACGAAGGAAGGCTCTGATTTGAATTCTCCGTACGACATTCTATTCCTCTCGACATTTTACGTCGGAATAGCACGGTTTCCACACGCGATTACCGTCCTGGAGGCCAGAATACTGGGAGATAGGTTTTGGCTCTTACAGCGATTTTCTGACGATGGAAGGCTCAGATTTAACTTCTGCTTGCGGCATTCGATCCCTCTCGTCATTTTACTTCGGAATAGCACGGTATCCACACCCGATTACGGTCCTGAAGGCCAGAATACTGGGAGGATAGGTTTTGGATCTAACAGCGATTTTCAGACGAAGGAAGGCTCTGATTTGAATTCTCCGTACGACATTCTATTCCTCTCGACATTTTACGTCGGAATAGCACGTTTTCCACACGCGATTACCGTCCTGGAGGCCAGAATACTGGGAGATAGGTTTTGGCTCTTACAGCGATTTTCTGACGATGGAAGGCTCAGATTTGACTTCTGCTTGCGGCATTCGATCCCTCTCGTCATTTTACTTCGGAATAGCACGGTATCCACACCCGATTACGGTCCTGAAGGCCAGAATACTGGGAGGATAGGTTTTGGATCTAACAGCGATTTTCAGACGATGGAAGGCTCAGATTTGACTTCTGCTTGCGGCATTCGCTCCCTCTCGTCATTTTACTTCGGAATAGCACGGTATCCACACCCGATTACGGTCCTGAAGGCCAGAATACTGGGAGGATAGGTTTTGGATCTAACAGCGATTTTCAGACGAAGGAATGCTCGGATTTGACTTCTGCTTACGACATTCGATTCCTCTGTTCATTTTACGTCGGAGTAGCACGTTTTCCACTACCCATTACGATCCTGGGAGCCAGATTACTGCAAGATAGGTTTTGGCTCTAATAGCGATTTTCTGACGAAACAAGGCTCTGATTTGAATTCAGCTTGCGGCATTCGATCCCTCTCGTCATTTTACGTCGGAATAGCGCGTATTTCACTACCCATTACGATCCTGGAGGCCAGAATACTGAGAGATAGGTTTTGGCTCTAATAGCGATTTTCTGACGAAACAATGCTCTGGTTTGAATTCTGCTTGCGGCATTCGATCCCTCTTGTCATTTTACGTCGGAATAGCGCGTTTTCCACTACCCATTGCGATCCTGGAGGCCAGAATACTGGAAGATATGTTTTGGCTCTAACAGCGATTTTCAGACGAAGGAATGCTCGGATTTGACTTCTGCTTACGACATTCGATTCCTCTCTTCATTTTACGTCGGAATAGCGCGTTTTCCACTACCAATTACGATCCTGGGAGCCAGATTACTGCAAGATAGGTTTTGGCTCTAATAGCGATTTTCTAACGAAACAAGGCTCTGATTTGAATTCAGCTTGCGGCATTCGATCCCTCTCGTCATTTTACGTCGGAATAGCACGGTTTCCACACGCGATTACGGTCCTGGAGGCCAGAATACTGGAAGATATGTTTTGGCTCTAACAGCGATTTTCAGACGAAGGAATGCTCGGATTTGACTTCTGCTTACGACATTCGATTCCTCTCTTCATTTTACGTCGGAATAGCGCGTTTTCCACTACCAATTACGATCCTGGGAGCCAGATTACTGCAAGATAGGTTTTGGCTCTAATAGCGATTTTCTGACGAAACAAGGCTCTGATTTGAATTCAGCTTGCGGCATTCGATCCCTCTCGTCATTTTACGTCGGAATAGCACGGTTTCCACACCCGATTACGGTCCTCGAAGCCAGAATACTGGGAGATAGGTTTTGGCTATAACAACGATTTTCGGACGAAGGAAGGCTCTGGTTTGAATTCTGCTTGCGGCATTCGATCCCTCTTGTCATTATACGTCGGAATAGCGCGTTTTCCACTGCCCATTGCGATCCTGGAGGCCAGAATACTGGGAGATAGGTTTTGGCTCTTACAGCGATTTCCTGACGATGGAAGGCTCAGATTTGACTTCTGCTTGCGGCATTCGATCCCTCTCGTCATTTTACTTCGGAATAGCACGGTTTCCACACGCGATTACGGTCCTGGAGGCCAGAATACTGGGAGATAGGTTTTGGCTCTTACAGCGATTTTCAGACGAAGGAAGGCTCTGGTTTGAATTCTGCTTGCGGCATTCGATCCCTCTCGTCATTTTACGTCGGAATAGCGCATTTTCCACTACCCATTACGATCCTGGGAGCCAGATTACTGCAAGATAGGTTTTGGCTCTAATAGCGATTTTCTGACGAAGGAAGGCTCTGATTTGACTTCTGCTTGCGGCATTCGATCCCTCTCGTCATTTTACGTCGGAATAGCACGGTTTCCACACCCGATTACGGTCCTGAAGGCCAGAATACTGGAAGATAGGTTTTGGCTCTAACAGCGATTTTCAGGCGAAGGAAGGCTCAGATTTGACTTCTACTTGCGGCATTCGATCCCTCTCGTCATTTTACGTCGGAATAGCACGGTTTCCACACCCGATTACGGTCCTCGAAGCCAGAATACTGGGAGATAGGTTTTGGCTATAACAACGATTTTCGGACGAAGGAAGGCTCTGGTTTGAATTCTGCTTGCGGCATTCGATCCCTCTCGTCATTTTACTTCGGAATAGCACGGTATCCACACCCGATTACGGTCCTGGAGGCCAGAATACTGGAAGATATGTTTTGGCTCGAACAGCGATTTTCAGACGAAGGAATGCTCGGATTTGACTTCTGCTTACGACATTCGATTCCTCTGTTCATTTTACGTCGGAGTAGCACGTTTTCCACTACCCATTACGATCCTGGGAGCCAGATTACTGCAAGATAGGTTTTGGCTCTAATAGCGATTTTCTGACGAAACAAGGCTCTGATTTGAATTCAGCTTGCGGCATTCGATCCCTCTCGTCATTTTACGTCGGAATAGCACGGTTTCCACACCCGATTACGGTCCTCGAAGCCAGAATACTGGGAGATAGGTTTTGGCTCTTACAGCGATTTTCTGACGAAGGAAGGCTCTGATTTGACTTCTGCTTGCGGCATTCGATCCCTCTCGTCATTTTACGTCGGAATAGCATGTTTTCCACACCCGATTACGGTCCTGGAGGCCAGAATACTGGAAGATATGTTTTGGCTCTAACAGCGATTTTCAGACGAAGGAATGCTCGGATTTGACTTCTGCTTACGACATTCGATTCCTCTGTTCATTTTACGTCGGAGTAGCACGTTTTCCACTACCCATTACGATCCTGGAGGCCAGAATACTGAGAGATAGGTTTTGGCTCTAATAGCGATTTTCTGACGAAACAAGGCTCTGATTTGAATTCAGCTTGCGGCATTCGATCCCTCTCGTCATTTTACGTCGGAATAGCGCGTATTTCACTACCCATTACGATCCTGAAGGCCAGAATACTGGAAGATAGGTTTTGGCTCTAATAGCGATTTTCTGACGAAACAAGGCTCTGATTTGAATTCAGCTTGCGGCATTCGATCCCTCTCGTCATTTTACGTCGGAATAGCACGGTTTCCACACGCGATTACGGTCCTGGAGGCCAGAATACTGGGAGATAGGTTTTGGCTCTTACAGCGATTTTCAGACGAAGGAAGGCTCTGGTTTGAATTCTGCTTGCGGCATTCGATCCCTCTCGTCATTTTACGTCGGAATAGCGCATTTTCCACTACCCATTACGATCCTGGGAGCCAGATTACTGCAAGATAGGTTTTGGCTCTAATAGCGATTTTCTGACGAAGGAAGGCTCTGATTTGACTTCTGCTTGCGGCATTCGATCCCTCTCGTCATTTTACGTCGGAATAGCACGGTTTCCACACCCGATTACGGTCCTGAAGGCCAGAATACTGGAAGATAGGTTTTGGCTCTAACAGCGATTTTCAGGCGAAGGAAGGCTCAGATTTGACTTCTACTTGCGGCATTCGATCCCTCTCGTCATTTTACGTCGGAATAGCACGTTTTCCACTACCCATTACGATCCTGGGAGCCAGATTACTGCAAGATAGGTTTTGGCTCTAATAGCGATTTTCTGACGAAACAAGGCTCTGATTTGAATTCAGCTTGCGGCATTCGATCCCTCTCGTCATTTTACGTCGGAATAGCGCGTATTTCACTACCCATTACGATCCTGGAGGCCAGAATACTGAAAGATAGGTTTTGGCTCTAATAGTGATTTTCTGACGAAACAAGGCTCTGGTTTGAATTCTGCTTGCGGCATTCGATCCCTCTTGTCATTTTACGTCGGAATAGCGCGTTTTCCACTACCCATTGCGATCCTGGAGGCCAGAATACTGGAAGATATGTTTTGGCTCTAACAGCGATTTTCAGACGAAGGAATGCTCGGATTTGACTTCTGCTTACGACATTCGATTCCTCTCTTCATTTTACGTCGGAATAGCGCGTTTTCCACTACCCATTACGATCCTGGGAGCCAGATTACTGCAAGATAGGTTTTGGCTCTAATAGCGATTTTCTGACGAAACAAGGCTCTGATTTGAATTCAGCTTGCGGCATTCGATCCCTCTCGACATTTTACGTCGGAATAGCACGTTTTCCACACCCGATTACGGTCCTGGAGGCCAGAATACTGGGAGATAGGTTTTGGCTCTTACAGCGATTTCTTGACGATGGAAGGCTCAGATTTGACTTCTGCTTGCGGCATTCGATCCCTCTCGTCATTTTACGTCGGAATAGCACGGTTTCCACACCCGATTACGGTCCTGGAGGCCAGAATACTGGAAGATATGTTTTGGCTCTAACAGCGATTTTCAGACGAAGGAATGCTCGGATTTGACTTCTGCTTACGACATTCGATTCCTCTCGTCATTTTACGTCGGAATAGCACGTTTTCCACACCCGATTACGGTCCTGGAGGCCAGAATACTGGGAGATAGGTTTTGCCTCTTTCAGCGATTTCCTTACGATGGAAGGCTCAGATTTGACTTCTGCTTGCGGCATTCGATCCCTCTTGTCATTTTACGTCGGAATAGCGCGTTTTCCACTACCCATTGCGATCCTGGAGGCCAGAATACTGGGAGATAGGTTTTGGCTCTTACAGCGATTTCCTGACGATGGAAGGCTCAGATTTGACTTCTGCTTGCGGCATTCGATCCCTCTCGTCATTTTACGTCGGAATAGCACGGTTTCCACACCCGATTACGGTCCTGAAGGCCAGAATACTGCAAGATAGGTTTTGGCTCTAATAGCGATTTTCTGACGAAACAAGGCTCTGGTTTGAATTCTGCTTGCGGCATTCGATCCCTCTTGTCATTTTACGTCGGAATAGCGCGTTTTCCACTACCCATTGCGATCCTGGAGGCCAGAATACTGGAAGATATGTTTTGGCTCTAACAGCGATTTTCAGACGAAGGAATGCTCGGATTTGACTTCTGCTTACGACATTCGATTCCTCTCTTCATTTTACGTCGGAATAGCGCGTTTTCCACTACCCATTACGATCCTGGGAGCCAGATTACTGCAAGATAGGTTTTGGCTCTAATAGCGATTTTCTGACGAAACAAGGCTCTGATTTGAATTCAGCTTGCGGCATTCGATCCCTCTCGACATTTTACGTGGGAATAGCACGTTTTCCACACCCGATTACGGTCCTGGAGGCCAGAATACTGGGAGATAGGTTTTGGCTCTTACAGCGATTTCTTGACGATGGAAGGCTCAGATTTGACTTCTGCTTGCGGCATTCGATCCCTCTCGTCATTTTACGTCGGAATAGCACGGTTTCCACACCCGATTACGGTCCTGGAGGCCAGAATACTGGAAGATATGTTTTGGCTCTAACAGCGATTTTCAGACGAAGGAATGCTCGGATTTGACTTCTGCTTACGACATTCGATTCCTCTGTTCATTTTACGTCGGAGTAGCACGTTTTCCACACCCGATTACGGTCCTGGAGGCCAGAATACTGGGAGATAGGTTTTGCCTCTTTCAGCGATTTCCTTACGATGGAAGGCTCAGATTTGACTTCTGCTTGCGGCATTCGATCCCTCTCGTCATTTTACGTCGGAATAGCACGGTTTCCACACCCGATTACGGTCCTGGAGGCCAGAATACTGGAAGATATGTTTTGGCTCTAACAGCGATTTTCAGACGAAGGAATGCTCGGATTTGACTTCTGCTTACGACATTCGATTCCTCTGTTCATTTTACGTCGGAGTAGCACGTTTTCCACTACCCATTACGATCCTGGGAGCCAGATTACTGCAAGATAGGTTTTGGCTCTAATAGCGATTTTCTGACGATACAAGGCCCTGATTTGAATTCAGCTTGCGGCATTCGATCCCTCTCGTCATTTTACGTCGGAATAGCACGGTTTCCACACCCGATTACGGTCCTCGAAGCAAGAATACTGGGAGATAGGTTTTGGCTCTAACAGCGATTTTCAGACGAAGGAATGCTCGGATTTGAATTCAGCTTGCGGCATTCGATCCCTCTCGTCATTTTACGTCGGAATAGCGCGTATTTCACTACCCATTACGATCCTGGAGGCCAGAATACTGAGAGATAGGTTTTGGCTCTAATAGCGATTTTCTGACGAAACAAGGCTCTGGTTTGAATTCTGCTTGCGGCATTCGATCCCTCTTGTCATTTTACGTCGGAATAGCGCGTTTTCCACTACCCATTGCGATCCTGGAGGCCAGAATACTGGAAGATATGTTTTGGCTCTAACAGCGATTTTCTGACGAAACAAGGCTCTGATTTGAATTCAGCTTGCGGCATTCGATCCCTGTCGTCATTTTACGTCGGAATAGCACGGTTTCCACACCCGATTACGGTCCTCGAAGCCAGAATACTGGGAGATAGGTTTTGGCTATAACAACGATTTTCGGACGAAGGAAGGCTCTGATTTGAATTCTGCTTGCGGCATTCGATCCCTCTTGTCATTTTACGTCGGAATAGCGCGTTTTCCACTACCCATTGCGATCCTGGAGGCCAGAATACTGGGAGATAGGTTTTGGCTCTTACAGCGATTTCCTGACGATGGAAGGCTCAGATTTGACTTCTGCTTGCGGCATTCGATCCCTCTCGTCATTTTACTTCGGAATAGCACGGTTTCCACACCCGATTACGGTCCTGAAGGCCAGAATACTGCAAGATAGGTTTTGGCTCTAATAGCGATTTTCTGACGAAACAAGGCTCTGGTTTGAATTCTGCTTGCGGCATTCGATCCCTCTTGTCATTTTACGTCGGAATAGCGCGTTTTCCACTACCCATTGCGATCCTGGAGGCCAGAATACTGGAAGATATGTTTTGGCTCTAACAGCGATTTTCTGACGAAACAAGGCTCTGATTTGAATTCAGCTTGCGGCATTCGATCCCTGTCGTCATTTTACGTCGGAATAGCACGGTTTCCACACCCGATTACGGTCCTCGAAGCCAGAATACTGGGAGATAGGTTTTGGCTATAACAACGATTTTCGGACGAAGGAAGGCTCTGGTTTGAATTCTGCTTGCGGCATTCGATCCCTCTTGTCATTTTACGTCGGAATAGCGCGTTTTCCACTACCCATTACGATCCTGGGAGCCAGATTACTGCAAGATAGGTTTTGGCTCTAATAGCGATTTTCTGACGATGGAAGGCTCAGATTTGAATTCAGCTTGCGGCATTCGATCCCTCTCGACATTTTACGTCGGAATAGCACGTTTTCCACACCCGATTACGGTCCTGGAGGCCAGAATACTGGAAGATAGGTTTTGGCTCTAATAGCGATTTTCTGACAAAGGAAGGCTCTGATTTGACTTCTGCTTGCGGCATTCGATCCCTCTCGTCATTTTACGTCGGAATAGCATGTTTTCCACACGGGATTACGGTCCTCGAAGCCAGAATACAGGAAGATAGGTTTTGGCTCTTACAGCGATTTTCAGACGAAGGAATGCTCGGATTTGACTTCTGCTTACGACATTCGATTCCTCTCTTCATTTTACGTCGGAATAGCGCGTTTTCCACTACCCATTACGATCCTGGGAGCCAGATTACTGCAAGATAGGTTTTGGCTCTAATAGCGATTTTCTGACGAAACAAGGCTCTGATTTGAATTCAGCTTGCGGCATTCGATCCCTCTCGACATTTTACGTCGGAATAGCACGTTTTCCACACCCGATTACGGTCCTGGAGGCCAGAATACTGGGAGATAGGTTTTGGCTCTTTCAGCGATTTCCTGACGATGGAAGGCTCAGATTTGACTTCTACTTGCGGCATTCGATCCCTCTCGTCATTTTACGTCGGAATAGCACGGTTTCCACACCCGATTACGGTCCTGGAGGCCAGAATACTGGAAGATATGTTTTGGCTCTAACAGCGATTTTCAGACGAAGGAATGCTCCGATTTGACTTCTGCTTACGACATTCGATTCCTCTGTTCATTTTACGTCGGAGTAGCACGTTTTCCACTACCCATTACGATCCTGGGAGCCAGATTACTGCAAGATAGGTTTTGGCTCTAATAGCGATTTTCTGACGATACAAGGCCCTGATTTGAATTCAGCTTGCGGCATTCGATCCCTCTCGTCATTTTACGTCGGAATAGCACGGTTTCCACACCCGATTACGGTCCTCGAAGCAAGAATACTGGGAGATAGGTTTTGGCTCTAACAGCGATTTTCAGACGAAGGAATGCTCGGATTTGAATTCAGCTTGCGGCATTCGATCCCTCTCGTCATTTTACGTCTGAATAGCGCGTATTTCACTACCCATTACGATCCTGGAGGCCAGAATACTGAGAGATAGGTTTTGGCTCTAATAGCGATTTTCTGACGAAACAAGGCTCTGGTTTGAATTCTGCTTGCGGCATTCGATCCCTCTTGTCATTTTACGTCGGAATAGCGCGTTTTCCACTACCCATTGCGATCCTGGAGGCCAGAATACTGGAAGATATGTTTTGGCTCTAACAGCGATTTTCTGACGAAACAAGGCTCTGATTTGAATTCAGCTTGCGGCATTCGATCCCTGTCGTCATTTTACGTCGGAATAGCACGGTTTCCACACCCGATTACGGTCCTCGAAGCCAGAATACTGGGAGATAGGTTTTGGCTATAACAACGATTTTCGGACGAAGGAAGGCTCTGGTTTGAATTCTGCTTGCGGCATTCGATCCCTCTTGTCATTTTACGTCGGAATAGCGCGTTTTCCACTACCCATTGCGATCCTGGAGGCCAGAATACTGGGAGATAGGTTTTGGCTCTTACAGCGATTTCCTGACGATGGAAGGCTCAGATTTGACTTCTGCTTGCGGCATTCGATCCCTCTCGTCATTTTACTTCGGAATAGCACGGTTTCCACACCCGATTACGGTCCTGAAGGCCAGAATACTGCGAGATAGGTTTTGGCTCTAATAGCGATTTTCTGACGAAACAAGGCTCTGGTTTGAATTCTGCTTGCGGCATTCGATCCCTCTTGTCATTTTACGTCGGAATAGCGCGTTTTCCACTACCCATTGCGATCCTGGAGGCCAGAATACTGGAAGATATGTTTTGGCTCTAACAGCGATTTTCTGACGAAACAAGGCTCTGATTTGAATTCAGCTTGCGGCATTCGATCCCTCTCGTCATTTTACGTCGGAATAGCACGGTTTCCACACCCGATTACGGTCCTCGAAGCCAGAATACTGGGAGATAGGTTTTGGCTATAACAACGATTTTCGGACGAAGGAAGGCTCTGGTTTGAATTCTGCTTGCGGCATTCGATCCCTCTTGTCATTTTACGTCGGAATAGCGCGTTTTCCACTACCCATTACGATCCTGGGAGCCAGATTACTGCAAGATAGGTTTTGGCTCTAAGAGCGATTTTCTGACGATGGAAGGCTCAGATTTGAATTCAGCTTGCGGCATTCGATCCCTCTCGACATTTTACGTCGGAATAGCACGTTTTCCACACCCGATTACGGTCCTGGAGGCCAGAATACTGGAAGATAGGTTTTGGCTCTAATAGCGATTTTCTGACAAAGGAAGGCTCTGATTTGACTTCTGCTTGCGGCATTCGATCCCTCTCGTCATTTTACGTCGGAATAGCATGTTTTCCACACGGGATTACGGTCCTCGAAGCCAGAATACAGGAAGATAGGTTTTGGCTCTTACAGCGATTTTCAGACGAAGGAATGCTCGGATTTGACTTCTGCTTACGACATTCGATTCCTCTCTTCATTTTACGTCGGAATAGCGCGTTTTCCACTACCCATTACGATCCTGGGAGCCAGATTACTGCAAGATAGGTTTTGGCTCTAATAGCGATTTTCTGACGAAACAAGGCTCTGATTTGAATTCAGCTTGCGGCATTCGATCCCTCTCGACATTTTACTTCGGAATAGCACGTTTTCCACACCCGATTACGGTCCTGGAGGCCAGAATACTGGAAGATAGGTTTTGGCTCTAATAGCGATTTTCTGACAAAGGAAGGCTCTGATTTGACTTCTGCTTGCGGCATTCGATCCCTCTCGTCATTTTACGTCGGAATAGCATGTTTTCCACACGGGATTACGGTCCTCGAAGCCAGAATACAGGAAGATAGGTTTTGGCTATAACAACGATTTTCGGACGAAGGAAGGCCCTGATTTGAATTCTGCTTGCGGCATTCGATTCCTCTTGTCATTTCACGTCGGAATAGCGCGTATTTCACTACCCATTACGATCCTGGAGGCCAGAATACTGAGAGATAGGTTTTGGCTCTAATAGCGATTTTCTGACGAAACAAGGCTCTGGTTTGAATTCTGCTTGCGGCATTCGATCCCTCTCGTCATTTTACGTCGGAATAGCACGGTTTCCACACCCGATTACGGTCCTCGAAGCCAGAATACTGGGAGATAGGTTTTGGCTATAACAACGATTTTCGGACGAAGGAAGGCTCTGGTTTGAATTCTGCTTGCGGCATTCGATCCCTCTTGTCATTTCACGTCGGAATAGCGCGTTTTCCACTACCCATTACGATCCTGGGAGCCAGATTACTGAAAGATAGGTTTTGGCTATAACAGCGATTTTCGGACGAACGCAGGCTCTGATTTCAATTCTTCTTGCGGCATTCGATCCCTCTCGTCATTTTACGTCGGAATAGCGCGTTTTCCACTACCCATTACGATCCTGGTAGCCAGATTACTGCAAGATAGGTTTTGGCTCTAATAGCGATTTTCTGACTAAGGAAGGCTCTGATTTGAATTCTGCTTGCGGCATTCGATCCCTCTCGTCATTTTACGTCGGAATACCACGGTTTCCACACCCGATTACGGTCCTCGAAGCCAGAATACTGGGAGATAGGTTTTGGCTATAACAACGATTTTCGGACGAAGGAAGGCTCTGATTTGAATTCTGCTTGCGGCATTTGATACCTCTCATCATTTTACGTCGGAATAGCACTGTTTCCACACGCGATTACCGTCCGGGAGGCCAGAATACTGGGAGATAGGTTTTGGCTCTTACAGCGATTTTCTGACGATGGAAGGCTCAGATTTGACTTCTGCTTGCGGCATTCGATCCCTCTCGTCATTTTACTTCGGAATAGCACGGTTTCCACACCCGATTACGGTCCTGAAGGCCAGAATACTGGGAGGATAGGTTTTGGATCTAACAGCGATTTTCAGACGAAGGAAGGCTCAGATTTGACTTCTGCTTGCGGCATTCGATCCCTCTCGTCATTTTACTTCGGAATAACACGGTATCCACACCCGATTACGGTCCTGAAGGCCAGAATACTGGGAGGATAGGTTTTGGATCTAACAGCGATTTTCAGACGAAGGAAGGCTCTGATTTGAATTCTCCTTACGACATTCGATTCCTCTCGACATTTTACGTCGGAATAGCACGTTTTCCACACGCGATTACCGTCCTGTAGGCCAGAATACTGGGAGATAGGTTTTGGCTCTTACAGCGATTTTCTGACGATGGAAGGCTCAGATTTAACTTCTGCTTGCGGCATTCGATCCCTCTCGTCATTTTACGTCGGAATAGCGCGTTTTCCACTACCCATTACGATCCTGGTAGCCAGATTACTGCAAGATAGGTTTTGGCTCTAATAGCGATTTTCTGACGATACAAGGCCCTGATTTGAATTCAGCTTGCGGCATTCGATCCCTCTCGTCATTTTACGTCGGAATAGCACGGTTTCCACACCCGATTACGGTCCTGGAGGCCAGAATACTGGAAGATATGTTTTGGCTCTAACAGCGATTTTCAGACGAAGGAATGCTCCGATTTGACTTCTGCTTACGACATTCGATTCCTCTGTTCATTTTACGTCGGAGTAGCACGTTTTCCACTACCCATTACGATCCTGGGAGCCAGATTACTGCAAGATAGGTTTTGGCTCTAATAGCGATTTTCTGACGATACAAGGCCCTGATTTGAATTCAGCTTGCGGCATTCGATCCCTCTCGTCATTTTACGTCGGAATAGCACGGTTTCCACACCCGATTACGGTCCTCGAAGCAAGAATACTGGGAGATAGGTTTTGGCTCTAACAGCGATTTTCAGACGAAGGAATGCTCGGATTTGAATTCAGCTTGCGGCATTCGATCCCTCTCGTCATTTTACGTCGGAATAGCGCGTATTTCACTACCCATTACGATCCTGGAGGCCAGAATACTGAGAGATAGGTTTTGGCTCTAATAGCGATTTTCTGACGAAACAAGGCTCTGGTTTGAATTCTGCTTGCGGCATTCGATCCCTCTTGTCATTTTACGTCGGAATAGCGCGTTTTCCACTACCCATTGCGATCCTGGAGGCCAGAATACTGGAAGATATGTTTTGGCTCTAACAGCGATTTTCTGACGAAACAAGGCTCTGATTTGAATTCAGCTTGCGGCATTCGATCCCTCTCGTCATTTTACGTCGGAATAGCACGGTTTCCACACCCGATTACGGTCCTCGAAGCCAGAATACTGGGAGATAGGTTTTGGCTATAACAACGATTTTCGGACGAAGGAAGGCTCTGGTTTGAATTCTGCTTGCGGCATTCGATCCCTCTTGTCATTTTACGTCGGAATAGCGCGTTTTCCACTACCCATTGCGATCCTGGAGGCCAGAATACTGGGAGATAGGTTTTGGCTCTTACAGCGATTTCCTGACGATGGAAGGCTCAGATTTGACTTCTGCTTGCGGCATTCGATCCCTCTCGTCATTTTACTTCCGAATAGCACGGTTTCCACACCCGATTACGGTCCTGAAGGCCAGAATACTGCAAGATAGGTTTTGGCTCTAATAGCGATTTTCTGACGAAACAAGGCTCTGGTTTGAATTCTGCTTGCGGCATTCGATCCCTCTTGTCATTTTACGTCGGAATAGCGCGTTTTCCACTACCCATTGCGATCCTGGAGGCCAGAATACTGGAAGATATGTTTTGGCTCTAACAGCGATTTTCTGACGAAACAAGGCTCTGATTTGAATTCAGCTTGCGGCATTCGATCCCTCTCGTCATTTTACGTCGGAATAGCACGGTTTCCACACCCGATTACGGTCCTCGAAGCCAGAATACTGGGAGATAGGTTTTGGCTATAACAACGATTTTCGGACGAAGGAAGGCTCTGGTTTGAATTCTGCTTGCGGCATTCGATCCCTCTTGTCATTTTACGTCGGAATAGCGCGTTTTCCACTACCCATTGCGATCCTGGAGGCCAGAATACTGGAAGATAGGTTTTGGCTCTAATAGCGATTTTCTGACAAAGGAAGGCTCTGATTTGACTTCTGCTTGCGGCATTCGATCCCTCTCGTCATTTTACGTCGGAATAGCATGTTTTCCACACGGGATTACGGTCCTCGAAGCCAGAATACAGGAAGATAGGTTTTGGCTCTTACAGCGATTTTCAGACGAAGGAATGCTCGGATTTGACTTCTGCTTACGACATTCGATTCCTCTCTTCATTTTACGTCGGAATAGCGCGTTTTCCACTACCCATTACGATCCTGGGAGCCAGATTACTGCAAGATAGGTTTTGGCTCTAATAGCGATTTTCTGACGAAACAAGGCTCTGATTTGAATTCAGCTTGCGGCATTCGATCCCTCTCGACATTTTACGTCGGAATAGCACGTTTTCCACACCCGATTACGGTCCTGGAGGCCAGAATACTGGGAGATAGGTTTTGGCTATAACAACGATTTTCGGACGAAGGAAGGCCCTGATTTGAATTCTGCTTGCGGCATTCGATTCCTCTTGTCATTTCACGTCGGAATAGCGCGTATTTCACTACCCATTACGATCCTGGAGGCCAGAATACTGAGAGATAGGTTTTGGCTCTAATAGCGATTTTCTGACGAAACAAGGCTCTGGTTTGAATTCTGCTTGCGGCATTCGATCCCTCTCGTCATTTTACTTCGGAATAGCACGGTATCCACACCCGATTACGGTCCTGAAGGCCAGAATACTGGGAGGATAGGTTTTGGATCTAACAGCGATTTTCAGACGAAGGAAGGCTCAGATTTGACTTCTGCTTGCGGCATTCGATCCCTCTCGTCATTTTACTTCGGAATAACACGGTATCCACACCCGATTACGGTCCTGAAGGCCAGAATACTGGGAGGATAGGTTTTGGATCTAACAGCGATTTTCAGACGAAGGAAGGCTCTGATTTGAATTCTCCTTACGACATTCGATTCCTCTCGACATTTTACGTCGGAATAGCACGTTTTCCACACGCGATTACCGTCCTGTAGGCCAGAATACTGGGAGATAGGTTTTGGCTCTTACAGCGATTTTCTGACGATGGAAGGCTCAGATTTAACTTCTGCTTGCGGCATTCGATCCCTCTCGTCATTTTACGTCGGAATAGCGCGTTTTCCACTACCCATTACGATCCTGGTAGCCAGATTACTGCAAGATAGGTTTTGGCTCTAATAGCGATTTTCTGACTAAGGAAGGCTCTGATTTGAATTCTGCTTGCGGCATTCGATCCCTCTCGTCATTTTACGTCGGAATAGCACGGTTTCCACACCCGATTACGGTCCTCGAAGCCAGAATACTGGGAGATAGGTTTTGGCTATAACAACGATTTTCGGACGAAGGAAGGCTCTGATTTCAATTCTTCTTGCGGCATTCGATCCCTCTCGTCATTTTACGTCGGAATAGCGCGTTTTCCACTACCCATTACGATCCTGGGAGCCAGATTACTGAAAGATAGGTTTTGGCTATAACAGCGATTTTCGGACGAACGCAGGCTCTGATTTCAATTCTTCTTGCGGCATTCGATCCCTCTCGTCATTTTACGTCGGAATAGCGCGTTTTCCACTACCCATTACGATCCTGGTAGCCAGATTACTGCAAGATAGGTTTTGGCTCTAATAGCGATTTTCTGACTAAGGAAGGCTCTGATTTGAATTCTGCTTGCGGCATTCGATCCCTCTCGTCATTTTACGTCGGAATAGCACGGTTTCCACACCCGATTACGGTCCTCGAAGCCAGAATACTGGGAGATAGGTTTTGGCTATAACAACGATTTTCGGACGAAGGAAGGCTCTGATTTGAATTCTGCTTGCGGCATTTGATACCTCTCATCATTTTACGTCGGAATAGCACGGTTTCCACACGCGATTACCGTCCGGGAGGCCAGAATACTGGGAGATAGGTTTTGGCTCTTACAGCGATTTTCTGACGATGGAAGGCTCAGATTTGACTTCTGCTTGCGGCATTCGATCCCTCTCGTCATTTTACTTCGGAATAGCACGGTTTCCACACCCGATTACGGTCCTGAAGGCCAGAATACTGGGAGGATAGGTTTTGGATCTAACAGCGATTTTCAGACGAAGGAAGGCTCAGATTTGACTTCTGCTTGCGGCATTCGATCCCTCTCGTCATTTTAATTCGGAATAACACGGTATCCACACCCGATTACGGTCCTGAAGGCCAGAATACTGGGAGGATAGGTTTTGGATCTAACAGCGATTTTCAGACGAAGGAAGGCTCTGATTTGAATTCTCCTTACGACATTCGATTCCTCTTGACATTTTACGTCGGAATAGCACGTTTTCCACACGCGATTACCGTCCTGTAGGCCAGAATACTGGGAGATAGGTTTTGGCTCTTACAGCGATTTTCTGACGATGGAAGGCTCAGATTTAACTTCTGCTTGCGGCATTCGATCCCTCTCGTCATTTTACTTCGGAATAGCACGGTATCCACACCCGATTACGGTCCTGAAGGCCAGAATACTGGGAGGATAGGTTTTGGATCTAACAGCGATTTTCGGACGAAGGAAGGCTCAGATTTGACTTCTGCTTGCGGCATTCGATCCCTCTCGTCATTTTACTTCGGAATAGCACGGTATCCACACCCGATTACGGTCCTGAAGGCCAGAATACTGGGAGGATAGGTTTTGGATCTAACAGCGATTTTCTGACGAAACAAGGCTCTGATTTGAATTCAGCTTGCGGCATTCGACCCCTCTCGTCATTTTACGTCGGAATAGCACGGTTTCCACACCCGATTACGGTCCTGGAGGCCAGATTACTGCAAGATAGGTTTTGGCTCTAATAGCGATTTTCTGACGAAACAAGGCTCTGATTTGAATTCAGCTTGCGGCATTCGATTCCTCTCGTCATTTTACGTCGGAAAAGCACGGTTTCCACACGCGATTACGGTCCTGGAGGCCAGAATACTGGGAGATAGGTTTTGGCTCTTACAGCGATTTTCAGACGAAGGAAGGCTCTGGTTTGAATTCTGCTTGCGGCATTCGATCCCTCTCGTCATTTTACGTCGGAATAGCGCATTTTCCACTACCCATTACGATCCTGGGAGCCAGATTACTGCAAGATAGGTTTTGGCTCTAATAGCGATTTTCTGACGAAGGAAGGCTCTGATTTGACTTCTGCTTGCGGCATTCGATCCCTCTCGTCATTTTACGTCGGAATAGCACGGTTTCCACACCCGATTACGGTCCTGAAGGCCAGAATACTGGAAGATAGGTTTTGGCTCTAACAGCGATTTTCAGACGAAGGAAGGCTCAGATTTGACTTCTACTTGCGGCATTCGATCCCTCTCGTCATTTTACGTCGGAATAGCACGGTTTCCACACCCGATTACGGTCCTGGAGGCCAGAATACTGGGAGATAGGTTTTGGCTCTAATAGCGATTTTCTGACGAAACAAGGCTCTGATTTGAATTCAGCTTGCGGCATTCGATCCCTCTCGTCATTTTACGTCGGAATAGCACGGTTTCCACACGCGATTACGGTCCTGGAGGCCAGAATACTGGGAGATAGGTTTTGGCTCTTACAGCGATTTTCAGACGAAGGAAGGCTCTGGTTTGAATTCTGCTTGCGGCATTCGATCCCTCTCGTCATTTTACGTCGGAATAGCACGTTTTCCACACCCGATTACGGTCCTCGAAGCCAGAATACTGGGAGATAGGTTTTGGCTATAACAACGATTTTCGGACGAAGGAAGGCTCTGGTTTGAATTCTGCTTGCGGCATTCGATCCCTCTCGTCATTTTACTTCGGAATAGCACGGTATCCACACCCGATTACGGTCCTGGAGGCCAGAATACTGGAAGATATGTTTTGGCTCGAACAGCGATTTTCAGACGAAGGAATGCTCGGATTTGACTTCTGCTTACGATATTCGATTCCTCTGTTCATTTTACGTCGGAGTAGCACGTTTTCCACTACCCATTACGATCCTGGGAGCCAGATTACTGCAAGATAGGTTTTGGCTCTAATAGCGATTTTCTGACGAAACAAGGCTCTGATTTGAATTCAGCTTGCGGCATTCGACCCCTCTCGTCATTTTACGTCGGAATAGCACGGTTTCCACACCCGATTACGGTCCTGAAGGCCAGAATACTGGAAGATAGGTTTTGGCTCTAACAGCGATTTTCAGACGAAGGAAGGCTCAGATTTGACTTCTGCTTGCGGCATTCGACCCCTCTCGTCATTTTACGTCGGAATAGCACGGTTTCCACACCCGATTACGGTCCTGGAGGCCAGAATACTGGGAGATAGGTTTTGGCTCTTACAGCGATTTTCAGACGAAGGAAGGCTCTGGTTTGAATTCTGCTTGCGGCATTCGATCCCTCTCGTCATTTTACGTCGGAATAGCACGTTTTCCACACCCGATTACGGTCCTCGAAGCCAGAATACTGGGAGATAGGTTTTGGCTATAACAACGATTTTCGGACGAAGGAAGGCTCTGGTTTGAATTATGCTTGCGGCATTCGATCCCTCTCGTCATTTTACTTCGGAATAGCACGGTATCCACACCCGATTACGGTCCTGGAGGCCAGAATACTGGAAGATATGTTTTGGCTCGAACAGCGATTTTCAGACGAAGGAATGCTCGGATTTGACTTCTGCTTACGATATTCGATTCCTCTGTTCATTTTACGTCGGAGTAGCACGTTTTCCACTACCCATTACGATCCTGGGAGCCAGATTACTGCAAGATAGGTTTTGGCTCTAATAGCGATTTTCTGACGAAACAAGGCTCTGATTTGAATTCAGCTTGCGGCATTCGATCCCTCTCGTCATTTTACGTCGGAATAGCGCGTATTTCACTACCCATTACGATCCTGGAGGCCAGAATACTGAGAGACAGGTTTTGGCTCTAATAGCGATTTTCTGACGAAACCAGGCTCTGGTTTGAATTCTGCTTGCGGCATTCGATCCCTCTTGTCATTTTACGTCGGAATAGCGCGTTTTCCACTACCCATTGCGATCCTGGAGGCCAGAATCCTGGAAGATATGTTTTGGCTCTAACAGCGATTTTCAGACGAAGGAATGCTCGGATTTCACTTCTGCTTACGACATTCGATTCCTCTGTTCATTTTACGTCGGAGTAGCACGTTTTTCACTACCCATTACGATCCTGGGAGCCAGATTACTGCAAGATAGGTTTTGGCTCTAATAGCGATTTTCTGACGAAACAAGGCTCTGGTTTGAATTCAGCTTGCGGCATTCGATCCCTCTCGTCATTTTACGTCGGAATAGCACGGTTTCCACACCCGATTACGGTCCTCGAAGCCAGAATACTGGGAGATAGGTTTTGGCTCTTACAGCGATTTTCTGACGAAGGAAGGCTCTGATTTGACTTCTGCTTGCGGCATTCGATCCCTCTCGTCATTTTACGTCGGAATAGCACGGTTTCCACACCCGATTACGGTCCTGAAGGCCAGAATACTGGAAGATAGGTTTTGGCTCTAACAGCGATTTTCAGACGAAGGAAGGCTCAGATTTGACTTCTACTTGCGGCATTCGATCCCTCTGATCATTTTACGTCGGAGTAGCACGTTTTCCACTACCCATTACGATCCTGGGAGCCAGATTCCTGCAAGATAGGTTTTGGCTCTAATAGCGATTTTCTGACGAAGGAAGGCTCTGATTTGAATTCTGCTTGCGGCATTCGATCCCTCTCGTCATTTTACGTCGGAATAGCACGGTTTCCACACCCGATTACGGTCCTCGAAGCCAGAATACTGGGAGATAGGTTTTGGCTATAACAACGATTTTCGGACGAAGGAAGGCTCTGATTTGAATTCTGCTTGCGGCATTTGATACCTCTCATCATTTTACGTCGGAATAGCACTGTTTCCACACGCGATTACCGTCCGGGAGGCCAGAATACTGGGAGATAGGTTTTGGCTCTTACAGCGATTTTCTGACGAAGGAAGGCTCTGATTTGAATTCTGCTTGCGGCATTCGATCCCTCTCGTCATTTTACGTCGGAGTAGCACGTTTTCCACACCCGATTACGGTCCTGGAGGCCAGAATACTGGGAGATAGGTTTTGGCTCTTACAGCGATTTCCTGACGATGGAAGGCTCAGGTTTGACTTCTGCTTGCGGCATTCGATCCCTCTCGTCATTTTACTTCGGAATAGCACGGTTTCCACACCCGATTACGGTCCTGCAGGCCAGAATACTGGGAGACAGGTTTTGGCTCTTACAGCGATTTTCAGACGAAGGAAGGCTCTGGTTTGAATTCTGTTTGCGGCATTCGATCCCTCTCGTCATTTTACATCGGAATAACGCGTTTTCCACTACCCATTACGATCCTGGGAGCCAGATTACTGCAAGATAGGTTTTGGCTCTAATAGCGATTTTCTGACGAAACAAGGCTCTGATTTGAATTCGGCTTGCGGCATTCGATCCCTCTCGTCATTTTACGTCGGAATAGCGCGTTTTCCACTACCCATTACGATCCTGGGAGCCAGAATACTGGAAGATATGTTTTGGCTCTAACAGCGATTTTCAGACGAAGGAATGCTCGGATTTGACTTCTGCTTACGACATTCGATTCCTCTATTCATTTTACGTCGGAATAGCGCGTTTTCCACTACCCATTACGATCCTGGGAGCCAGATCACTGCAAGATAGGTTTTGGCTCTAATAGCGATTTTCTGACGACACAAGGCTCTGATTGAATTCAGCTTGCGGCATTCGATTCCTCTCGACATTTTACGTCGGAATAGCACGGTTTCCACACCCGATTACGGTCCTCGAAGCCAGAATACTGGGAGATAGGTTTTGGCAATAACAGCGATTTTCTGACGAAGGAAGGCTCTGATTTGAATTCTGCTTGCGGCATTCGATCCCTCTCGTCATTTTACGCCGGAATAGCACGTTTTCCACACCCGATTACGGTCCTGGAGGCCAGAATACTGGGAGATAGGTTTTGGCTCTTACAGCGATTTCCTGACGATGGAAGGCTCAGATTTGACTTCTGCTTGCGGCATTCGATCCCTCTCGTCATTTTACGTCGGAATAGCACGGTTTCCACACCCGATTACGGTCCTCGAAGCCAGAATACTGGGAGATAGGTTTTGGCTCTTACAGCGATTTTCTGACGAAGGAAGGCTCTGATTTGACTTCTGCTTGCGGCATTCGATCCCTCTCGTCATTTTACGTCGGAATAGCACGGTTTCCACACCCGATTACGGTCCTGAAGGCCAGAATACTGGAAGATAGGTTTTGGCTCTAACAGCGATTTTCAGACGAAGGAAGGCTCAGATTTGACTTCTACTTGCGGCATTCGATCCCTCTGATCATTTTACGTCGGAGTAGCACGTTTTCCACTACCCATTACGATCCTGGGAGCCAGATTCCTGCAAGATAGGTTTTGGCTCTAATAGCGATTTTCTGACGAAACAAGTCTCTGATTTGAATTCAGCTTGCGGCATTCGACCCCTCTCGTCATTTTACGTCGGAATAGCACGGTTTCCACACCCGATTACGGTCCTCGAAGCCAGAATACTGGGAGATAGGTTTTGGCTATAACAACGATTTTCGGACGAAGGAAGGCCCTGATTTGAATTCTGCTTGCGGCATTCGATCCCTCTCGTCATTTTACATCGGAATAACGCGTTTTCCACTACCCATTACGATCCTGGGAGCCAGATTACTGCAAGATAGGTTTTGGCTCTAATAGCGATTTTCTGACGAAACAAGGCTCTGATTTGAATTCGGCTTGCGGCATTCGATCCCTCTCGTCATTTTACGTCGGAATAGCGCGTTTTCCACTACCCATTACGATCCTGGGAGCCAGATTACTGAAAGATAGGTTTTGGCTATAACAGCGATTTTCGGACGAACGCAGGCTCTGATTTCAATTCTGCTTGCGGCATTCGATCCCTCTCGACATTTTACGTCGGAATAGCACGGTTTCCACACCCGATTACGGTCCTCGAAGCCAGAATACTGGGAGATAGGTTTTGGCAATAACAGCGATTTTCTGACGAAGGAAGGCTCTGATTTGAATTCTGCTTGCGGCATTCGATCCCTCTCGTCATTTTACGCCGGAATAGAACGTTTTCCACACCCGATTACGGTCCTGGAGGCCAGAATACTGGGAGATAGGTTTTGGCTCTTACAGCGATTTCCTGACGATGGAAGGCTCAGATTTGACTTCTGCTTGCGGCATTCGATCCCTCTCGTCATTTTACTTCGGAATAGCACGGTTTCCACACCCGATTACGGTCCTGCAGGCCAGAATACTGGGAGACAGGTTTTGGCTCTTACAGCGATTTTCAGACGAAGGAAGGCTCTGGTTTGAATTCTGTTTGCGGCATTCGATCCCTCTCGTCATTTTACATCGGAATAACGCGTTTTCCACTACCCATTACGATCCTGGGAGCCAGATTACTGCAAGATAGGTTTTGGCTCTAATAGCGATTTTCTGACGAAACAAGGCTCTGATTTGAATTCGGCTTGCGGCATTCGATCCCTCTCGTCATTTTACGTCGGAATAGCGCGTTTTCCACTACCCATTACGATCCTGGGAGCCAGAATACTGGAAGATATGTTTTGGCTCTAACAGCGATTTTCAGACGAAGGAATGCTCGGATTTGACTTCTGCTTACGACATTCGATTCCTCTCTTCATTTTACGTCGGAATAGCGCGTTTTCCACTACCCATTACGATCCTGGGAGCCAGATCACTGCAAGATAGGTTTTGGCTCTAATAGCGATTTTCTGACGACACAAGGCTCTGATTTGAATTCAGCTTGCGGCATTCGATTCCTCTCGACATTTTACGTCGAAATAGCACGGTTTCCACACCCGATTACGGTCCTCGAAGCCAGAATACTGGGAGATAGGTTTTGGCAATAACAGCGATTTTCTGACGAAGGAAGGCTCTGATTTGAATTCTGCTTGCGGCATTCGATCCCTCTCGTCATTTTACGTCGGAATAGCACGTTTTCCACACCCGATTACGGTCCTGGAGGCCAGAATACTGGGAGATAGGTTTTGGCTCTTACAGCGATTTCCTGACGATGGAAGGCTCAGATTTGACTTCTGCTTGCGGCATTCGATCCCTCTCGTCATTTTACTTCGGAATAGCACGGTTTCCACACCCGATTACGGTCCTGAAGGCCAGAATACTGGGAGATAGGTTTTGGCTCTTACAGCGATTTTCAGACGAAGGAAGGCTCTGGTTTGAATTCTGCTTGCGGCATTCGATCCCTCTCGTCATTTTACGTCGGAATAGCGCGTTTTCCACTACCCATTACGATCCTGGGAGCCAGATTACTGCAAGATAGGTTTTGGCTCTAATAGCGATTTTCTGACGAAGGAAGGCTCTGATTTGAATTCTGCTTGCGGCATTCGATCCCTCTCGTCATTTTACGTCGGAATAGCGCGTTTTCCACTACCCATTACGATCCTGGGAGCCAGATTACTGCAAGATAGGTTTTGGCTCTAATAGCGATTTTCTGACGAAGGAAGGCTCTGATTTGACTTCTGCTTGCGGCATTCGATCCCTCTCGTCATTTTACGTCGGAGTAGCATGTTTTCCACACGGGATTACGGTCCTCGAAGCCAGAATACTGGAAGATAGGTTTTGGCTCTTACAGCGATTTTCAGACGAAAGAAGGCTCTGGTTTGAATTCTGCTTGCGGCATTCGATCCGTCTCGTCATTTTACGTCGCAATAGCGCGTTTTCCACTACCCATTACGATCCTGGGAGCCTGATTACCGCAAGATAGGTTTTGGCTCTAATAGCGATTTTCTGACGAAGGAAGGCTCTGATTTGAATTCAGCTTGCGGCATTCGATCCCTCTCCTCATTTTACGTCGGAATAGCACGGTTTCCGCACGCGATTACGGTCCTGGAGGCCAGAATACTGGGAGATAGGTTTTGGCTCTTACAGCGATTTTCAGACGAAAGAAGGCTCTGGTTTGAATTCTGCTTGCGGCATTCGATCAGTCTCGTCATTTTACGTCGCAATAGCGCGTTTTCCACTACCCATTACGATCCTGGGAGCCTGATTACTGCAAGATAGGTTTCGGCTCTAATAGCGATTTTCTGACGAAGGAAGGCTCAGATTTGACTTGTGCTTGCGGCATTCGATCCCTCTCGTCATTTTACTTCGGAATAGCACGGTTTCCACACCCGATTACGGTCCTGAAGGCCAGAATACTGGGAGATAGGTTTTGGCTCTAATAGCGATTTTCTGACGAAGGAAGGCTCTGATTTGAATTCAGCTTGCGGCATTCGATCCCTCTCGTCATTTTACTTCGGAATAGCACGGTTTCCACACCCGATTACGGTCCTGAAGGCCAGAATACTGGGAGATAGTTTTTGGCAATAACAGCGATTTTCAGACGAAGGAAGGCTCTGATTTGAATTCTGCTTGCGGCATTCGATCCCTCTCGTCATTTTACGTCGGAATAGCACGTTTTCCACACCCGATTACGGTCCTGAAGGCCAGAATACTGGAAGATAGGTTTTGGCTCTTACAGCGATTTTCAGACGAAGGAATTCTCTGATTTGAATTCTCCTTACGGCATTCGATCCCTCTCGTCATTTTACTTCGGAATAGCACGGTTTCCACACCCGATTACGGTCCTGAAGGCCAGAATACTGGGAGATAGGTTTTGGCTCTTACAGCGATTTTCAGACGAAGGAAGGCTCTGGTTTGAATTCTGCTTGCGGCATTCGATCCCTTTCGTCATTTTACGTCGGAATAGCATGTTTTCCACACGTGATTACGGTCCTCGAAGCCAGAATACTGGGAGATAGTTTTTGGCAATAACAGCGATTTTCAGACGAAGGAAGGCTCTGATTTGAATTCTGCTTGCGGCATTCGATCCCTCTCGTCGTTTTACGTCGGAATAGCGCGTTTTCCACTACCCATTACGATCCTGGGAGCCAGATTACTGCAAGATAGGTTTTGGCTCTAATAGCGATTTTCTGACGAAGGAAGGCTCTGATTTGAATTCTGCTTGCGGCATTCGATCCCTCTCGTCATTTTACGTCGGAATAGCACGGTATCCACACCCGATTACGGTCCTGAAGGCCAGAATACTGGGAGGATAGGTTTTGGATCTAACAGCGATTTTCAGACGAAGGAAGGCTCTGGTTTGAATTCTGCTTGCGGCATTCGATCCCTCTCCTCATTTTACGTCGGAATAGCGCGTTTTCCACTACCCATTACGATCCTGGGAGCCAGATTACTGCAAGATAGGTTTTGGCTCTAATAGCGATTTTCTGACGAAGGAAGGCTCAGATTTGACTTCTGCTTGCGGCATTCGATCCCTCTCGTCATTTTACTTCGGAATAGCACGGTTTCCTCACCCGATTACGGTCCTGAAGGCCAGAATACTGGGAGATAGGTTTTGGCTCTTACAGCGATTTCATAACGATGGAAGGCTCAGATTTGACTTCTGCTTGCGGCATTCGATCCCTCTCGTCATTTTACTTCGGAATAGCACGGTTTCCACACCCGATTACGGTCCTGAAGGCCAGAATACTGGGAGATAGGTTTTGGCTCTTACAGCGATTTTCAGACGAAGGAAGGCTCTGGTTTGAATTCTGTTTGCGGCATTCGATCCCTCTCGTCATTTTACGTCGGAATAGCGCGTTTTCCACTACCCATTACGATCCTGGGAGCCAGATTACTGCAAGATAGGTTTTGGCTCTAATAGCGATTTTCTGACGAAACAAGGCTCTGATTTGAATTCGGCTTGCGGCATTCGATCCCTCTCGTCATTTTACGTCGGAATAGCGCGTTTTCCACTACCCATTACGATCCTGAGAGCCAGATTACTGCAAGATAGGTTTTGGCTCTAATAGCGATTTTCTGACGAAACAAGGCTCTGATTTGAATTCAGCTTGCGGCATTCGATCCCTCTCGTCATTTTACTTCGGAATAGCACGGTTTCCACACCCGATTACGGTCCTGAAGGCCAGAATACTGGGAGATAGGTTTTGGCTCTTACAGCGATTTTCAGACGAAGGAAGGCTCTGATTTGAATTCTGCATACGGCATTCGATCCCTCTCGTCATTTTACGTCGGAATAGCATGTTTTCCACACCCGATTACGGTCCTGAAGGCCAGAATACTGGAAGATAGGTTTTGGCTCTTACAGCGATTTTCAGACGGAGGAATTCTCTGATTTGAATTCTCCTTACGGCATTCGATCCCTCTCGTCATTTTACTTCGGAATAGCACGGTTTCCACACCCGATTACGGTCCTGAAGGCCAGAATACTGGGAGATAGGTTTTGGCTCTTACAGCGATTTTCAGACGAAGGAAGGCTCTGGTTTGAATTCTGCTTGCGGCATTCGATCCCTCTCGTCATTTTACGTCGGAATAGCATGTTTTCCACACGTGATTACGGTCCTCGAAGCCAGAATACTGGGAGATAGTTTTTGGCAATAACAGCGATTTTCAGACGAAGGAAGGCTCTGATTTGAATTCTGCTTGCGGCATTCGATCCCTCTCGTCATTTTACGTCGGAATAGCGCGTTTTCCACTACCCATTACGATCCTGGGAGCCAGATTACTGCAAGATAGGTTTTGGCTCTAATAGCGATTTTCTGACGAAGGAAGGCTCTGATTTGAATTCTGCTTGCGGCATTCGATCCCTCTCGTCATTTTACGTCGGAATAGCACGGTATCCACACCCGATTACGGTCCTGAAGGCCAGAATACTGGGAGGATAGGTTTTGGATCTAACAGCGATTTTCAGACGAAGGAAGGCTCTGGTTTGAATTCTGCTTGCGGCATTCGATCCCTCTCGTCATTTTACTTCGGAATAGCACGGTATCCACACCCGATTACGGTCCTGGAGGCCAGAATACTGGAAGATATGTTTTGGCTCGAACAGCGATTTTCAGACGAAGGAATGCTCGGATTTGACTTCTGCTTACGATATTCGATTCCTCTGTTCATTTTACGTCGGAGTAGCACGTTTTCCACTACCCATTACGATCCTGGGAGCCAGATTACTGCAAGATAGGTTTTGGCTCTAATAGCGATTTTCTGACGAAACAAGGCTCTGATTTGAATTCAGCTTGCGGCATTCGACCCCTCTCGTCATTTTACGTCGGAATAGCACGGTTTCCACACCCGATTACGGTCCTGAAGGCCAGAATACTGGAAGATAGGTTTTGGCTCTAACAGCGATTTTCAGACGAAGGAAGGCTCAGATTTGACTTCTGCTTGCGGCATTCGACCCCTCTCGTCATTTTACGTCGGAATAGCACGGTTTCCACACCCGATTACGGTCCTGGAGGCCAGATTACTGCAAGATAGGTTTTGGCTCTAATAGCGATTTTCTGACGAAACAAGGCTCTGATTTGAATTCAGCTTGCGGCATTCGATTCCTCTCGTCATTTTACGTCGGAAAAGCACGGTTTCCACACGCGATTACGGTCCTGGAGGCCAGAATACTGGGAGATAGGTTTTGGCTCTTACAGCGATTTTCAGACGAAGGAAGGCTCTGGTTTGAATTCTGCTTGCGGCATTCGATCCCTCTCGTCATTTTACGTCGGAATAGCGCATTTTCCACTACCCATTACGATCCTGGGAGCCAGATTACTGCAAGATAGGTTTTGGCTCTAATAGCGATTTTCTGACGAAGGAAGGCTCTGATTTGACTTCTGCTTGCGGCATTCGATCCCTCTCGTCATTTTACGTCGGAATAGCACGGTTTCCACACCCGATTACGGTCCTGGAGGCCAGAATACTGGGAGATAGGTTTTGGCTCTAATAGCGATTTTCTGACGAAACAAGGCTCTGATTTGAATTCAGCTTGCGGCATTCGACCCCTCTCGTCATTTTACGTCGGAATAGCACGGTTTCCACACCCGATTACGGTCCTGAAGGCCAGAATACTGGAAGATAGGTTTTGGCTCTAACAGCGATTTTCAGACGAAGGAAGGCTCAGATTTGACTTCTGCTTGCGGCATTCGACCCCTCTCGTCATTTTACGTCGGAATAGCACGGTTTCCACACCCGATTACGGTCCTGGAGGCCAGATTACTGCAAGATAGGTTTTGGCTCTAATAGCGATTTTCTGACGAAACAAGGCTCTGATTTGAATTCAGCTTGCGGCATTCGATTCCTCTCGTCATTTTACGTCGGAATAGCACGGTTTCCACACGCGATTACGGTCCTGGAGGCCAGAATACTGGGAGATAGGTTTTGGCTCTTACAGCGATTTTCAGACGAAGGAAGGCTCTGGTTTGAATTCTGCTTGCGGCATTCGATCCCTCTCGTCATTTTACGTCGGAATAGCGCATTTTCCACTACCCATTACGATCCTGGGAGCCAGATTACTGCAAGATAGGTTTTGGCTCTAATAGCGATTTTCTGACGAAGGAAGGCTCTGATTTGACTTCTGCTTGCGGCATTCGATCCCTCTCGTCATTTTACGTCGGAATAGCACGGTTTCCACACCCGATTACGGTCCTGGAGGCCAGAATACTGGGAGATAGGTTTTGGCTCTAATAGCGATTTTCTGACGAAACAAGGCTCTGATTTGAATTCAGCTTGCGGCATTCGATCCCTCTCGTCATTTTACGTCGGAATAGCACGGTTTCCACACGCGATTACGGTCCTGGAGGCCAGAATACTGGGAGATAGGTTTTGGCTCTTACAGCGATTTTCAGACGAAGGAAGGCTCTGGTTTGAATTCTGCTTGCGGCATTCGATCCCTCTCGTCATTTTACGTCGGAATAGCACGTTTTCCACACCCGATTACGGTCCTCGAAGCCAGAATACTGGGAGATAGGTTTTGGCTATAACAACGATTTTCGGACGAAGGAAGGCTCTGGTTTGAATTATGCTTGCGGCATTCGATCCCTCTCGTCATTTTACTTCGGAATAGCACGGTATCCACACCCGATTACGGTCCTGGAGGCCAGAATACTGGAAGATATGTTTTGGCTCGAACAGCGATTTTCAGACGAAGGAATGCTCGGATTTGACTTCTGCTTACGATATTCGATTCCTCTGTTCATTTTACGTCGGAGTAGCACGTTTTCCACTACCCATTACGATCCTGGGAGCCAGATTACTGCAAGATAGGTTTTGGCTCTAATAGCGATTTTCTGACGAAACAAGGCTCTGATTTGAATTCAGCTTGCGGCATTCGATCCCTCTCGTCATTTTACGTCGGAATAGCGCGTATTTCACTACCCATTACGATCCTGGAGGCCAGAATACTGAGAGACAGGTTTTGGCTCTAATAGCGATTTTCTGACGAAACCAGGCTCTGGTTTGAATTCTGCTTGCGGCATTCGATCCCTCTTGTCATTTTACGTCGGAATAGCGCGTTTTCCACTACCCATTGCGATCCTGGAGGCCAGAATACTGGAAGATATGTTTTGGCTCTAACAGCGATTTTCAGACGAAGGAATGCTCGGATTTCACTTCTGCTTACGACATTCGATTCCTCTGTTCATTTTACGTCGGAGTAGCACGTTTTTCACTACCCATTACGATCCTGGGAGCCAGATTACTGCAAGATAGGTTTTGGCTCTAATAGCGATTTTCTGACGAAACAAGGCTCTGGTTTGAATTCAGCTTGCGGCATTCGATCCCTCTCGTCATTTTACGTCGGAATAGCACGGTTTCCACACCCGATTACGGTCCTCGAAGCCAGAATACTGGGAGATAGGTTTTGGCTCTTACAGCGATTTTCTGACGAAGGAAGGCTCTGATTTGACTTCTGCTTGCGGCATTCGATCCCTCTCGTCATTTTACGTCGGAATAGCACGGTTTCCACACCCGATTACGGTCCTGAAGGCCAGAATACTGGAAGATAGGTTTTGGCTCTAACAGCGATTTTCAGACGAAGGAAGGCTCAGATTTGACTTCTACTTGCGGCATTCGATCCCTCTGATCATTTTACGTCGGAGTAGCACGTTTTCCACTACCCATTACGATCCTGGGAGCCAGATTCCTGCAAGATAGGTTTTGGCTCTAATAGCGATTTTCTGACGAAGGAAGGCTCTGATTTGAATTCTGCTTGCGGCATTCGATCCCTCTCGTCATTTTACGTCGGAATAGCACGGTTTCCACACCCGATTACGGTCCTCGAAGCCAGAATACTGGGAGATAGGTTTTGGCTATAACAACGATTTTCGGACGAAGGAAGGCTCTGATTTGAATTCTGCTTGCGGCATTTGATACCTCTCATCATTTTACGTCGGAATAGCACTGTTTCCACACGCGATTACCGTCCGGGAGGCCAGAATACTGGGAGATAGGTTTTGGCTCTTACAGCGATTTTCTGACGAAGGAAGGCTCTGATTTGAATTCTGCTTGCGGCATTCGATCCCTCTCGTCATTTTACGTCGGAATAGAACGTTTTCCACACCCGATTACGGTCCTGGAGGCCAGAATACTGGGAGATAGGTTTTGGCTCTTACAGCGATTTCCTGACGATGGAAGGCTCAGGTTTGACTTCTGCTTGCGGCATTCGATCCCTCTCGTCATTTTACTTCGGAATAGCACGGTTTCCACACCCGATTACGGTCCTGCAGGCCAGAATACTGGGAGACAGGTTTTGGCTCTTACAGCGATTTTCAGACGAAGGAAGGCTCTGGTTTGAATTCTGTTTGCGGCATTCGATCCCTCTCGTCATTTTACATCGGAATAACGCGTTTTCCACTACCCATTACGATCCTGGGAGCCAGATTACTGCAAGATAGGTTTTGGCTCTAATAGCGATTATCTGACGAAACAAGGCTCTGATTTGAATTCGGCTTGCGGCATTCGATCCCTCTCGTCATTTTACGTCGGAATAGCGCGTTTTCCACTACCCATTACGATCCTGGGAGCCAGAATACTGGAAGATATGTTTTGGCTCTAACAGCGATTTTCAGACGAAGGAATGCTCGGATTTGACTTCTGCTTACGACATTCGATTCCTCTATTCATTTTACGTCGGAATAGCGCGTTTTCCACTACCCATTACGATCCTGGGAGCCAGATCACTGCAAGATAGGTTTTGGCTCTAATAGCGATTTTCTGACGACACAAGGCTCTGATTGAATTCAGCTTGCGGCATTCGATTCCTCTCGACATTTTACGTCGGAATAGCACGGTTTCCACACCCGATTACGGTCCTCGAAGCCAGAATACTGGGAGATAGGTTTTGGCAATAACAGCGATTTTCTGACGAAGGAAGGCTCTGATTTGAATTCTGCTTGCGGCATTCGATCCCTCTCGTCATTTTACGTCGGAATAGCACGTTTTCCACACCCGATTACGGTCCTGGAGGCCAGAATACTGGGAGATAGGTTTTGGCTCTTACAGCGATTTCCTGACGATGGAAGGCTCAGATTTGACTTCTGCTTGCGGCATTCGATCCCTCTCGTCATTTTACGTCGGAATAGCACGGTTTCCACACCCGATTACGGTCCTCGAAGCCAGAATACTGGGAGATAGGTTTTGGCTCTTACAGCGATTTTCTGACGAAGGAAGGCTCTGATTTGACTTCTGCTTGCGGCATTCGATCCCTCTCGTCATTTTACGTCGGAATAGCACGGTTTCCACACCCGATTACGGTCCTGAAGGCCAGAATACTGGAAGATAGGTTTTGGCTCTAACAGCGATTTTCAGACGAAGGAAGGCTCAGATTTGACTTCTACTTGCGGCATTCGATCCCTCTGATCATTTTACGTCGGAGTAGCACGTTTTCCACTACCCATTACGATCCTGGGAGCCAGATTCCTGCAAGATAGGTTTTGGCTCTAATAGCGATTTTCTGACGAAACAAGTCTCTGATTTGAATTCAGCTTGCGGCATTCGACCCCTCTCGTCATTTTACGTCGGAATAGCACGGTTTCCACACCCGATTACGGTCCTCGAAGCCAGAATACTGGGAGATAGGTTTTGGCTATAACAACGATTTTCGGACGAAGGAAGGCCCTGATTTGAATTCTGCTTGCGGCATTCGATCCCTCTCGTCATTTTACATCGGAATAACGCGTTTTCCACTACCCATTACGATCCTGGGAGCCAGATTACTGCAAGATAGGTTTTGGCTCTAATAGCGATTTTCTGACGAAACAAGGCTCTGATTTGAATTCGGCTTGCGGCATTCGATCCCTCTCGTCATTTTACGTCGGAATAGCGCGTTTTCCACTACCCATTACGATCCTGGGAGCCAGATTACTGAAAGATAGGTTTTGGCTCTAACAGCGATTTTCAGACGAAGGAAGGCTCAGATTTGACTTCTACTTGCGGCATTCGATCCCTCTGATCATTTTACGTCGGAGTAGCACGTTTTCCACTACCCATTACGATCCTGGGAGCCAGATTACTGCAAGATAGGTTTTGGCTCTAATAGCGATTTTCTGACGAAACAAGGCTCTGATTTGAATTCGGCTTGCGGCATTCGATCCCTCTCGTCATTTTTCATCGGAATAACGCGTTTTCCACTACCCATTACGATCCTGGGAGCCAGATTACTGCAAGATAGGTTTTGGCTCTAATAGCGATTTTCTGACGAAACAAGGCTCTGATTTGAATTCGGCTTGCGGCATTCGATCCCTCTCGTCATTTTACGTCGGAATAGCGCGTTTTCCACTACCCATTACGATCCTGGGAGCCAGAATACTGGAAGATATGTTTTGGCTCTAACAGCGATTTTCAGACGAAGGAATGCTCGGATTTGACTTCTGCTTACGACATTCGATTCCTCTATTCATTTTACGTCGGAATAGCGCGTTTTCCACTACCCATTACGATCCTGGGAGCCAGATCACTGCAAGATAGGTTTTGGCTCTAATAGCGATTTTCTGACGACACAAGGCTCTGATTTGAATTCAGCTTGCGGCATTCGATTCCTCTCGACATTTTACGTCGAAATAGCACGGTTTCCACACCCGATTACGGTCCTCGAAGCCAGAATACTGGGAGATAGGTTTTGGCAATAACAGCGATTTTCTGACGAAGGAAGGCTCTGATTTGAATTCTGCTTGCGGCATTCGATCCCTCTCGTCATTTTACGTCGGAATAGCACGTTTTCCACACCCGATTACGGTCCTGGAGGCCAGAATACTGGGAGATAGGTTTTGGCTCTTACAGCGATTTCCTGACGATGGAAGGCTCAGATTTGACTTCTGCTTGCGGCATTCGATCCCTCTCGTCATTTTACTTCGGAATAGCACGGTTTCCACACCCGATTACGGTCCTGAAGGCCAGAATACTGGGAGATAGGTTTTGGCTCTTACAGCGATTTTCAGACGAAGGAAGGCTCTGGTTTGAATTCTGCTTGCGGCATTCGATCCCTCTCGTCATTTTACGTCGGAATAGCGCGTTTTCCACTACCCATTACGATCCTGGGAGCCAGATTACTGCAAGATAGGTTTTGGCTCTAATAGCGATTTTCTGACGAAGGAAGGCTCTGATTTGAATTCTGCTTGCGGCATTCGATCCCTCTCGTCATTTTACGTCGGAATAGCGCGTTTTCCACTACCCATTACGATCCTGGGAGCCAGATTACTGCAAGATAGGTTTTGGCTCTAATAGCGATTTTCTGACGAAGGAAGGCTCTGATTTGACTTCTGCTTGCGGCATTCGATCCCTCTCGTCATTTTACGTCGGAGTAGCATGTTTTCCACACGGGATTACGGTCCTCGAAGCCAGAATACAGGAAGATAGGTTTTGGCTCTTACAGCGATTTTCAGACGAAAGAAGGCTCTGGTTTGAATTCTGCTTGCGGCATTCGATCCGTCTCGTCATTTTACGTCGCAATAGCGCGTTTTCCACTACCCATTACGATCCTGGGAGCCTGATTACCGCAAGATAGGTTTTGGCTCTAATAGCGATTTTCTGACGAAGGAAGGCTCTGATTTGAATTCAGCTTGCGGCATTCGATCCCTCTCCTCATTTTACGTCGGAATAGCACGGTTTCCGCACGCGATTACGGTCCTGGAGGCCAGAATACTGGGAGATAGGTTTTGGCTCTTACAGCGATTTTCAGACGAAAGAAGGCTCTGGTTTGAATTCTGCTTGCGGCATTCGATCCGTCTCGTCATTTTACGTCGCAATAGCGCGTTTTCCACTACCCATTACGATCCTGGGAGCCTGATTACTGCAAGATAGGTTTCGGCTCTAATAGCGATTTTCTGACGAAGGAAGGCTCAGATTTGACTTGTGCTTGCGGCATTCGATCCCTCTCGTCATTTTACTTCGGAATAGCACGGTTTCCACACCCGATTACGGTCCTGAAGGCCAGAATACTGGGAGATAGGTTTTGGCTCTTACAGCGATTTTCAGACGAAGGAAGGCTCTGGTTTGAATTCTGTTTGCGGCATTCAATCCCTCTCGTCATTTTACGTCGGAATAGCGCGTTTTCCACTACCCATTACGATCCTGGGAGCCAGATTACTGCAAGATAGGTTTTGGCTCTAATAGCGATTTTCTGACGAAGGAAGGCTCTGATTTGACTTCTGCTTGCGGCATTCGATCCCTCTCGTCATTTTACGTCGGAATAGCATGTTTTCCACACGGGATTACGGTCCTCGAAGCCAGAATACAGGAAGATAGGTTTTGGCTCTTACAGCGATTTTCAGACGAAAGAAGGCTCTGGTTTGAATTCTGCTTGCGGCATTCGATCCCTCTCGTCATTTTACGTCGGAATAGCGCGTTTTCCACTACCCATTACGATCCTGAGAGCCAGATTACTGCGAGATAGGTTTTGGCTCTAATAGCGATTTTCTGACGAATCAAGGCTCTGATTTGAATTCAGCTTGCGGCATTCGATCCCTCTCGTCATTTTACTTCGGAATAGCACGGTTTCCACACCCGATTACGGTCCTGAAGGCCAGAATACTGGGAGATAGTTTTTGGCAATAACAGCGATTTTCAGACGAAGGAAGGCTCTGATTTGAATTCTGCTTACGGCATTCGATCCCTCTCGTCATTTTACGTCGGAATAGCATGTTTTCCACACGTGATTACGGTCCTCGAAGCCAGAATACTGGGAGATAGTTTTTGGCAATAACAGCGATTTTCTGACGAAGGAAGGCTCTGATTTGAATTCTGCTTGCGGCATTCGATCCCTCTCGTCATTTTACGTCGGAATAGCGCGTTTTCCACTACCCATTACGATCCTGGGAGCCAGATTACTGCAAGATAGGTTTTGGCTCTAATAGCGATTTTCTGACGAAGGAAGGCTCTGATTTGACTTCTGCTTGCGGCATTCGATCCCTCTCGTCATTTTACGTCGGAGTAGCATGTTTTCCACACGGGATTACGGTCCTCGAAGCCAGAATACAGGAAGATAGGTTTTGGCTCTTACAGCGATTTTCAGACGAAAGAAGGCTCTGGTTTGAATTCTGCTTGCGGCATTCGATCCGTCTCGTCATTTTACGTCGCAATAGCGCGTTTTCCACTACCCATTACGATCCTGGGAGCCAGATTACTGCAAGATAGGTTTTGGCTCTAATAGCGATTTTCTGACGAAGGAAGGCTCTGATTTGACTTCTGCTTGCGGCATTCGATCCCTCTCGTCATTTTACGTCGGAATAGCATGTTTTCCACACGGGATTACGGTCCTCGAAGCCAGAATACAGGAAGATAGGTTTTGGCTCTTACAGCGATTTTCAGACGAAAGAAGGCTCTGGTTTGAATTCTGCTTGCGGCATTCGATCCCTCTCGTCATTTTACGTCGGAATAGCGCGTTTTCCACTACCCATTACGATCCTGAGAGCCAGATTACTGCGAGATAGGTTTTGGCTCTAATAGCGATTTTCTGACGAAACAAGGCTCTGATTTGAATTCAGCTTGCGGCATTCGATCCCTCTCGTCATTTTACTTCGGAATAGCACGGTTTCCACACCCGATTACGGTCCTGAAGGCCAGAATACTGGGAGATAGTTTTTGGCAATAACAGCGATTTTCAGACGAAGGAAGGCTCTGATTTGAATTCTGCTTACGGCATTCGATCCCTCTCGTCATTTTACGTCGGAATAGCATGTTTTCCACACGTGATTACGGTCCTCGAAGCCAGAATACTGGGAGATAGTTTTTGGCAATAACAGCGATTTTCTGACGAAGGAAGGCTCTGATTTGAATTCTGCTTGCGGCATTCGATCCCTCTCGTCATTTTACGTCGGAATAGCACGTTTTCCACACCCGATTACGGTCCTGAAGGCCAGAATACTGGAAGATAGGTTTTGGCTCTTACAGCGATTTTCAGACGAAGGAATTCTCTGATTTGAATTCTCCTTACGGCATTCGATCCCTCTCGTCATTTTACTTCGGAATAGCACGGTTTCCACACCCGATTACGGTCCTGAAGGCCAGAATACTGGGAGATAGGTTTTGGCTCTTACAGCGATTTTCAGACGAAGGAAGGCTCTGGTTTGAATTCTGCTTGCGGCATTCGATCCCTCTCGTCATTTTACGTCGGAATAGCATGTTTTCCACACGTGATTACGGTCCTCGAAGCCAGAATACTGGGAGATAGTTTTTGGCAATAACAGCGATTTTCAGACGAAGGAAGGCTCTGATTTGAATTCTGCTTGCGGCATTCGATCCCTCTCGTCATTTTACGTCGGAATAGCGCGTTTTCCACTACCCATTACGATCCTGGGAGCCAGATTACTGCAAGATAGGTTTTGGCTCTAATAGCGATTTTCTGACGAAGGAAGGCTCTGATTTGAATTCTGCTTGCGGCATTCGATCCCTCTCGTCATTTTACGTCGGAATAGCACGGTTTCCACACCCGATTACGGTCCTGAAGGCCAGAATACTGGGAGGATAGGTTTTGGATCTAACAGCGATTTTCAGACGAAGGAAGGCTCTGGTTTGAATTCTGCTTGCGGCATTCGATCCCTCTCGTCATTTTACGTCGGAATAGCGCGTTTTCCACTACCCATTACGATCCTGGGAGCCAGATTACTGCAAGATAGGTTTTGGCTCTAATAGCGATTTTCTGACGAAGGAAGGCTCAGATTTGACTTCTGCTTGCGGCATTCGATCCCTCTCGTCATTTTACTTCGGAATAGCACGGTTTCCTCACCCGATTACGGTCCTGAAGGCCAGAATACTGGGAGATAGGTTATGGCTCTTACAGCGATTTCATAACGATGGAAGGCTCAGATTTGACTTCTGCTTGCGGCATTCGATCCCTCTCGTCATTTTACTTCGGAATAGCACGGTTTCCACACCCGATTACGGTCCTGAAGGCCAGAATACTGGGAGATAGGTTTTGGCTCTTACAGCGATTTTCAGACGAAGGAAGGCTCTGGTTTGAATTCTGTTTGCGGCATTCGATCCCTCTCGTCATTTTACGTCGGAATAGCGCGTTTTCCACTACCCATTACGATCCTGGGAGCCAGATTACTGCAAGATAGGTTTTGGCTCTAAAAGCGATTTTCTGACGAAACAAGGCTCTGATTTGAATTCGGCTTGCGGCATTCGATCCCTCTCGTCATTTTACGTCGGAATAGCGCGTTTTCCACTACCCATTACGATCCTGAGAGCCAGATTACTGCAAGATAGGTTTTGGCTCTAATAGCGATTTTCTGACGAAACAAGGCTCTGATTTGAATTCAGCTTGCGGCATTCGATCCCTCTCGTCATTTTACTTCGGAATAGCACGGTTTCCACACCCGATTACGGTCCTGAAGGCCAGAATACTGGGAGATAGGTTTTGGCTCTTACAGCGATTTTCAGACGAAGGAAGGCTCTGATTTGAATTCTGCATACGGCATTCGATCCCTCTCGTCATTTTACGTCGGAATAGCATGTTTTCCACACCCGATTACGGTCCTGAAGGCCAGAATACTGGAAGATAGGTTTTGGCTCTTACAGCGATTTTCAGACGGAGGAATTCTCTGATTTGAATTCTCCTTACGGCATTCGATCCCTCTCGTCATTTTACTTCGGAATAGCACGGTTTCCACACCCGATTACGGTCCTGAAGGCCAGAATACTGGGAGATAGGTTTTGGCTCTTACAGCGATTTTCAGACGAAGGAAGGCTCTGGTTTGAATTCTGCTTGCGGCATTCGATCCCTCTCGTCATTTTACGTCGGAATAGCATGTTTTCCACACGTGATTACGGTCCTCGAAGCCAGAATACTGGGAGATAGTTTTTGGCAATAACAGCGATTTTCAGACGAAGGAAGGCTCTGATTTGAATTCTGCTTGCGGCATTCGATCCCTCTCGTCATTTTACGTCGGAATAGCGCGTTTTCCACTACCCATTACGATCCTGGGAGCCAGATTACTGCAAGATAGGTTTTGGCTCTAATAGCGATTTTCTGACGAAGGAAGGCTCTGATTTGAATTCTGCTTGCGGCATTCGATCCCTCTCGTCATTTTACGTCGGAATAGCACGGTTTCCACACCCGATTACGGTCCTGAAGGCCAGAATACTGGGAGGATAGGTTTTGGATCTAACAGCGATTTTCAGACGAAGGAAGGCTCTGGTTTGAATTCTGCTTGCGGCATTCGATCCCTCTCGTCATTTTACGTCGGAATAGCGCGTTTTCCACTACCCATTACGATCCTGGGAGCCTGATTACTGCAAGATAGGTTTTGGCTCTAATAGCGATTTTCTGACGAAGGAAGGCTCTGATTTGAATTCTGCTTGCGGCATTCGATCCCTCTCGTCATTTTACGTCGGAATAGCGCGTTTTCCACTACCCATTACGATCCTGGGAGCCAGATTACTGCAAGATAGGTTTTGGCTCTAATAGCGATTTTCTGACGAAGGAAGGCTCTGATTTGACTTCTGCTTGCGGCATTCGATCCCTCTCGTCATTTTACGTCGGAATAGCATGTTTTCCACACGGGATTACGGTCCTCGAAGCCAGAATACTGGAAGATAGGTTTTGGCTCTTACAGCGATTTTCAGACGAAGGAAGGCTCTGGTTTGAATTCTGCTTGCGGCATTCGATCCGTCTCGTCATTTTACGTCGCAATAGCGCGTTTTCCACTACCCATTACGATCCTGGGAGCCTGATTACTGCAAGATAGGTTTTGGCTCTAATAGCGATTTTCTGACGAAGGAAGGCTCTGATTTGAATTCAGCTTGCGGCATTCGATCCCTCTCGTCATTTTACGTCGGAATAGCGCGTATTTCACTACCCATTACGATCCTGGAGGCCAGAATACTGAGAGACAGGTTTTGGCTCTAATAGCGATTTTCTGACGAAACAAGACTCTGGTTTGAATTCTGCTTGCGGCATTCGATCCCTCTTGTCATTTTACGTCGGAATAGCGCGTTTTCCACTACCCATTGCGATCCTGGAGGCCAGAATACTGGAAGATATGTTTTGGCTCTAACAGCGATTTTCAGACGAAGGAATGCTCGGATTTCACTTCTGCTTACGATATTCGATTCCTCTGTTCATTTTACGTCGGAGTAGCACGTTTTTCACTACCCATTACGATCCTGGGAGCCAGATTACTGCAAGATAGGTTTTGGCTCTAATAGCGATTTTCTGACGAAACAAGGCTCTGGTTTGAATTCAGCTTGCGGCATTCGATCCCTCTCGTCATTTTACGTCGGAATAGCACGGTATCCACACCCGATTACGGTCCTGAAGGCCAGAATACTGGGAGGATAGGTTTTCGATCTAACAGCGATTTTCAGACGAAGGAAGGCTCTGGTTTGAATTCTGCTTGCGGCATTCGATCCCTCTCGTCATTTTACGTCGGAATAGCGCGTTTTCCACTACCCATTACGATCCTGGGAGCCTGATTACTGCAAGATAGGTTTTGGCTCTAATAGCGATTTTCTGACGAAGGAAGGCTCTGATTTGAATTCTGCTTGCGGCATTCGATCCCTCTCGTCATTTTACGTCGGAATAGCGCGTTTTCCACTACCCATTACGATCCTGGGAGCCAGATTACTGCAAGATAGGTTTTGGCTCTAATAGCGATTTTCTGACGAAGGAAGGCTCTGATTTGACTTCTGCTTGCGGCATTCGATCCCTCTCGTCATTTTACGTCGGAATAGCATGTTTTCCACACGGGATTACGGTCCTCGAAGCCAGAATACAGGAAGATAGGTTTTGGCTCTTACAGCGATTTTCAGACGAAAGAAGGCTCTGGTTTGAATTCTGCTTGCGGCATTCGATCCGTCTCGTCATTTTACGTCGCAATAGCGCGTTTTCCACTACCCATTACGATCCTGGGAGCCTGATTACTGCAAGATAGGTTTCGGCTCTAATAGCGATTTTCTGACGAAGGAAGGCTCAGATTTGACTTGTGCTTGCGGCATTCGATCCCTCTCGTCATTTTACTTCGGAATAGCACGGTTTCCACACCCGATTACGGTCCTGAAGGCCAGAATACTGGGAGATAGGTTTTGGCTCTTACAGCGATCTTCAGACGAAGGAAGGCTCTGGTTTGAATTCTGTTTGCGGCATTCAATCCCTCTCGTCATTTTACGTCGGAATAGCGCGTTTTCCACTACCCATTACGATCCTGGGAGCCAGATTACTGCAAGATAGGTTTTGGCTCTAATAGCGATTTTCTGACGAAGGAAGGCTCTGATTTGACTTCTGCTTGCGGCATTCGATCCCTCTCGTCATTTTACGTCGGAATAGCATGTTTTCCACACGGGATTACGGTCCTCGAAGCCAGAATACAGGAAGATAGGTTTTGGCTCTTACAGCGATTTTCAGACGAAAGAAGGCTCTGGTTTGAATTCTGCTTGCGGCATTCGATCCCTCTCGTCATTTTACGTCGGAATAGCGCGTTTTCCACTACCCATTACGATCCTGAGAGCCAGAATACTGGGAGATAGTTTTTGGCAATAACAGCGATTTTCAGACGAAGGAAGGCTCTGATTTGAATTCTGCTTACGGCATTCGATCCCTCTCGTCATTTTACGTCGGAATAGCATGTTTTCCACACGTGATTACGGTCCTCGAAGCCAGAATACTGGGAGATAGTTTTTGGCAATAACAGCGATTTTCTGACGAAGGAAGGCTCTGATTTGAATTCTGCTTGCGGCATTCGATCCCTCTCGTCATTTTACGTCGGAATAGCACATTTTCCACACCCGATTACGGTCCTGAAGGCCAGAATACTGGAAGATAGGTTTTGGCTCTTACAGCGATTTTCAGACGAAGGAATTCTCTGATTTGAATTCTCCTTACGGCATTCGATCCCTCTCGTCATTTTACTTCGGAATAGCACGGTTTCCACACCCGATTACGGTCCTGAAGGCCAGAATACTGGGAGATAGGTTTTGGCTCTTACAGCGATTTTCAGACGAAGGATGGCTCTGGTTTGAATTCTGCTTGCGGCATTCGATCCCTTTCGTCATTTTACGTCGGAATAGCATGTTTTCCACACGTGATTACGGTCCTCGAAGCCAGAATACTGGGAGATAGTTTTTGGCAATAACAGCGATTTTCAGACGAAGGAAGGCTCTGATTTGAATTCTGCTTGCGGCATTCGATCCCTCTCGTCATTTTACGTCGGAATAGCGCGTTTTCCACTACCCATTACGATCCTGGGAGCCAGATTACTGCAAGATAGGTTTTGGCTCTAATAGCGATTTTCTGACGAAGGAAGGCTCTGATTTGAATTCTGCTTGCGGCATTCGATCCCTCTCGTCATTTTACGTCGGAATAGCACGGTATCCACACCCGATTACGGTCCTGAAGGCCAGAATACTGGGAGGATAGGTTTTGGATCTAACAGCGATTTTCAGACGAAGGAAGGCTCTGGTTTGAATTCTGCTTGCGGCATTCGATCCCTCTCCTCATTTTACGTCGGAATAGCGCGTTTTCCACTACCCATTACGATCCTGGGAGCCAGATTACTGCAAGATAGGTTTTGGCTCTAATAGCGATTTTCTGACGAAGGAAGGCTCAGATTTGACTTCTGCTTGCGGCATTCGATCCCTCTCGTCATTTTACTTCGGAATAGCACGGTTTCCTCACCCGATTACGGTCCTGAAGGCCAGAATACTGGGAGATAGGTTATGGCTCTTACAGCGATTTCATAACGATGGAAGGCTCAGATTTGACTTCTGCTTGCGGCATTCGATCCGTCTCGTCATTTTACTTCGGAATAGCACGGTTTCCACACCCGATTACGGTCCTGAAGGCCAGAATACTGGGAGATAGGTTTTGGCTCTTACAGCGATTTTCAGACGAAGGAAGGCTCTGGTTTGAATTCTGCTTGCGGCATTCGATCCCTTTCGTCATTTTACGTCGGAATAGCATGTTTTCCACACGTGATTACGGTCCTCGAAGCCAGAATACTGGGAGATAGTTTTTGGCAATAACAGCGATTTTTAGACGAAGGAAGGCTCTGATTTGAATTCTGCTTGCGGCATTCGATCCCTCTCGTCATTTTACGTCGGAATAGCGCGTTTTCCACTACCCATTACGATCCTGGGAGCCAGATTACTGCAAGATAGGTTTTGGCTCTAATAGCGATTTTCTGACGAAGGAAGGCTCTGATTTGAATTCTGCTTGCGGCATTCGATCCCTCTCGTCATTTTACGTCGGAATAGCACGGTATCCACACCCGATTACGGTCCTGAAGGCCAGAATACTGGGAGGATAGGTTTTGGATCTAACAGCGATTTTCAGACGAAGGAAGGCTCTGGTTTGAATTCTGCTTGCGGCATTCGATCCCTCTCGTCATTTTACGTCGGAATAGCGCGTTTTCCACTACCCATTACGATCCTGGGAGCCTGATTACTGCAAGATAGGTTTTGGCTCTAATAGCGATTTTCTGACGAAGGAAGGCTCTGATTTGAATTCTGCTTGCGGCATTCGATCCCTCTCGTCATTTTACGTCGGAATAGCGCGTTTTCCACTACCCATTACGATCCTGGGAGCCAGATTACTGCAAGATAGGTTTTGGCTCTAATAGCGATTTTCTGACGAAGGAAGGCTCTGATTTGACTTCTGCTTGCGGCATTCGATCCCTCTCGTCATTTTACGTCGGAATAGCATGTTTTCCACACGGGATTACGGTCCTCGAAGCCAGAATACTGGAAGATAGGTTTTGGCTCTTACAGCGATTTTCAGACGAAAGAAGGCTCTGGTTTGAATTCTGCTTGCGGCATTCGATCCGTCTCGTCATTTTACGTCGCAATAGCGCGTTTTCCACTACCCATTACGATCCTGGGAGCCTGATTACTGCAAGATAGGTTTTGGCTCTAATAGCGATTTTCTGACGAAGGAAGGCTCTGATTTGAATTCAGCTTGCGGCATTCGATCCCTCTCGTCATTTTACGTCGGAATAGCGCGTATTTCACTACCCATTACGATCCTGGAGGCCAGAATACTGAGAGACAGGTTTTGGCTCTAATAGCGATTTTCTGACGAAACAAGGCTCTGGTTTGAATTCTGCTTGCGGCATTCGATCCCTCTTGTCATTTTACGTCGGAATAGCGCGTTTTCCACTACCCATTGCGATCCTGGAGGCCAGAATACTGGAAGATATGTTTTGGCTCTAACAGCGATTTTCAGACGAAGGAATGCTCGGATTTCACTTCTGCTTACGATATTCGATTCCTCTGTTCATTTTACGTCGGAGTAGCACGTTTTTCACTACCCATTACGATCCTGGGAGCCAGATTACTGCAAGATAGGTTTTGGCTCTAATAGCGATTTTCTGACGAAACAAGGCTCTGGTTTGAATTCAGCTTGCGGCATTCGATCCCTCTCGTCATTTTACGTCGGAATAGCACGGTATCCACACCCGATTACGGTCCTGGAGGCCAGAATACTGGAAGATATGTTTTGGCTCGAACAGCGATTTTCAGACGAAGGAATGCTCGGATTTGACTTCTGCTTACGATATTCGATTCCTCTGTTCATTTTACGTCGGAGTAGCACGTTTTCCACTACCCATTACGATCCTGGGAGCCAGATTACTGCAAGATAGGTTTTGGCTCTAATAGCGATTTTCTGACGAAGGAAGGCTCTGATTTGAATTCTGCTTGCGGCATTCGATCCCTCTCGTCATTTTACGTCGGAATAGCGCGTTTTCCACTACCCATTACGATCCTGGGAGCCAGATTACTGCAAGATAGGTTTTGGCTCTAATAGCGATTTTCTGACGAAGGAAGGCTCTGATTTGACTTCTGCTTGCGGCATTCGATCCCTCTCGTCATTTTACGTCGGAGTAGCATGTTTTCCACACGGGATTACGGTCCTCGAAGCCAGAATACTGGAAGATAGGTTTTGGCTCTTACAGCGATTTTCAGACGAAGGAAGGCTCTGGTTTGAATTCTGCTTGCGGCATTCGATCCATCTCGTCATTTTACGTCGCAATAGCGCGTTTTCCACTACCCATTACGATCCTGGGAGCCAGATTACTGCAAGATAGGTTTTGGCTCTAATAGCGATTTTCTGACGAAGGAAGGCTCTGATTTGAATTCAGCTTGCGGCATTCGATCCCTCTCCTCATTTTACGTCGGAATAGCACGGTTTCCGCACGCGATTACGGTCCTGGAGGCCAGAATACTGGGAGATAGGTTTTGGCTCTTACAGCGATTTTCAGACGAAAGAAGGCTCTGGTTTGAATTCTGCTTGCGGCATTCGATCCGTCTCGTCATTTTACGTCGCAATAGCGCGTTTTCCACTACCCATTACGATCCTGGGAGCCTGATTACTGCAAGATAGTTTTTGGCTCTAATAGCGATTTTCTGACGAAGGAAGGCTCAGATTTGACTTCTGCTTGCGGCATTCGATCCCTCTCGTCATTTTACTTCGGAATAGCACGGTTTCCACACCCGATTACGGTCCTGAAGGCCAGAATACTGGGAGATAGGTTTTGGCTCTTACAGCGATTTTCAGACGAATGAAGGCTCTGGTTTGAATTCTGTTTGCGGCATTCAATCCCTCTCGTCATTTTACGTCGGAATAGCGCGTTTTCCACTACCCATTACGATCCTGGGAGCCAGATTACTGCAAGATAGGTTTTGGCTCTAATAGCGATTTTCTGACGAAGGAAGGCTCTGATTTGACTTCTGCTTGCGGCATTCGATCCCTCTCGTCATTTTACGTCGGAATAGCATGTTTTCCACACGGGATTACGGTCCTCGAAGCCAGAATACAGGAAGATAGGTTTTGGCTCTTACAGCGATTTTCAGACGAAAGAAGGCTCTGGTTTGAATTCTGCTTGCGGCATTCGATCCCTCTCGTCATTTTACGTCGGAATAGCGCGTTTTCCACTACCCATTACGATCCTGAGAGCCAGATTACTGCGAGATAGGTTTTGGCTCTAATAGCGATTTTCTGACGAATCAAGGCTCTGATTTGAATTCAGCTTGCGGCATTCGATCCCTCTCGTCATTTTACGTCGGAATAGCGCGTATTTCACTACCCATTACGATCCTGGAGGCCAGAATACTGAGAGACAGGTTTTGGCTCTAATAGCGATTTTCTGACGAAACAAGGCTCTGGTTTGAATTCTGCTTGCGGCATTCGATCCCTCTTGTCATTTTACGTCGGAATAGCGCGTTTTCCACTACCCATTGCGATCCTGGAGGCCAGAATACTGGAAGATATGTTTTGGCTCTAACAGCGATTTTCAGACGAAGGAATGCTCGGATTTCACTTCTGCTTACGATATTCGATTCCTCTGTTCATTTTACGTCGGAGTAGCACGTTTTTCACTACCCATTACGATCCTGGGAGCCAGATTACTGCAAGATAGGTTTTGGCTCTAATAGCGATTTTCTGACGAAACAAGGCTCTGGTTTGAATTCAGCTTGCGGCATTCGATCCCTCTCGTCATTTTACGTCGGAATAGCACGGTATCCACACCCGATTACGGTCCTGGAGGCCAGAATACTGGAAGATATGTTTTGGCTCGAACAGCGATTTTCAGACGAAGGAATGCTCGGATTTGACTTCTGCTTACGATATTCGATTCCTCTGTTCATTTTACGTCGGAGTAGCACGTTTTCCACTACCCATTACAATCCTGGGAGCCAGATTACTGCAAGATAGGTTTTGGCTCTAATAGCGATTTTCTGACGAAGGAAGGCTCTGATTTGAATTCTGCTTGCGGCATTCGATCCCTCTCGTCATTTTACGTCGGAATAGCGCGTTTTCCACTACCCATTACGATCCTGGGAGCCAGATTACTGCAAGATAGGTTTTGGCTCTAATAGCGATTTTCTGACGAAGGAAGGCTCTGATTTGACTTCTGCTTGCGGCATTCGATCCCTCTCGTCATTTTACGTCGGAGTAGCATGTTTTCCACACGGGATTACGGTCCTCGAAGCCAGAATACAGGAAGATAGGTTTTGGCTCTTACAGCGATTTTCAGACGAAGGAAGGCTCTGGTTTGAATTCTGCTTGCGGCATTCGATCCATCTCGTCATTTTACGTCGCAATAGCGCGTTTTCCACTACCCATTACGATCCTGGGAGCCAGATTACTGCAAGATAGGTTTTGGCTCTAATAGCGATTTTCTGACGAAGGAAGGCTCTGATTTGAATTCAGCTTGCGGCATTCGATCCCTCTCCTCATTTTACGTCGGAATAGCACGGTTTCCACACGCGATTACGGTCCTGGAGGCCAGAATACTGGGAGATAGGTTTTGGCTCTTACAGCGATTTTCAGACGAAAGAAGGCTCTGGTTTGAATTCTGCTTGCGGCATTCGATCCGTCTCGTCATTTTACGTCGCAATAGCGAGTTTTCCACTACCCATTACGATCCTGGGAGCCTGATTACTGCAAGATAGTTTTTGGCTCTAATAGCGATTTTCTGACGAAGGAAGGCTCAGATTTGACTTCTGCTTGCGGCATTCGATCCCTCTCGTCATTTTACTTCGGAATAGCACGGTTTCCACACCCGATTACGGTCCTGAAGGCCAGAATACTGGGAGATAGGTTTTGGCTCTTACAGCGATTTTCAGACGAATGAAGGCTCTGGTTTGAATTCTGTTTGCGGCATTCAATCCCTCTCGTCATTTTACGTCGGAATAGCGCGTTTTCCACTACCCATTACGATCCTGGGAGCCAGATTACTGCAAGATAGGTTTTGGCTCTAATAGCGATTTTCTGACGAAGGAAGGCTCTGATTTGACTTCTGCTTGCGGCATTCGATCCCTCTCGTCATTTTACGTCGGAATAGCATGTTTTCCACACGGGATTACGGTCCTCGAAGCCAGAATACTGGAAGATAGGTTTTGGCTCTTACAGCGATTTTCAGACGAAAGAAGGCTCTGGTTTGAATTCTGCTTGCGGCATTCGATCCCTCTCGTCATTTTACGTCGGAATAGCGCGTTTTCCACTACCCATTACGATCCTGAGAGCCAGATTACTGCGAGATAGGTTTTGGCTCTAATAGCGATTTTCTGACGAATCAAGGCTCTGATTTGAATTCAGCTTGCGGCATTCGATCCCTCTCGTCATTTTACTTCGGAATAGCACGGTTTCCACACCCGATTACGGTCCTGAAGGCCAGAATACTGGGAGATAGTTTTTGGCAATAACAGCGATTTTCAGACGAAGGAAGGCTCTGATTTGAATTCTGCTTACGGCATTCGATCCCTCTCGTCATTTTACGTCGGAATAGCATGTTTTCCACACGTGATTACGGTCCTCGAAGCCAGAATACTGGGAGATAGTTTTTGGCAATAACAGCGATTTTCTGACGAAGGAAGGCTCTGATTTGAATTCTGCTTGCGGCATTCGATCCCTCTCGTCATTTTACGTCGGAATAGCACGTTTTCCACACCCGATTACGGTCCTGAAGGCCAGAATACTGGAAGATAGGTTTTGGCTCTTACAGCGATTTTCAGACGAAGGAATTCTCTGATTTGAATTCTCCTTACGGCATTCGATCCCTCTCGTCATTTTACTTCGGAATAGCACGGTTTCCACACCCGATTACGGTCCTGAAGGCCAGAATACTGGGAGATAGGTTTTGGCTCTTACAGCGATTTTCAGACGAAGGAAGGCTCTGGTTTGAATTCTGCTTGCGGCATTCGATCCCTCTCGTCATTTTACGTCGGAATAGCATGTTTTCCACACGTGATTACGGTCCTCGAAGCCAGAATACTGGGAGATAGTTTTTGGCAATAACAGCGATTTTCAGACGAAGGAAGGCTCTGATTTGAATTCTGCTTGCGGCATTCGATCCCTCTCGTCATTTTACGTCGGAATAGCGCGTTTTCCACTACCCATTACGATCCTGGGAGCCAGATTACTGCAAGATAGGTTTTGGCTCTAATAGCGATTTTCTGACGAAGGAAGGCTCTGATTTGAATTCTGCTTGCGGCATTCGATCCCTCTCGTCATTTTACGTCGGAATAGCACGGTTTCCACACCCGATTACGGTCCTGAAGGCCAGAATACTGGGAGGATAGGTTTTGGATCTAACAGCGATTTTCAGACGAAGGAAGGCTCTGGTTTGAATTCTGCTTGCGGCATTCGATCCCTCTCGTCATTTTACGTCGGAATAGCGCGTTTTCCACTACCCATTACGATCCTGGGAGCCAGATTACTGCAAGATAGGTTTTGGCTCTAATAGCGATTTTCTGACGAAGGAAGGCTCAGATTTGACTTCTGCTTGCGGCATTCGATCCCTCTCGTCATTTTACTTCGGAATAGCACGGTTTCCACACCCGATTACGGTCCTGAAGGCCAGAATACTGGGAGATAGGTTATGGCTCTTACAGCGATTTCATAACGATGGAAGGCTCAGATTTGACTTCTGCTTGCGGCATTCGATCCCTCTCGTCATTTTACTTCGGAATAGCACGGTTTCCACACCCGATTACGGTCCTGAAGGCCAGAATACTGGGAGATAGGTTTTGGCTCTTACAGCGATTTTCAGACGAAGGAAGGCTCTGGTTTGAATTCTGTTTGCGGCATTCGATCCCTCTCGTCATTTTACGTCGGAATAGCGCGTTTTCCACTACCCATTACGATCCTGGGAGCCAGATTACTGCAAGATAGGTTTTGGCTCTAAAAGCGATTTTCTGACGAAACAAGGCTCTGATTTGAATTCGGCTTGCGGCATTCGATCCCTCTCGTCATTTTACGTCGGAATAGCGCGTTTTCCACTACCCATTACGATCCTGAGAGCCAGATTACTGCAAGATAGGTTTTGGCTCTAATAGCGATTTTCTGACGAAACAAGGCTCTGATTTGAATTCAGCTTGCGGCATTCGATCCCTCTCGTCATTTTACTTCGGAATAGCACGGTTTCCACACCCGATTACGGTCCTGAAGGCCAGAATACTGGGAGATAGGTTTTGGCTCTTACAGCGATTTTCAGACGAAGGAAGGCTCTGGTTTGAATTCTGCTTGCGGCATTCGATCCCTTTCGTCATTTTACGTCGGAATAGCATGTTTTCCACACGTGATTACGGTCCTCGAAGCCAGAATACTGGGAGATAGTTTTTGGCAATAACAGCGATTTTCAGACGAAGGAAGGCTCTGATTTGAATTCTGCTTGCGGCATTCGATCCCTCTCGTCATTTTACGTCGGAATAGCGCGTTTTCCACTACCCATTACGATCCTGGGAGCCAGATTACTGCAAGATAGGTTTTGGCTCTAATAGCGATTTTCTGACGAAGGAAGGCTCTGATTTGAATTCTGCTTGCGGCATTCGATCCCTCTCGTCATTTTACGTCGGAATAGCACTGTATCCACACCCGATTACGGTCCTGAAGGCCAGAATACTGGGAGGATAGGTTTTGGATCTAACAGCGATTTTCAGACGAAGGAAGGCTCTGGTTTGAATTCTGCTTGCGGCATTCGATCCGTCTCGTCATTTTACGTCGCAATAGCGCGTTTTCCACTACCCATTACGATCCTGGGAGCCTGATTACTGCAAGATAGGTTTTGGCTCTAATAGCGATTTTCTGACGAAGGAAGGCTCTGATTTGAATTCAGCTTGCGGCATTCGATCCCTCTCGTCATTTTACTTCGGAATAGCACGGTTTCCACACCCGATTACGGTCCTGAAGACCAGAATACTGGGAGATAGGTTTTGGCTCTTACAGCGATTTTCAGACGAAGGAAGGCTCTGGTTTGAATTCTGTTTGCGGCATTCGATCCCTCTCGTCATTTTACGTCGGAATAGCGCGTTTTCCACTACCCATTACGATCCTGGGAGCCAGATTACTGCAAGATAGGTTTTGGCTCTAATAGCGATTTTCTGACGAAGGAAGGCTCTGATTTGACTTCTGCTTGCGGCATTCGATCCCTCTCGTCATTTTACGTCGGAATAGCATGTTTTCCACACGGGATTACGGTCCTCGAAGCCAGAATACAGGAAGATAGGTTTTGGCTCTTACAGCGATTTTCAGACGAAAGAAGGCTCTGGTTTGAATTCTGCTTGCGGCATTCGATCCGTCTCGTCATTTTACGTCGCAATAGCGCGTTTTCCACTACCCATTACGATCCTGGGAGCCTGATTACTGCAAGATAGGTTTTGGCTCTAATAGCGATTTTCTGACGAAGGAAGGCTCTGATTTGAATTCAGCTTGCGGCATTCGATCCCTCTCGTCATTTTACTTCGGAATAGCACGGTTTCCACACCCGATTACGGTCCTGAAGACCAGAATACTGGGAGATAGGTTTTGGCTCTTACAGCGATTTTCAGACGAAGGAAGGCTCTGGTTTGAATTCTGTTTGCGGCATTCGATCCCTCTCGTCACTTTACGTCGGAATAGCGCGTTTTCCACTACCCATTACGATCCTGGGAGCCAGATTACTGCAAGATAGGTTTTGGCTCTAAAAGCGATTTTCTGACGAAACAAGGCTCTGATTTGAATTCGGCTTGCGGCATTCGATCCCTCTCGTCATTTTACGTCGGAATAGCGCGTTTTCCACTACCCATTACGATCCTGAGAGCCAGATTACTGCAAGATAGGTTTTGGCTCTAATAGCGATTTTCTGACGAAACAAGGCTCTGATTTGAATTCAGCTTGCGGCATTCGATCCCTCTCGTCATTTTACTTCGGAATAGCACGGTTTCCACACCCGATTACGGTCCTGAAGGCCAGAATACTGGGAGATAGGTTTTGGCTCTTACAGCGATTTTCAGACGAAGGAAGGCTCTGATTTGAATTCTGCATACGGCATTCGATCCCTCTCGTCATTTTACGTCGGAATAGCATGTTTTCCACACGTGATTACGGTCCTCGAAGCCAGAATACTGGGAGATAGTTTTTGGCAATAACAGCGATTTTCAGACGAAGGAAGGCTCCGATTTGAATTCTGCTTACGGCATTCGATCCCTCTCGTCATTTTACGTCGGAATAGCATGTTTTCCACACGTGATTACGGTCCTCGAAGCCAGAATACTGGGAGATAGTTTTTGGCAATAACAGCGATTTTCTGACGAAGGAAGGCTCTGATTTGAACTCTGCTTGCGGCATTCGATCCCTCTCGTCATTTTACGTCGGAATAGCACGTTTTCCACACCCGATTACGGTCCTGAAGGCCAGAATACTGGAAGATAGGTTTTGGCTCTTACAGCGATTTTCAGACGAAGGAATTCTCTGATTTGAATTCTCCTTACGGCATTCGATCCCTCTCGTCATTTTACTTCGGAATAGCACGGTTTCCACACCCGATTACGGTCCTGAAGGCCAGAATACTGGGAGATAGGTTTTGGCTCTTACAGCGATTTTCAGACGAAGGAAGGCTCTGGTTTGAATTCTGCTTGCGGCATTCGATCCCTTTCGTCATTTTACGTCGGAATAGCATGTTTTCCACACGTGATTACGGTCCTCGAAGCCAGAATACTGGGAGATAGTTTTTGGCAATAACAGCGATTTTCAGACGAAGGAAGGCTCTGATTTGAATTCTGCTTGCGGCATTCGATCCCTCTCGTCATTTTACGTCGGAATAGCGCGTTTTCCACTACCCATTACGATCCTGGGAGCCAGATTACTGCAAGATAGGTTTTGGCTCTAATAGCGATTTTCTGACGAAGGAAGGCTCTGATTTGACTTCTGCTTGCGGCATTCGATCCCTCTCGTCATTTTACGTCGGAATAGCATGTTTTCCACACGGGATTACGGTCCTCGAAGCCAGAATACAGGAAGATAGGTTTTGGCTCTTACAGCGATTTTCAGACGAAAGAAGGCTCTGGTTTGAATTCTGCTTGCGGCATTCGATCCGTCTCGTCATTTTACGTCGCAATAGCGCGTTTTCCACTACCCATTACGATCCTGGGAGCCTGATTACTGCAAGATAGGTTTTGGCTCTAATAGCGATTTTCTGACGAAGGAAGGCTCTGATTTGAATTCAGCTTGCGGCATTCGATCCCTCTCCTCATTTTACGTCGGAATAGCATGTTTTCCACACGTGATTACGGTCCTCGAAGCCAGAATACTGGGAGATAGTTTTTGGCAATAACAGCGATTTTCACACGAAGGAAGGCTCTGGTTTGAATTCTGCTTGCGGCATTCGATCCCTTTCGTCATTTTACGTCGGAATAGCATGTTTTCCACACGTGATTACGGTCCTCGAAGCCAGAATACTGGGAGATAGTTTTTGGCAATAACAGCGATTTTCAGACGAAGGAAGGCTCTGATTTGAATTCTGCTTGCGGCATTCGATCCCTCTCGTCACTTTACGTCGGAATAGCGCGTTTTCCACTACCCATTACGATCCTGGGAGCCAGATTACTGCAAGATAGGTTTTGGCTCTAAAAGCGATTTTCTGACGAAACAAGGCTCTGATTTGAATTCGGCTTGCGGCATTCGATCCCTCTCGTCATTTTACGTCGGAATAGCGCGTTTTCCACTACCCATTACGATCCTGAGAGCCAGATTACTGCAAGATAGGTTTTGGCTCTAATAGCGATTTTCTGACGAAACAAGGCTCTGATTTGAATTCAGCTTGCGGCATTCGATCCCTCTCGTCATTTTACTTCGGAATAGCACGGTTTCCACACCCGATTACGGTCCTGAAGGCCAGAATACTGGGAGATAGGTTTTGGCTCTTACAGCGATTTTCAGACGAAGGAAGGCTCTGATTTGAATTCTGCATACGGCATTCGATCCCTCTCGTCATTTTACGTCGGAATAGCATGTTTTCCACACGTGATTACGGTCCTCGAAGCCAGAATACTGGGAGATAGTTTTTGGCAATAACAGCGATTTTCAGACGAAGGAAGGCTCTGATTTGAATTCTGCTTACGGCATTCGATCCCTCTCGTCATTTTACGTCGGAATAGCATGTTTTCCACACGTGATTACGGTCCTCGAAGCCAGAATACTGGGAGATAGTTTTTGGCAATAACAGCGATTTTCTGACGAAGGAAGGCTCTGATTTGAATTCTGCTTGCGGCATTCGATCCCTCTCGTCATTTTACTTCGGAATAGCACGGTTTCCACACCCGATTACGGTCCTGAAGGCCAGAATACTGGGAGATAGGTTTTGGCTCTTACAGCGATTTTCAGACGAAAGAAGGCTCTGGTTTGAATTCTGCTTGCGGCATTCGATCCGTCTCGTCATTTTACGTCGCAATAGCGCGTTTTCCACTACCCATTACGATCCTGGGAGCCTGATTACTGCAAGATAGGTTTTGGCTCTAATAGCGATTTTCTGACGAAGGAAGGCTCTGATTTGAATTCAGCTTGCGGCATTCGATCCCTCTCCTCATTTTACGTCGGAATAGCATGTTTTCCACACGTGATTACGGTCCTCGAAGCCAGAATACTGGGAGATAGTTTTTGGCAATAACAGCGATTTTCACACGAAGGAAGGCTCTGGTTTGAATTCTGCTTGCGGCATTCGATCCCTTTCGTCATTTTACGTCGGAATAGCATGTTTTCCACACGTGATTACGGTCCTCGAAGCCAGAATACTGGGAGATAGTTTTTGGCAATAACAGCGATTTTCAGACGAAGGAAGGCTCTGATTTGAATTCTGCTTGCGGCATTCGATCCCTCTCGTCATTTTACGTCGGAATAGCATGTTTTCCACACGGGATTACGGTCCTCGAAGCCAGAATCCTGGAAGATAGGTTTTGGCTCTTACAGCGATTTTCAGACGAAGCGAGGTTCTGGTTTGAATTCTGTTTGCGGCATTCGATCCCTCTCGTCATTTTACGTCGGAATAGCGCGTTTTCCACTACCCATTACGATCCTGGGAGCCAGATTACTGCAAGATAGGTTTTGGCTCTAATAGCGATTTTCTGACGAAACAAGGCTCTGATTTGAATTCGGCTTGCGGCATTCGATCCCTCTCGTCATTTTACTTCGCGATAGCATGTTTTCCACACGTGATTACGGTCCTCGAAGCCAGAATACTGGGAGATAGTTTTTGGCAATAACAGCGATTTTCTGACGAAGGAAGGCTCTGATTTGAATTCTGCTTGCGGCATTCGATCCCTCTCGTCATTTCACGTCGGAATAGCACGTTTTCCACACCCGATTACGGTCCTGAAGGCCAGAATACTGGAAGATAGGTTTTGGCTCTTACAGCGATTTTCAGACGAAGGAATTCTCTGATTTGAATTCTCCGTACGGCATTCGATCCCTCTCGTCATTTTACTTCGGAATAGCACGGTTTCCACACCCGATTACGGTCCTGAAGGCCAGAATACTGGGAGATAGGTTTTGGCTCTTACAGCGTTTTTCAGACGAAGGAAGGCTCTGGTTTGAATTCTGCTTGCGGCATTCGATCCCTTTCGTCATTTTACGTCGGAATAGCATGTTTTCCACACGTGATTACGGTCCTCGAAGCCAGAATACTGGGAGATAGTTTTTGGCAATAACAGCGATTTTCAGACGAAGGAAGGCTCTGATTTGAATTCTGCTTGCGGCATTCGATCCCTCTCGTCATTTTACGTCGGAATAGCACGGTTTCCGCACGCTATTACGGTCCTGGAGGCCAGAATACTGGGAGATAGGTTTTGGCTCTAACAGCGATTTTCTGACGAAGGAAGGCTCTGATTTGACTTCTGCTTGCGGCATTCGATCCCTCTCGTCATTTTACGTCGGAATAGCATGTTTTCCACACGGGATTACGGTCCTCGAAGCCAGAATACTGCAAGATAGGTTTTGGCTCTTACAGCGATTTTGAGACGACGGAAGGCTCTGGTTTGAATTCTGCTTGCGGCATTCGATCCCTCTCGTCATTTTACGTCGGAATAGCGCGTTTTCCACTACCCATTACGATCCTGGGAGCCAGATTACTGCAAGATAGGTTTTGGCTCTAATAGCGATTTTCTGACGAAGGAAGGCTCTGATTTGACTTCTGCTTGCGGCATTCGGTCCCTCTCGTCATTTTACGTCGGAATAGCATGTTTTCCACACGTGATTACGGTCCTCGAAGCCAGAATACTGGGAGATAGTTTTTGGCAATAACAGCGATTTTCTGACGAAGGAAGGCTCTGATTTGAATTCTGCTTGCGGCATTCGATCCCTCTCGTCATTTTATGTCGGAATAGCATGTTTTCCACGCGGGATTACGGTCCTCGAAGCCAGAATACTGGAAGATAGGTTTTGGCTATAACAACGATTTTCGGACGAAGGAAGGATCTGATTTGAATTCTGCTTGCGGCATTCAATACCTCTCAGCATTTTACGTCGGAATAGCACGGTTTCCACACCCGATTACGGTCCTGAAGGCCAGAATACTGGAAGATAGGTTTTGGCTCTACTAGCGATTTTCTGACGAAACAAGGCTCTGATTTGAATTCGGCTTGCGGCATTCGATCCCTCTCGTCATTTTACGTCGGAGTAGCGCGTTTTCCACTACCCATTACGATCCTGGGAGCCAGATTACTGCAAGATAGGTTTTGGCTCTACTAGCGATTTTCTGACGAAGGAAGGCTCTGGTTTGAATTCTATTTGCGGCATTCGATCCCTCTCGTCATTTTACGTCGGAATAGCGCGTTTTCCACTACCCGTTACGATCCTGGGAGCCAGATTACTGCAAGATAGGTTTTGGCTCTAATAGCGATTTTCTGACGAAACAAGGCTCTGATTTGAATTCGGCTTGCGGCATTCGATCCCTCTCGTCATTTTACGTCGGAGTAGCATGTTTTCCACACGGGATTACGGTCCTCGAAGCCAGAATACTGGAAGATAAGTTTTGGCTCTTACAGCGATTTTCAGACGAAGGAAGGCTCTGGTTTGAATTCTGTTCGCGGCATTCAATACCTCTCGGCATTTTACGTCGGAATAGCACGGTTTCCACACCCGATTACGGTCCTGAAGGCCAGAATACTGGGAGATAGATTTTGGCTCTTACAGCGATTTTCAGACGAAGGAAGGCTCTGGTTTGAATTCTGCTTGCGGCATTCGATCCCTCTCGTCATTTTACGTCGGAATAGCATGTTTTCCACACGGGATTACGGTCCTCGAAGCCAGAATACTGGAAGATAGGTTTTGGCTCTTACAGCGATTTTCTGACGAAGGAAGGCTCTGGTTTGAATTCTATTTGCGGCATTCGATCCCTCTCGTCATTTTACGTCGGAATAGCGCGTTTTCCACTACCCGTTACGATCCTGGGAGCCAGATTACTGCAAGATAGGTTTTGGCTCTAATAGCGATTTTCTGACGAAGGAAGGCCCTGATTTGTCTTCTGCTTGCGGCATTCAATCCCTCTCGTCATTTTACGTCGGAATAGCATGTTTTCCACACGGGATTACGGTCCTCGAAGCCAGAATACTGGAAGATAAGTTTTGGCTCTTACAGCGATTTTCAGACGAAGGAAGGCTCTGGTTTGAATTCTGTTCGCGGCATTCAATACCTCTCGGCATTTTACGTCGGAATAGCACGGTTTCCACACCCGATTATGGTCCTGAAGGCCAGAATACTGGGAGATAGATTTTGGCTCTTACAGCGATTTTCAGACGAAGGAAGGCTCTGGTTTGAATTCTGCTTGCGGCATTCGATCCCTCTCGTCATTTTACGTCGGAATAGCACGGTTTCCGCACGCTATTACGGTCCTGGAGGCCAGAATACTGGGAGATAGGTTTTGGCTCTAACAGCGATTTTCTGACGAAGGAAGGCTCTGTTTTGACTTCTGCTTGCGGCATTCGATCCCTCTCGTCATTTTACGTCGGAATAGCATGTTTTCCACACGGGATTACGGTCCTCGAAGCCAGAATACTGCAAGATAGGTTTTGGCTCTTACAGCGATTTTGAGACGACGGAAGGCTCTGGTTTGAATTCTGCTTGCGGCATTCGATCCCTCTCGTCATTTTACGTCGGAATAGCATGTTTTCCACACGGGATTACGGTCCTCGAAGCCAGAATCCTGGAAGATAGGTTTTGGCTCTTACAGCGATTTTCAGACGAAGGGAGGCTCTGGTTTGAATTCTGTTTGCGGCATTCGATCCCTCTCGTCATTTTACGTCGGAATAGCGCGTTTTCCACTACCCATTACGATCCTGGGAGCCAGATTACTGCAAGATAGGTTTTGGCTCTAATAGCGATTTTCTGACGAAACAAGGCTCTGATTTGAATTCGGCTTGCGGCATTCGATCCCTCTCGTCATTTTACGTCGGAATAGCACGGTTTCCGCACGCTATTACGGTCCTGGAGGCCAGAATACTGGGAGATAGGTTTTGGCTCTAACAGCGATTTTCTGACGAAGGAAGGCTCTGTTTTGACTTCTGCTTGCGGCATTCGATCCCTCTCGTCATTTTACGTCGGAATAGCATGTTTTCCACACGGGATTACGGTCCTCGAAGCCAGAATACTGCAAGATAGGTTTTGGCTCTTACAGCGATTTTGAGACGACGGAAGGCTCTGGTTTGAATTCTGCTTGCGGCATTCGATCCCTCTCGTCATTTTACGTCGGAATAGCGCGTTTTCCACTACCCATTACGATCCTGGGAGCCAGATTACTGCAAGATAGGTTTTGGCTCTAATAGCGATTTTCTGACGAAGGAAGGCTCTGATTTGACTTCTGCTTGCGGCATTCGGTCCCTCTCGTCATTTTACGTCGGAATAGCATGTTTTCCACACGTGATTACGGTCCTCGAAGCCAGAATACTGGGAGATAGTTTTTGGCAATAACAGCGATTTTCTGACGAAGGAAGGCTCTGATTTGAATTCTGCTTGCGGCATTCGATCCCTCTCGTCATTTTACGTCGGAATAGCATGTTTTCCACGCGGGATTACGGTCCTCGAAGCCAGAATACTGGAAGATAGGTTTTGGCTATAACAACGATTTTCGGACGAAGGAAGGATCTGATTTGAATTCTGCTTGCGGCATTCGATCCCTCTCGTCATTTTACGTCGGAATAGCGCGTTTTCCACTACCCGTTACGATCCTGGGAGCCAGATTACTGCAAGATAGGTTTTGGCTCTAATAGCGATTTTCTGACGAAACAAGGCTCTGATTTGAATTCGGCTTGCGGCATTCGATCCCTCTCGTCATTTTACGTCGGAATAGCATGTTTTCCACACGGGATTACGGTCCTCGAAGCCAGAATACTGGAAGATAAGTTTTGGCTCTTACAGCGATTTTCAGACGAAGGAAGGCTCTGGTTTGAATTCTGTTCGCGGCATTCAATACCTCTCGGCATTTTACGTCGGAATAGCACGGTTTCCACACCCGATTACGGTCCTGAAGGCCAGAATACTGGGAGATAGATTTTGGCTCTTACAGCGATTTTCAGACGAAGGAAGGCTCTGGTTTGAATTCTGCTTGCGGCATTCGATCCCTCTCGTCATTTTACGTCGGAATAGCATGTTTTCCACACGGGATTACGGTCCTCGAAGCCAGAATACTGGAAGATAGGTTTTGGCTCTTACAGCGATTTTCTGACGAAGGAAGGCTCTGGTTTGAATTCTATTTGCGGCATTCGATCCCTCTCGTCATTTTACGTCGGAATAGCGCGTTTTCCACTACCCATTACGATCCTGGGAGCCAGATTACTGCAAGATAGGTTTTGGCTCTAATAGCGATTTTCTGACGAAGGAAGGCCCTGATTTGTCTTCTGCTTGCGGCATTCAATCCCTCTCGTCATTTTACGTCGGAATAGCATGTTTTCCACACGGGATTACGGTCCTCGAAGCCAGAATACTGGAAGATAAGTTTTGGCTCTTACAGCGATTTTCAGACGAAGGAAGGCTCTGGTTTGAATTCTGCTTGCGGCATTCAATACCTCTCGGCATTTTACGTCGGAATAGCACGGTTTCCACACCCGATTATGGTCCTGAAGGCCAGAATACTGGGAGATAGATTTTGGCTCTTACAGCGATTTTCAGACGAAGGAAGGCTCTGGTTTGAATTCTGCTTGCGGCATTCGATCCCTCTCGTCATTTTACGTCGGAATAGCATGTTTTCCACACGGGATTACGGTCCTCGAAGCCAGAATACTGGAAGATAGGTTTTGGCTCTTACAGCGATTTTCAGACGAAGGAAGGCTCTGGTTTGAATTCTGTTTGCGGCATTCGATCCCTCTCGTCATTTTACGTCGGAATAGCGCGTTTTCCACTACCCATTACGATCCTGGGAGCGAGATTACTGCAAGATAGGTTTTGGCTCTAATAGCGATTTTCTGACGAAACAAGGCTCTGATTTGAATTCAGCTTGCGGCATTCGATCCCTCTCGTCATTTTACTTCGGAATAGCACGGTTTCCACACCCGATTACGGTCCTGAAGGCCAGAATACCGGGAGATAGATTTTGGCTCTTACAGCGATTTTCAGACGAAGGAAGGCTCTGGTTTGAATTCTGCTTGCGGCATTCGATCCCTTTCGTCATTTTACGTCGGAATAGCATGTTTTCCACACGTGATTACGGTCCTCGAAGCCAGAATACTGGGAGATAGTTTTTGGCAATAACAGCGATTTTCAGACGAAGGAAGGCTCTGATTTGAATTCTGCTTGCGGCATTCGATCCCTCTCGTCATTTTACGTCGGAATAGCATGTTTTCCACACGGGATTACGGTCCTCGAAGCCAGAATACTGGAAGATAGGTTTTGGCTCTTACAGCGATTTTCAGACGAAGGGAGGCTCTGGTTTGAATTCTGTTTGCGGCATTCGATCCCTCTCGTCATTTTACGTCGGAATAGCGCGTTTTCCACTACCCATTACGATCCTGGGAGCCAGATTACTGCAAGATAGGTTTTGGCTCTAATAGCGATTTTCTGACGAAACAAGGCTCTGATTTGAATTCGGCTTGCGGCATTCGATCCCTCTCGTCATTTTACGTCGGAATAGCACGGTTTCCGCACGCTATTACGGTCCTGGAGGCCAGAATACTGGGAGATAGGTTTTGGCTCTAACAGCGATTTTCTGACGAAGGAAGGCTCTGTTTTGACTTCTGCTTGCGGCATTCGATCCCTCTCGTCATTTTACGTCGGAATAGCATGTTTTCCACACGGGATTACGGTCCTCGAAGCCAGAATACTGCAAGATAGGTTTTGGCTCTTACAGCGATTTTGAGACGACGGAAGGCTCTGGTTTGAATTCTGCTTGCGGCATTCGATCCCTCTCGTCATTTTACGTCGGAATAGCGCGTTTTCCACTACCCATTACGATCCTGGGAGCCAGATTACTGCAAGATAGGTTTTGGCTCTAATAGCGATTTTCTGACGAAGGAAGGCTCTGATTTGACTTCTGCTTGCGGCATTCGGTCCCTCTCGTCATTTTACGTCGGAATAGCATGTTTTCCACACGTGATTACGGTCCTCGAAGCCAGAATACTGGGAGATAGTTTTTGGCAATAACAGCGATTTTCTGACGAAGGAAGGCTCTGATTTGAATTCTGCTTGCGGCATTCGATCCCTCTCGTCATTTTATGTCGGAATAGCATGTTTTCCACGCGGGATTACGGTCCTCGAAGCCAGAATACTGGAAGATAGGTTTTGGCTATAACAACGATTTTCGGACGAAGGAAGGATCTGATTTGAATTCTGCTTGCGGCATTCGATCCCTCTCGTCATTTTACGTCGGAATAGCGCGTTTTCCACTACCCGTTACGATCCTGGGAGCCAGATTACTGCAAGATAGGTTTTGGCTCTAATAGCGATTTTCTGACGAAACAAGGCTCTGATTTGAATTCGGCTTGCGGCATTCGATCCCTCTCGTCATTTTACGTCGGAGTAGCATGTTTTCCACACGGGATTACGGTCCTCGAAGCCAGAATACTGGAAGATAAGTTTTGGCTCTTACAGCGATTTTCAGACGAAGGAAGGCTCTGGTTTGAATTCTGTTCGCGGCATTCAATACCTCTCGGCATTTTACGTCGGAATAGCACGGTTTCCACACCCGATTACGGTCCTGAAGGCCAGAATACTGGGAGATAGATTTTGGCTCTTACAGCGATTTTCAGACGAAGGAAGGCTCTGGTTTGAATTCTGCTTGCGGCATTCGATCCCTCTCGTCATTTTACGTCGGAATAGCATGTTTTCCACACGGGATTACGGTCCTCGAAGCCAGAATACTGGAAGATAGGTTTTGGCTCTTACAGCGATTTTCTGACGAAGGAAGGCTCTGGTTTGAATTCTATTTGCGGCATTCGATCCCTCTCGTCATTTTACGTCGGAATAGCGCGTTTTCCACTACCCATTACGATCCTGGGAGCCAGATTACTGCAAGATAGGTTTTGGCTCTAATAGCGATTTTCTGACGAAGGAAGGCCCTGATTTGTCTTCTGCTTGCGGCATTCAATCCCTCTCGTCATTTTACGTCGGAATAGCATGTTTTCCACACGGGATTACGGTCCTCGAAGCCAGAATACTGGAAGATAAGTTTTGGCTCTTACAGCGATTTTCAGACGAAGGAAGGCTCTGGTTTGAATTCTGTTCGCGGCATTCAATACCTCTCGGCATTTTACGTCGGAATAGCACGGTTTCCACACCCGATTATGGTCCTGGAGGCCAGAATACTGGGAGATAGATTTTGGCTCTTACAGCGATTTTCAGACGAAGGAAGGCTCTGGTTTGAATTCTGCTTGCGGCATTCGATCCCTCTCGTCATTTTACGTCGGAATAGCATGTTTTCCACACGGGATTACGGTCCTCGAAGCCAGAATACTGGAAGATAGGTTTTGGCTCTTACAGCGATTTTCAGACGAAGGAAGGCTCTGGTTTGAATTCTGCTTGCGGCATTCGATCCCTCTCGTCATTTTACGTCGGAATAGCGCGTTTTCCACTACCCATTACGATCCTGGGAGCGAGATTACTGCAAGATAGGTTTTGGCTCTAATAGCGATTTTCTGACGAAACAAGGCTCTGATTTGAATTCAGCTTGCGGCATTCGATCCCTCTCGTCATTTTACTTCGGAATAGCACGGTTTCCACACCCGATTACGGTCCTGAAGGCCAGAATACCGGGAGATAGATTTTGGCTCTTACAGCGATTTTCAGACGAAGGAAGGCTCTGGTTTGAATTCTGCTTGCGGCATTCGATCCCTTTCGTCATTTTACGTCGGAATAGCATGTTTTCCACACGTGATTACGGTCCTCGAAGCCAGAATACTGGGAGATAGTTTTTGGCAATAACAGCGATTTTCAGACGAAGGAAGGCTCTGATTTGAATTCTGCTTGCGGCATTCGATCCCTCTCGTCATTTTACGTCGGAATAGCATGTTTTCCACACGGGATTACGGTCCTCGAAGCCAGAATCCTGGAAGATAGGTTTTGGCTCTTACAGCGATTTTCAGACGAAGGGAGGCTCTGGTTTGAATTCTGTTTGCGGCATTCGATCCCTCTCGTCATTTTACGTCGGAATAGCGCGTTTTACACTACCCATTACGATCCTGGGAGCCAGATTACTGCAAGATAGGTTTTGGCTCTAATAGCGATTTTCTGACGAAACAAGGCTCTGATTTGAATTCGGCTTGCGGCATTCGATCCCTCTCGTCATTTTACTTCGCGATAGCATGTTTTCCACACGTGATTACGGTCCTCGAAACCAGAATACTGGGAGATAATTTTTGGCAATAACAGCGATTTTCAGACGAAGGAATTCTCTGATTTGAATTCTCCGTACGGCATTCGATCCCTCTCGTCATTTTACTTCGGAATAGCACGGTTTCCACACCCGATTACGGTCCTGAAGGCCAGAATACTGGGAGATAGGTTTTGGCTCTTACAGCGATTTTCAGACGAAGGAAGGCTCTGGTTTGAATTCTGCTTGCGGCATTCGATCCCTCTCGTCATTTTACGTCGGAATAGCATGTTTTCCACACGGGATTACGGTCCTCGAAGCCAGAATACTGGAAGATAGGTTTTGGCTCTTACAGCGATTTTCAGACGAAGGGAGGCTCTGGTTTGAATTCTGCTTGCGGCATTCGATCCCTTTCGTCATTTTACGTCGGAATAGCATGTTTTCCACACGTGATTACGGTCCTCGAAGCCAGAATACTGGGAGATAGTTTTTGGCAATAACAGCGATTTTCAGACGAAGGAAGGCTCTGATTTGAATTCTGCTTGCGGCATTCGATCCCTCTCGTCATTTTACGTCGGAATAGCATGTTTTCCACACGGGATTACGGTCCTCGAAGCCAGAATCCTGGAAGATAGGTTTTGGCTCTTACAGCGATTTTCAGACGAAGGGAGGCTCTGGTTTGAATTCTGTTTGCGGCATTCGATCCCTCTCGTCATTTTACGTCGGAATAGCGCGTTTTCCACTACCCATTACGATCCTGGGAGCCAGATTACTGCAAGATAGGTTTTGGCTCTAACAGCGATTTTCTGACGAAGGAAGGCTCTGTTTTGACTTCTGCTTGCGGCATTCGATCCCTCTCGTCATTTTACGTCGGAATAGCATGTTTTCCACACGGGATTACGGTCCTCGAAGCCAGAATATTGCAAGATAGGTTTTGGCTCTTACAGCGATTTTGAGACGACGGAAGGCTCTGGTTTGAATTCTGCTTGCGGCATTCGATCCCTCTCGTCATTTTACGTCGGAATAGCGCGTTTTCCACTACCCATTACGATCCTGGGAGCCAGATTACTGCAAGATAGGTTTTGGCTCTAATAGCGATTTTCTGACGAAGGAAGGCTCTGTTTTGACTTCTGCTTGCGGCATTCGATCCCTCTCGTCATTTTACGTCGGAATAGCATGTTTTCCACACGGGATTACGGTCCTCGAAGCCAGAATACTGCAAGATAGGTTTTGGCTCTTACAGCGATTTTCAGACGAAGGAAGGCTCTGGTTTGAATTCTGTTTGCGGCATTCGATCCCTCTCGTCATTTTACGTCGGAATAGCGCGTTTTCCACTACCCATTACGATCCTGGGAGCCAGATTACTGCAAGATAGGTTTTGGCTCTAATAGCGATTTTCAGACGAAGGAAGGCTCTGGTTTGAATTCTGCTTGCGGCATTCGATCCCTTTCGTCATTTTACGTCGGAATAGCATGTTTTCCACACGTGATTACGGTCCTCGAAGCCAGAATACTGGGAGATAGTTTTTGGCAATAACAGCGATTTTCAGACGAAGGAAGGCTCTGATTTGAATTCTGCTTGCGGCATTCGATCCCTCTCGTCATTTTACGTCGGAATAGCATGTTTTCCACACGGGATTACGGTCCTCGAAGCCAGAATCCTGGAAGATAGGTTTTGGCTCTTACAGCGATTTTCAGACGAAGGGAGGCTCTGGTTTGAATTCTGTTTGCGGCATTCGATCCCTCTCGTCATTTTACGTCGGAATAGCGCGTTTTCCACTACCCATTACGATCCTGGGAGCCAGATTACTGCAAGATAGGTTTTGGCTCTAATAGCGATTTTCTGACGAAACAAGGCTCTGATTTGAATTCGGCTTGCGGCATTCGATCCCTCTCGTCATTTTACTTCGCGATAGCATGTTTTCCACACGTGATTACGGTCCTCGAAACCAGAATACTGGGAGATAATTTTTGGCAATAACAGCGATTTTCAGACGAAGGAATTCTCTGATTTGAATTCTCCGTACGGCATTCGATCCCTCTCGTCATTTTACTTCGGAATAGCACGGTTTCCACACCCGATTACGGTCCTGAAGGCCAGAATACTGGGAGATAGGTTTTGGCTCTTACAGCGATTTTCAGACGAAGGAAGGCTCTGGTTTGAATTCTGCTTGCGGCATTCGATCCCTTTCGTCATTTTACGTCGGAATAGCATGTTTTCCACACGTGATTACGGTCCTCGAAGCCAGAATACTGGGAGATAGTTTTTGGCAATAACAGCGATTTTCAGACGAAGGAAGGCTCTGATTTGAATTCTGCTTGCGGCATTCGATCCCTCTCGTCATTTTACGTCGGAATAGCATGTTTTCCACACGGGATTACGGTCCTCGAAGCCAGAATACTGCAAGATAGGTTTTGGCTCTTACAGCGATTTTCAGACGAAGGAAGGCTCTGGTTTGAATTCTGTTTGCGGCATTCGATCCCTCTCGTCATTTTACGTCGGAATAGCGCGTTTTCCACTACCCATTACGATCCTGGGAGCCAGATTACTGCAAGATAGGTTTTGGCTCTAATAGCGATTTTCTGACGAAACAAGGCTCTGATTTGAATTCGGCTTGCGGCATTCGATCCCTCTCGTCATTTTACTTCGCGATAGCATGTTTTCCACACGTGATTACGGTCCTCGAAACCAGAATACTGGGAGATAATTTTTGGCAATAACAGCGATTTTCAGACGAAGGAATTCTCTGATTTGAATTCTCCGTACGGCATTCGATCCCTCTCGTCATTTTACTTCGGAATAGCACGGTTTCCACACCCGATTACGGTCCTGAAGGCCAGAATACTGGGAGATAGGTTTTGGCTCTTACAGCGATTTTCAGACGAAGGAAGGCTCTGGTTTGAATTCTGCTTGCGGCATTCGATCCCTTTCGTCATTTTACGTCGGAATAGCATGTTTTCCACACGTGATTACGGTCCTCGAAGCCAGAATACTGGGAGATAGTTTTTGGCAATAACAGCGATTTTCAGACGAAGGAAGGCTCTGATTTGAATTCTGCTTGCGGCATTCGATCCCTCTCGTCATTTTACGTCGGAATAGCATGTTTTCCACACGGGATTACGGTCCTCGAAGCCAGAATACTGCAAGATAGGTTTTGGCTCTTACAGCGATTTTCAGACGAAGGAAGGCTCTGGTTTGAATTCTGTTTGCGGCATTCGATCCCTCTCGTCATTTTACGTCGGAATAGCGCGTTTTCCACTACCCATTACGATCCTGGGAGCCAGATTACTGCAAGATAGGTTTTGGCTCTAATAGCGATTTTCAGACGAAGGAAGGCTCTGGTTTGAATTCTGCTTGCGGCATTCGATCCCTCTCGTCATTTTACGTCGGAATAGCATGTTTTCCACACGTGATTACGGTCCTCGAAGCCAGAATACTGGGAGATAGGTTTTGGCAATAACAGCGATTTTCAGACGAAGGAAGGCTCTGATTTGAATTCTGCTTGCGGCATTCGATCCCTCTCGTCATTTTACGCCGGAATAGCATGTTTTCCACACGGGATTACGGTCCTCGAAGCCAGAATCCTGGAAGATAGGTTTTGGCTCTTACAGCGATTTTCAGACGAAGGGAGGCTCTGGTTTGAATTCTGTTTGCGGCATTCGATCCCTCTCGTCATTTTACGTCGGAATAGCGCGTTTTCCACTACCCATTACGATCCTGGGAGCCAGATTACTGCAAGATAGGTTTTGGCTCTAATAGCGATTTTCTGACGAAACAAGGCTCTGATTTGAATTCGGCTTGCGGCATTCGATCCCTCTCGTCATTTTACTTCGCGATAGCATGTTTTCCACACGTGATTACGGTCCTCGAAGCCAGAATACTGGAAGATAAGTTTTGGCTCTTACAGCGATTTTCAGACGAAGGAAGGCTCTGGTTTGAATTCTGTTCGCGGCATTCAATACCTCTCGGCATTTTACGTCGGAATAGCACGGTTTCCACACCCGATTATGGTCCTGAAGGCCAGAATACTGGGAGATAGATTTTGGCTCTTACAGCGATTTTCAGACGAAGGAAGGCTCTGGTTTGAATTCTGCTTGCGGCATTCGATCCCTCTCGTCATTTTACGTCGGAATAGCATGTTTTCCACACGGGATTACGGTCCTCGAAGCCAGAATACTGGAAGATAGGTTTTGGCTCTTACAGCGATTTTCAGACGAAGGGAGGCTCTGGTTTGAATTCTGTTTGCGGCATTCGATCCCTCTCGTCATTTTACGTCGGAATAGCGCGTTTTCCACTACCCATTACGATCCTGGGAGCGAGATTACTGCAAGATAGGTTTTGGCTCTAATAGCGATTTTCTGACGAAACAAGGCTCTGATTTGAATTCAGCTTGCGGCATTCGATCCCTCTCGTCATTTTACTTCGGAATAGCACGGTTTCCACACCCGATTACGGTCCTGAAGGCCAGAATACTGGGAGATAGATTTTGGCTCTTACAGCGATTTTCAGACGAAGGAAGGCTCTGGTTTGAATTCTGCTTGCGGCATTCGATCCCTTTCGTCATTTTACGTCGGAATAGCATGTTTTCCACACGTGATTACGGTCCTCGAAGCCAGAATACTGGGAGATAGTTTTTGGCAATAACAGCGATTTTCAGACGAAGGAAGGCTCTGATTTGAATTCTGCTTGCGGCATTCGATCCCTCTCGTCATTTTACGTCGGAATAGCATGTTTTCCACACGGGATTACGGTCCTCGAAGCCAGAATCCTGGAAGATAGGTTTTGGCTCTTACAGCGATTTTCAGACGAAGGGAGGCTCTGGTTTGAATTCTGTTTGCGGCATTCGATCCCTCTCGTCATTTTACGTCGGAATAGCGCGTTTTACACTACCCATTACGATCCTGGGAGCCAGATTACTGCAAGATAGGTTTTGGCTCTAATAGCGATTTTCTGACGAAACAAGGCTCTGATTTGAATTCGGCTTGCGGCATTCGATCCCTCTCGTCATTTTACTTCGCGATAGCATGTTTTCCACACGTGATTACGGTCCTCGAAACCAGAATACTGGGAGATAATTTTTGGCAATAACAGCGATTTTCAGACGAAGGAATTCTCTGATTTGAATTCTCCGTACGGCATTCGATCCCTCTCGTCATTTTACTTCGGAATAGCACGGTTTCCACACCCGATTACGGTCCTGAAGGCCAGAATACTGGGAGATAGGTTTTGGCTCTTACAGCGATTTTCAGACGAAGGAAGGCTCTGGTTTGAATTCTGCTTGCGGCATTCGATCCCTTTCGTCATTTTACGTCGGAATAGCATGTTTTCCACACGTGATTACGGTCCTCGAAGCCAGAATACTGGGAGATAGTTTTTGGCAATAACAGCGATTTTCAGACGAAGGAAGGCTCTGATTTGAATTCTGCTTGCGGCATTCGATCCCTCTCGTCATTTTACGTCGGAATAGCATGTTTTCCACACGGGATTACGGTCCTCGAAGCCAGAATACTGGAAGATAGGTTTTGGCTCTTACAGCGATTTTCAGACGAAGGGAGGCTCTGGTTTGAATTCTGTTTGCGGCATTCGATCCCTCTCGTCATTTTACGTCGGAATAGCGCGTTTTCCACTACCCATTACGATCCTGGGAGCCAGATTACTGCAAGATAGGTTTTGGCTCTAACAGCGATTTTCTGACGAAGGAAGGCTCTGTTTTGACTTCTGCTTGCGGCATTCGATCCCTCTCGTCATTTTACGTCGGAATAGCATGTTTTCCACACGGGATTACGGTCCTCGAAGCCAGAATACTGCAAGATAGGTTTTGGCTCTTACAGCGATTTTGAGACGACGGAAGGCTCTGGTTTGAATTCTGCTTGCGGCATTCGATCCCTCTCGTCATTTTACGTCGGAATAGCGCGTTTTCCACTACCCATTACGATCCTGGGAGCCAGATTACTGCAAGATAGGTTTTGGCTCTAATAGCGATTTTCTGACGAAGGAAGGCTCTGTTTTGACTTCTGCTTGCGGCATTCGATCCCTCTCGTCATTTTACGTCGGAATAGCATGTTTTCCACACGGGATTACGGTCCTCGAAGCCAGAATACTGGAAGATAGGTTTTGGCTCTTACAGCGATTTTCAGACGAAGGGAGGCTCTGGTTTGAATTCTGTTTGCGGCATTCGATCCCTCTCGTCATTTTACGTCGGAATAGCGCGTTTTCCACTACCCATTACGATCCTGGGAGCCAGATTACTGCAAGATAGGTTTTGGCTCTAATAGCGATTTTCTGACGAAACAAGGCTCTGATTTGAATTCGGCTTGCGGCATTCGATCCCTCTCGTCATTTTACTTCGCGATAGCATGTTTTCCACACGTGATTACGGTCCTCGAAACCAGAATACTGGGAGATAATTTTTGGCAATAACAGCGATTTTCAGACGAAGGAATTCTCTGATTTGAATTCTCCGTACGGCATTCGATCCCTCTCGTCATTTTACTTCGGAATAGCACGGTTTCCACACCCGATTACGGTCCTGAAGGCCAGAATACTGGGAGATAGGTTTTGGCTCTTACAGCGATTTTCAGACGAAGGAAGGCTCTGGTTTGAATTCTGCTTGCGGCATTCGATCCCTTTCGTCATTTTACGTCGGAATAGCATGTTTTCCACACGTGATTACGGTCCTCGAAGCCAGAATACTGGGAGATAGTTTTTGGCAATAACAGCGATTTTCAGACGAAGGAAGGCTCTGATTTGAATTCTGCTTGCGGCATTCGATCCCTCTCGTCATTTTACGTCGGAATAGCATGTTTTCCACACGGGATTACGGTCCTCGAAGCCAGAATACTGGAAGATAGGTTTTGGCTCTTACAGCGATTTTCAGACGAAGGAAGGCTCTGGTTTGAATTCTATTTGCGGCATTCGATCCCTCTCGTCATTTTACGTCGGAATAGCGCGTTTTCCACTACCCATTACGATCCTGGGAGCCAGATTACTGCAAGATAGGTTTTGGCTCTAATAGCGATTTTCAGACGAAGGAAGGCTCTGGTTTGAATTCTGCTTGCGGCATTCGATCCCTTTCGTCATTTTACGTCGGAATAGCATGTTTTCCACACGTGATTACGGTCCTCGAAGCCAGAATACTGGGAGATAGTTTTTGGCAATAACAGCGATTTTCAGACGAAGGAAGGCTCTGATTTGAATTCTGCTTGCGGCATTCGATCCCTCTCGTCATTTTACGCCGGAATAGCATGTTTTCCACACGGGATTACGGTCCTCGAAGCCAGAATCCTGGAAGATAGGTTTTGGCTCTTACAGCGATTTTCAGACGAAGGGAGGCTCTGGTTTGAATTCTGTTTGCGGCATTCGATCCCTCTCGTCATTTTACGTCGGAATAGCGCGTTTTCCACTACCCATTACGATCCTGGGAGCCAGATTACTGCAAGATAGGTTTTGGCTCTAATAGCGATTTTCTGACGAAACAAGGCTCTGATTTGAATTCGGCTTGCGGCATTCGATCCCTCTCGTCATTTTACTTCGCGATAGCATGTTTTCCACACGTGATTACGGTCCTCGAAACCAGAATACTGGGAGATAATTTTTGGCAATAACAGCGATTTTCAGACGAAGGAATTCTCTGATTTGAATTCTCCGTACGGCATTCGATCCCTCTCGTCATTTTACTTCGGAATAGCACGGTTTCCACACCCGATTACGGTCCTGAAGGCCAGAATACTGGGAGATAGGTTTTGGCTCTTACAGCGATTTTCAGACGAAGGAAGGCTCTGGTTTGAATTCTGCTTGCGGCATTCGATCCCTTTCGTCATTTTACGTCGGAATAGCATGTTTTCCACACGTGATTACGGTCCTCGAAGCCAGAATACTGGGAGATAGTTTTTGGCAATAACAGCGATTTTCAGACGAAGGAAGGCTCTGATTTGAATTCTGCTTGCGGCATTCGATCCCTCTCGTCATTTTACGTCGGAATAGCATGTTTTCCACACGGGATTACGGTCCTCGAAGCCAGAATCCTGGAAGATAGGTTTTGGCTCTTACAGCGATTTTCAGACGACGGAAGGCTCTGGTTTGAATTCTGCTTGCGGCATTCGATCCCTCTCGTCATTTTACGTCGGAATAGCGCGTTTTCCACTACCCATTACGATCCTGGGAGCCAGATTACTGCAAGATAGGTTTTGGCTCTAATAGCGATTTTCTGACGAAGGAAGGCTCTGTTTTGACTTCTGCTTGCGGCATTCGATCCCTCTCGTCATTTTACGTCGGAATAGCATGTTTTCCACACGGGATTACGGTCCTCGAAGCCAGAATACTGCAAGATAGGTTTTGGCTCTTACAGCGATTTTCAGACGAAGGAAGGCTCTGGTTTGAATTCTGTTTGCGGCATTCGATCCCTCTCGTCATTTTACGTCGGAATAGCGCGTTTTCCACTACCCATTACGATCCTGGGAGCCAGATTACTGCAAGATAGGTTTTGGCTCTAATAGCGATTTTCTGACGAAGGAAGGCTCTGATTTGACTTCTGCTTGCGGCATTCGGTCCCTCTCGTCATTTTACGTCGGAATAGCATGTTTTCCACACGTGATTACGGTCCTCGAAGCCAGAATACTGGGAGATAGTTTTTGGCAATAACAGCGATTTTCTGACGAAGGAAGGCTCTGATTTGAATTCTGCTTGCGGCATTCGATCCCTCTCGTCATTTTACGTCGGAATAGCATGTTTTCCACGCGGGATTACGGTCCTCGAAGCCAGAATACTGGAAGATAGGTTTTGGCTATAACAACGATTTTCGGACGAAGGAAGGATCTGATTTGAATTCTGCTTGCGGCATTCAATACCTCTCAGCATTTTACGTCGGAATAGCACGGTTTCCACACCCGATTACGGTCCTGAAGGCCAGAATACTGGAAGATAGGTTTTGGCTCTACTAGCGATTTTCTGACGAAACAAGGCTCTGATTTGTATTCGGCTTGCGGCATTCGATCCCTCTCGTCATTTTACGTCGGAGTAGCGCGTTTTCCACTACCAATTACGATCCTGGGAGCCAGATTACTGCAAGATAGGTTTTGGCTCTACTAGCGATTTTCTGACGAAGGAAGGCTCTGGTTTGAATTCTATTTGCGGCATTCGATCCCTCTCGTCATTTTACGTCGGAATAGCGCGTTTTCCACTACCCGTTACGATCCTGGGAGCCAGATTACTGCAAGATAGGTTTTGGCTCTAATAGCGATTTTCTGACGAAGGAAGGCTCTGATTTGACTTCTGCTTGCGGCATTCGGTCCCTCTCGTCATTTTACGTCGGAATAGCATGTTTTCCACACGTGATTACGGTCCTCGAAGCCAGAATACTGGGAGATAGTTTTTGGCAATAACAGCGATTTTCTGACGAAGGAAGGCTCTGATTTGAATTCTGCTTGCGGCATTCGATCCCTCTCGTCATTTTACGTCGGAGTAGCATGTTTTCCACACGGGATTACGGTCCTCGAAGCCAGAATACTGGAAGATAAGTTTTGGCTCTTACAGCGATTTTCAGACGAAGGAAGGCTCTGGTTTGAATTCTGTTCGCGGCATTCAATACCTCTCGGCATTTTACGTCGGAATAGCACGGTTTCCACACCCGATTACGGTCCTGAAGGCCAGAATACTGGAAGATAGGTTTTGGCTCTTACAGCGATTTTCAGACGAAGGAAGGCTCTGATTTGAATTCTGCTTGCGACATTAAATCCCTCGCGTCATTTTACGTCGGAATAGCACGTTTTCCACACCCGATTACGGTCCTGGAGGCCAGAATACTGGGAGATAGGTTTTGGCAATAACAGCGACTTTCTGACGAAGGAAGGCTCTGATTTGAATTCTGCTTGCGGCATTCGATTCCTCTCATCGTTTGACGTCGGAATAGCACGTTCTCCACACCCGATTACGGTCCTGGAAGCCAGAATACTGGGCGATACGTTTTGTATACAGGAGCGATTTTCTGACGAAGGCAGGCTCGGATTTGAATTCTGCTTGCGGCATTCGATCCCTCTCGTCATTTTACGTCGGAATAGGACGGTTTCCACACCCGATTACGGTCCTGAAGGCCAGAATACTGGAAGATAGGTTTTGGCTCTTACAGCGATTTTCAGACGAAGGAAGGCTCTGGCTTGAATTCTGCTTGCGGCATTCGATCCCTCTCGTCATTTTACGTCGGAATAGCATGTTTTCCACACGGGATTACGGTCCTCGAAGCCAGAATACTGGAAGATAGGTTTTGGCTCTTACAGCGATTTTCTGACGAAGGAAGGCTCTGGTTTGAATTCTATTTGCGGCATTCGATCCCTCTCGTCATTTTACGTCGGAATAGCGCGTTTTCCACTACCCGTTACGATCCTGGGAGCCAGATTACTGCAAGATAGGTTTTGGCTCTAATAGCGATTTTCTGACGAAGGAAGGCCCTGATTTGTCTTCTGCTTGCGGCATTCAATCCCTCTCGTCATTTTACGTCGGAATAGCATGTTTTCCACACGGGATTACGGTCCTCGAAGCCAGAATACTGGAAGATAAGTTTTGGCTCTTACAGCGATTTTCAGACGAAGGAAGGCTCTGGTTTGAATTCTGTTCGCGGCATTCAATACCTCTCGGCATTTTACGTCGGAATAGCACGGTTTCCACACCCGATTATGGTCCTGAAGGCCAGAATACTGGGAGATAGATTTTGGCTCTTACAGCGATTTTCAGACGAAGGAAGGCTCTGGTTTGAATTCTGCTTGCGGCATTCGATCCCTCTCGTCATTTTACGTCGGAATAGCATGTTTTCCACACGGGATTACGGTCCTCGAAGCCAGAATACTGGAAGATAGGTTTTGGCTCTTACAGCGATTTTCAGACGAAGGGAGGCTCTGGTTTGAATTCTGTTTGCGGCATTCGATCCCTCTCGTCATTTTACGTCGGAATAGCGCGTTTTCCACTACCCATTACGATCCTGGGAGCCAGATTACTGCAAGATAGGTTTTGGCTCTAATAGCGATTTTCTGACGAAACAAGGCTCTGATTTGAATTCAGCTTGCGGCATTCGATCCCTCTCGTCATTTTACTTCGGAATAGCACGGTTTCCACACCCGATTACGGTCCTGAAGGCCAGAATACCGGGAGATAGATTTTGGCTCTTACAGCGATTTTCAGACGAAGGAAGGCTCTGGTTTGAATTCTGCTTGCGGCATTCGATCCCTTTCGTCATTTTACGTCGGAATAGCATGTTTTCCACACGTGATTACGGTCCTCGAAGCCAGAATACTGGGAGATAGTTTTTGGCAATAACAGCGATTTTCAGACGAAGGAAGGCTCTGATTTGAATTCTGCTTGCGGCATTCGATCCCTCTCGTCATTTTACGTCGGAATAGCATGTTTTCCACACGGGATTACGGTCCTCGAAGCCAGAATCCTGGAAGATAGGTTTTGGCTGTTACAGCGATTTTCAGACGAAGGGAGGCTCTGGTTTGAATTCTGTTTGCGGCATTCGATCCCTCTCGTCATTTTACGTCGGAATAGCGCGTTTTCCACTACCCATTACGATCCTGGGAGCCAGATTACTGCAAGATAGGTTTTGGCTCTAATAGCGATTTTCTGACGAAACAAGGCTCTGATTTGAATTCGGCTTGCGGCATTCGATCCCTCTCGTCATTTTACTTCGCGATAGCATGTTTTCCACACGTGATTACGGTCCTCGAAACCAGAATACTGGGAGATAATTTTGGCAATAACAGCGATTTTCAGACGAAGGAATTCTCTGATTTGAATTCTCCGTACGGCATTCGATCCCTCTCGTCATTTTACTTCGGAATAGCACGGTTTCCACACCCGATTACGGTCCTGAAGGCCAGAATACTGGGAGATAGGTTTTGGCTCTTACAGCGATTTTCAGACGAAGGAAGGCTCTGGTTTGAATTCTGCTTGCGGCATTCGATCCCTTTCGTCATTTTACGTCGGAATAGCATGTTTTCCACACGTGATTACGGTCCTCGAAGCCAGAATACTGGGAGATAGTTTTTGGCAATAACAGCGATTTTCAGACGAAGGAAGGCTCTGATTTGAATTCTGCTTGCGGCATTCGATCCCTCTCGTCATTTTACGTCGGAATAGCATGTTTTCCACACGGGATTACGGTCCTCGAAGCCAGAATCCTGGAAGATAGGTTTTGGCTCTTACAGCGATTTTCAGACGAAGGGAGGCTCTGGTTTGAATTCTGTTTGCGGCATTCGATCCCTCTCGTCATTTTACGTCGGAATAGCGCGTTTTCCACTACCCATTACGATCCTGGGAGCCAGATTACTGCAAGATAGGTTTTGGCTCTAACAGCGATTTTCTGACGAAGGAAGGCTCTGTTTTGACTTCTGCTTGCGGCATTCGATCCCTCTCGTCATTTTACGTCGGAATAGCATGTTTTCCACACGGGATTACGGTCCTCGAAGCCAGAATACTGCAAGATAGGTTTTGGCTCTTACAGCGATTTTGAGACGACGGAAGGCTCTGGTTTGAATTCTGCTTGCGGCATTCGATCCCTCTCGTCATTTTACGTCGGAATAGCGCGTTTTCCACTACCCATTACGATCCTGGGAGCCAGATTACTGCAAGATAGGTTTTGGCTCTAATAGCGATTTTCTGACGAAGGAAGGCTCTGTTTTGACTTCTGCTTGCGGCATTCGATCCCTCTCGTCATTTTACGTCGGAATAGCATGTTTTCCACACGGGATTACGGTCCTCGAAGCCAGAATACTGCAAGATAGGTTTTGGCTCTTACAGCGATTTTCAGACGAAGGAAGGCTCTGGTTTGAATTCTGTTTGCGGCATTCGATCCCTCTCGTCATTTTACGTCGGAGTAGCGCGTTTTCCACTACCCATTACGATCCTGGGAGCCAGATTACTGCAAGATAGGTTTTGGCTCTACTAGCGATTTTCTGACGAAGGAAGGCTCTGGTTTGAATTCTATTTGCGGCATTCGATCCCTCTCGTCATTTTACGTCGGAATAGCGCGTTTTCCACTACCCGTTACGATCCTGGGAGCCAGATTACTGCAAGATAGGTTTTGGCTCTAATAGCGATTTTCTGACGAAACAAGGCTCTGATTTGAATTCGGCTTGCGGCATTCGATCCCTCTCGTCATTTTACGTCGGAATAGCATGTTTTCCACACGGGATTACGGTCCTCGAAGCCAGAATACTGGAAGATAGGTTTTGGCTCTTACAGCGATTTTCTGACGAAGGAAGGCTCTGGTTTGAATTCTATTTGCGGCATTCGATCCCTCTCGTCATTTTACGTCGGAATAGCGCGTTTTCCACTACCCGTTACGATCCTGGGAGCCAGATTACTGCAAGATAGGTTTTGGCTCTAATAGCGATTTTCTGACGAAGGAAGGCCCTGATTTGTCTTCTGCTTGCGGCATTCAATCCCTCTCGTCATTTTACGTCGGAATAGCATGTTTTCCACACGGGATTACGGTCCTCGAAGCCAGAATACTGGAAGATAAGTTTTGGCTCTTACAGCGATTTTCAGACGAAGGAAGGCTCTGGTTTGAATTCTGTTCGCGGCATTCAATACCTCTCGGCATTTTACGTCGGAATAGCACGGTTTCCACACCCGATTATGGTCCTGAAGGCCAGAATACTGGGAGATAGATTTTGGCTCTTACAGCGATTTTCAGACGAAGGAAGGCTCTGGTTTGAATTCTGCTTGCGGCATTCGATCCCTCTCGTCATTTTACGTCGGAATAGCGCGTTTTCCACTACCCATTACGATCCTGGGAGCCAGATTACTGCAAGATAGGTTTTGGCTCTAATAGCGATTTTCTGACGAAACAAGGCTCTGATTTGAATTCAGCTTGCGGCATTCGATCCCTCTCGTCATTTTACTTCGGAATAGCACGGTTTCCACACCCGATTACGGTCCTGAAGGCCAGAATACCGGGAGATAGATTTTGGCTCTTACAGCGATTTTCAGACGAAGGAAGGCTCTGGTTTGAATTCTGCTTGCGGCATTCGATCCCTTTCGTCATTTTACGTCGGAATAGCATGTTTTCCACACGTGATTACGGTCCTCGAAGCCAGAATACTGGGAGATAGTTTTTGGCAATAACAGCGATTTTCAGACGAAGGAAGGCTCTGATTTGAATTCTGCTTGCGGCATTCGATCCCTCTCGTCATTTTACGTCGGAATAGCATGTTTTCCACACGGGATTACGGTCCTCGAAGCCAGAATCCTGGAAGATAGGTTTTGGCTCTTACAGCGATTTTCAGACGAAGGGAGGCTCTGGTTTGAATTCTGTTTGCGGCATTCGATCCCTCTCGTCATTTTACGTCGGAATAGCGCGTTTTCCACTACCCATTACGATCCTGGGAGCCAGATTACTGCAAGATAGGTTTTGGCTCTAATAGCGATTTTCTGACGAAACAAGGCTCTGATTTGAATTCGGCTTGCGGCATTCGATCCCTCTCGTCATTTTACTTCGCGATAGCATGTTTTCCACACGTGATTACGGTCCTCGAAACCAGAATACTGGGAGATAATTTTGGCAATAACAGCGATTTTCAGACGAAGGAATTCTCTGATTTGAATTCTCCGTACGGCATTCGATCCCTCTCGTCATTTTACTTCGGAATAGCACGGTTTCCACACCCGATTACGGTCCTGAAGGCCAGAATACTGGGAGATAGATTTTGGCTCTTACAGCGATTTTCAGACGAAGGAAGGCTCTGGTTTGAATTCTGCTTGCGGCATTCGATCCCTCTCGTCATTTTACGTCGGAATAGCATGTTTTCCACACGGGATTACGGTCCTCGAAGCCAGAATACTGGAAGATAGGTTTTGGCTCTTACAGCGATTTTCTGACGAAGGAAGGCTCTGGTTTGAATTCTATTTGCGGCATTCGATCCCTCTCGTCATTTTACGTCGGAATAGCGCGTTTTCCACTACCCGTTACGATCCTGGGAGCCAGATTACTGCAAGATAGGTTTTGGCTCTAATAGCGATTTTCTGACGAAGGAAGGCCCTGGTTTGACTTCTGCTTGCGGCATTCGATCCCTCTCGTCATTTTACGTCGGAATAGCATGTTTTCCACACGGGATTACGGTCCTCGAAGCCAGAATACTGGAAGATAGGTTTTGGCTCTTACAGCGATTTTCAGACGAAGGAAGGCTCTGGTTTGAATTCTGTTCGCGGCATTCAATACCTCTCGGCATTTTACGTCGGAATAGCACGGTTTCCACACCCGATTACGGTCCTGAAGGCCAGAATACTGGGAGATAGATTTTGGCTCTTACAGCGATTTTCAGACGAAGGAAGGCTCTGGTTTGAATTCTGCTTGCGGCATTCGATCCCTCTCGTCATTTTACGTCGGAATAGCATGTTTTCCACACGGGATTACGGTCCTCGAAGCCAGAATACTGGAAGATAAGTTTTGGCTCTTACAGCGATTTTCAGACGAAGGAAGGCTCTGGTTTGAATTCTGTTCGCGGCATTCAATACCTCTCGGCATTTTACGTCGGAATAGCACGGTTTCCACACCCGATTACGGTCCTGAAGGCCAGAATACTGGGAGATAGATTTTGGCTCTTACAGCGATTTTCAGACGAAGGAAGGCTCTGGTTTGAATTCTGCTTGCGGCATTCGATCCCTCTCGTCATTTTACGTCGGAATAGCATGTTTTCCACACGGGATTACGGTCCTCGAAGCCAGAATACTGGAAGATAGGTTTTGGCTCTTACAGCGATTTTCAGACGAAGGAAGGCTCTGGTTTGAATTCTGTTTGCGGCATTCGATCCCTCTCGTCATTTTACGTCGGAATAGCGCGTTTTCCACTACCCATTACGATCCTGGGAGCCAGATTACTGCAAGATAGGTTTTGGCTCTAATAGCGATTTTCTGACGAAACAAGGCTCTGATTTGAATTCAGCTTGCGGCATTCGATCCCTCTCGTCATTTTACTTCGGAATAGCACGGTTTCCACACCCGATTACGGTCCTGAAGGCCAGAATACTGGGAGATAGATTTTGGCTCTTACAGCGATTTTCAGACGAAGGAAGGCTCTGGTTTGAATTCTGCTTGCGGCATTCGATCCCTTTCGTCATTTTACGTCGGAATAGCATGTTTTCCACACGTGATTACGGTCCTCGAAGCCAGAATACTGGGAGATAGTTTTTGGCAATAACAGCGATTTTCAGACGAAGGAAGGCTCTGATTTGAATTCTGCTTGCGGCATTCGATCCCTCTCGTCATTTTACGTCGGACTAGCATGTTTTCCACACGGGATTACGGTCCTCGAAGCCAGAATCCTGGAAGATAGGTTTTGGCTCTTACAGCGATTTTCAGACGAAGGGAGGCTCTGGTTTGAATTCTGTTTGCGGCATTCGATCCCTCTCGTCATTTTACGTCGGAATAGCGCGTTTTCCACTACCCATTACGATCCTGGGAGCCAGATTACTGCAAGATAGGTTTTGGCTCTAATAGCGATTTTCTGACGAAACAAGGCTCTGATTTGAATTCGGCTTGCGGCATTCGATCCCTCTCGTCATTTTACGTCGCGATAGCATGTTTTCCACACGTGATTACGGTCCTCGAAACCAGAATACTGGGAGATAATTTTGGCAATAACAGCGATTTTCAGACGAAGGAATTCTCTGATTTGAATTCTCCTTACGGCATTCGATCCCTCTCGTCATTTTACTTCGGAATAGCACGGTTTCCACACCCGATTACGGTCCTGAAGGCCAGAATACTGGGAGATAGATTTTGGCTCTTACAGCGATTTTCAGACGAAGGAAGGCTCTGGTTTGAATTCTGCTTGCGGCATTCGATCCCTCTCGTCATTTTACGTCGGAATAGCATGTTTTCCACACGGGATTACGGTCCTCGAAGCCAGAATACTGGAAGATAGGTTTTGGCTCTTACAGCGATTTTCTGACGAAGGAAGGCTCTGGTTTGAATTCTATTTGCGGCATTCGATCCCTCTCGTCATTTTACGTCGGAATAGCGCGTTTTCCACTACCCGTTACGATCCTGGGAGCCAGATTACTGCAAGATAGGTTTTGGCTCTAATAGCGATTTTCTGACGAAGGAAGGCTCTGATTTGACTTCTGCTTGCGGCATTCAATCCCTCTCGTCATTTTACGTCGGAATAGCATGTTTTCCACACGGGATTACGGTCCTCGAAGCCAGAATACTGGAAGATAGGTTTTGGCTCTTACAGCGATTTTCAGACGAAGGAAGGCTCTGGTTTGAATTCTGTTCGCGGCATTCAATACCTCTCGGCATTTTACGTCGGAATAGCACGGTTTCCACACCCGATTATGGTCCTGAAGGCCAGAATACTGGGAGATAGGTTTTGGCTCTTACAGCGATTTTCAGACGAAGGAAGGCTCTGGTTTGAATTCTGCTTGCGGCATTCGATCCCTCTCGTCATTTTACGTCGGAATAGCATGTTTTCCACACGGGATTACGGTCCTCGAAGCCAGAATACTGGAAGATAAGTTTTGGCTCTTACAGCGATTTTCAGACGAAGGAAGGCTCTGGTTTGAATTCTGTTCGCGGCATTCAATACCTCTCGGCATTTTACGTCGGAATAGCACGGTTTCCACACCCGATTATGGTCCTGAAGGCCAGAATACTGGGAGATAGATTTTGGCTCTTACAGCGATTTTCAGACGAAGGAAGGCTCTGGTTTGAATTCTGCTTGCGGCATTCGATCCCTCTCGTCATTTTACGTCGGAATAGCATGTTTTCCACACGGGATTACGGTCCTCGAAGCCAGAATACTGGAAGATAGGTTTTGGCTCTTACAGCGATTTTCAGACGAAGGGAGGCTCTGGTTTGAATTCTGTTTGCGGCATTCGATCCCTCTCGTCATTTTACGTCGGAATAGCGCGTTTTCCACTACCCATTACGATCCTGGGAGCCAGATTACTGCAAGATAGGTTTTGGCTCTAATAGCGATTTTCTGACGAAACAAGGCTCTGATTTGAATTCAGCTTGCGGCATTCGATCCCTCTCGTCATTTTACTTCGGAATAGCACGGTTTCCACACCCGATTACGGTCCTGAAGGCCAGAATACTGGGAGATAGATTTTGGCTCTTACAGCGATTTTCAGACGAAGGAAGGCTCTGGTTTGAATTCTGCTTGCGGCATTCGATCCCTTTCGTCATTTTACGTCGGAATAGCATGTTTTCCACACGTGATTACGGTCCTCGAAGCCAGAATACTGGGAGATAGTTTTTGGCAATAACAGCGATTTTCAGACGAAGGAAGGCTCTGATTTGAATTCTGCTTGCGGCATTCGATCCCTCTCGTCATTTTACGTCGGACTAGCATGTTTTCCACACGGGATTACGGTCCTCGAAGCCAGAATCCTGGAAGATAGGTTTTGGCTCTTACAGCGATTTTCAGACGAAGGGAGGCTCTGGTTTGAATTCTGTTTGCGGCATTCGATCCCTCTCGTCATTTTACGTCGGAATAGCGCGTTTTCCACTACCCATTACGATCCTGGGAGCCAGATTACTGCAAGATAGGTTTTGGCTCTAATAGCGATTTTCTGACGAAACAAGGCTCTGATTTGAATTCGGCTTGCGGCATTCGATCCCTCTCGTCATTTTACTTCGCGATAGCATGTTTTCCACACGTGATTACGGTCCTCGAAACCAGAATACTGGGAGATAATTTTGGCAATAACAGCGATTTTCAGACGAAGGAATTCTCTGATTTGAATTCTCCGTACGGCATTCGATCCCTCTCGTCATTTTACTTCGGAATAGCACGGTTTCCACACCCGATTACGGTCCTGAAGGCCAGAATACTGGGAGATAGATTTTGGCTCTTACAGCGATTTTCAGACGAAGGAAGGCTCTGGTTTGAATTCTGCTTGCGGCATTCGATCCCTCTCGTCATTTTACGTCGGAATAGCATGTTTTCCACACGGGATTACGGTCCTCGAAGCCAGAATACTGGAAGATAGGTTTTGGCTCTTACAGCGATTTTCTGACGAAGGAAGGCTCTGGTTTGAATTCTATTTGCGGCATTCGATCCCTCTCGTCATTTTACGTCGGAATAGCGCGTTTTCCACTACCCATTACGATCCTGGGAGCCAGATTACTGCAAGATAGGTTTTGGCTCTAATAGCGATTTTCTGACGAAGGAAGGCTCTGATTTGAATTCTGCTTGCGGCATTCAATCCCTCTCGTCATTTTACGTCGGAATAGCATGTTTTCCACACGGGATTACGGTCCTCGAAGCCAGAATACTGGAAGATAGGTTTTGGCTCTTACAGCGATTTTCAGACGAAGGAAGGCTCTGGTTTGAATTCTGTTTGCGGCATTCAATACCTCTCGGCATTTTACGTCGGAATAGCACGGTTTCCACACCCGATTATGGTCCTGAAGGCCAGAATACTGGGAGATAGGTTTTGGCTCTTACAGCGATTTTCAGACGAAGGAAGGCTCTGGTTTGAATTCTGCTTGCGGCATTCGATCCCTCTCGTCATTTTACGTCGGAATAGCATGTTTTCCACACGGGATTACGGTCCTCGAAGCCAGAATACTGGAAGATAAGTTTTGGCTCTTACAGCGATTTTCAGACGAAGGAAGGCTCTGGTTTGAATTCTGTTCGCGGCATTCAATACCTCTCGGCATTTTACGTCGGAATAGCACGGTTTCCACACCCGATTATGGTCCTGAAGGCCAGAATACTGGGAGATAGATTTTGGCTCTTACAGCGATTTTCAGACGAAGGAAGGCTCTGGTTTGAATTCTGCTTGCGGCATTCGATCCCTCTCGTCATTTTACGTCGGAATAGCATGTTTTCCACACGGGATTACGGTCCTCGAAGCCAGAATACTGGAAGATAGGTTTTGGCTCTTACAGCGATTTTCAGACGAAGGAAGGCTCTGGTTTGAATTCTGTTTGCGGCATTCGATCCCTCTCGTCATTTTACGTCGGAATAGCGCGTTTTCCACTACCCATTACGATCCTGGGAGCCAGATTACTGCAAGATAGGTTTTGGCTCTAATAGCGATTTTCTGACGAAACAAGGCTCTGATTTGAATTCAGCTTGCGGCATTCGATCCCTCTCGTCATTTTACTTCGGAATAGCACGGTTTCCACACCCGATTACGGTCCTGAAGGCCAGAATACTGGGAGATAGATTTTGGCTCTTACAGCGATTTTCAGACGAAGGAAGGCTCTGGTTTGAATTCTGCTTGCGGCATTCGATCCCTTTCGTCATTTTACGTCGGAATAGCATGTTTTCCACACGTGATTACGGTCCTCGAAGCCAGAATACTGGGAGATAGTTTTTGGCAATAACAGCGATTTTCAGACGAAGGAAGGCTCTGATTTGAATTCTGCTTGCGGCATTCGATCCCTCTCGTCATTTTACGTCGGACTAGCATGTTTTCCACACGGGATTACGGTCCTCGAAGCCAGAATCCTGGAAGATAGGTTTTGGCTCTTACAGCGATTTTCAGACGAAGGGAGGCTCTGGTTTGAATTCTGTTTGCGGCATTCGATCCCTCTCGTCATTTTACGTCGGAATAGCGCGTTTTCCACTACCCATTACGATCCTGGGAGCCAGATTACTGCAAGATAGGTTTTGGCTCTAATAGCGATTTTCTGACGAAACAAGGCTCTGATTTGAATTCGGCTTGCGGCATTCGATCCCTCTCGTCATTTTACTTCGCGATAGCATGTTTTCCACACGTGATTACGGTCCTCGAAACCAGAATACTGGGAGATAATTTTGGCAATAACAGCGATTTTCAGACGAAGGAATTCTCTGATTTGAATTCTCCTTACGGCATTCGATCCCTCTCGTCATTTTACTTCGGAATAGCACGGTTTCCACACCCGATTACGGTCCTGAAGGCCAGAATACTGGGAGATAGATTTTGGCTCTTACAGCGATTTTCAGACGAAGGAAGGCTCTGGTTTGAATTCTGCTTGCGGCATTCGATCCCTCTCGTCATTTTACGTCGGAATAGCATGTTTTCCACACGGGATTACGGTCCTCGAAGCCAGAATACTGGAAGATAGGTTTTGGCTCTTACAGCGATTTTCTGACGAAGGAAGGCTCTGGTTTGAATTCTATTTGCGGCATTCGATCCCTCTCGTCATTTTACGTCGGAATAGCGCGTTTTCCACTACCCATTACGATCCTGGGAGCCAGATTACTGCAAGATAGGTTTTGGCTCTAATAGCGATTTTCTGACGAAGGAAGGCCCTGATTTGTCTTCTGCTTGCGGCATTCGATCCCTCTCGTCATTTTACGTCGGAATAGCATGTTTTCCACACGGGATTACGGTCCTCGAAGCCAGAATACTGGAAGATAAGTTTTGGCTCTTACAGCGATTTTCAGACGAAGGAAGGCTCTGGTTTGAATTCTGTTCGCGGCATTCAATACCTCTCGGCATTTTACGTCGGAATAGCACGGTTTCCACACCCGATTATGGTCCTGAAGGCCAGAATACTGGGAGATAGATTTTGGCTCTTACAGCGATTTTCAGACGAAGGAAGGCTCTGGTTTGAATTCTGCTTGCGGCATTCGATCCCTCTCGTCATTTTACGTCGGAATAGCATGTTTTCCACACGGGATTACGGTCCTCGAAGCCAGAATACTGGAAGATAGGTTTTGGCTCTTACAGCGATTTTCAGACGAAGGGAGGCTCTGGTTTGAATTCTGTTTGCGGCATTCGATCCCTCTCGTCATTTTACGTCGGAATAGCGCGTTTTCCACTACCCATTACGATCCTGGGAGCCAGATTACTGCAAGATAGGTTTTGGCTCTAATAGCGATTTTCTGACGAAACAAGGCTCTGATTTGAATTCAGCTTGCGGCATTCGATCCCTCTCGTCATTTTACGTCGGAATAGCATGTTTTCCACACGGGATTACGGTCCTCGAAGCCAGAATCCTGGAAGATAGGTTTTGGCTCTTACAGCGATTTTCAGACGAAGGGAGGCTCTGGTTTGAATTCTGTTTGCGGCATTCGATCCCTCTCGTCATTTTACGTCGGAATAGCGCGTTTTCCACTACCCATTACGATCCTGGGAGCCAGATTACTGCAAGATAGGTTTTGGCTCTAATAGCGATTTTCTGACGAAACAAGGCTCTGATTTGAATTCGGCTTGCGGCATTCGATCCCTCTCGTCATTTTACTTCGCGATAGCATGTTTTCCACACGTGATTACGGTCCTCGAAACCAGAATACTGGGAGATAATTTTGGCAATAACAGCGATTTTCAGACGAAGGAATTCTCTGATTTGAATTCTCCGTACGGCATTCGATCCCTCTCGTCATTTTACTTCGGAATAGCACGGTTTCCACACCCGATTACGGTCCTGAAGGCCAGAATACTGGGAGATAGGTTTTGGCTCTTACAGCGATTTTCAGACGAAGGAAGGGTCTGGTTTGAATTCTGCTTGCGGCATTCGATCCCTTTCGTCATTTTACGTCGGAATAGCATGTTTTCCACACGTGATTACGGTCCTCGAAGCCAGAATACTGGGAGATAGTTTTTGGCAATAACAGCGATTTTCAGACGAAGGAAGGCTCTGATTTGAATTCTGCTTGCGGCATTCGATCCCTCTCGTCATTTTACGTCGGAATAGCATGTTTTCCACACGGGATTACGGTCCTCGAAGCCAGAATCCTGGAAGATAGGTTTTGGCTCTTACAGCGATTTTCAGACGAAGGGAGGCTCTGGTTTGAATTCTGTTTGCGGCATTCGATCCCTCTCGTCATTTTACGTCGGAATAGCGCGTTTTCCACTACCCATTACGATCCTGGGAGCCAGATTACTGCAAGATAGGTTTTGGCTCTAACAGCGATTTTCTGACGAAGGAAGGCTCTGTTTTGACTTCTGCTTGCGGCATTCGATCCCTCTCGTCATTTTACGTCGGAATAGCATGTTTTCCACACGGGATTACGGTCCTCGAAGCCAGAATACTGCAAGATAGGTTTTGGCTCTTACAGCGATTTTGAGACGACGGAAGGCTCTGGTTTGAATTCTGCTTGCGGCATTCGATCCCTCTCGTCATTTTACGTCGGAATAGCGCGTTTTCCATTACCCATTACGATCCTGGGAGCCAGATTACTGCAAGATAGGTTTTGGCTCTAATAGCGATTTTCTGACGAAGGAAGGCTCTGTTTTGACTTCTGCTTGCGGCATTCGATCCCTCTCGTCATTTTACGTCGGAATAGCATGTTTTCCACACGGGATTACGGTCCTCGAAGCCAGAATACTGGAAGATAGGTTTTGGCTCTTACAGCGATTTTCAGACGAAGGAAGGCTCTGGTTTGAATTCTGTTTGCGGCATTCGATCCCTCTCGTCATTTTACGTCGGAATAGCGCGTTTTCCACTACCCATTACGATCCTGGGAGCCAGATTACTGCAAGATAGGTTTTGGCTCTAAAAGCGATTTTCTGACGAAACAAGGCTCTGATTTGAATTCGGCTTGCGGCATTCGATCCCTCTCGTCATTTTACGTCGGAATAGCGCGTTTTCCACTACCCATTACGATCCTGAGAGCCAGATTACTGCAAGATAGGTTTTGGCTCTAATAGCGATTTTCTGACGAAACAAGGCTCTGATTTGAATTCAGCTTGCGGCATTCGATCCCTCTCGTCATTTTACTTCGGAATAGCACGGTTTCCACACCCGATTACGGTCCTGAAGGCCAGAATACTGGGAGATAGGTTTTGGCTCTTACAGCGATTTTCAGACGAAGGAAGGCTCTGATTTGAATTCTGCATACGGCATTCGATCCCTCTCGTCATTTTACGTCGGAATAGCATGTTTTCCACACGTGATTACGGTCCTCGAAGCCAGAATACTGGGAGATAGTTTTTGGCAATAACAGCGATTTTCTGACGAAGGAAGGCTCTGATTTGAACTCTGCTTGCGGCATTCGATCCCTCTCGTCATTTTACGTCGGAATAGCACGTTTTCCACACCCGATTACGGTCCTGAAGGCCAGAATACTGGAAGATAGGTTTTGGCTCTTACAGCGATTTTCAGACGGAGGAATTCTCTGATTTGAATTCTCCTTACGGCATTCGATCCCTCTCGTCATTTTACGTCGGAATAGCATGTTTTCCACACGGGATTACGGTCCTCGAAGCCAGAATCCTGGAAGATAGGTTTTGGCTCTTACAGCGATTTTCAGACGAAGGGAGGCTCTGGTTTGAATTCTGTTTGCGGCATTCGATCCCTCTCGTCATTTTACGTCGGAATAGCGCGTTTTCCACTACCCATTACGATCCTGGGAGCCAGATTACTGCAAGATAGGTTTTGGCTCTAACAGCGATTTTCTGACGAAGGAAGGCTCTGTTTTGACTTCTGCTTGCGGCATTCGATCCCTCTCGTCATTTTACGTCGGAATAGCATGTTTTCCACACGGGATTACGGTCCTCGAAGCCAGAATACTGCAAGATAGGTTTTGGCTCTTACAGCGATTTTGAGACGACGGAAGGCTCTGGTTTGAATTCTGCTTGCGGCATTCGATCCCTCTCGTCATTTTACGTCGGAATAGCGCGTTTTCCACTACCCATTACGATCCTGGGAGCCAGATTACTGCAAGATAGGTTTTGGCTCTAATAGCGATTTTCTGACGAAGGAAGGCTCTGTTTTGACTTCTGCTTGCGGCATTCGATCCCTCTCGTCATTTTACGTCGGAATAGCATGTTTTCCACACGGGATTACGGTCCTCGAAGCCAGAATACTGGAAGATAGGTTTTGGCTCTTACAGCGATTTTCAGACGAAGGAAGGCTCTGGTTTGAATTCTGTTTGCGGCATTCGATCCCTCTCGTCATTTTACGTCGGAATAGCGCGTTTTCCACTACCCATTACGATCCTGGGAGCCAGATTACTGCAAGATAGGTTTTGGCTCTAAAAGCGATTTTCTGACGAAACAAGGCTCTGATTTGAATTCGGCTTGCGGCATTCGATCCCTCTCGTCATTTTACGTCGGAATAGCGCGTTTTCCACTACCCATTACGATCCTGAGAGCCAGATTACTGCAAGATAGGTTTTGGCTCTAATAGCGATTTTCTGACGAAACAAGGCTCTGATTTGAATTCAGCTTGCGGCATTCGATCCCTCTCGTCATTTTACTTCGGAATAGCACGGTTTCCACACCCGATTACGGTCCTGAAGGCCAGAATACTGGGAGATAGGTTTTGGCTCTTACAGCGATTTTCAGACGAAGGAAGGCTCTGATTTGAATTCTGCATACGGCATTCGATCCCTCTCGTCATTTTACGTCGGAATAGCATGTTTTCCACACGTGATTACGGTCCTCGAAGCCAGAATACTGGGAGATAGTTTTTGGCAATAACAGCGATTTTCTGACGAAGGAAGGCTCTGATTTGAACTCTGCTTGCGGCATTCGATCCCTCTCGTCATTTTACGTCGGAATAGCACGTTTTCCACACCCGATTACGGTCCTGAAGGCCAGAATACTGGAAGATAGGTTTTGGCTCTTACAGCGATTTTCAGACGAAGGAAGGCTCTGATTTGAATTCTGCATACGGCATTCGATCCCTCTCATCATTTTACGTCGGAATAGCATGTTTTCCACACGTGATTACGGTCCTCGAAGCCAGAATACTGGGAGATAGTTTTTGGCAATAACAGCGATTTTCAGACGAAGGAAGGCTCTGATTTGAATTCTGCTTGCGGCATTCGATCCCTCTCGTCATTTTACGTCGGAATAGCATGTTTTCCACACGGGATTACGGTCCTCGAAGCCAGAATACTGCAAGATAGGTTTTGGCTCTTACAGCGATTTTGAGACGACGGAAGGCTCTGGTTTGAATTCTGCTTGCGGCATTCGATCCCTCTCGTCATTTTACGTCGGAATAGCATGTTTTCCACACGGGATTACGGTCCTCGAAGCCAGAATACTGCAAGATAGGTTTTGGCTCTTACAGCGATTTTGAGACGACGGAAGGCTCTGGTTTGAATTCTGCTTGCGGCATTCGATCCCTCTCGTCATTTTACGTCGGAATAGCATGTTTTCCACACGGGATTACGGTCCTCGAAGCCAGAATACTGGAAGATAGGTTTTGGCTATAACAACGATTTTCGGACGAAGGAAGGATCTGATTTGAATTCTGCTTGCGGCATTCAATACCTCTCAGCATTTTACGTCGGAATAGCACGGTTTCCACACCCGATTACGGTCCTGAAGGCCAGAATACTGGAAGATAGGTTTTGGCTCTACTAGCGATTTTCTGACGAAACAAGGCTCTGATTTGAATTCGGCTTGCGGCATTCGATCCCTCTCGTCATTTTACGTCGGAGTAGCGCGTTTTCCACTACCCATTACGATCCTGGGAGCCAGATTACTGCAAGATAGGTTTTGGCTCTACTAGCGATTTTCTGACGAAGGAAGGCTCTGGTTTGAATTCTATTTGCGGCATTCGATCCCTCTCGTCATTTTACGTCGGAATAGGGCGTTTTCCACTACCCGTTACGATCCTGGGAGCCAGATTACTGCAAGATAGGTTTTGGCTCTAATAGCGATTTTCTGACGAAGGAAGGCCCTGATTTGTCTTCTGCTTGCGGCATTCGATCCCTCTCGTCATTTTACGTCGGAATAGCATGTTTTCCACACGGGATTACGATCCTGGGAGCCAGATTACTGCAAGATAGGTTTTGGCTCTAATAGCGATTTTCTGACGAAGGAAGGCCCTGATTTGTCTTCTGCTTGCGGCATTCGATCCCTCTCGTCATTTTACGTCGGAATAGCACGGTTTCCACACCCGATTACGGTCCTGAAGGCCAGAATACTGGGAGATAGATTTTGGCTCTTACAGCGATTTTCAGACGAAGGAAGGCTCTGGTTTGAATTCTGCTTGCGGCATTCGATCCCTTTCGTCATTTTACGTCGGAATAGCATGTTTTCCACACGTGATTACGGTCCTCGAAGCTAGAATACTGGGAGATAGTTTTTGGCAATAACAGCGATTTTCAGACGAAGGAAGGCTCTGATTTGAATTCTGCTTGCGGCATTCGATCCCTCTCGTCATTTTACGTCGGAATAGCATGTTTTCCACACGGGATTACGGTCCTCGAAGCCAGAATCCTGGAAGATAGGTTTTGGCTCTTACAGCGATTTTCAGACGAAGGGAGGCTCTGGTTTGAATTCTGTTTGCGGCATTCGATCCCTCTCGTCATTTTACGTCGGAATAGCGCGTTTTCCACTACCCATTACGATCCTGGGAGCCAGATTACTGCAAGATAGGTTTTGGCTCTAATAGCGATTTTCTGACGAAACAAGGCTCTGATTTGAATTCGGCTTGCGGCATTCGATCCCTCTCGTCATTTTACTTCGCGATAGCATGTTTTCCACACGTGATTACGGTCCTCGAAACCAGAATACTGGGAGATAATTTTTGGCAATAACAGCGATTTTCAGACGAAGGAAGGCTCTGATTTGAATTCTGCTTGCTGCATTCGATCCCTCTCGTCATTTTACGTCGGAATAGCATGTTTTCCACACGGGATTACGGTCCTCGAAGCCAGAATACTGGAAGATAGGTTTTGGCTCTTACAGCGATTTTCAGACGAAGGGAGGCTCTGGTTTGAATTCTGTTTGCGGCATTCGATCCCTCTCGTCATTTTACGTCGGAATAGCGCGTTTTCCACTACCCATTACGATCCTGGGAGCCAGATTACTGCAAGATAGGTTTTGGCTCTAATAGCGATTTTCTGACGAAACAAGGCTCTGATTTGAATTCAGCTTGCGGCATTCGATCCCTCTCGTCATTTTACTTCGGAATAGCACGGTTTCCACACCCGATTACGGTCCTGAAGGCCAGAATACTGGGAGATAGATTTTGGCTCTTACAGCGATTTTCAGACGAAGGAAGGCTCTGGTTTGAATTCTGCTTGCGGCATTCGATCCCTTTCGCCATTTTACGTCGGAATAGCATGTTTTCCACACGTGATTACGGTCCTCGAAGCCAGAATACTGGGAGATAGTTTTTGGCAATAACAGCGATTTTCAGACGAAGGAAGGCTCTGATTTGAATTCTGCTTGCGGCATTCGATCCCTCTCGTCATTTTACGTCGGAATAGCATGTTTTCCACACGGGATTACGGTCCTGAAGGCCAGAATACTGGGAGATAGGTTTTGGCTCTTACAGCGTTTTTCAGACGAAGGAAGGCTCTGATTTGAATTCTGCTTGCGGCATTCGATCCCTCTCGTCATTTTACGTCGGAATAGCATGTTTTCCACACGGGATTACGGTCCTGAAGGCCAGAATACTGGGAGATAGGTTTTGGCTCTTACAGCGTTTTTCAGACGAAGGAAGGCTCTGGTTTGAATTCTGCTTGCGGCATTCGATCCCTTTCGTCATTTTACGTCGGAATAGCATGTTTTCCACACGTGATTACGGTCCTCGAAGCCAGAATACTGGGAGATAGTTTTTGGCAATAACAGCGATTTTCAGACGAAGGAAGGCTCTGATTTGAATTCTGCTTGCGGCATTCGATCCCTCTCGTCATTTTACGTCGGAGTAGCGCGTTTTCCACTACCCATTACGATCCTGGGAGCCAGATTACTGCAAGATAGGTTTTGGCTCTAATAGCGATTTTCTGACGAAACAAGGCTCTGATTTGAATTCGGCTTGCGGCATTCGATCCCTCTCGTCATTTTACGTCGGAGTAGCGCGTTTTCCACTACCCATTACGATCCTGGGAGCCAGATTACTGCAAGATAGGTTTTGGCTCTTACAGCGATTTTCGGACGAAGGAATTCTCTGATTTGAATTCTCCTTACGGCATTCGATCCCTCTCGTCATTTTACTTCGGAATAGCACGGTTTCCACACCCGATTACGGTCCTGAAGGCCAGAATACTGGGAGATAGGTTTTGGCTCTTACAGCGATTTTCAGACGAAGGATGGCTCTGGTTTGAATTCTGCTTGCGGCATTCGTTCCCTTTCGTCATTTTACGTCGGAATAGCGCGTTTTCCACTACCCATTACGATCCTGGGAGCCAGATTACTGCAAGATAGGTTTTGGCTCTAATAGCGATTTTCTGACGAAGGAAGGCCCTGATTTGTCTTCTGCTTGCGGCATTCGATCCCTCTCGTCATTTTACGTCGGAATAGCATGTTTTCCACACGGGATTACGGTCCTCGAAGCCAGAATACTGGAAGATAAGTTTTGGCTCTTACAGCGATTTTCAGACGAAGGAAGGCTCTGGTTTGAATTCTGTTCGCGGCATTCAATACCTCTCGGCATTTTACGTCGGAATAGCACGGTTTCCACACCCGATTACGGTCCTGAAGGCCAGAATACTGGGAGATAGATTTTGGCTCTTACAGCGATTTTCAGACGAAGGAAGGCTCTGGTTTGAATTCTGCTTGCGGCATTCGATCCCTTTCGTCATTTTACGACGGAATAGCATGTTTTCCACACGTGATTACGGTCCTCGAAGCCAGAATACTGGGAGATAGTTTTTGGCAATAACAGCGATTTTCAGACGAAGGAAGGCTCTGATTTGAATTCTGCTTGCGGCATTCGATCCCTCTCGTCATTTTACGTCGGAATAGCACGGTTTCCGCACGCTATTACGGTCCTGGAGGCCAGAATACTGGGAGATAGGTTTTGGCTCTAACAGCGATTTTCTGACGAAGGAAGGCTCTGATTTGACTTCTGCTTGCGGCATTCGATCCCTCTCGTCATTTTACGTCGGAATAGCATGTTTTCCACACGGGATTACGGTCCTCGAAGCCAGAATACTGCAAGATAGGTTTTGGCTCTTACAGCGATTTTGAGACGACGGAAGGCTCTGGTTTGAATTCTGCTTGCGGCATTCGATCCCTCTCGTCATTTTACGTCGGAATAGCGCGTTTTCCACTACCCATTACGATCCTGGGAGCCAGATTACTGCAAGATAGGTTTTGGCTCTAATAGCGATTTTCTGACGAAGGAAGGCTCTGTTTTGACTTCTGCTTGCGGCATTCGATCCCTCTCGTCATTTTACGTCGGAATAGCATGTTTTCCACACGGGATTACGGTCCTCGAAGCCAGAATACTGGAAGATAAGTTTTGGCTCTTACAGCGATTTTCAGACGAAGGAAGGCTCTGGTTTGAATTCTGTTCGCGGCATTCAATACCTCTCGGCATTTTAGGTCGGAATAGCACGGTTTCCACACCCGATTACGGTCCTGACGGCCAGAATACTGGGAGATAGATTTTGGCTCTTACAGCGATTTTCAGACGAAGGAAGGCTCTGGTTTGAATTCTGCTTGCGGCATTCGATCCCTTTCGTCATTTTACGTCGGAATAGCATGTTTTCCACACGTGATTACGGTCCTCGAAGCCAGAATACTGGGAGATAGTTTTTGGCAATAACAGCGATTTTCAGACGAAGGAAGGCTCTGATTTGAATTCTGCTTGCGGCATTCGATCCCTCTCGTCATTTTACGTCGGAATAGCATGTTTTCCACACGGGATTACGGTCCTCGAAGCCAGAATCCTGGAAGATAGGTTTTGGCCCTTACAGCGATTTTGAGACGACGGAAGGCTCTGGTTTGAATTCTGCTTGCGGCATTCGATCCCTCTCGTCATTTTACGTCGGGATAGCGCGTTTTCCACTACCCATTACGATCCTGGGAGCCAGATTACTGCAAGATAGGTTTTAGCTCTAATAGCGATTTTCTGACGAAGGAAGGCTCTGTTTTGACTTCTGCTTGCGGCATTCGATCCCTCTCGTCATTTTACGTCGGAATAGCATGTTTTCCACACGGGATTACGGTCCTCGAAGCCAGAATACTGCAAGATAGGTTTTGGCTCTTACAGCGATTTTGAGACGACGGAAGGCTCTGGTTTGAATTCTGCTTGCGGCATTCGATCCCTCTCGTCATTTTACGTCGGAATAGCGCGTTTTCCACTACCCATTACGATCCTGGGAGCCAGATTACTGCGAGATAGGTTTTGGCTCTAATAGCGATTTTCTGACGAAGGAAGGCTCTGATTTGACTTCTGCTTGCGGCATTCGATCCCTCTCGTCATTTTACGTCGGAATAGCATGTTTTCCACACGGGATTACGGTCCTCGAAGCCAGAATACTGCAAGATAGGTTTTGGCTCTTACAGCGATTTTGAGACGACGGAAGGCTCTGGTTTGAATTCTGCTTGCGGCATTCGATCCCTCTCGTCATTTTACGTCGGAATAGCATGTTTTCCACACGGGATTACGGTCCTCGAAGCCAGAATACTGGAAGATAGGTTTTGGCTATAACAACGATTTTCGGACGAAGGAAGGATCTGATTTGAATTCTGCTTGCGGCATTCAATACCTCTCGGCATTTTACGTCGGAATAGCACGGTTTCCACACCCGATTACGGTCCTGAAGGCCAGAATACTGGAAGATAGGTTTTGGCTCTAATAGCGATTTTCTGACGAAACAAGGCTCTGATTTGAATTCGGCTTGCGGCATTCGATCCCTCTCGTCATTTTACGTCGGAGTAGTGCGTTTTCCACTACCCATTACGATCCTGGGAGCCAGATTACTGCAAGATAGGTTTTGGCTCTACTAGCGATTTTCTGACGAAGGAAGGCTCTGGTTTGAATTCTATTTGCGGCATTCGATCCCTCTCGTCATTTTACGTCGGAATAGGGCGTTTTCCACTACCCGTTACGATCCTGGGAGCCAGATTACTGCAAGATAGGTTTTGGCTCTAATAGCGATTTTCTGACGAAACAAGGCTCTGATTTGAATTCGGCTTGCGGCATTCGATCCCTCTCGTCATTTTACTTCGGAATAGCACGGTTTCCACACCCGATTACGGTCCTGGAGGCCAGAATACTGGGAGATAGATTTTGGCTCTTACAGCGATTTTCAGACGAAGGAAGGCTCTGGTTTGAATTCTGCTTGCGGCATTCGATCCCTTTCGTCATTTTACGTCGGAATAGCATGTTTTCCACACGTGATTACGGTCCTCGAAGCCAGAATACTGGGAGATAGTTTTTGGCAATAACAGCGATTTTCAGACGAAGGAAGGCTCTGATTTGAATTCTGCTTGCGGCATTCGATCCCTCTCGTCATTTTACGTCGGAATAGCATGTTTTCCACACGGGATTACGGTCCTGAAGGCCAGAATACTGGGAGATAGGTTTTGGCTCTTACAGCGTTTTTCAGACGAAGGAAGGCTCTGGTTTGAATTCTGCTTGCGGCATTCGATCCCTTTCGTCATTTTACGTCGGAATAGCATGTTTTCCACACGTGATTACGGTCCTCGAAGCCAGAATACTGGGAGATAGTTTTTGGCAATAACAGCGATTTTCAGACGAAGGAAGGCTCTGGTTTGAATTCTATTTGCGGCATTCGATCCCTCTCGTCATTTTACGTCGGAATAGCGCGTTTTCCACTACCCGTTACGATCCTGGGAGCCAGATTACTGCAAGATAGGTTTTGGCTCTAATAGCGATTTTCTGACGAAACAAGGCTCTGATTTGAATTCGGCTTGCGGCATTCGATCCCTCTCGTCATTTTACGTCGGAGTAGCGCGTTTTCCACTACCCATTACGATCCTGGGAGCCAGATTACTGCAAGATAGGTTTTGGCTCTAATAGCGATTTTCTGACGAAACAAGGCTCTGATTTGAATTCGGCTTGCGGCATTCGATCCCTCTCGTCATTTTACGTCGGAGTAGCGCGTTTTCCACTACCCATTACGATCCTGGGAGCCAGATTACTGCAAGATAGGTTTTGGCTCTTACAGCGATTTTCAGACGAAGGAATTCTCTGATTTGAATTCTCCTTACGGCATTCGATCCCTCTCGTCATTTTACTTCGGAATAGCACGGTTTCCACACCCGATTACGGTCCTGAAGGCCAGAATACTGGGAGATAGGTTTTGGCAATAACAGCGATTTTCAGACGAAGGAAGGCTCTGATTTGAATTCTGCTTGCGGCATTCGATCCCTCTCGTCATTTTACGTCGGAATAGCACGGTTTCCGCACGCTATTACGGTCCTGGAGGCCAGAATACTGGGAGATAGGTTTTGGCTCTAACAGCGATTTTCTGACGAAGGAAGGCTCTGATTTGACTTCTGCTTGCGGCATTCGATCCCTCTCGTCATTTTACGTCGGAATAGCATGTTTTCCACACGGGATTACGGTCCTCGAAGCCAGAATACTGCAAGATAAGTTTTGGCTCTTACAGCGATTTTCAGACGAAGGAAGGCTCTGGTTTGAATTCTGTTTGCGGCATTCAATACCTCTCGGCATTTTAGGTCGGAATAGCACGGTTTCCACACCCGATTACGGTCCTGACGGCCAGAATACTGGGAGATAGATTTTGGCTCTTACAGCGATTTTCAGACGAAGGAAGGCTCTGGTTTGAATTCTGCTTGCGGCATTCGATCCCTCTCGTCATTTTACGTCGGAATAGCATGTTTTCCACACGTGATTACGGTCCTCGAAGCCAGAATACTGGGAGATAGTTTTTGGCAATAACAGCGATTTTCAGACGAAGGAAGGCTCTGATTTGAATTCTGCTTGCGGCATTCGATCCCTCTCGTCATTTTACGTCGGAATAGCATGTTTTCCACACGGGATTACGGTCCTCGAAGCCAGAATCCTGGAAGATAGGTTTTGGCTCTTACAGCGATTTTGAGACGACGGAAGGCTCTGGTTTGAATTCTGCTTGCGGCATTCGATCCCTCTCGTCATTTTACGTCGGGATAGCGCGTTTTCCACTACCCATTACGATCCTGGGAGCCAGATTACTGCAAGATAGGTTTTAGCTCTAATAGCGATTTTCTGACGAAGGAAGGCTCTGTTTTGACTTCTGCTTGCGGCATTCGATCCCTCTCGTCATTTTACGTCGGAATAGCATGTTTTCCACACGGGATTACGGTCCTCGAAGCCAGAATACTGCAAGATAGGTTTTGGCTCTTACAGCGATTTTGAGACGACGGAAGGCTCTGGTTTGAATTCTGCTTGCGGCATTCGATCCCTCTCGTCATTTTACGTCGGAATAGCGCGTTTTCCACTACCCATTACGATCCTGGGAGCCAGATTACTGCAAGATAGGTTTTGGCTCTAATAGCGATTTTCTGACGAAGGAAGGCTCTGTTTTGAATTCTGCTTGCGGCATTCGATCCCTCTCGTCATTTTACGTCGGAATAGCACGGTTTTCGCACGCTATTACGGTCCTGGAGGCCAGAATACTGGGAGATAGGTTTTGGCTCTAACAGCGATTTTCTGACGAAGGAAGGCTCTGTTTTGACTTCTGCTTGCGGCATTCGATCCCTCTCGTCATTTTACGTCGGAATAGCATGTTTTCCACACGGGATTACGGTCCTCGAAGCCAGAATACTGCAAGATAAGTTTTGGCTCTTACAGCGATTTTCAGACGAAGGAAGGCTCTGGTTTGAATTCTGTTCGCGGCATTCAATACCTCTCGGCATTTTAGGTCGGAATAGCACGGTTTCCACACCCGATTACGGTCCTGACGGCCAGAATACTGGGAGATAGATTTTGGCTCTTACAGCGATTTTCAGACGAAGGAAGGCTCTGGTTTGAATTCTGCTTGCGGCATTCGATCCCTTTCGTCATTTTACGTCGGAATAGCATGTTTTCCACACGTGATTACGGTCCTCGAAGCCAGAATACTGGGAGATAGTTTTTGGCAATAACAGCGATTTTCAGACGAAGGAAGGCTCTGATTTGAATTCTGCTTGCGGCATTCGATCCCTCTCGTCATTTTACGTCGGAGTAGCGCGTTTTCCACTACCCATTACGATCCTGGGAGCCAGATTACTGAAAGATAGGTTTTGGCTCTACTAGCGATTTTCTGACGAAGGAAGGCTCTGGTTTGAATTCTATTTGCGGCATTCGATCCCTCTCGTCATTTTACGTCGGAATAGCGCGTTTTCCACTACCCGTTACGATCCTGGGAGCCAGATTACTGCAAGATAGGTTTTGGCTCTAATAGCGACTTTCTGACGAAACAAGGCTCTGATTTGAATTCGGCTTGCGGCATTCGATCCCTCTCGTCATTTTACTTCGGAATAGCACGGTTTCCACACCCGATTACGGTCCTGGAGGCCAGAATACTGGGAGATAGATTTTGGCTCTTACAGCGATTTTCAGACGAAGGAAGGCTCTGGTTTGAATTCTGCTTGCGGCATTCGATCCCTTTCGTCATTTTACGTCGGAATAGCATGTTTTCCACACGTGATTACGGTCCTCGAAGCCAGAATACTGGGAGATAGTTTTTGGCAATAACAGCGATTTTCAGACGAAGGAAGGCTCTGATTTGAATTCTGCTTGCGGCATTCGATCCCTCTCGTCATTTTACGTCGGAATAGCATGTTTTCCACACGGGATTACGGTCCTGAAGGCCAGAATACTGGGAGATAGGTTTTGGCTCTTACAGCGTTTTTCAGACGAAGGAAGGCTCTGGTTTGAATTCTGCTTGCGGCATTCGATCCCTTTCGTCATTTTACGTCGGAATAGCATGTTTTCCACACGTGATTACGGTCCTCGAAGCCAGAATACTGGGAGATAGTTTTTGGCAATAACAGCGATTTTCAGACGAAGGAAGGCTCTGGTTTGAATTCTATTTGCGGCATTCGATCCCTCTCGTCATTTTACGTCGGAATAGCGCGTTTTCCACTACCCGTTACGATCCTGGGAGCCAGATTACTGCAAGATAGGTTTTGGCTCTAATAGCGATTTTCTGACGAAACAAGGCTCTGATTTGAATTCGGCTTGCGGCATTCGATCCCTCTCGTCATTTTACGTCGGAGTAGCGCGTTTTCCACTACCCATTACGATCCTGGGAGCCAGATTACTGCAAGATAGGTTTTGGCTCTTACAGCGATTTTCGGACGAAGGAATTCTCTGATTTGAATTCTCCTTACGGCATTCGATCCCTCTCGTCATTTTACTTCGGAATAGCACGGTTTCCACACCCGATTACGGTCCTGAAGGCCAGAATACTGGGAGATAGGTTTTGGCTCTTACAGCGATTTTCAGACGAAGGATCGCTCTGGTTTGAATTCTGCTTGCGGCATTCGTTCCCTTTCGTCATTTTACGTCGGAATAGCGCGTTTTCCACTACCCATTACGATCCTGGGAGCCAGATTACTGCAAGATAGGTTTTGGCTCTAATAGCGATTTTCTGACGAAGGAAGGCCCTGATTTGTCTTCTGCTTGCGGCATTCGATCCCTCTCGTCATTTTACGTCGGAATAGCATGTTTTCCACACGGGATTACGGTCCTCGAAGCCAGAATACTGGAAGATAAGTTTTGGCTCTTACAGCGATTTTCAGACGAAGGAAGGCTCTGGTTTGAATTCTGTTCGCGGCATTCAATACCTCTCGGCATTTTACGTCGGAATAGCACGGTTTCCACACCCGATTACGGTCCTGAAGGCCAGAATACTGGGAGATAGATTTTGGCTCTTACAGCGATTTTCAGACGAAGGAAGGCTCTGGTTTGAATTCTGCTTGCGGCATTCGATCCCTTTCGTCATTTTACGTCGGAATAGCATGTTTTCCACACGTGATTACGGTCCTCGAAGCCAGAATACTGGGAGATAGTTTTTGGCAATAACAGCGATTTTCAGACGAAGGAAGGCTCTGATTTGAATTCTGCTTGCGGCATTCGATCCCTCTCGTCATTTTACGTCGGAATAGCACGGTTTCCGCACGCTATTACGGTCCTGGAGGCCAGAATACTGGGAGATAGGTTTTGGCTCTAACAGCGATTTTCTGACGAAGGAAGGCTCTGTTTTGACTTCTGCTTGCGGCATTCGATCCCTCTCGTCATTTTACGTCGGAATAGCATGTTTTCCACACGGGATTACGGTCCTCGAAGCCAGAATACTGCAAGATAGGTTTTGGCTCTTACAGCGATTTTGAGACGACGGAAGGCTCTGGTTTGAATTCTGCTTGCGGCATTCGATCCCTCTCGTCATTTTACGTCGGAATAGCGCGTTTTCCACTACCCATTACGATCCTGGGAGCCAGATTACTGCAAGATAGGTTTTGGCTCTAATAGCGATTTTCTGACGAAGGAAGGCTCTGATTTGACTTCTGCTTGCGGCATTCGATCCCTCTCGTCATTTTACGTCGGAATAGCATGTTTTCCACACGGGATTACGGTCCTGAAGGCCAGAATACTGGGAGATAGGTTTTGGCTCTTACAGCGTTTTTCAGACGAAGGAAGGCTCTGATTTGAATTCTGCTTGCGGCATTCGATCCCTCTCGTCATTTTACGTCGGAATAGCATGTTTTCCACACGGGATTACGGTCCTGAAGGCCAGAATACTGGGAGATAGGTTTTGGCTCTTACAGCGTTTTTCAGACGAAGGAAGGCTCTGGTTTGAATTCTGCTTGCGGCATTCGATCCCTTTCGTCATTTTACGTCGGAATAGCATGTTTTCCACACGTGATTACGGTCCTCGAAGCCAGAATACTGGGAGATAGTTTTTGGCAATAACAGCGATTTTCAGACGAAGGAAGGCTCTGGTTTGAATTCTATTTGCGGCATTCGATCCCTCTCGTCATTTTACGTCGGAATAGCGCGTTTTCCACTACCCGTTACGATCCTGGGAGCCAGATTACTGCAAGATAGGTTTTGGCTCTAATAGCGATTTTCTGACGAAACAAGGCTCTGATTTGAATTCGGCTTGCGGCATTCGATCCCTCTCGTCATTTTACGTCGGAGTAGCGCGTTTTCCACTACCCATTACGATCCTGGGAGCCAGATTACTGCAAGATAGGTTTTGGCTCTTACAGCGATTTTCAGACGAAGGAATTCTCTGATTTGAATTCTCCTTACGGCATTCGATCCCTCTCGTCATTTTACTTCGGAATAGCACGGTTTCCACACCCGATTACGGTCCTGAAGGCCAGAATACTGGGAGATAGTTTTTGGCAATAACAGCGATTTTCAGACGAAGGAAGGCTCTGATTTGAATTCTGCTTGCGGCATTCGATCCCTCTCGTCATTTTACGTCGGAATAGCACGGTTTCCGCACGCTATTACGGTCCTGGAGGCCAGAATACTGGGAGATAGGTTTTGGCTCTAACAGCGATTTTCTGACGAAGGAAGGCTCTGTTTTGACTTCTGCTTGCGGCATTCGATCCCTCTCGTCATTTTACGTCGGAATAGCATGTTTTCCACACGGGATTACGGTCCTCGAAGCCAGAATACTGCAAGATAAGTTTTGGCTCTTACAGCGATTTTCAGACGAAGGAAGGCTCTGGTTTGAATTCTGTTCGCGGCATTCAATACCTCTCGGCATTTTAGGTCGGAATAGCACGGTTTCCACACCCGATTACGGTCCTGACGGCCAGAATACTGGGAGATAGATTTTGGCTCTTACAGCGATTTTCAGACGAAGGAAGGCTCTGGTTTGAATTCTGCTTGCGGCATTCGATCCCTTTCGTCATTTTACGTCGGAATAGCATGTTTTCCACACGTGATTACGGTCCTCGAAGCCAGAATACTGGGAGATAGTTTTTGGCAATAACAGCGATTTTCAGACGAAGGAAGGCTCTGATTTGAATTCTGCTTGCGGCATTCGATCCCTCTCGTCATTTTACGTCGGAATAGCGCGTTTTCCACTACCCATTACGATCCTGGGAGCCAGATTACTGCAAGATAGGTTTTGGCTCTAATAGCGATTTTCTGACGAAGGAAGGCTCTGTTTTGACTTCTGCTTGCGGCATTCGATCCCTCTCGTCATTTTACGTCGGAATAGCATGTTTTCCACACGGGATTACGGTCCTCGAAGCCAGAATACTGGAAGATAAGTTTTGGCTCTTACAGCGATTTTCAGACGAAGGGAGGCTCTGGTTTGAATTCTGTTTGCGGCATTCGATCCCTCTCGTCATTTTACGTCGGAATAGCGCGTTTTCCACTACCCATTACGATCCTGGGAGCCAGATTACTGCAAGATAGGTTTTGGCTCTAATAGCGATTTTCTGACGAAACAAGGCTCTGATTTGAATTCGGCTTGCGGCATTCGATCCCTCTCGTCATTTTACTTCGCGATAGCATGTTTTCCACACGTGATTACGGTCCTCGAAACCAGAATACTGGGAGATAATTTTTGGCAATAACAGCGATTTTCAGACGAAGGAAGGCTCTGATTTGAATTCTGCTTGCTGCATTCGATCCCTCTCGTCATTTTACGTCGGAATAGCATGTTTTCCACACGGGATTACGGTCCTCGAAGCCAGAATACTGGAAGATAGGTTTTGGCTCTTACAGCGATTTTCAGACGAAGGGAGGCTCTGGTTTGAATTCTGTTTGCGGCATTCGATCCCTCTCGTCATTTTACGTCGGAATAGCGCGTTTTCCACTACCCATTACGATCCTGGGAGCCAGATTACTGCAAGATAGGTTTTGGCTCTAATAGCGATTTTCTGACGAAACAAGGCTCTGATTTGAATTCAGCTTGCGGCATTCGATCCCTCTCGTCATTTTACTTCGGAATAGCACGGTTTCCACACCCGATTACGGTCCTGAAGGCCAGAATACTGGGAGATAGATTTTGGCTCTTACAGCGATTTTCAGACGAAGGAAGGCTCTGGTTTGAATTCTGCTTGCGGCATTCGATCCCTTTCGCCATTTTACGTCGGAATAGCATGTTTTCCACACGTGATTACGGTCCTCGAAGCCAGAATACTGGGAGATAGTTTTTGGCAATAACAGCGATTTTCAGACGAAGGAAGGCTCTGATTTGAATTCTGCTTGCGGCATTCGATCCCTCTCGTCATTTTACGTCGGAATAGCATGTTTTCCACACGGGATTACGGTCCTGAAGGCCAGAATACTGGGAGATAGGTTTTGGCTCTTACAGCGTTTTTCAGACGAAGGAAGGCTCTGGTTTGAATTCTGCTTGCGGCATTCGATCCCTTTCGTCATTTTACGTCGGAATAGCATGTTTTCCACACGTGATTACGGTCCTCGAAGCCAGAATACTGGGAGATAGTTTTTGGCAATAACAGCGATTTTCAGACGAAGGAAGGCTCTGATTTGAATTCTGCTTGCGGCATTCGATCCCTCTCGTCATTTTACGTCGGAGTAGCGCGTTTTCCACTACCCATTACGATCCTGGGAGCCAGATTACTGCAAGATAGGTTTTGGCTCTACTAGCGATTTTCTGACGAAGGAAGGCTCTGGTTTGAATTCTATTTGCGGCATTCGATCCCTCTCGTCATTTTACGTCGGAATAGCGCGTTTTCCACTACCCGTTACGATCCTGGGAGCCAGATTACTGCAAGATAGGTTTTGGCTCTAATAGCCTTTTTCTGACGAAACAAGGCTCTGATTTGAATTCGGCTTGCGGCATTCGATCCCTCTCGTCATTTTACGTCGGAGTAGCGCGTTTTCCACTACCCATTACGATCCTGGGAGCCAGATTACTGCAAGATAGGTTTTGGCTCTTACAGCGATTTTCGGACGAAGGAATTCTCTGATTTGAATTCTCCTTACGGCATTCGATCCCTCTCGTCATTTTACTTCGGAATAGCACGGTTTCCACACCCGATTACGGTCCTGAAGGCCAGAATACTGGGAGATAGGTTTTGGCTCTTACAGCGATTTTCAGACGAAGGATGGCTCTGGTTTGAATTCTGCTTGCGGCATTCGTTCCCTTTCGTCATTTTACGTCGGAATAGCGCGTTTTCCACTACCCATTACGATCCTGGGAGCCAGATTACTGCAAGATAGGTTTTGGCTCTAATAGCGATTTTCTGACGAAGGAAGGCCCTGATTTGTCTTCTGCTTGCGGCATTCGATCCCTCTCGTCATTTTACGTCGGAATAGCATGTTTTCCACACGGGATTACGGTCCTCGAAGCCAGAATACTGGAAGATAAGTTTTGGCTCTTACAGCGATTTTCAGACGAAGGAAGGCTCTGGTTTGAATTCTGTTCGCGGCATTCAATACCTCTCGGCATTTTACGTCGGAATAGCACGGTTTCCACACCCGATTACGGTCCTGAAGGCCAGAATACTGGGAGATAGATTTTGGCTCTTACAGCGATTTTCAGACGAAGGAAGGCTCTGGTTTGAATTCTGCTTGCGGCATTCGATCCCTTTCGTCATTTTACGACGGAATAGCATGTTTTCCACACGTGATTACGGTCCTCGAAGCCAGAATACTGGGAGATAGTTTTTGGCAATAACAGCGATTTTCAGACGAAGGAAGGCTCTGATTTGAATTCTGCTTGCGGCATTCGATCCCTCTCGTCATTTTACGTCGGAATAGCACGGTTTCCGCACGCTATTACGGTCCTGGAGGCCAGAATACTGGGAGATAGGTTTTGGCTCTAACAGCGATTTTCTGACGAAGGAAGGCTCTGTTTTGACTTCTGCTTGCGGCATTCGATCCCTCTCGTCATTTTACGTCGGAATAGCATGTTTTCCACACGGGATTACGGTCCTCGAAGCCAGAATACTGCAAGATAGGTTTTGGCTCTTACAGCGATTTTCAGACGACGGAAGGCTCTGGTTTGAATTCTGCTTGCGGCATTCGATCCCTCTCGTCATTTTACGTCGGAATAGCGCGTTTTCCACTACCCATTACGATCCTGGGAGCCAGATTACTGCAAGATAGGTTTTGGCTCTAATAGCGATTTTCTGACGAAGGAAGGCTCTGTTTTGACTTCTGCTTGCGGCATTCGATCCCTCTCGTCATTTTACGTCGGAATAGCATGTTTTCCACACGGGATTACGGTCCTCGAAGCCAGAATACTGGAAGATAAGTTTTGGCTCTTACAGCGATTTTCAGACGAAGGAAGGCTCTGGTTTGAATTCTGTTCGCGGCATTCAATACCTCTCGGCATTTTAGGTCGGAATAGCACGGTTTCCACACCCGATTACGGTCCTGACGGCCAGAATACTGGGAGATAGATTTTGGCTCTTACAGCGATTTTCAGACGAAGGAAGGCTCTGGTTTGAATTCTGCTTGCGGCATTCGATCCCTTTCGTCATTTTACGTCGGAATAGCATGTTTTCCACACGTGATTACGGTCCTCGAAGCCAGAATACTGGGAGATAGTTTTTGGCAATAACAGCGATTTTCAGACGAAGGAAGGCTCTGATTTGAATTCTGCTTGCGGCATTCGATCCCTCTCGTCATTTTACGTCGGAATAGCATGTTTTCCACACGGGATTACGGTCCTCGAAGCCAGAATCCTGGAAGATAGGTTTTGGCCCTTACAGCGATTTTGAGACGACGGAAGGCTCTGGTTTGAATTCTGCTTGCGGCATTCGATCCCTCTCGTCATTTTACGTCGGGATAGCGCGTTTTCCACTACCCATTACGATCCTGGGAGCCAGATTACTGCAAGATAGGTTTTAGCTCTAATAGCGATTTTCTGACGAAGGAAGGCTCTGTTTTGACTTCTGCTTGCGGCATTCGATCCCTCTCGTCATTTTACGTCGGAATAGCATGTTTTCCACACGGGATTACGGTCCTCGAAGCCAGAATACTGCAAGATAGGTTTTGGCTCTTACAGCGATTTTGAGACGACGGAAGGCTCTGGTTTGAATTCTGCTTGCGGCATTCGATCCCTCTCGTCATTTTACGTCGGAATAGCGCGTTTTCCACTACCCATTACGATCCTGGGAGCCAGATTACTGCGAGATAGGTTTTGGCTCTAATAGCGATTTTCTGACGAAGGAAGGCTCTGATTTGACTTCTGCTTGCGGCATTCGATCCCTCTCGTCATTTTACGTCGGAATAGCATGTTTTCCACACGGGATTACGGTCCTCGAAGCCAGAATACTGCAAGATAGGTTTTGGCTCTTACAGCGATTTTGAGACGACGGAAGGCTCTGGTTTGAATTCTGCTTGCGGCATTCGATCCCTCTCGTCATTTTACGTCGGAATAGCATGTTTTCCACACGGGATTACGGTCCTCGAAGCCAGAATACTGGAAGATAGGTTTTGGCTATAACAACGATTTTCGGACGAAGGAAGGATCTGATTTGAATTCTGCTTGCGGCATTCAATACCTCTCGGCATTTTACGTCGGAATAGCACGGTTTCCACACCCGATTACGGTCCTGAAGGCCAGAATACTGGAAGATAGGTTTTGGCTCTACTAGCGATTTTCTGACGAAACAAGGCTCTGATTTGAATTCGGCTTGCGGCATTCGATCCCTCTCGTCATTTTACGTCGGAGTAGTGCGTTTTCCACTACCCATTACGATCCTGGGAGCCAGATTACTGCAAGATAGGTTTTGGCTCTACTAGCGATTTTCTGACGAAGGAAGGCTCTGGTTTGAATTCTATTTGCGGCATTCGATCCCTCTCGTCATTTTACGTCGGAATAGGGCGTTTTCCACTACCCGTTACGATCCTGGGAGCCAGATTACTGCAAGATAGGTTTTGGCTCTAATAGCGACTTTCTGACGAAACAAGGCTCTGATTTGAATTCGGCTTGCGGCATTCGATCCCTCTCGTCATTTTACTTCGGAATAGCACGGTTTCCACACCCGATTACGGTCCTGGAGGCCAGAATACTGGGAGATAGATTTTGGCTCTTACAGCGATTTTCAGACGAAGGAAGGCTCTGGTTTGAATTCTGCTTGCGGCATTCGATCCCTTTCGTCATTTTACGTCGGAATAGCATGTTTTCCACACGTGATTACGGTCCTCGAAGCCAGAATACTGGGAGATAGTTTTTGGCAATAACAGCGATTTTCAGACGAAGGAAGGCTCTGATTTGAATTCTGCTTGCGGCATTCGATCCCTCTCGTCATTTTACGTCGGAATAGCATGTTTTCCACACGGGATTACGGTCCTGATGGCCAGAATACTGGGAGATAGGTTTTGGCTCTTACAGCGTTTTTCAGACGAAGGAAGGCTCTGGTTTGAATTCTGCTTGCGGCATTCGATCCCTTTCGTCATTTTACGTCGGAATAGCATGTTTTCCACACGTGATTACGGTCCTCGAAGCCAGAATACTGGGAGATAGTTTTTGGCAATAACAGCGATTTTCAGACGAAGGAAGGCTCTGGTTTGAATTCTATTTGCGGCATTCGATCCCTCTCGTCATTTTACGTCGGAATAGCGCGTTTTCCACTACCCGTTACGATCCTGGGAGCCAGATTACTGCAAGATAGGTTTTGGCTCTAATAGCGATTTTCTGACGAAACAAGGCTCTGATTTGAATTCGGCTTGCGGCATTCGATCCCTCTCGTCATTTTACGTCGGAGTAGCGCGTTTTCCACTACCCATTACGATCCTGGGAGCCAGATTACTGCAAGATAGGTTTTGGCTCTAATAGCGATTTTCTGACGAAACAAGGCTCTGATTTGAATTCGGCTTGCGGCATTCGATCCCTCTCGTCATTTTACGTCGGAATAGCGCGTTTTCCACTACCCATTACGATCCTGGGAGCCAGATTACTGCAAGATAGGTTTTGGCTCTTACAGCGATTTTCAGACGAAGGAATTCTCTGATTTGAATTCTCCTTACGGCATTCGATCCCTCTCGTCATTTTACTTCGGAATAGCACGGTTTCCACACCCGATTACGGTCCTGAAGGCCAGAATACTGGGAGATAGTTTTTGGCAATAACAGCGATTTTCAGACGAAGGAAGGCTCTGATTTGAATTCTGCTTGCGGCATTCGATCCCTCTCGTCATTTTACGTCGGAATAGCACGGTTTCCGCACGCTATTACGGTCCTGGAGGCCAGAATACTGGGAGATAGGTTTTGGCTCTAACAGCGATTTTCTGACGAAGGAAGGCTCTGTTTTGACTTCTGCTTGCGGCATTCGATCCCTCTCGTCATTTTACGTCGGAATAGCATGTTTTCCACACGGGATTACGGTCCTCGAAGCCAGAATACTGCAAGATAAGTTTTGGCTCTTACAGCGATTTTCAGACGAAGGAAGGCTCTGGTTTGAATTCTGTTCGCGGCATTCAATACCTCTCGGCATTTTAGGTCGGAATAGCACGGTTTCCACACCCGATTACGGTCCTGACGGCCAGAATACTGGGAGATAGATTTTGGCTCTTACAGCGATTTTCAGACGAAGGAAGGCTCTGATTTGAATTCTGCTTGCGGCATTCGATCCCTCTCGTCATTTTACGTCGGAATAGCATGTTTTCCACACGGGATTACGGTCCTCGAAGCCAGAATCCTGGAAGATAGGTTTTGGCTCTTACAGCGATTTTGAGACGACGGAAGGCTCTGGTTTGAATTCTGCTTGCGGCATTCGATCCCTCTCGTCATTTTACGTCGGGATAGCGCGTTTTCCACTACCCATTACGATCCTGGGAGCCAGATTACTGCAAGATAGGTTTTAGCTCTAATAGCGATTTTCTGACGAAGGAAGGCTCTGTTTTGACTTCTGCTTGCGGCATTCGATCCCTCTCGTCATTTTACGTCGGAATAGCATGTTTTCCACACGGGATTACGGTCCTCGAAGCCAGAATACTGCAAGATAGGTTTTGGCTCTTACAGCGATTTTGAGACGACGGAAGGCTCTGGTTTGAATTCTGCTTGCGGCATTCGATCCCTCTCGTCATTTTACGTCGGAATAGCGCGTTTTCCACTACCCATTACGATCCTGGGAGCCAGATTACTGCAAGATAGGTTTTGGCTCTAATAGCGATTTTCTGACGAAGGAAGGCTCTGATTTGAATTCTGCTTGCGGCATTCGATCCCTCTCGTCATTTTACGTCGGAATAGCACGGTTTCCGCACGCTATTACGGTCCTGGAGGCCAGAATACTGGGAGATAGGTTTTGGCTCTAACAGCGATTTTCTGACGAAGGAAGGCTCTGATTTGACTTCTGCTTGCGGCATTCGATCCCTCTCGTCATTTTACGTCGGAATAGCATGTTTTCCACACGGGATTACGGTCCTCGAAGCCAGAATACTGCAAGATAAGTTTTGGCTCTTACAGCGATTTTCAGACGAAGGAAGGCTCTGGTTTGAATTCTGTTCGCGGCATTCAATACCTCTCGGCATTTTAGGTCGGAATAGCACGGTTTCCACACCCGATTACGGTCCTGACGGCCAGAATACTGGGAGATAGATTTTGGCTCTTACAGCGATTTTCAGACGAAGGAAGGCTCTGGTTTGAATTCTGCTTGCGGCATTCGATCCCTCTCGTCATTTTACGTCGGAATAGCATGTTTTCCACACGTGATTACGGTCCTCGAAGCCAGAATACTGGGAGATAGTTTTTGGCAATAACAGCGATTTTCAGACGAAGGAAGGCTCTGATTTGAATTCTGCTTGCGGCATTCGATCCCTCTCGTCATTTTACGTCGGAATAGCATGTTTTCCACACGGGATTACGGTCCTCGAAGCCAGAATCCTGGAAGATAGGTTTTGGCTCTTACAGCGATTTTGAGACGACGGAAGGCTCTGGTTTGAATTCTGCTTGCGGCATTCGATCCCTCTCGTCATTTTACGTCGGGATAGCGCGTTTTCCACTACCCATTACGATCCTGGGAGCCAGATTACTGCAAGATAGGTTTTAGCTCTAATAGCGATTTTCTGACGAAGGAAGGCTCTGTTTTGACTTCTGCTTGCGGCATTCGATCCCTCTCGTCATTTTATGTCGGAATAGCATGTTTTCCACACGGGATTACGGTCCTCGAAGCCAGAATACCTCAAGATAGGTTTTGGCTCTTACAGCGATTTTGAGACGACGGAAGGCTCTGGTTTGAATTCTGCTTGCGGCATTCGATCCCTCTCGTCATTTTACGTCGGAATAGCGCGTTTTCCACTACCCATTACGATCCTGGGAGCCAGATTACTGCAAGATAGGTTTTGGCTCTAATAGCGATTTTCTGACGAAGGAAGGCTCTGTTTTGAATTCTGCTTGCGGCATTCGATCCCTCTCGTCATTTTACGTCGGAATAGCACGGTTTCCGCACGCTATTACGGTCCTGGAGGCCAGAATACTGGGAGATAGGTTTTGGCTCTAACAGCGATTTTCTGACGAAGGAAGGCTCTGTTTTGACTTCTGCTTGCGGCATTCGATCCCTCTCGTCATTTTACGTCGGAATAGCATGTTTTCCACACGGGATTACGGTCCTCGAAGCCAGAATACTGCAAGATAAGTTTTGGCTCTTACAGCGATTTTCAGACGAAGGAAGGCTCTGGTTTGAATTCTGTTCGCGGCATTCAATACCTCTCGGCATTTTAGGTCGGAATAGCACGGTTTCCACACCCGATTACGGTCCTGACGGCCAGAATACTGGGAGATAGATTTTGGCTCTTACAGCGATTTTCAGACGAAGGAAGGCTCTGGTTTGAATTCTGCTTGCGGCATTCGATCCCTCTCGTCATTTTACGTCGGAATAGCATGTTTTCCACACGTGATTACGGTCCTCGAAGCCAGAATACTGGGAGATAGTTTTTGGCAATAACAGCGATTTTCAGACGAAGGAAGGCTCTGATTTGAATTCTGCTTGCGGCATTCGATCCCTCTCGTCATTTTACGTCGGAATAGCGCGTTTTCCACTACCCATTACGATCCTGGGAGCCAGATTACTGCAAGATAGGTTTTGGCTCTACTAGCGATTTTCTGACGAAGGAAGGCTCTGGTTTGAATTCTATTTGCGGCATTCGATCCCTCTCGTCATTTTACGTCGGAATAGCGCGTTTTCCACTACCCGTTACGATCCTGGGAGCCAGATTACTGCAAGATAGGTTTTGGCTCTAATAGCGATTTTCTGACGAAACAAGGCTCTGATTTGAATTCGGCTTGCGGCATTCGATCCCTCTCGTCATTTTACTTCGGAATAGCACGGTTTCCACACCCGATTACGGTCCTGGAGGCCAGAATACTGGGAGATAGATTTTGGCTCTTACAGCGATTTTCAGACGAAGGAAGGCTCTGGTTTGAATTCTGCTTGCGGCATTCGATCCCTTTCGTCATTTTACGTCGGAATAGCATGTTTTCCACACGTGATTACGGTCCTCGAAGCCAGAATACTGGGAGATAGTTTTTGGCAATAACAGCGATTTTCAGACGAAGGAAGGCTCTGATTTGAATTCTGCTTGCGGCATTCGATCCCTCTCGTCATTTTACGTCGGAATAGCATGTTTTCCACACGGGATTACGGTCCTGAAGGCCAGAATACTGGGAGATAGGTTTTGGCTCTTACAGCGTTTTTCAGACGAAGGAAGGCTCTGGTTTGAATTCTGCTTGCGGCATTCGATCCCTTTCGTCATTTTACGTCGGAATAGCATGTTTTCCACACGTGATTACGGTCCTCGAAGCCAGAATACTGGGAGATAGTTTTTGGCAATAACAGCGATTTTCAGACGAAGGAAGGCTCTGATTTGAATTCTGCTTGCGGCATTCGATCCCTCTCGTCATTTTACGTCGGAGTAGCGCGTTTTCCACTACCCATTACGATCCTGGGAGCCAGATTACTGCAAGATAGGTTTTGGCTCTACTATCGATTTTCTGACGAAGGAAGGCTCTGGTTTGAATTCTATTTGCGGCATTCGATCCCTCTCGTCATTTTACGTCGGAATAGCGCGTTTTCCACTACCCGTTACGATCCTGGGAGCCAGATTACTGCAAGATAGGTTTTGGCTCTAATAGCGATTTTCTGACGAAACAAGGCTCTGATTTGAATTCTGCTTGCGGCATTCGATCCCTCTCGTCATTTTACGTCGGAGTAGCGCGTTTTCCACTACCCATTACGATCCTGGGAGCCAGATTACTGCAAGATAGGTTTTGGCTCTTACAGCGATTTTCAGACGAAGGAATTCTCTGATTTGAATTCTCCTTACGGCATTCGATCCCTCTCGTCATTTTACTTCGGAATAGCACGGTTTCCACACCCGATTACGGTCCTGAAGGCCAGAATACTGGGAGATAGGTTTTGGCTCTTACAGCGATTTTCAGACGAAGGAAGGCTCTGGTTTGAATTCTGCTTGCGGCATTCGATCCCTTTCGTCATTTTACGTCGGAATAGCGCGTTTTCCACTACCCATTACGATCCTGGGAGCCAGATTACTGCAAGATAGGTTTTGGCTCTAATAGCGATTTTCTGACGAAGGAAGGCCCTGATTTGTCTTCTGCTTGCGGCATTCGATCCCTCTCGTCATTTTACGTCGGAATAGCATGTTTTCCACACGGGATTACGGTCCTCGAAGCCAGAATACTGGAAGATAAGTTTTGGCTCTTACAGCGATTTTCAGACGAAGGAAGGCTCTGGTTTGAATTCTGTTCGCGGCATTCAATACCTCTCGGCATTTTACGTCGGAATAGCACGGTTTCCACACCCGATTACGGTCCTGAAGGCCAGAATACTGGGAGATAGATTTTGGCTCTTACAGCGATTTTCAGACGAAGGAAGGCTCTGGTTTGAATTCTGCTTGCGGCATTCGATCCCTTTCGTCATTTTACGTCGGAATAGCATGTTTTCCACACGTGATTACGGTCCTCGAAGCCAGAATACTGGGAGATAGTTTTTGGCAATAACAGCGATTTTCAGACGAAGGAAGGCTCTGATTTGAATTCTGCTTGCGGCATTCGATCCCTCTCGTCATTTTACGTCGGAATAGCACGGTTTCCGCACGCTATTACGGTCCTGGAGGCCAGAATACTGGGAGATAGGTTTTGGCTCTAACAGCGATTTTCTGACGAAGGAAGGCTCTGTTTTGACTTCTGCTTGCGGCATTCGATCCCTCTCGTCATTTTACGTCGGAATAGCATGTTTTCCACACGGGATTACGGTCCTCGAAGCCAGAATACTGCAAGATAGGTTTTGGCTCTTACAGCGATTTTGAGACGACGGAAGGCTCTGGTTTGAATTCTGCTTGCGGCATTCGATCCCTCTCGTCATTTTACGTCGGAATAGCGCGTTTTCCACTACCCATTACGATCCTGGGAGCCAGATTACTGCAAGATAGGTTTTGGCTCTAATAGCGATTTTCTGACGAAGGAAGGCTCTGATTTGACTTCTGCTTGCGGCATTCGATCCCTCTCGTCATTTTACGTCGGAATAGCATGTTTTCCACACGCGATTACGGTCCTGAAGGCCAGAATACTGGGAGATAGGTTTTGGCTCTTACAGCGTTTTTCAGACGAAGGAAGGCTCTGATTTGAATTCTGCTTGCGGCATTCGATCCCTCTCGTCATTTTACGTCGGAATAGCATGTTTTCCACACGGGATTACGGTCCTGAAGGCCAGAATACTGGGAGATAGGTTTTGGCTCTTACAGCGTTTTTCAGACGAAGGAAGGCTCTGGTTTGAATTCTGCTTGCGGCATTCGATCCCTTTCGTCATTTTACGTCGGAATAGCATGTTTTCCACACGTGATTACTGTCCTCGAAGCCAGAATACTGGGAGATAGTTTTTGGCAATAACAGCGATTTTCAGACGAAGGAAGGCTCTGGTTTGAATTCTATTTGCGGCATTCGATCCCTCTCGTCATTTTACGTCGGAATAGCGCGTTTTCCACTACCCGTTACGATCCTGGGAGCCAGATTACTGCAAGATAGGTTTTGGCTCTAATAGCGATTTTCTGACGAAACAAGGCTCTGATTTGAATTCGGCTTGCGGCATTCGATCCCTCTCGTCATTTTACGTCGGAGTAGCGCGTTTTCCACTACCCATTACGATCCTGGGAGCCAGATTACTGCAAGATAGGTTTTGGCTCTAATAGCGATTTTCTGACGAAACAAGGCTCTGATTTGAATTCGGCTTGCGGCATTCGATCCCTCTCGTCATTTTACGTCGGAATAGCGCGTTTTCCACTACCCATTACGATCCTGGGAGCCAGATTACTGCAAGATAGGTTTTGGCTCTTACAGCGATTTTCGGACGAAGGAATTCTCTGATTTGAATTCTCCTTACGGCATTCGATCCCTCTCGTCATTTTACTTCGGAATAGCACGGTTTCCACACCCGATTACGGTCCTGACGGCCAGAATACTGGGAGATAGATTTTGGCTCTTACAGCGATTTTCAGACGAAGGAAGGCTCTGGTTTGAATTCTGCTTGCGGCATTCGATCCCTCTCGTCATTTTACGTCGGAATAGCACGGTTTCCGCACGCTATTACGGTCCTGGAGGCCAGAATACTGGGAGATAGGTTTTGGCTCTAACAGCGATTTTCTGACTAAGGAAGGCTCTGTTTTGACTTCTGCTTGCGGCATTCGATCCCTCTCGTCATTTTACGTCGGAATAGCATGTTTTCCACACGGGATTACGGTCCTCGAAGCCAGAATACTGCAAGATAAGTTTTGGCTCTTACAGCGATTTTCAGACGAAGGAAGGCTCTGGTTTGAATTCTCCTTACGGCATTCGATCCCTCTCGTCATTTTACTTCGGAATAGCACGGTTTCCACACCCGATTACGGTCCTGAAGGCCAGAATACTGGGAGATAGTTTTTGGCAATAACAGCGATTTTCAGACGAAGGAAGGCTCTGATTTGAATTCTGCTTGCGGCATTCGATCCCTCTCGTCATTTTACGTCGGAATAGCACGGTTTCCGCACGCTATTACGGTCCTGGAGGCCAGAATACTGGGAGATAGGTTTTGGCTCTAACAGCGATTTTCTGACGAAGGAAGGCTCTGTTTTGACTTCTGCTTGCGGCATTCGATCCCTCTCGTCATTTTACGTCGGAATAGCATGTTTTCCACACGGGATTACGGTCCTCGAAGCCAGAATACTGCAAGATAAGTTTTGGCTCTTACAGCGATTTTCAGACGAAGGAAGGCTCTGGTTTGAATTCTGTTCGCGGCATTCAATACCTCTCGGCATTTTAGGTCGGAATAGCACGGTTTCCACACCCGATTACGGTCCTGACGGCCAGAATACTGGGAGATAGATTTTGGCTCTTACAGCGATTTTCAGACGAAGGAAGGCTCTGGTTTGAATTCTGCTTGCGGCATTCGATCCCTTTCGTCATTTTACGTCGGAATAGCATGTTTTCCACACGTGATTACGGTCCTCGAAGCCAGAATACTGGGAGATAGTTTTTGGCAATAACAGCGATTTTCAGACGAAGGAAGGCTCTGATTTGAATTCTGCTTGCGGCATTCGATCCCTCTCGTCATTTTACGTCGGAATAGCATGTTTTCCACACGGGATTACGGTCCTCGAAGCCAGAATACTGGAAGATAGGTTTTGGCTCTTACAGCGATTTTGAGACGACGGAAGGCTCTGGTTTGAATTCTGCTTGCGGCATTCGATCCCTCTCGTCATTTTACGTCGGAATAGCGCGTTTTCCACTACCCATTACGATCCTGGGAGCCAGATTACTGCAAGATAGGTTTTGGCTCTAATAGCGATTTTCTGACGAAGGAAGGCTCTGTTTTGACTTCTGCTTGCGGCATTCGATCCCTCTCGTCATTTTACGTCGGAATAGCATGTTTTCCACACGGGATTACGGTCCTCGAAGCCAGAATACTGCAAGATAGGTTTTGGCTCTTACAGCGATTTTGAGACGACGGAAGGCTCTGGTTTGAATTCTGCTTGCGGCATTCGATCCCTCTCGTCATTTTACGTCGGAATAGCGCGTTTTCCACTACCCATTACGATCCTGGGAGCCAGATTACTGCAAGATAGGTTTTGGCTCTAATAGCGATTTTCTGACGAAGGAAGGCTCTGATTTGAATTCTGCTTGCGGCATTCGATCCCTCTCGTCATTTTACGTCGGAATAGCACGGTTTCCGCACGCTATTACGGTCCTGGAGGCCAGAATACTGGGAGATAGGTTTTGGCTCTAACAGCGATTTTCTGACGAAGGAAGGCTCTGTTTTGACTTCTGCTTGCGGCATTCGATCCCTCTCGTCATTTTACGTCGGAATAGCATGTTTTCCACACGGGATTACGGTCCTCGAAGCCAGAATACTGGAAGATAAGTTTTGGCTCTTACAGCGATTTTCAGACGAAGGAAGGCTCTGGTTTGAATTCTGTTCGCGGCATTCAATACCTCTCGGCATTTTAGGTCGGAATAGCACGGTTTCCACACCCGATTACGGTCCTGACGGCCAGAATACTGGGAGATAGATTTTGGCTCTTACAGCGATTTTCAGACGAAGGAAGGCTCTGGTTTGAATTCTGCTTGCGGCATTCGATCCCTTTCGTCATTTTACGTCGGAATAGCATGTTTTCCACACGTGATTACGGTCCTCGAAGCCAGAATACTGGGAGATAGTTTTTGGCAATAACAGCGATTTTCAGACGAAGGAAGGCTCTGATTTGAATTCTGCTTGCGGCATTCGATCCCTCTCGTCATTTTACGTCGGAGTAGCGCGTTTTCCACTACCCATTACGATCCTGGGAGCCAGATTACTGCAAGATAGGTTTTGGCTCTACTAGCGATTTTCTGACGAAGGAAGGCTCTGGTTTGAATTCTATTTGCGGCATTCGATCCCTCTCGTCATTTTACGTCGGAATAGCGCGTTTTCCACTACCCGTTACGATCCTGGGAGCCAGATTACTGCAAGATAGGTTTTGGCTCTAATAGCGACTTTCTGACGAAACAAGGCTCTGATTTGAATTCGGCTTGCGGCATTCGATCCCTCTCGTCATTTTACTTCGGAATAGCACGGTTTCCACACCCGATTACGGTCCTGGAGGCCAGAATACTGGGAGATAGATTTTGGCTCTTACAGCGATTTTCAGACGAAGGAAGGCTCTGGTTTGAATTCTGCTTGCGGCATTCGATCCCTTTCGTCATTTTACGTCGGAATAGCATGTTTTCCACACGTGATTACGGTCCTCGAAGCCAGAATACTGGGAGATAGTTTTTGGCAATAACAGCGATTTTCAGACGAAGGAAGGCTCTGATTTGAATTCTGCTTGCGGCATTCGATCCCTCTCGTCATTTTACGTCGGAATAGCATGTTTTCCACACGGGATTACGGTCCTGAAGGCCAGAATACTGGGAGATAGGTTTTGGCTCTTACAGCGTTTTTCAGACGAAGGAAGGCTCTGGTTTGAATTCTGCTTGCGGCATTCGATCCCTCTCGTCATTTTACGTCGGAATAGCATGTTTTCCACACGTGATTACGGTCCTCGAAGCCAGAATACTGGGAGATAGTTTTTGGCAATAACAGCGATTTTCAGACGAAGGAAGGCTCTGATTTGAATTCTGCTTGCGGCATTCGATCCCTCTCGTCATTTTACGTCGGAGTAGCGCGTTTTCCACTACCCATTACGATCCTGGGAGCCAGATTACTGCAAGATAGGTTTTGGCTCTACTATCGATTTTCTGACGAAGGAAGGCTCTGGTTTGAATTCTATTTGCGGCATTCGATCCCTCTCGTCATTTTACGTCGGAATAGCGCGTTTTCCACTACCCGTTACGATCCTGGGAGCCAGATTACTGCAAGATAGGTTTTGGCTCTAATAGCGATTTTCTGACGAAACAAGGCTCTGATTTGAATTCGGCTTGCGGCATTCGATCCCTCTCGTCATTTTACGTCGGAGTAGCGCGTTTTCCACTACCCATTACGATCCTGGGAGCCAGATTACTGCAAGATAGGTTTTGGCTCTTACAGCGATTTTCGGACGAAGGAATTCTCTGATTTGAATTCTCCTTACGGCATTCGATCCCTCTCGTCATTTTACTTCGGAATAGCACGGTTTCCACACCCGATTACGGTCCTGAAGGCCAGAATACTGGGAGATAGGTTTTGGCTCTTACAGCGATTTTCAGACGAAGGATGGCTCTGGTTTGAATTCTGCTTGCGGCATTCGTTCCCTTTCGTCATTTTACGTCGGAATAGCGCGTTTTCCACTACCCATTACGATCCTGGGAGCCAGATTACTGCAAGATAGGTTTTGTCTCTAATAGCGATTTTCTGACGAAGGAAGGCCCTGATTTGTCTTCTGCTTGCGGCATTCGATCCCTCTCGTCATTTTACGTCGGAATAGCATGTTTTCCACACGGGATTACGGTCCTCGAAGCCAGAATACTGGAAGATAAGTTTTGGCTCTTACAGCGATTTTCAGACGACGGAAGGCTCTGGTTTGAATTCTGCTTGCGGCATTCGATCCCTCTCGTCATTTTACGTCGGAATAGCGCGTTTTCCACTACCCATTACGATCCTGGGAGCCAGATTACTGCAAGATAGGTTTTGGCTCTAATAGCGATTTTCTGACGAAGGAAGGCTCTGTTTTGACTTCTGCTTGCGGCATTCGATCCCTCTCGTCATTTTACGTCGGAATAGCATGTTTTCCACACGGGATTACGGTCCTGAAGGCCAGAATACTGGGAGATAGGTTTTGGCTCTTACAGCGTTTTTCAGACGAAGGAAGGCTCTGATTTGAATTCTGCTTGCGGCATTCGATCCCTCTCGTCATTTTACGTCGGAATAGCATGTTTTCCACACGGGATTACGGTCCTGAAGGCCAGAATACTGGGAGATAGGTTTTGGCTCTTACAGCGTTTTTCAGACGAAGGAAGGCTCTGGTTTGAATTCTGCTTGCGGCATTCGATCCCTTTCGTCATTTTACGTCGGAATAGCATGTTTTCCACACGTGATTACTGTCCTCGAAGCCAGAATACTGGGAGATAGTTTTTGGCAATAACAGCGATTTTCAGACGAAGGAAGGCTCTGGTTTGAATTCTATTTGCGGCATTCGATCCCTCTCGTCATTTTACGTCGGAATAGCGCGTTTTCCACTACCCATTACGATCCTGGGAGCCAGATTACTGCAAGATAGGTTTTGGCTCTAATAGCGATTTTCTGACGAAACAAGGCTCTGATTTGAATTCGGCTTGCGGCATTCGATCCCTCTCGTCATTTTACGTCGGAGTAGCGCGTTTTCCACTACCCATTACGATCCTGGGAGCCAGATTACTGCAAGATAGGTTTTGGCTCTAATAGCGATTTTCTGACGAAACAAGGCTCTGATTTGAATTCTGCTTGCGGCATTCGATCCCTCTCGTCATTTTACGTCGGAATAGCGCGTTTTCCACTACCCATTACGATCCTGGGAGCCAGATTACTGCAAGATAGGTTTTGGCTCTTACAGCGATTTTCAGACGAAGGAATTCTCTGATTTGAATTCTCCTTACGGCATTCGATCCCTCTCGTCATTTTACTTCGGAATAGCACGGTTTCCACACCCGATTACGGTCCTGACGGCCAGAATACTGGGAGATAGATTTTGGCTCTTACAGCGATTTTCAGACGAAGGAAGGCTCTGGTTTGAATTCTGCTTGCGGCATTCGATCCCTCTCGTCATTTTACGTCGGAATAGCACGGTTTCCGCACGCTATTACGGTCCTGGAGGCCAGAATACTGGGAGATAGGTTTTGGCTCTAACAGCGATTTTCTGACGAAGGAAGGCTCTGATTTGACTTCTGCTTGCGGCATTCGATCCCTCTCGTCATTTTACGTCGGAATAGCATGTTTTCCACACGGGATTACGGTCCTCGAAGCCAGAATACTGCAAGATAAGTTTTGGCTCTTACAGCGATTTTCAGACGAAGGAAGGCTCTGGTTTGAATTCTGTTCGCGGCATTCAATACCTCTCGGCATTTTAGGTCGGAATAGCACGGTTTCCACACCCGATTACGGTCCTGACGGCCAGAATACTGGGAGATAGATTTTGGCTCTTACAGCGATTTTCAGACGAAGGAAGGCTCTGGTTTGAATTCTGCTTGCGGCATTCGATCCCTCTCGTCATTTTACGTCGGAATAGCATGTTTTCCACACGTGATTACGGTCCTCGAAGCCAGAATACTGGGAGATAGTTTTTGGCAATAACAGCGATTTTCAGACGAAGGAAGGCTCTGATTTGAATTCTGCTTGCGGCATTCGATCCCTCTCGTCATTTTACGTCGGAATAGCATGTTTTCCACACGGGATTACGGTCCTCGAAGCCAGAATCCTGGAAGATAGGTTTTGGCTCTTACAGCGATTTTGAGACGACGGAAGGCTCTGGTTTGAATTCTGCTTGCGGCATTCGATGCCTCTCGTCATTTTACGTCGGGATAGCGCGTTTTCCACTACCCATTACGATCCTGGGAGCCAGATTACTGCAAGATAGGTTTTGGCTCTAATAGCGATTTTCTGACGAAGGAAGGCTCTGTTTTGACTTCTGCTTGCGGCATTCGATCCCTCTCGTCATTTTACGTCGGAATAGCATGTTTTCCACACGGGATTACGGTCCTCGAAGCCAGAATACTGCAAGATAGGTTTTGGCTCTTACAGCGATTTTGAGACGACGGAAGGCTCTGGTTTGAATTCTGCTTGCGGCATTCGATCCCTCTCGTCATTTTACGTCGGAATAGCGCGTTTTCCACTACCCATTACGATCCTGGGAGCCAGATTACTGCAAGATAGGTTTTGGCTCTAATAGCGATTTTCTGACGAAGGAAGGCTCTGTTTTGACTTCTGCTTGCGGCATTCGATCCCTCTCGTCATTTTACGTCGGAATAGCATGTTTTCCACACGGGATTACGGTCCTCGAAGCCAGAATACTGCAAGATAGGTTTTGGCTCTTACAGCGATTTTGAGACGACGGAAGGCTCTGGTTTGAATTCTGCTTGCGGCATTCGATCCCTCTCGTCATTTTACGTCGGAATAGCATGTTTTCCACACGGGATTACGGTCCTCGAAGCCAGAATACTGGAAGATAGGTTTTGGCTATAACAACGATTTTCGGACGAAGGAAGGATCTGATTTGAATTCTGCTTGCGGCATTCAATACCTCTCGGCATTTTACGTCGGAATAGCACGGTTTCCACACCCGATTACGGTCCTGAAGGCCAGAATACTGGAAGATAGGTTTTGGCTCTACTAGCGATTTTCTGACGAAACAAGGCTCTGATTTGAATTCGGCTTGCGGCATTCGATCCCTCTCGTCATTTTACGTCGGAGTAGCGCGTTTTCCACTACCCATTACGATCCTGGGAGCCAGATTACTGCAAGATAGGTTTTGGCTCTACTAGCGATTTTCTGACGAAGGAAGGCTCTTGTTTGAATTCTATTTGCGGCATTCGATCCCTCTCGTCATTTTACGTCGGAATAGGGCGTTTTCCACTACCCGTTACGATCCTGGGAGCCAGATTACTGCAAGATAGGTTTTGGCTCTAATAGCGACTTTCTGACGAAACAAGGCTCTGATTTGAATTCGGCTTGCGGCATTCGATCCCTCTCGTCATTTTACTTCGGAATAGCACGGTTTCCACACCCGATTACGGTCCTGGAGGCCAGAATACTGGGAGATAGATTTTGGCTCTTACAGCGATTTTCAGACGAAGGAAGGCTCTGGTTTGAATTCTGCTTGCGGCATTCGATCCCTTTCGTCATTTTACGTCGGAATAGCATGTTTTCCACACGTGATTACGGTCCTCGAAGCCAGAATACTGGGAGATAGTTTTTGGCAATAACAGCGATTTTCAGACGAAGGAAGGCTCTGATTTGAATTCTGCTTGCGGCATTCGATCCCTCTCGTCATTTTACGTCGGAATAGCGCGTTTTCCACTACCCATTACGATCCTGGGAGCCAGATTACTGCAAGATAGGTTTTGGCTCTACTAGCGATTTTCTGACGAAGGAAGGCTCTGGTTTGAATTCTATTTGCGGCATTCGATCCCTCTCGTCATTTTACGTCGGAATAGCGCGTTTTCCACTACCCGTTACGATCCTGGGAGCCAGATTACTGCAAGATAGGTTTTGGCTCTAATAGCGATTTTCTGACGAAACAAGGCTCTGATTTGAATTCGGCTTGCGGCATTCGATCCCTCTCGTCATTTTACGTCGGAGTAGCGCGTTTTCCACTACCCATTACGATCCTGGGAGCCAGATTACTGCAAGATAGGTTTTGGCTCTTACAGCGATTTTCGGACGAAGGAATTCTCTGATTTGAATTCTCCTTACGGCATTCGATCCCTCTCGTCATTTTACTTCGGAATAGCACGGTTTCCACACCCGATTACGGTCCTGAAGGCCAGAATACTGGGAGATAGGTTTTGGCTCTTACAGCGATTTTCAGACGAAGGATGGCTCTGGTTTGAATTCTGCTTGCGGCATTCGTTCCCTTTCGTCATTTTACGTCGGAATAGCGCGTTTTCCACTACCCATTACGATCCTGGGAGCCAGATTACTGCAAGATAGGTTTTGGCTCTAATAGCGATTTTCTGACGAAGGAAGGCCCTGATTTGTCTTCTGCTTGCGGCATTCGATCCCTCTCGTCATTTTACGTCGGAATAGCATGTTTTCCACACGGGATTACGGTCCTCGAAGCCAGAATACTGGAAGATAAGTTTTGGCTCTTACAGCGATTTTCAGACGAAGGAAGGCTCTGGTTTGAATTCTGTTCGCGGCATTCAATACCTCTCGGCATTTTACGTCGGAATAGCACGGTTTCCACACCCGATTACGGTCCTGAAGGCCAGAATACTGGGAGATAGTTTTTGGCAATAACAGCGATTTTCAGACGAAGGAAGGCTCTGATTTGAATTCTGCTTGCGGCATTCGATCCCTCTCGTCATTTTACGTCGGAATAGCACGGTTTCCGCACGCTATTACGGTCCTCGAAGCCAGAATACTGGGAGATAGTTTTTGGCAATAACAGCGATTTTCAGACGAAGGAAGGCTCTGATTTGAATTCTGCTTGCGGCATTCGATCCCTCTCGTCATTTTACGTCGGAATAGCACGGTTTCCGCACGCTATTACGGTCCTGGAGGCCAGAATACTGGGAGATAGGTTTTGGCTCTAACAGCGATTTTCTGACGAAGGAAGGCTCTGTTTTGACTTCTGCTTGCGGCATTCGATCCCTCTCGTCATTTTACGTCGGAATAGCATGTTTTCCACACGGGATTACGGTCCTCGAAGCCAGAATACTGCAAGATAGGTTTTGGCTCTTACAGCGATTTTGAGACGACGGAAGGCTCTGGTTTGAATTCTGCTTGCGGCATTCGATCCCTCTCGTCATTTTACGTCGGAATAGCGCGTTTTCCACTACCCATTACGATCCTGGGAGCCAGATTACTGCAAGATAGGTTTTGGCTCTAATAGCGATTTTCTGACGAAGGAAGGCTCTGATTTGACTTCTGCTTGCGGCATTCGATCCCTCTCGTCATTTTACGTCGGAATAGCATGTTTTCCACACGGGATTACGGTCCTGAAGGCCAGAATACTGGGAGATAGGTTTTGGCTCTTACAGCGTTTTTCAGACGAAGGAAGGCTCTGATTTGAATTCTGCTTGCGGCATTCGATCCCTCTCGTCATTTTACGTCGGAATAGCATGTTTTCCACACGGGATTACGGTCCTGAAGGCCAGAATACTGGGAGATAGGTTTTGGCTCTTACAGCGTTTTTCAGACGAAGGAAGGCTCTGGTTTGAATTCTGCTTGCGGCATTCGATCCCTTTCGTCATTTTACGTCGGAATAGCATGTTTTCCACACGTGATTACTGTCCTCGAAGCCAGAATACTGGGAGATAGTTTTTGGCAATAACAGCGATTTTCAGACGAAGGAAGGCTCTGGTTTGAATTCTATTTGCGGCATTCGATCCCTCTCGTCATTTTACGTCGGAATAGCGCGTTTTCCACTACCCGTTACGATCCTGGGAGCCAGATTACTGCAAGATAGGTTTTGGCTCTAATAGCGATTTTCTGACGAAACAAGGCTCTGATTTGAATTCGGCTTGCGGCATTCGATCCCTCTCGTCATTTTACGTCGGAGTAGCGCGTTTTCCACTACCCATTACGATCCTGGGAGCCAGATTACTGCAAGATAGGTTTTGGCTCTAATAGCGATTTTCTGACGAAACAAGGCTCTGATTTGAATTCGGCTTGCGGCATTCGATCCCTCTCGTCATTTTACGTCGGAGTAGCGCGTTTTCCACTACCCATTACGATCCTGGGAGCCAGATTACTGCAAGATAGGTTTTGGCTCTTACAGCGATTTACGGACGAAGGAATTCTCTGATTTGAATTCTCCTTACGGCATTCGATCCCTCTCGTCATTTTACTTCGGAATAGCACGGTTTCCACACCCGATTACGGTCCTGACGGCCAGAATACTGGGAGATAGATTTTGGCTCTTACAGCGATTTTCAGACGAAGGAAGGCTCTGGTTTGAATTCTGCTTGCGGCATTCGATCCCTCTCGTCATTTTACGTCGGAATAGCACGGTTTCCGCACGCTATTACGGTCCTGGAGGCCAGAATACTGGGAGATAGGTTTTGGCTCTAACAGCGATTTTCTGACGAAGGAAGGCTCTGATTTGACTTCTGCTTGCGGCATTCGATCCCTCTCGTCATTTTACGTCGGAATAGCATGTTTTCCACACGGGATTACGGTCCTCGAAGCCAGAATACTGCAAGATAAGTTTTGGCTCTTACAGCGATTTTCAGACGAAGGAAGGCTCTGGTTTGAATTCTGTTCGCGGCATTCAATACCTCTCGGCATTTTAGGTCGGAATAGCACGGTTTCCACACCCGATTACGGTCCTGACGGCCAGAATACTGGGAGATAGATTTTGGCTCTTACAGCGATTTTCAGACGAAGGAAGGCTCTGGTTTGAATTCTGCTTGCGGCATTCGATCCCTTTCGTCATTTTACGTCGGAATAGCATGTTTTCCACACGTGATTACGGTCCTCGAAGCCAGAATACTGGGAGATAGTTTTTGGCAATAACAGCGATTTTCAGACGAAGGAAGGCTCTGATTTGAATTCTGCTTGCGGCATTCGATCCCTCTCGTCATTTTACGTCGGAATAGCATGTTTTCCACACGGGATTACGGTCCTCGAAGCCAGAATCCTGGAAGATAGGTTTTGGCTCTTACAGCGATTTTGAGACGACGGAAGGCTCTGGTTTGAATTCTGCTTGCGGCATTCGATGCCTCTCGTCATTTTACGTCGGGATAGCGCGTTTTCCACTACCCATTACGATCCTGGGAGCCAGATTACTGCAAGATAGGTTTTAGCTCTAATAGCGATTTTCTGACGAAGGAAGGCTCTGTTTTGACTTCTGCTTGCGGCATTCGATCCCTCTCGTCATTTTACGTCGGAATAGCATGTTTTCCACACGGGATTACGGTCCTCGAAGCCAGAATACTGCAAGATAGGTTTTGGCTCTTACAGCGATTTTGAGACGAAGGAAGGCTCTGGTTTGAATTCTGCTTGCGGCATTCGATCCCTCTCGTCATTTTACGTCGGAATAGCGCGTTTTCCACTACCCATTACGATCCTGGGAGCCAGATTACTGCAAGATAGGTTTTGGCTCTAATAGCGATTTTCTGACGAAGGAAGGCTCTGTTTTGACTTCTGCTTGCGGCATTCGATCCCTCTCGTCATTTTACGTCGGAATAGCATGTTTTCCACACGGGATTACGGTCCTCGAAGCCAGAATACTGCAAGATAGGTTTTGGCTCTTACAGCGATTTTGAGACGACGGAAGGCTCTGGTTTGAATTCTGCTTGCGGCATTCGATCCCTCTCGTCATTTTACGTCGGAATAGCATGTTTTCCACACGGGATTACGGTCCTCGAAGCCAGAATACTGGAAGATAGGTTTTGGCTATAACAACGATTTTCGGACGAAGGAAGGATCTGATTTGAATTCTGCTTGCGGCATTCAATACCTCTCGGCATTTTACGTCGGAATAGCACGGTTTCCACACCCGATTACGGTCCTGAAGGCCAGAATACTGGAAGATAGGTTTTGGCTCTAATAGCGATTTTCTGACGAAACAAGGCTCTGATTTGAATTCGGCTTGCGGCATTCGATCCCTCTCGTCATTTTACGTCGGAGTAGCGCGTTTTCCACTACCCATTACGATCCTGGGAGCCAGATTACTGCAAGATAGGTTTTGGCTCTACTAGCGATTTTCTGACGAAGGAAGGCTCTTGTTTGAATTCTATTTGCGGCATTCGATCCCTCTCGTCATTTTACGTCGGAATAGGGCGTTTTCCACTACCCGTTACGATCCTGGGAGCCAGATTACTGCAAGATAGGTTTTGGCTCTAATAGCGACTTTCTGACGAAACAAGGCTCTGATTTGAATTCGGCTTGCGGCATTCGATCCCTCTCGTCATTTTACTTCGGAATAGCACGGTTTCCACACCCGATTACGGTCCTGGAGGCCAGAATACTGGGAGATAGATTTTGGCTCTTACAGCGATTTTCAGACGAAGGAAGGCTCTGGTTTGAATTCTGCTTGCGGCATTCGATCCCTTTCGTCATTTTACGTCGGAATAGCATGTTTTCCACACGTGATTACGGTCCTCGAAGCCAGAATACTGGGAGATAGTTTTTGGCAATAACAGCGATTTTCAGACGAAGGAAGGCTCTGATTTGAATTCTGCTTGCGGCATTCGATCCCTCTCGTCATTTTACGTCGGAATAGCGCGTTTTCCACTACCCATTACGATCCTGGGAGCCAGATTACTGCAAGATAGGTTTTGGCTCTACTAGCGATTTTCTGACGAAGGAAGGCTCTGGTTTGAATTCTATTTGCGGCATTCGATCCCTCTCGTCATTTTACGTCGGAATAGCGCGTTTTCCACTACCCGTTACGATCCTGGGAGCCAGATTACTGCAAGATAGGTTTTGGCTCTAATAGCGATTTTCTGACGAAACAAGGCTCTGATTTGAATTCGGCTTGCGGCATTCGATCCCTCTCGTCATTTTACGTCGGAATAGCGCGTTTTCCACTACCCATTACGATCCTGGGAGCCAGATTACTGCAAGATAGGTTTTGGCTCTTACAGCGATTTTCAGACGAAGGAATTCTCTGATTTGAATTCTCCTTACGGCATTCGATCCCTCTCGTCATTTTACTTCGGAATAGCACGGTTTCCACACCCGATTACGGTCCTGAAGGCCAGAATACTGGGAGATAGGTTTTGGCTCTTACAGCGATTTTCAGACGAAGGATGGCTCTGGTTTGAATTCTGCTTGCGGCATTCGATCCCTTTCGTCATTTTACGTCGGAATAGCATGTTTTCCACACGTGATTACGGTCCTCGAAGCCAGAATACTGGGAGATAGTTTTTGGCAATAACAGCGATTTTCAGACGAAGGAAGGCTCTGATTTGAATTCTGCTTGCGGCATTCGATCCCTCTCGTCATTTTACGTCGGAATAGCATGTTTTCCACACGGGATTACGGTCCTCGAAGCCAGAATCCTGGAAGATAGGTTTTGGCTCTTACAGCGATTTTGAGACGACGGAAGGCTCTGGTTTGAATTCTGCTTGCGGCATTCGATCCCTCTCGTCATTTTACGTCGGGATAGCGCGTTTTCCACTACCCATTACGATCCTGGGAGCCAGATTACTGCAAGATAGGTTTTAGCTCTAATAGCGATTTTCTGACGAAGGAAGGCTCTGTTTTGACTTCTGCTTGCGGCATTCGATCCCTCTCGTCATTTTACGTCGGAATAGCATGTTTTCCACACGGGATTACGGTCCTCGAAGCCAGAATACTGCAAGATAG